>CM053026.1:146516218-147116218 GCA_028564925.1 Lithobates sylvaticus
TCAGAATACGACCCAGTAGACGACATCGGCTCCATGACAGATAGCTCTGGCGACGGAGGTGAGGTCCCTGCTAAGGTCAGGCGTACCCGATCCCGATCTTCTGATGTTGTTGAGGTGCAGGAACCGCAGGTCTCTCGTATGGAGCAGAGAAGTACTAGCGCCGCTATTCCTTCTGGTGAACTGGCAAGCACCAGCGGCCTAGTACACCCTGGACGTAGTCAAACCAGCACTGCAGTAACACTTGGTGACGTGGCGAGTCCCATAAGTGCAGTTCAAGCTGGCGAGGTGGCAAGCACAAGTAGTGTCCCGCTGCCACCAAGAAGAAGACAAAGGCAGGCCCGTCGATCACATAGTGTCCTTCCTGCAGAATTCGCCAATCCTGATTGGGTGCCCACCACTTCTGCAGGACCCGTACTTCCCCCATTCACTGGCCAACCCGGTATTCAGGTGGAAACAGCTGATTTTAAGCCATCCGATTTTTTATCGCTGTTTTTCACGGAAGATCTCTATAGATCTATTGTGGACCAAAGTAATATATACGCTGGTCAACACATCCCCAAGTGCCTTCCCTTGCCAGAGATTGGAAACCAATTACGGTTTCCGAATTTAAGTCCTTTCTGGGCCTTTCCATCAACATGGGCATGCATAAATTCCCGACGCTGAGGTCTTATTGGTCCACCCTCGCGCTCCACCATATGCCCGTGTTCTCTCGCTCCATGTCCAGGGCACAATACGAACAGATCTTGCGGTTCATGCACTTCAGTGACAATGAACTCTGTCGTCCTCGTGGAGACCCTGAATTTGATCGGCTCTACAAAATTCGGCCCCTCATAAACCACTTCAACCAACGTTTTGCAGCCTTGTTTAATCCCAATCAAGTTGTCTGCGTTGACGAGTCCCTGATTAAGTTTTCTGGCCGCTTGTCTTTCAAACAGTTCCTTCCCAGCAAGCGTGCCAGATACGGGGTCAAGCTCTACAAGCTCTGTGACAGGGCAACAGGCTATACGTGGAGCTTTTCGGTTTATGAGGGAAAAGATAGTCACGTAGAGCCGGAGAACTGTCCAGATTACATAGGGAGCGCTGGCAAGATAGTGTGGAACTTGGTGTCACCCTTATTCGGAAAGGGGTACCACTTGTACGTGGACAATTATTACACGAGCGTGCCACTGTTTAGTCACTTGTTTGATCATCAGATTGGAGCATGTGGCACCGTGCGACCTAATCGCCGGGGCTTTCCCCAGCGGCTTGTAGATTCCCCTCTTAGGCTGGGGGAGAGAGCCTGCTTGAAGTGTAATAACTTGCTCGCTATGAAGTGGAGGGATAATAGGAATGTTTTCGTTCTTACCTCCCTTCATGCAGACACGACAGTCCAAATTCGTACGGCGGCTGGTGTTGTGACGAAACCCCTCTGTGTCCACGAATACAACCTTAATATGGGGGGGGTGGACCTCAACGACCAGTTGTTGGCGCCGTACCTAGTTGTCCGTAAGGCTAGACGCTGGTACAAAAAAGTGTCTATTTATTTGCTCCAATTGGCTTTTCTGAATGCTCATGTGCTATACGGAGCTTCAGGCGGGAGGTTACCCTTCCTTGAATTCCTGGAAGAGGTTCTCACAGACCTTCTGTTTCCAGACGGTTCTGCACCTCACCATTCCGAACCAAATGCAGTTAGCCGGCTGTATGAGAGGCATTACCCTTATGTCCTCCCGAGTACCCCTACCCAACGAGCCCCCCAAAAAAGATGTCGTGTCTGTACCAAGCGCGGATGTAGGCGTGACACCCGTTATTATTGTCCACGCTGTCCTGACAATCCTGGTCTCTGCATTGGTGAATGTTTTGAACGCTACCACTCACTAGTGAGGTTTTAGCGTAGGGTACAGCATTTCACAGGCTAGGATACACTTTCACAGGGTCTCAAGAATGCCATCGCATTTTGAGACCCGACCGTTAGTTAAAATTATAGTTACAGGGTCTCAAGAATGCCATCGCATTTTGAGACCCGACCGTTACAGTTAAAATTATAGTTATAGTTTAAAAAAAAAAGTGTAAAAAATAAAAAAAAAGTACAAAAAAAAAAAAAACCCCCAAAAAAATATAAAATAAAAAAACCAAAAATAGTTGTCGTTTTATTGTTCTCTCTCTCTCTCTCTCTCTCTCTCTCTCTATTGTTGCTCTTTTTTACTCTATTCTATTCTGCAATGTTTTATTATGTTTTATCATGCTTGCTTTTCAGGTATGTAATTTTGTTTACTGTGTTTTATTGTTAACCATTTTTTTGTTTTCAGGTGCGCCATTCAGTTGCAGCGCGGATTTATTTATCTTGACAGCAACAGCGTTTGCTCCCACGATACATAAAGCCGCGACTCCAACGCTGTAGGAGGTGATTTCACCACCACAGTTAAAAAAAAGAGCATATATGCCGAAGCATGGGGGCAGCAGAGGGCGGAGGAGCGATTTTGCTCCTAATGCCACGTACATATGGTCGAAAAAAGTCCGACCATGTGTACGTGGCATAACTTTTTTGCGGGAGGATGCCCCCATGCTTCGGCATATATATATTTTAGGCACCGTTTGCGTTAACAAAATGTTTTATTTTTTACTATGTTTTTTTTTTTGGTATTTGCTTTGCAGGTATGGTATGGTAAGGTCTTACTGTTATACTGTAATGTTACTTTGTTTTAATGTTAACCATTATTTGCTTAGCAGGTACGCCATTCAGTTGCAGCGTGGATTTATTTATCTTGACAGCAACAGCGTTTGCTCCCACGATACATAAAGCCGCGACTCCAACGCTGTAGGAGGTGATTTCACCACCACAGTTAAAAAAAAGAGCATATATGCCGAAGCATGGGGGCAGCAGAGGGCGGAGGAGCGATTTTGCTCCTAATGCCACGTACATATGGTCGAAAAAAGTCCGACCATGTGTACGTGGCATAACTTTTTTGCGGGAGGATGCCCCCATGCTTCGGCATATATATATTTTAGGCACCGTTTGCGTTAACAAAATGTTTTATTTTTTACTATGTTTTTTTTTTTTGGTATTTGCTTTGCAGGTATGGTATGGTAAGGTCTTACTGTTATACTGTAATGTTACTTTGTTTTAATGTTAACCATTATTTGCTTAGCAGGTACGCCATTCAGTTGCAGCGTGGATTTATTTATCTTGACAGCAACAGCGTTTGCTCCCACGATACATAAAGCCGCGACTCCAACGCTGTAGGAGGTGATTTCACCACCACAGTTAAAAAAAAGAGCATATATGCCGAAGCATGGGGGCAGCAGAGGGCGGAGGAGCGATTTTGCTCCTAATGCCACGTACATATGGTCGAAAAAAGTCCGACCATGTGTACGTGGCATAACTTTTTTGCGGGAGGATGCCCCCATGCTTCGGCATATATAAATGGTGCATGTATGCCCATCATTAGAAGTGGGTGGATGAAGGGAGGTATTCTAATGGTGGGCATACCCACCGCACCATTGGGAAAGCATTTTATCACACCGATCTTGGTGTGGTCAGATGCTTTGAGGGCAGAGGAAAGATCTAGGGTCTAATAGACCCTTTTTTTCAAAAAAAGAGTACCTGTCACTGCCTATTGCTATCATAGGGGATATTTACATTCCCTGCGATAACAATAAAAATGATAACTAAGAAAAAAAAAATGGAAGGAACAGTTTAAAAATAAAATAAAAAAGCTAAATAAAAAGAAAAAATAAAAAAAAAATAAAAAAAAGCACCCCTGCCCCCCCCTTCTCTTGCGCAAAGGCGAACACAAGCGTTGGTCTGGCGTCATATGTAAACAGCAATTGCACCATGCATGTGAGGTATCACCGCGAAGGTCAGATCGAGGGCAGTAATTTTAGCAGTAGACCTCCTCCGTGAATCTAATGTGGTAACCTGTAAAGGCTTTTAAAGGCTTTTAAAAATGTATGTAGTTTGTCGCCACTGCGTGTTTGTGCGCAATTTTAAAGCATGTCATGTTTGGTATCCATGTACTCGGCCTAAGATCATATTTTTTATTTCATCAAAAATTTGAGCAATATAGTGTGTTTTAGTGCATTAAAATAAAAAAAAAGTGTATTTTTTCCACAAAAAATGCGTTTGAAAAATCGCTGCGCAAATACTGTGTGGAAAAAAAAATGCAACACCCACCATTTTAATCTGTAGGGCCTTTGCTTTAACAATATATATAGTGTTTGGGGGTTCAACGTAATTTTCTTGCAAAAAAAAAAAAATGTTTTCATGTAAACAAAAAGTGTCAGAAAGGGCTTTATCTTCAAGTGGTTAGAAGAGTGGGTGACGTGTGACATAGGCTTCTAAATGTTGTGCATAAAATGCCAGGACAGTTCAAACCCCCCCCAAATGACCCCATTTTGGAAAGTAGACACCCCAAGCTATTTGCTGAGAGCAATGTTGAGCCCATTAAATATTTTTTTTTTTGGTCCCAAGAGATTGAATAATGAAAAAAAAATAAAATAATATTTTTTTTTTACAAAAAGTTGTCACTAAATGATATATTGCTCAAACATGCCATGGGCTTATGTGGAAATACACCCCAAAATACATTCTGTTGCTTCTCCTCAGTACGGGGATACCACATGTGTGGGACTTTTTGGGAGCCTAGCCGTGTACGGGACCCCAAAATCCAAGCACCGCCTTCAGGCTTTCTAAGGGTGTAATTTTTTTATTTCACTCCTCACTGCCAATCACAGTTTCGGAGGCCATGGAATGCCCAGATGGCACAAACCACCCCCAAATGACCCCATTTTGGAAAGTAGACACCCCAAGCTATTTGCTGAGAGGTATGGTGAGTATTTTGCAGATCTCGCTTTTTGTCACAAAGTTTTGAAAATTGAAAAAAGAAAAAAAAAATGTTTTTTTCTTTACTTTCTTCATTTTCAAAAACACATGAGAGCTGTAAAATACTCACCATGCCTCTCAACAAATAGCTTGGGGTGTCTACTTTCCAAAATGGGGTCATTTGGGGGGGTTTTGTGCTATTTTGGCATTTTATGGCCTTCGAAACTGTGATAGGTAGTGAGGAGTGAAATCAAAAATTTGCACCCTTAGAAATGCTGAAGGCGGTGCTTGGGTTTCGGGGCCCCGTACGCGGCTAGGCTCCCAAAAAGTCCCACACATGTGGTATCCCCATACTCAGGAGAAGCAGCAAAATGTATTTTGGGGTGCAATTCCACATATAACCATGGCATGTGTGAGCAATATATCATTTAGTGACAACTTTTTGAATAAATTTTTTTTATTTATTTTTTTTGTCTTCATTCAATCACTTGGGACTAAAAAAAAAAATATTCAATGGGCTCAACATGCCTCTCAGCAAATAGCTTGGGGTGTCTACTTTCCAAAATGGGGTAATTTGGGGGGGTTTTGTGCCATCTTGGCATTTTATGGTCTTCAAAACTGTGATAGGTAGTGATAGGTAGTGAGGAGTGAAATCAAAAATTTATGCCCTTAGAAATCCTGAAAGCGGTGCTTGGTTTTCGGGGTCCCGTATGCGGATAGGCTCCCAAAAAGTCCCACACATGTGGTATCCCCGTACTCAGGAGAAGCAGCAGAATGTATTTTGGGGTGTAATTCCACATATGCCCATGGCATGTGTGGGCAATATATCATTTAGTGACAACTTTGGGGAAAAAAAAAAAGTTTGTAATATTCCCGCAACTTGTGGCGAAATATAAAATATTCCATGTACTCAACATGCCTCTCAGCAAAAAGCTTGGGGTGTCTACTTTCCAAAATGGGGTCATTTGGGGGGTTTTTGTGCTATTTTGGCATTTTATGGCCTTCGAAACTGTGATAGGTAGTGAGGAGTGAAATCAAAAATTTGCACCCTTAGAAATGCTGAAGGCGGTGCTTGGGTTTCGGGGCCCCGTACGCAGCTAGGCTCCCAAAAAGTCCCACACATGTGGTATCCCCATACTCAGGAGAAGCAGCAAAATGTATTTTGGGGTGCAATTCCACATATAACCATGGCATGTGTGAGCAATATATCATTTAGTGACAACTTTTTGAATACATTTTTTTTTTTTTTTTTTTTGTCTTTATTCAATCACTTGGGACTAAAAAAAAAAATATTCAATGGGCTCAACATGCCTCTCAGCAAATAGCTTGGGGTGTCTACTTTCCAAAATGGGGTCATTTGGGGGGTTTTGTGCCATCTTGGCATTTTATGGCCTTCAAAACTGTGATAGGTAGTGATAGGTAGTGAGGAGTGAAATCAAAAATTTATGCCCTTAGAAATCCTGAAGGCGGTGCTTGGTTTTCGGGGTCCCGTATGCGGATAGGCTCCCAAAAAGTCCCACACATGTGGTATCCCCATACTCAGGAGAAGCAGCAGAATGTATTTTGGGGTGTAATTCCACATATGCCCATGGCATGTGTGGGCAATATATCATTTAGTGACAACTTTGGGCAAAAAAAAAAAAAAGTTTGTAATATTCCCGCAACTTGTGGCAAAATATAAAATATTCCATGTACTCAACATGCCTCTCAGCAAATAGCTTGGGGTGTCTACTTTCCAAAATGGGGTCATTTGGGGGGGTTTTGTGCTATTTTGGCATTTTATGGCCTTCGAAACTGTGATAGGTAGTGAGGAGTGAAATCAAAAATTTGCACCCTTAGAAACCCTGAAGGCGTTGATTGGGTTTCGGGGCCCCGTGCGCGGCTAGGCTCCCAAAAAGTCCCACACATGTGGTATCCCCATACTCGGGAGAAGCAGCAAAATGTATTTTGGGGTGCATCTCCACATATAACCATGGCATGTGTGAGCAATATATCATTTAGTGACAACTTTATGAATTTTTTTTTTTTTTTTTTTTTTTTGTCTTTATTCAATCACTTGGGACTAAAAAAAAAAATATTCAATGGGCTCAACATGCCTCTCAGCAAATAGCTTGGGGTGTCTACTTTCCAAAATGGGGTCATTTGGGGGGGTTTTGTACTTCCCTGCCATTTTAGCACCTCAAGAAATGAGATAGGCAGTCATAAATTAAAAGCGGTGTAAATGCCAGAAAATGTACTCTAGTTTGTAGACGCTATAACTTTTGCGCAAACCAATAAATATACGCTTATTGGCATTTTTTTTACTAAAGACATGTGGCTGAATACATTTTGGCCCAAATGTTTGACTAAAATTGAGTTTATTGGTTTTTTCTTATTACAAAAAGTAGAAAATATCTTTTTTTTTCAAAATTTGCGGTCTTTTTCCGTTTATAGCGCAAAAAATAAAAATCACAGAGGCAATCAAATACCATCAAAAGAAAGCTCTATTTGTGGGAAGAAAAGGACGCAAATTTCGTTTGGTTACAAAATTGCATGACCGCGCAATTACCAGTTAAAGTAGTGCAGTGCGAAATTGAAAAAAGACCTCTGGTCCTTTGGCTGCCAAATGGTCCGGGGCTGAAGTGGTTAAAGGAGCCGACATACAGGTAAGGCGATTCTTGCAGGGGAGCCAACCTGCCACTGTAAATGTATGTGAGCCGGTCGGGAAGTGGTTAATCACCACTAGGTTTTTAATTTTTTCTAAATAAACAAAAAAAGCATGAACATTTTGAAAAAATAATATTTTTTCTTGGTTTCTGTTATAAAATTTTGCAAATAAATAATCTTTCTTCATAAATTTAGGCTAAAATGTATTCTGCTACATTACTTTGGTGTAAATAACTCAAATCAGTGTACAGTGGAACCTCGGTTTATGAGTAACGCAGTTAACGAGCATTTTGAAAGACAAGCAACTTTTTTTTTTAATTCTGACTCGGTTAGCGAGTGTTGTCTCGCAAGACAAGCATAATTCAAGCTAATACGGCCTGCAGTACCGCATTTGGCCTGAGGTGCCGATCGTCAATGCTCGGAAAGACACAGAAATACTCAGTTTCCGAGCCTTTCTGAGGTTTGCCGAGGTCAGCCGAAGTTTCCATTGACTTGAATGGGGAAACTGCCTTTAATATGCGAGTACTTTGGATTATGAGCATTCTCCTGGAACGGATTATGCTTGTAATCCGAGGTTCCACTGTATATTATTTAGTGTGTAGGAAAGTTGTACAGTTCACAAACTATAGTATATATATATATATGAAAATTGATCTATCGTGATGTACTGATGGCCTATCTCATTTCTTGAGGCCTAAAAATGTCAGGACAGTACAGATATCCCTCAAATGACCCCTTTTTTAAAATGTAGACAGTCCAAGGTATTTAGTAAGAGGCATGGTGAGTTTTTTGAAGTTGTCATTTATTGTCATAATTTTTTGGAAAATGAAGACATTTTTATATTTTTTTTTACATACTGTCACCAGTGCTGTACACCGTCATCATATAATTGGTGTGGTGGTGATCGGGGACAGTGACTGGTAACAGTACAGAGAAAAAAATGATAATAATTTTTTCTTATTATTATACATTTTTTTCTTTTTTATAGGATTTTTTTTAACACACTTTGACCACTTTTTACCATAGTAACATTGTACTACTCTGGGGAAGTGATCAGTATTTTTTTTGACACATTATGTTTGCTTATAGCAGTACATTACATTGCTATATGCAAGCATTTTACTGAATGAAATCCACAGCTCATCACATAGCACAGATAGGCCGTGATTGGCCCAGTCTGCACCATGTGATCATTGTGACCAATCGCAGCTAGCAACACAATTGTATACAATGGATGGCTAGAAAGGAAGCCATCCATTGTTTACAACTGCCATATGACCTGCTATGATTGTTTACAGTGGCCACATGTACCTGCAGCGAGTTGGTACAGTGATCAGTCATTGCCTGTGTCTGGTGAACGCAGCCAGTGACAGATCGCGCTGCTGCGTGGCCAAGCAGCCATGCGCAGGGCACGTTCCAGGGGGGACGTCATATGATGTCCACCCAGTTCGACGAGAGGCCAGCCCCAGCATCATTCCCTAAAAAGCTGGGTGGGAACAGGTTAAGTATGTCCATGTGCATGAGGCAATTTTTTCGGTGGAGTAACATAATTGAGTGCTAGAAGGACAATATAGCTAAAATCTATTGAAAAAACTATACTTTGAAACAATAAAATTAGAGCCATCAGTTGTTTAAATTGTTTTGGTTGAACTAGATGGACTGGATGTGTCTTTCTAGAATCTAGTTATGTAACTATGGGGCAGAGCATGCGTGCAGCAGTCTAGGATAGTCGCAGTATAACTCTGCTCCGCACTACAAGGGCCTCCCCTTAGTGTGACTCTGGCTTCTCGTTAGAACCCGCCAGTAATGGAACTTGGGGAACCAGGAACTCCTACTACGTCATATCACTCCTGCTCCTCCTGCTCTTCTGCCAAGATGGCTTCTTACAAAGTAAATTGCCAGAAATGCAAGCTGAAACTACAGAAACCCATAGGCCTGAACATCTCTCTCTCTCCTTAGCTCTCAGTCTTCTCTACTCACCCAGGTCATAGATATAATTCAAGAAGAGCTAACAAAGGCCTATACTACTATTATGGCTGAACTCCGCCATGACATATGTGATACAGGCCTTTCTTGAGAAGCGAGTGGATGATGTGACATAGGTTTTGAATTGTCATGAGCATGTTCTTACACAAACCCAAAACACATGTTTATGTCTCCAAAATCAATTGAAGGACTATGAGAACAGAGACCGTCCTTACAATGTACGTATTAGAGGTGTTCCTGACACCATCACAGATCTTCACGACTCTGTCCTAGCACTCTTTCAGTAGCTTGTAATGGACCTACCTAAAGACAGATTAGAGATGGACAGAGTCCATTAAGCTTTGGGGCCTAGAAGAACTGATGGACATAATTGTCAAATTACAGTTCTTCTGCATGAGGGAACGACTACTTCAGGCTGTTAGAGATGCTCCACAACTCACCTTCCAGGGTCACCCTTATAATCTATATGCAGATTTAGCCCACTCCACTATATTGAAAAGATAAGCTTCATCCATATCTTTCCATTCTTTAAGCTGCAAAGATTAGGTATCTTTGGGGGTTCCCATTTAAACCAGTGGCGACTGGTGCTCCAAATTTTGGGGGAGTGCAAACAAACTGAAAAACTCTGAAAAATACTGAAAAAAAAACATCAATTGCAGCCACTGTGCCATCAAATGCAGCCACTGTGCGATGGGCAGCCACAGTGCCCATCATATGCAGCCAACTGTGCCCATCAAATGCATCCAACTGTGCCCATCATATGCAGCCACTATTCCCATCATATGCAGCCACTGTGCCCATCATATACAGCCAACTGTGCCCATCATATGCAGACAACTGTGCCCATCATATGCAAGAAACTGCGCCCATCATATGAAGCCACTGTGCCCATCATATGCAGCCACTGTGCCCATTATATGCAGCCAACTGTGCCCAGCAAATTCAGCCAATTGTGCCCATAATATGCAGCCAACTGTGCCCATCATATGCAGCCAACTGTGCCAATAATATGCAGCCAACTGTGGCCATCATATGCAGCCACTGTGCCCATCATATGCAGCCAACAGTGCGCAGCAAATGCAGCCAACTGTTCCCAGCAAATGCAGCCAACTGTGCCCATCATATGCAGCCACTCTGCCCATCATATGCAGCCAACTGTGCCCAGCAAAAGCAGCCAACTGTACCCATCATATGCAGCCAACTGAGCCCATCATATTCAGCCTCTGTGCCCATCACAAGCAGCTACTGTGCCCAGCAAATGCAGCCAACTGTGCCCATCATATTCAGCCAACTGTGCCCATAATATGCAGTCTCTGTGCCCATCATATGCAGCCCCTGTGCCCAGCAAATGCAGCCAGCTGTGCCCATTGAATGCAGCCAACTGTGCCTATCATATGCAGCCTCTGTGTCCATAATATGCAGCCACTGTGCCCCCCCGCCCGCTGTCTGCCCGACACTTACCCCATCGTGGTGGTAGGTCAGGCAGCGGGTAAAGGCAGTGAGCTGTGGGACAGGTAGCGCGGGTCAGGCGATGGCTCCTGTGTCCTCCCTGTGTCTCTTCTTCCTGTTCTGCTAGGCAGCCAATGGGATCGCCTCTGCCTTCAGCCAATCAGGTGACTGGTATTAGATCCATACCTCCTAATTGAAATATAGCAAATATTAATTAATATTAATTAATATTAATTTGCTTTGCTAACACACCTGGGTGGACTGCGAGCGCAATGCTCTGCGCTTGCAGTTCACCTTTTTTGAAGCCTATTAGAATAGAGGGTGGCTACAGCGGCCATGGATAGATTCATGCAATGCATGAATCTATCCATTTTACATAGAGGGGGTGGCTGGAGAGAGTGGGGAGGCACCCGTGCGCCCTTAATGGATGCACTGCCACTGATTTAAACTCTTTTTCACCCATGAAGGCATCTCATACTGGCTTTGAACACCAAATGACTTTCATGCCTGTATGGAAAAGCTGCATCTTCCAATTCCACTACATTTTCCTTACACGATTCTGGAAAGTCTTCTCTTTTTTCTCGCTTTGAAATTAAAGTGCGCAATTTAGAAGGTGTTGTCGCAGGGTGATACTACAAAAACACCATTATTAATGTGCCAACGTCCCGATAATGATTATGGAAAGGAGACTATAATATTGTATGGACTTTAAGAGGCACTACTACTACTACTAGTACTACTTTTCAATCTGTTTTGATCGTTTGCACATGTAATTGTTCAACTTTTGCTATTTTGTTTAAATAAAAAATTTGGTATCTTTTAGACATAGTACTCATGTGCCTCTTAAAGTCCATCAAATATTAGAGTCTCCTTTCCTTTTTCTCGCTCTCAGGAATCTGACAAAGATCTGTCTCCCCATGCATTGACTCAAATTCTTGATTGCTTGAATTCTCATGTCTTCTACTCCATGGATAAAGTTTGACTTACTTCTACGCTATTTTTCCTCAGTGAATGATATATAGGGAGGTTTCCTTCTTTCTTTTTTTTTTAAATAAACATTAAGGTCTTCATGTTATATAGTTTGAATACCATATCATAGATATATTATTTATCATTGTAAAATAACATTTTCCACACTCCTTTCTGAAGAGGGAAACATTTTACAGTTTTACACTACAGATATTGTGTTTTTTTTTTTGGATAGTCCACTATTTCTTAGGCATTGAGCTGGCATATTGCACCTGGCAAGAAAATATCCTGGAGTTGTGCTCATTTTAAAGAGTTGTGCTTTAAATCAAACTGTATTAAAATATATATATATATATTTTTTTTTGCGGAATAGAATCACATTGTTTAGATAGACTTGGCATGGACATGCATATTTAAGCCAGAAATATTAAGTGAAACATAACTTTTTCAGAGACTCTACAAACATTGTAAACATTTGAGGCCAAGAATCTCATCCTTTTTAATAAGGGGCAACTTGGGAGACATGCAGTATGTATTTATCAGGTAGAAATATGAAGTGAAAATTTGTTTCCTGTATATTATATAAAACTTGAAAAGGTTTAAAACGCAGCATCACATCTTTTTTTAATCCAGGGGCATTGCAGAAGCAAAAGTAAGTCATATCTCAGCCAGAAATAAGCAATTAGACTGTTATTTTTCAAAGACACTATAGTATAATGGTACTGATGTGCTCCACTGAATCTATTCTTTTTTAATATAAGTGAGTATTCCTAATACAGCCATAACAATAAAATTACACAGTGATTCATTTTTAGAGACAGATTAAAAATTGCACAGATGTCATGCACAGAATATCATGATTTAAAATAGGATTACATTTTGGAAGCAGAGAGAAGTCATAATTCAGTACAAAATATTATAATATTGTACTGTTTTTTTTTTTTTGGATATATAATTTATAAATAATACAGATCAGATGCATACAAATCAAACTATTTTCAATAGGAGGCAATTAAAGAGGGCGGAAACAAGCAGACACTTTCTTTATTTTTAAAAAATATTGTATTTCTTCTGTGCCAATAGAAGAAAGGTGGGTACAAATTAGCTGCTAAAATGTAAAGTATAATTTTTTGGCAACAAGTGTGAGAATAAAAATTGATGGTTTCTATTTAAAGAATCATTGTTAGGCCACACTATCTCAAAGAGCATGTATAAAAAGTAACACTGGATAATGCCAGTGTACTCAAGTAGGGTCGAATGATCAATACAAACAACATGATACAGCCTGCTCGAAAGCCCAAAAACTTTTCAAACTAAGGAGAAAGATGTGGAAACAAAGAGTGTTGTCTTTTTTTAATGACAATGCGCCATAATGAGATGCAAACATTAATGGTCAACACATAAGTCAGCCAGCCAAAAAATATGTAAACATTTTTATCTTTAGAAACCTGCTAAGCATTTTTGAATATGATTGGTGCCAGCAGGCTGTAATTAAATCAATACAAATATATGTTATAGTAACAGAAAAAAGCTGCGCTAATTTATACTAATGTGATAAGTATAACCCCTACTACTCATGCATAAAAAATAATAATGAAAACCATTTTTAAAAAAAAATAATAATTTTGATATTTAGAGGATAATATTGAGTAAAGTCTATAAAAGTCCAAACAGGTGAAAAGTGGATGAAAATTTGGAGACAAACACACAACACCAACATGTGATCCTCCACCACATAGATCAGCCGCTTACCAGAAGGCAAGCTTGTTAAAGCCTGTATGAAAGATCTTTATCCCGATATCACCAGCGTAGGTACCTCTGAATACAGGCTGTGTGCTATCCTGGCTTATTATTAATGCTGGTCTGAGGAGAAGTGACGCCATCTTTCTAGACATGGAGAGGTTCCTGACATACAGGCTGTTTTCTAAGTGGTTTACAGAGGTCCCTATGCTGGTGATATCGGGATAAAGATCTTTCATACAGGCTTTAACAAGCTTGCCTTCTGGTAAGCGGGTGATCTATGTGGTGGAGGATCACCTGTTGGTGTTGTGTGTTTGTCTCCAAATTTTCATCCACTTTTCACCTGTTTGGACTTTTATGGACTTTACTCATTATTATCCTCTAAATATCAAAATTATAAAAAAATGTAAAAATGTTTTTCATTATTATTTTTTATGCATGAGTAGTAGGGGTTATACTTATCACATTAGAAAAAATTAGCGCAGCTTTTTTCTGTTACTAAATTCTATTGTTGTGTATATCCCACAATTTTGGAGCTGCTGCTGTTTAGAATTTTCTCTGTATTTTTTATTTTATTTTATTTCATTTTCTTTGTTGTAGCGTGGTATATTTTTTCCTTTTTACAAATATATGTTAGCTGCCCAAAAATTGTAATTCTTTGCAACTGTGAACCAGCAGCAGAACTGACTTTGGGATGTTACTGTTGCAAAAATACAGCAACCCTACAAAAATATTTGTGCAGAGCACATAGTGTTGTCCAAAAATGTACATACAAACTTTCAAGTTGCCAACTTTCAAAGATACGAACATGCGTTTGTATGTCCAATCATGTGAGTTAGTTCAAATTTCTGACATATATTCTTATGCATGCATCCTCTACAAGTGGTTGTGCTTCTGTGTACTTTACATTATTTGTGTGAAATGTATTATAAACCGATTACAGTAATTTATTGGGCCGATTGTGTTGGTTGGGTAGTTGGACTTCCAAACTGCTCTTGAAATGGAACTTGTTCTTATGTAGGGACTTACGGTACTTTCACACTGGGGCATTGAGGGCGTCAGCAGTGTCGTTTTATCAGTGCTTTTCGCCCGCTAGCGGGGCGCTTTTAACCTCAGCTAGCGGCCGAAAAAGGGTTAAAAGCGATGGCTTTGGCGGCACTACACATTGATTTCAATGGGCAGGGGAGCTTTAGGAGCAGTGTATACATCGCTCCTAAAGCACCTCAAAGAAGCTGCTTGCAGGACTTTTTTTGATGTCCTGCCATCACACCACTCCAGTGTGAAAGCCCTCGGGCTTTCACATTGGAGTGACAGGAGAGGCGGTTTACAGGCGCTTTTGCATGCATTATTTTTAGCGATATAGTGCCTGTAAAGCGCCTCAGTGTGAAAGGGGTCTAACTGTAAATTGATTGCAACTTTGAATCAGCTGTGAAAAAATAGGTTTGGGCTGTTAGTAGTATAAAAACAACAAAACCCTACAGAAATATTCATTCAAAGCACACAATTTGACTTGCTTAAAAAATGTCAGTTCTTTGCAACTTCCAAAAAAAAAAAGAAAAAAAGCTGTGGAAAAATTGGATTTGGGTTATTAGTGGTACTAAAATCTAACAATGTAACCCTACAGAAATATTTGTGCAGCTGTGAAACAAAAGTGTAGACACTGGGATTTTGGTGTCAGTCAGTCATCTGTGTCCAGAGACAGGCAGACACTTTTGTCTGTCACACACCCCACATGCAGTACTAAATGTATTTGCAATCTCCTGCCAGTGGCTCATGTTCATTACCCAATAATGAAGAAGGTTGTCTGTTAGAAGGGTGTCAACATCAGTCCTTGACCCTATGTACTCCCTCACCATATGAAGAAGCCACTGTCAATAGCTGCTGGCAGGGGACAGCCCTGGAAAGTAAATAGAGAAGAAAGTTTTGAATGTCTCACTCAGGTAGCCACCTGCCTTTAATTATAGCAGGCTCCAAGGCACGTTCTCCATTAGACAGTATTCTGACAGCTTCTGGAAAGGAAGTGTAAAGGTTCCTCTGCAGCACGTGCTCCAAAAGTTTCATCTTTACCCTTGTAAAATGTATCCATGACTGTTGCCATCCAGTAATAGGCTCATCCACCACAAGTTACCAGAGACAGAAAAACCTAAATCCTTGAAGTTACTGAGGATGACATTGTCCCTCCAGCCACATACAACTGGAAGTATTCCCAATGTCTTCCTCTACCTGAATGCCAACACAGCAACCTTAATTCTCCTCCTTGTCCTCATCCTCCTCCTAATGCTGTTGCCTACATTGTCACCGCTCACCATTCCACTGGCCTCCTCAAATGGTGATAATACGGTGCATGAGGAGTCACTGATAAGGGGAGAAGATCCCCAGCACTCCCAAGAATGTCCTTGTTACATAATCGCACACCCATTGCAGCATTGTCAAGGTAGAATTCCACCAGGAGAGCAAGAAACATTTAAGGTGGTGTGCTGGCCAATGGAGTTCATAGAAACATAAAAGAGTGGCAGAAAAAAGGCCAAATGGTTTTTATATTTGTGTATTTTTGGGGGTTTTGTTTTATTTTTAACTTTTTTGGCTAATTATAGATCTATGTTTGTCCCAAGCATGTTTGAATCTACTAAGGCTACATTCATATGGGTGATTAGCACTGGTGTGGATGACTACCACTGGTAAAAATGACATCAGCAGGCATCTGCTCCTTCCAGCAGCTGTTTTTGCCACTTATGAGTGGCTAGCTGCAGCAACCAAGCCCTGTACACTTGAATGACAGGTCAGCAGTGGCCATAGCTATCTGTGGCTCTCCACACAGCCAATAATTACCTGCGGATGAACTTTGATATTAAATCAGGACTATATACCATACACCAGGGAAGCAGACTGTTAAGAATATGTAATGTGCAACACAGCATACTGAGTGTAATGGTAAGGACTATGTAATGTACTTCACTTTACATTGGAAATCAAGAAAAAATGCTTTCTTACATTGGTGATCAGGGGAAGTAAAATTCCCATGCTTTATTAAAAGTAAAAGGAAGAGTGCCCCTGGGTTTTTGCCCAGTTTGCCCCACTAGCAGCTGTTTTTGAGATGCTGTCTCCTCAAAACCAAGGAGATAATAATTATTAGAGCTCTCCCTTTGATTACATTTTTCTTAGAAATCACTCTACCAGTCAATTTTCCATTATAATGAAGCCCCCTTGGGTGCAATATAGCATGCTCTTGGTCTCATCACGCCTGAGGTAGCTGCCTCCTCAATGGCTTTGATGTGTAAAAGACTTACAGTACTTATTTGATCAGTCACTTCCACAAGCCAAATCCTTTAGCTGTGCCATGTTAATGATTAAACTGTTGCTAGGAACAGCTGATCCCTTCTAAGAGCTAGCATGTGGATGCCAGTCTTGCCAAGCACTTCAAAAACACTACTAAAGTATTCTGTAGTGACGATTTTCTGTGCGATGTTTGCAAGTTACCTATTCGCAAAGTAGACATTGAAAATATTTTTCAACTCATTAGTTTAATGGTTACATAAAATGAGTAGGATTAAGTCAGCATTTGTGATGCAAAGTCTGTCCTACAACTTATGTGCTTGTATGTCTGTTTTACTACGTGCTAATTTAAGCATGACTTTAAGGCTTTCATTTTTATTTGCAGAAAACAATACAGCTACATGAGCATTTGTCACAGTAAAACAGGTTTATTTAACAGTGCAGTTAGTGCTAGCATGATTATTAATTGTGTATTTTTATTGTGCCATTTATACTGGGGAATAAGACATGCATTTTTCAGCCCACTACATTTTATTATGTAAAAAAATTAGATGCTTTGTGCAATAAGGTGTTTTATTTTCTTTAAGGTGAAGTGTGCGCTAACTTGCTAAATGAGGCTGAAATCAAGCTAATTAAGTGTAAAACACTTCCAATATATTATAACTTCATATGCGCCTCATTTATTTTCAGTAAAATTTTGCAGTTCTCAGTTCTTGCTTTTTAATGGTAACATAAGTTCACTGAAAAAGAAGAAATGGTCATTTGAATCAAGACATTTAACCTACTGGACTATAAATCTGCATACAAAGCATGAAATTTAGCTCATGACTAACACATTTTACTGGGAAATCATTATGCAGTAGATTTAAAAAAGGACTCTAGCTTTTTGATACTTTATATTTTCCAAAGGTTTATTGGTTTATAAAGTTATACGTTTACAAATAAACATTTACTATGTGGTGCTTTCAAGAATAAGACCAGCACTACTTCTGTACTTGGCCCTACAGATAGAAAATCTTGGCAGGTACTATATTTGTTACAAAAGAGGGAGGGAGGGGACCAAGGTGTCACTTCTCTAAAGCTACCCATAGATTGATCATTTTGTTCTGCTCAGTCAGCGGACCGAATAGAAAACAAAAGCAAATGGATTCCCCCATCCACACAAATGAGGTGAATAGAGGAATCCTCCCTGTTGTGCCATTGTATTCTGACAATATGTCAATATACACTGGTTAGCAACTGCAGTCGCTGATCGAAAAACGCTTTCCAACATTCCAGTTTGACATAAGACAATTGTTATATCAACTTCAATTGAGTGTGAATGCCCATAAATGGATTGAAATAGGCTGGTCCCTGCTGAACCGACTGCATTTTGTTCACTCTATGGCCAGCTTAACTCCTTCAGGTGTCTGCCCATACCCTTTTTTCACCAACGATCCCAGTTTAATTACTACTGCTGTGTATGTGTTGTTGTAATTGTTTTCTCAGAGATTGACCTACCTAACATTTTCCGAAAGCTTTGTGCATCAGTACTGCTTGAAACTTAGAAGGGGGTATACCCTCAAAGCCTGTCCTGAAAATTTGAATGTTAGTGCAAATAAAAAAGTGTCATGGACATTACTTAATGAATTTTGATGCAAGTGCACTAATACGGCTACAATCAACTCAAGCATAACCTGAACAAGTGCTCAGTGTCCAATACCCCTCTCTGCCAAACCCTCTACTTGCTTCCTATCACCCAACAAATAATAATGATTTGCAAAGTCATCCACAACTCTGCCCCTAGTTGTATCACCAAACATCTCAAAATATCAACCAAACCATCTTAATCACTCCACTCAATGTTCCTTGTCATCTCCCCCATGCCTGCTTCAAGGACTTCTCCAGAGCCTCTCCAATCCCCAACCTGTACAGCTATCTCCTACTACTTTCTTGAACAATTCACCCTCCATACCTTTTATATCTTTTGCCCTTCCCATGAGATCTGTAGGCTCTCATAAATTGTACTATAACTGTACTGTCTACCTTTATTTTGTAAAGTGATACACAAACTGTTGGTGCTATAATAATAATAATAATATATCATTCTTTTCTAATGTGCTTCTCTCAGACCCATCACATAACTCCATACCTGATACATGGTGTTGAACCAGGGCTTTAAAAACTTTACTCATGGTGTCCTTGAACAAAAATAGTGTTTGAACAGCTTTTATGGACCATAACTTTATCTACTGGCAATCCTTACACATGCTCATTAATACTTCTATAAGGTTAACTTTGTATAAAAGTAAGAGAATGATGTTGATTGTTACATTTCTTATCTCCCTGCCTTAGGAGATGTGAGAGGTATGGTTTAGTCTTTTCTATCACTTACATACTGTACTTCTATCTAGTTTTCTCATAATCAACCACAAACCCATTCTAAGCCCCCGTACACACGGTTGAAAATTCCGACCACAAAATCCGTCAGATTTTTTCCGACGGATTTTGTCTGACACTGGTGTTGCATACACATGGTCGGACAAAGTGGTCGGAAAATCCGATCATTCTGAATGTGGTGACATTGGTTGCGTACGACGGAACTACGTAGAGGCTAGTAGCCAATAGCTTTGGTCTCGTAATTTGATCTGAGCATGCGTGGCACTTTGTCCGTCGGAATTCTCTACACACGATCGGATTTTGTTGTCGGAAAATTTGAGAGCAGGATCTCAAATTTTTTCCAACTGAAAAAGTCCGATGCAGCCCACACATGGGCAGATTTTCCGACAACATGGTCCGATCGGACATTTTCTGTCGGAATTTCCAACCATGTGTACGAGGCATAAGAGGTGTTTTTCCCAGTGCCAAGAAAGCCTGAAATAGTGCATCCTTAGATCATGTAACAATTTCTATGCCAACAACATTTTGCATTAGATGCACATTGTTGTCTTTGGACACTTCTTTCCATACATCTTTTCTGACAAAAATGCATCACATCTCCAAATAACTTTAACATTTGAAGCTTAATTCACAAAACCTACATACCAGAATAAGAATCCTTAGGTTTGAAAAAATGACAGTAAAGTACAGCTGAGCCCAGCTGACTTAAAAAATGACAGTCATGTGTACAGTGCCTTGAAAAAGTATTTATAATCCTTGACATTTTCCACATTTTTTCATGTTACAACCAAACATTTTTAATTATTTTATTGGAATTTTATGTGATAGACCAACACAAAGTGGCACATAATTGTGAAGTGGAAGGAATATGATAAATGGTTTTAAACATGTTTTAATAAATATGTGAAAAGTATGGCATGCATTTGTATTCAGCCCACCTGAGTCAATACTTTGTAGAACCACCTTTAGCTTCAATTACAGCTGCAAATCTTTTTGGGGTTGTCTCTACCAGCTTTGCACATCTAGAAAGTGACATTTTTGCCCATTCTTCTTTGCAAAACAGCTCAAGCTCTGTCAGATTGGATGGAGAGCGTCTGTGAACAGCAATTTTCAAGTCTTGCCACAGATTCTCAATTGTATTTAGGTCTGGACTTTGGGCCATTCTAATACATCTAAATTATTCCATTGTAGCTCTGGATGGATGTTTAGGGTTGTTGACCTGCTGGAAGGTGAACCTCCGCCCCAGTCTCAAGTCTTTTGCAGACTCTAACAGGTTTTCTTCTAAGATTGCCCTGTATTTGGCTCCATCCATCTTCCCATCAACTCTGACCAGCTTTCCTGTCCCTGCTTAAGAAAAGCATCCCCACAACATGTTGCTGTCCCCACCATGTGTTACAGTGGGGATGGTGTGTTCAGGGTGATGTGCAGTGTTAGTTTTCCGCAACACATAGCATTTTGCTTTTAGGCCAAAAAGTTAAATTTTGGTCTCATCTTACCAGAGCACCTTCTTCCACATATTTGCTGTGTCCCCCACATGGCTTCTCGCAGACTGCAAACAGGACTTCTTATGGCTTTCTTTAACAATGGCTTTAATAAAGGCCAGATTTGTGGAGTGCATGAATAATGCCCCGTACACATGGTCGGATTTTCCAATGGAAAATGTCCGATCGGACCATGTTGACGGAAAATCCGGCCGTGTGTGGGCTCCATCTGACTTTTTCCATCAGAATTTCCGATGGACAAAGTTTGAGAGCTGGATCTCAAATTTTCCGACAACAAAGTCTGATCATGCCAATTCCGATCGTGTGTAGCCTAGTCCAACGGACAAAGTGCCACGCATGCTCAGAAGAAATTCTCAGACGGAAGCGCTCGGTCAGGTAAAACTAGCGTTCCTAATCGACAGAGCACATTCGTCACGCTGCAATGTTAAAATTTGTTTAATGCAGCGCATTCTCTTTTTCTTTACAATGCAAGAAGAAACTTCTTTCTTTATTCTTTTTACTGATTTTATGACTAGAATATTTTTATTCGTCAGATCTCAAGAATGTTTTTTTTTTTTTTTATTTAGTGGTTGGTTTTTTAATCAAGATTTGCTTTATTTGTAATTTTGCTTATCTTTGTTTTTTTTTTGGTGTGTTTTGTATGTCTCAACTTACCCCCAACACCATTATTATCATTTTTTTTTTTTTTTTATTCTCTAGGAGGTTGTTTGGTGTTGGTGCCCCTTGTTAATTTGACTTTCTGATTTGTGAAATGTACCTGCCTACTCACAAATAAACTGTCCTTTTTGAAGTAAAACACATAGGCAAGTATTTCTTCAAACAAAAAAAAACTTTATTCGGTGTCATAAACAAAATAAACAGGAAGGCAACGCTGGAGAAACTGGTCAATTTGGCGAAGCCTTTTGGCCCCCACGGCAGACATCAAATATGTAATAGCAAAATTGGTGGCATGAGGACTACATATCTGAGGGAGTACAATCTGGTCCAGAAGTCCAAGCGATCAGGAAGATCAGATGACATCTATGTCCCCAGGATGTTGTCAGACAAGAGGCTGCATCTTCTGACAGACCAGACTGAACCCAGGCCATCACTCTCTGGTCTTCTTTAGGCACTTCCCTCCAGGCTTCCTTCCAGGCTGTGGTTCTGATCTTCTAGTTGTGGCAGCAGGTGGAGGAGGAGGAGGGCGATGGTCGACCTCCCTGCTGCCACTTGCCACAGCCTCCTCCCGGCCGAGGTCTTCCTGTGTATGAAAATGGGACATAGTTTTAGTTCTTTGTTCATCAATCACACTATTTTCAGCTCATGATTGTTGCAAATTGAATGTTAATAAATAGAACATACTATCATTCTGAGCCCAGCATTTTTCATTCTTGGCCCAATTCTTTTTGGTCACTACTGTCTATTCATATGTCAACCACTTTGTTAAATCACAACTTAACTGATCAATAATAACATCTAGTTAACATCATTAAATGTACATCAAGAAATATGTTCACCAATGCTATACCTGTCTCAAGCTGGGCCCCTCCACATGTTGCTGCCTGGAAGGCCCGGGTTGGACATCCGAAGCCTCAGCTGGGGGGGAAGGAAGCCTGGAAAGCCAGGAGAGTGATGGCATGGGTTCCCTCTGGTCTGCCAGAAAATGTAGCCTCTCGTAGAACTGCATTCTGGGGACATAAATGTAATTTGGATCTCCTGATCGCAGGGAATTCTTGAACCTCTTGCGCTCCCTCAGATACGCGCTCCTCAGGGCACCAATTTTGACCATCACATAGGTGATGTCTGCCGTGGGGACCATGATTTGAAAGTAACGGATTAGTTTCTCCAGCGCTGCATTCCTTTTCCTTAGATTAGTATAATCCGGGTTTGAAATCTCCCCCCCCGCAGGGCAGCGCCCTGAGCTCATCAATGATAAGGACTTTAAAGAAAGGCAATTTGAAAGGATCCATAGTATTTTCTGCAAGACAAACCATAATAATGTCAGGCTAAACTCTCCTAATCTTGTCCCAAAATAAGCCTCAATCTAGAAGCAGTCTAGGCTAGTCATGTACCAGGTTCAAATTGTATCTTCGTAATCACGATCGGCTCTCTCTCCCTCTGCTCACAGATCGTCCGTACGACACACGCATGTGACGTTTTATATACAGTGCACATGCGTGAAACTCCGCCTGCCCCTGACGATCTTTCTCGTCTATTCCCCGCCCCTTCTCTTTACGGCGCAGTGGGGAGAGCACATGGCGGAGACACAGCAGGTGCGCACTAATTATTCCAGCAATGAGGAGGAGGATGAGGAAAGCCCGGAGCCAGAAACGTCCCGATCCCGAAGGAGAAGATTTTAGGCCTCAAATATGTCTTTTGGAGAAATGTTGGAGATGGTGGACATATTGAAGAGGAGCGACTATGATAGGAAGTATGGGCCTTACCCCAACCCAAGTGTCAGAAAGGCCAAGATCATGGCTAAAGTTGTGAAGAGTCTGCAGAAGAATTTTGGGTTACGACGAACCAAGGATCAACTGAGGAAACGCTGGTCAGACCTGAAACTGAGGGAGCACGATCAGTACAGAAAGATCAAGCGAGTTCTTCAAAAAAGTAAGTAGTTGTCGTGTGTTCATATTATTTTTCTTGCTTGCATACTGCTCCATGTGTTTTGTTTTTTAATGTTGGACAGTTGAAAATGGCCACTTTCATGTTCATGGGTTGAATCGTTCGTAATAAACCTTGATCGTTCACTCTTATAATACAATGTTTGGTGAAGTTGCAGTGAACTACATTTATTCAGGCCTGTTTCTAGTCAAGGAAGTTTGTTGTCTATAGGGGTTTGTAATAGAATGAAATGCAAACTTGATTCAGTGTAAAGGAGAGGACACTCAGTAGCTGTTTACACATCTGGACTCTGGAGCACTAGTGCTGGGACACCAGAACACTCTTTTTATTAGGGTGCCCCACACATGTGCTCCAGTGGATACTATAGGGGTGTCTCCATCTGACAAACTTGCACCAAACAGGTAATAAGTATTCCAGCTTTACAAAGTGTCAGAAATAATTATTTTAGGCTTTGAACTCGGCCAAAAAACACAATTGTACTACACTTCCAAGCAATGTTTCAGATTCCTATTTCTGCCCTCAAAGATTGGTGTGCTAAGTATTCCTTTTGTACATTCTCAAAGGGGAGACAAGACTCGGGACGTCTGAGGACACCAGAGACCCCACACCTCCCAAAGAAGGGGAAATACCAACACCAGAAGCAGAGGAGGAGGAGGAAGGAGAGATTGTAGAAGGTGGAGAAATTGTCACCACAACAGGTGAGTGTCGGAGTGTCAGGTAAGCTAATCAATGTATGCCTGCATATTTATAATACACAGTGTTTGTTGTTGTTTTATTTTTTTTAGGTGATGTGGATGTTGTGGAAGAAAAATCACATTTTACCAGTGAAAGTGCATGCGTCCTCATCAGGGAGATAATGGTGTGCAATCGGGATCTAGATGATATCAAGAATAACATCAATGATGTTCAACAAAAAATGAAGAACATCATTGATGTTTTAGGGAAAATCTGAAACACCACAAACTAGCTAGCAGACATTTTCTTGTTTTAAAAACCACGATTTTTACGTAAGAAAATTGCAAAATTTGGAAAATGCACACAGTGTGTCAACATGTGCTATCTCCCATCATGGTGGATCAATGACCAAGTTTTGTGGCTGCAACCCCTTACTAACTACTAAAGTGACTGAGGTGAAGGGGTTGCACCCCCAAAACACGTACCTTGATCCCCCATGATGGGAGATTGCACATTTTGACATTCTAGGCATGGGTTCTTGAAGAAAATGCCCAGTTTGATCCCCAAATTGTGTGCATCTTCGAAATTTGGCTTTTCCCGGGGTGACACCCCATGTGATGAAGGCAAGATCAACACAGTTTGGACATACTCATGTCTGATCTTGTAAAGAAGGATGTTTGCTATGTTGGCCCACCTATATCAAACACCTCTCTGCGCTCAAATGGATGATGATATCTTGCTGTTTATAAATACATGTGAGAAGTATATAAATAAATACAAATAAATAAGTATATACGTGATCAAGTGTGCAACCAAACTCTTAGTGCACTGCTAGCAGCTGCTTGAGAAAAGGATCATATGTAAAATTACAATAAAATAACGGGTATTAAAAGGTATTAAACCAAACCTGTTAAAATACTGTAGCAGCGCTTAATATCAGAGAATAAATAACTGATAAAATAGTGGATAAAATTGATATACCACTGTGCGAATAAATAGTATATATATAAATGTTCAAATGTGGCAATAAATAGATCAATAAATAAATAAATAAATCAATTGATATTAATATCGACGGAGGATCAATTAATCATTCATTAATTAATAATTAAAGTCCAGCATTATCCACAATAGGATAGAAAACAGGAGATGATAGTTCTATATTCAATGTGCCTCAAACTGATCAGTCCATCCACCAGTACACTCCAGCGCAAGCAACGTCACTTCCTGGGGACGTAGACCAGAGAACGCGGAAGTGACGTTGCTTGCGCTCCAGCCTGCGTTCCACCGTCCAGGAAGCCCTCAGGACGCTGGAATCACCGCTCCACAAAGCGGAAACTGGCAGAGTGGATCCGGAAAGGGAACCCAGGCACAGTGCAATATCTACATTTATCCTTTATTCAATTTAATGCTGATTTTATGTTTTGTCTGGTACGCATTTTATACTAAGGGGTCTTTGATCCATTTTAAAGGGGGGTGAATAAAATGTTTTAAGCAGTATCACGCTATGTGGTTGCAATTCTTTTTACACATGACCTGTCTGGCAATGGTGAGCTGTTGAATAAGAGGCTGTGGAGGAGAATTGGAGGATACCGGTAAATGAAGGAGCAGTGTCCTGACAAAAAAAACATTCCAAGGTTCCAGCATGCATGAGCACAAAGGGGCACAGCATATTACAGCATATTACAGCATATTGAAATCCTGGTAATTAATTAGGGAACTAGGAAAGAAATACAAGACATTAGCAAACAGTAAATACATAGAATGGAATAGTAAAGCAGAAATCTTACCTTAATATAGTCCTTCTGCAGGACCTGTATAATGGCAGAACAGATCTCTGGAATAATGATACCCAGAGCCTGGGGGGAGATGCCTGTGGAGAAATTGTGGTCCTGAAGGCTTCTCCCTGTCGCCAAGTACCTCAACGTGGCAACTAGCCTCTGCTCCGGAGTGATGGCTTGCCTCATGCAGGTATCCTGCCTGCTGATATAAGGGGTCAGCAAAGCCAACAGACGGTGAAAAACGGGGTCCGTCATCCTGAGAAAGTTCCTAAAATCATCAGGATTATTCTCCCGGATCTCACGAAGCAAAGGCATGTGCGAGAATTGGTCATGCTGGAGCAACCAATTCTTGGTCCATGAACTCCTCCTCGCCCTGTTCATGGACTGGGCTTGTGTCAAAGCTAAAAGCCCAACACCAAGCCCCTGCACAGCACGAACTCTACGAAGAGTACGTACACGAAACATGGCTTCAAAACGGTCGGCTGGTCAGAACGGACTATTGGAAAGCACCAATAAACAGCAAGGCCTGAAAGAACAAAATGAATACCAGAAACGAGCAGACAATAAGCAGTGAAGATCAAAGCGTCCTATATCAAGATGACCAACAAATGCGAACTGACTACACGCACTGATAAACAAGATACGCACCGACAAGCACAAACTGAAGAGCAGTAACGATCTGAAGCACAAGTCTGAAAAGCGCGAATCGTCTCTAACCAAACTTCTACTAACACGCAATAAACACGAAATCAGCAGAAGGAGCCCAAAGGGTGCCGGACGTGGTGCTGAACTTCCCTTTTCTAGTCCCGTCGTACACGGCTTACGTCATGGCGTTCTTAACGACCGGAAATTCCGACAATGTTGTCTGACCGTGTGTACGCAACACCAGTTTTGGACACAATCCGACGGAAATGATCCGACGGATATGGTCATCGAAATTTCCGACCGTGTGTACGGGGCATAACAGTTGTCCTGTGGACAGGTTCTCCCACCTAAGCTGTGAATCTCTGCAGCTCCTCCAGAGTTACCATGGGCCTCTTGTCTGCTTCTCTGATTAATGCTCTCCTTGCCCAGCCTGTCAGTTTAGGTGGACAGCCATGTCTTGGTAGGTTTGCAGTTGTGTCATTCTCTTTCCATTTTTGGATTATGGATTGAACAATGGTCCGTGAGATGGTCAAAGCTTGGGATTTTTTTCTTTAACCTAACCCTGCTTTAAACTGCTCCACATCTGTATCCTTGACCTGTCTGGTGTGTTCCTTGGCCTTCATGATGCTGTTTGTTCACTAAGGTTCTCTAACAAACCTCTGAGGGCTTCACAGAACAACTGTATTTATACTGAGATTAAATTACACAAGTTACACTAATTAAGTGACTTCTGAAGGCAATTTATTCCACTAGATTTTAGTTAGGGGTATCAGAGTAAAGGGGGCTAAATACAAATGCATGTCACACTTTTTAGATATTTATTTGTAAAACAATTTGAAAACCATTTAACATTTTTCTTCCACTTTATGTTGGTCTATCACATAAAATCCCGATAAAATACATTTATGGTCGGAGCCCTCGGTCCATAACGATGTGAAGGAGCAAAACATAAACACGCCACAAGACAGACAACAAACTAGACCTGAAGTGTGCCCTGGTCTACCGTAAGGTAAGCCCTGGTGAGCTGGGCCGTGAGGCCCTTTCTGCTAGGAGAGTAGTTAAGAAAAGGGCGCTTACCTGAGAAGTAATGGCTGTTTCTGTAGAGAACCATATCAGAGTGTTCTGAGAAAGGGAATGGGTGGGCGGGTACGGCGCGCTAGAACCGACACCAGCCTCGTGGAGAGGTCTGGTATTTTTACCCTCCGGGCTCCTCCCATAATTGCAGGCCACCATGCTGGCCTTCCTATTTATGGTCGGAGCCCTCGGTCCATAACGATGTGAAGGAGCAAAACATAAACACGCCACAAGACAGACAACAAACTAGACCTGAAGTGTGCCCTGGTCTACCGTAAGGTAAGCCCTGGTGAGCTGGGCCGTGAGGCCCTTTCTGCTAGGAGAGTAGTTAAGAAAAGGGCGCAAAAGACTTGTTTTTAGGGAGGTAATGGTTTATTTGTTTGGTAGCGGCAAATGCTACAAGGCAAGGTTACTGAAGGCCCGGGACATTTCGGTCTGGGGATCGGGAATGTAACGGGCAAAACAGGTGGACTTCCATCGTCCCATCCTCCTGATCACGTGATCGGGGACTCCATTGCGGGAGGCCGCGGAGGCTGCTCCGATGCGAAAGGAGTGACCTGAGAATTTCGCTGGGTCAAGACCTAAGTTGCGGAGGAGAATCCTGACGTGCGTGACGAATTGATTGCTACTAAGGGGTCTGACCGGAAATGGTAGCAACGGGCTGTCAGGTGAGGGATCAGGTAGGTGTGCTAGTAGCTGATCTAGAACTGCCACGGGGCACCAGGCGTTGAGAGTTTCGAACAGTTTGATGTCGATGCCTGGGCCAGTCTGCTGCGTTTTGGATGCCTCGAGGTGCAGGATGAAAAAGGTCTGATGGCGTACGAGGTGCCGCCTGCGTAGCGTCTTGCAGCTAGGGCCAGTAACTGAAAACTCGCTGGGCCGTAAGAAGCCGTAGAAGGCCAGGTACATGGCAGCCTGGATGACCAGGCTGGGAAAAAGGCCAAAAGGGGAATGCGAGAGCATGATCGATAAATCCCGGAAAATGGCACCGGTTACTGGGAGGCGTTTGGCATTGACCTGCGGCTGTTTTTTGAGGATGCCGCGCAGGATTGCCTTGACTGCGTGGGAAGCGAACAAAGATGGTTTAGAAGGGTCTTGTAAGGAAATGAAGTGCTGGATACCGGCTAGATAAAGTTTGATGGTATTGTGTGATAACGCCAGCCGAGTGTAGCAGTGGGAAATGAAGGCTAGGATATGGTGGAGGTCCCCTGGTGACCCCCCGTGGCATGTGTCCAGAAACTGTAGGTACGTCCTCCAAGCAGCTTGGTAGGCTTTCAGCGTGTTGTGTGACAATGAGAGGTTTATGAGACTGGTGGCGCCGTGAAGGTGGTGACTCAGACTGGGGTTAGTTGAGACCAGTGAGGGATAGCGGACATGGTCGGATCGGGTCCGGATTGTTGTAATGCATGATGTGGGGGTGGCGGGGGGCGACAGCTGGTGGAGTGGGGGTAACTTGCTGGAGCTCCAAGGTCCCCACTCTGGCCTGGACGTCAGAGATGGTAGTTGATAGGGAGGAGACCAGCGTGTGTAGCTGGGACACTGCCGAGGCAATTGATTGTAGTGATGCCTGCGTGTCTGGTGGGTTTGGTGGGGATGGGCTTGGGAACAGTAGCCTGAACAGTTCAGCTTTCCTGGCCGTGATGGGGTAGGGGATGTTCCTGCGCCTCAGCTCGGCTGAGAGTCTGGGGATGGTCCAAGCTCTGAAGGCTTGTGCGAAGTTGTCTGCCGGGCCCGCTTCGGGAGGTGATGGGGCGGGGTTGAGATTGTCGCTGCCGGCCAGAGACATGGCGTCTGCTAGAATAAAAGAGGGGGGGGGGGTGCATGTTTCTCTCGTTTACTTTTTTTTTTTTTTTTTTTGAGTTTTAAGTTTTGAAGGGCAGGAGAGGATGTATCTGTGTTTGTGGATTGCGGAAATATGAAGGGGGGAGGGGGGGCAGGGCGGGATGCCTGTGTGACGGGCATTGGGGACAAACGGTTTGCGTGCGTGCGCTGAGTGGGATGTTCCATGGGCCTATATGTAAACTCGGAGGATGCGTGACACCCGAGGTAAGCCAGGAGGTGACTGGCCGGGTGGCTGATGCTCGGGTGTCCGTCTGTGCTCGGTGGTGGACGTGTGAGTGAGGGGATGCTTGCACTGGGTAGCGGGCGTAACAACCAGTGGAAGTGTGGTGAATTGTGGGGTAGAAAACAAACAAACAATAGCATGGTAGTTGAAATGACTCAGTGGAAAAACAGGGGTTTCGACGTAGCGACGAAAAAAGCATAAATCCTACCTGCGACGCTGAAGCGGAACGAACTGGGGGTGCGATCGGGAATCGAATCCGTAATCTGGAACGAGGAGCGTCGGACAACTCAGGAACGTGTACTGAGTTGCTTGTCGGCCTGGTGACGTGTAATACGGCGCGCTAGAACCGACACCAGCCTCGTGGAGAGGTCTGGTATTTATACCCTCCGGGCTCCTCCCATAATTGCAGGCCACCATGCTGGCCTTCCTATTTACGTTTTTGGTTGTAACATGACAAAATATGGAAAATTTCAAGGGGTGGGAATACTTTTTCAAGGCACTGAAACAACCAACTTTAAATCATAACCACAAACTTCAATGCAACATCTCTATTTAGACCCATCACTCATAATTCCACAGCTCCAAAAACTAAAATGCAAACTTCCACAGGACACTTATCTTGATCTAAGTAACAGATCTCAATATGGTTTCCACTCGACACATGTATAATGTTTTCAGCTAAACTGGTATGGTGTTTTGAAATTGTTTCTACTCTCAATTCTCCTCTATGAAAATTGACAGGAGACAATAAAACCTAAAAGTTGATTGGTTACTTTGCACAGTAAAACCTAAAAGCTGATTGGTTACTTTGCACAGCTGCATCAGATTCTTTGTGTTACTGTTTTCCAGTTTTAGTAAATAAACCGAACTGTATCTATTGCTTATGGAAAAAAGTATGGAAAAATTATGGAACAAATTGGCAAGTGGTTTAAAAGAATGGCACTCTGGTCACCTATTCATTGCTTTTAAAAGAGAATGCACGCCAATGCTTTAGTTCATTAATAATATTTAACCTCCCTGGCGGTAATCCCGAGTCTGGCTCAGGGTGGAACTTCAGTACCACTAGCGGTAACCCCGAGCCAGACTCGGGGCTGCATTGCAGGATACAGGGGAAGTCACCATCAGAAACTTGGAAATTTTGTCTGAATATTGAGCTTCCCTCATTTACAAACTTTATTATTCGATTGCAGTTTTTTCCCCTGATTGCCACCATTTTGGTTATCACTTGTGGATAATGCAATTAGTCTAAATCAGCAACTCAGCTTCACAAGTTAAATAATTTTTCACCAACTAAGTGTGTTTTCTGCTGCTTAAAAACCCCATGGGGAATTTTCTTCCTTTTTTCTACAGGGGAAGTTACTTACCTTGTCCCCTGGATCCTGCAATGTCTCCCCGCTGTGTGTGCGAGCTCCTCCGCTCGATTCACACAGTGCCGAGTGCCGCTGATCTCCGTTCCCTGTGACGTTACGACGCACGGGAGCGGAGATCGTCGCCAAATTCAAAAAAGTTAAAACACACAATACACATTACAGTACTGTATAAAAAAATTACACATCCCCTTTGTCCCTAGTGGTCTGTCCAGTGCCCTGCATGTAGTTTTATATAATAAATAAAATGTTTTCTGCCTGTAAACTGGAGATTGTCCATAGCAACCAAAAAGTGTCCCTTTATGTCAAAAGTGGTTTTAGACCAGCTAGAAAACAGCGATAATAAATTAGAATCATAATTCATCATCAAACACTAAAGCTAATGACAGCGACAATTCTGCAACTGAGCAAATTTCAGTGTTTTTGATTTGATTACATTATTGAATATTTTTTATAGTTATTTAATATATTATAATTTATGATTTTGTGTTTCAAACTTTATCATACCCGGGATGTCTACTAAACTCTGGTTTGGACAGATTTAAGTGAGTTATTCATAAGAATTGCATGCCTACAATATAAAACGCCAAATTTCCATGCAAAATAATTGTACCGCTTTTGGTACAAAATTCCAGACATAATCATACCGCTAGGGAGGTAAATGTCACTGATGAACCATCCTGAATAAATATATATACTGCTATATTCACATGATACTATCATATGCTGCTCTAGAATCAACAAACAGGTGATGTGTTTCTATCCCATGCTCATAAGTCAATTCATGTTTTTTTGCCCTGCCCAAAGAGAAAATCTGAACAGTCCTTGACCCTTCAGTCCTAAAAACTTCTATGGTTTAAGCCATGTGGCTATATTATTAGATATAATTTTATATTCAGAGCTTTTCAGGGATACTTCTCCATAGTTTCTACAATGCGGGCAGTCTCTTTTAAGTACTGGGCAAAGAATCCTTGTATTCCATTGCACTGGCAGTATTTATTGTATTTTACCCTCCTAATAAGGGCATAAAGCTGTTTAAGAAAGTTTTCAGCTCCTGCTTTTATGAGCTCAGCTTAGTTGGCATACTTTGTGCTTTGTTTTTGTTTTTTTAGCTTAATGAGTCAATGTATTGCCCAATTCTCATTTTCCATTTCTTACATCAATTCCCATTTTTTTCTCTGGACACCCTCTTCTAATTCCATCATCACCCACTCCACACTGCAGTCTTTTCCCTCCATTTCCATCAAAGTCCACTTTCCTCTACAGTCACGTCCCTCCATTTCCAACAATGCTCACTCTGCGATCATTTCCAACCTGTTTCCTCAATAATTATAAACATAATCTTCTACACAATAAATCATGGTTGTTACCAATTTATCACTTGATTGCAAAACAACTATGACTTCTATGTCCAACTTTTATCAAATGCTTATACATATAGGCTAAAAGTTGGAGTAGAGCACATATGCTTTTCATTTCTATATAATATAGTGTAATGTGCATTTATAGAGCTTACAGTAGTTTCATAAACATGTCAGATGTGTAAATTCTTTAAATGAATGCATCCTGGTTTTTAAAACCTACCTCAGACTAGCAGTTTTTGTTAGTTTTGGAAAGAGAAGAAATCATTTTTTTCTTTTATGCCTATATGTGACCCCATTAGTGGATTTTCTTTCATTTCCTCTCATTGTGACACCTTTGTTCAAGAAATGGGCATGCAGACACCACCAGGAAAGAAAGGCATGGATAGCAATACAAATTTCATAAGTTATAATTCTTCCTCACTAATAAAAATGTGGTTTTGTGGGTTTCTTGTGTGTTTCTGTTGGAGAGATTTCCTATAATTCCCTGTTGTGACAGAATGTGAGAAAGTATACATTTCAAGAGAGACACTAACTCTTCCTTGAAAGAAAATATAGGAACCAATAGATTCCAAACCCACGCAAATCAATGACCAAAAAAAAATACAATAAAGAGCTGCATGTTGTAAAGTGTAAAAAACACCTATAATGTGAAAATATATTAAATGGAGAGTATAGCCTAATATAAAAATGATGGTTCAAAAATAACAAAGTACCATCTTGGAGGCTTCCGGGTAATTCTGAACGTCACTTCCGGTCACTAACCCAAACCAAAACGAGGCTTGGAGTGCAAGCCGGGGACGAGGAAATCGACAATAAAACAGAGCCCCACAGCAGAATGCTTGATTGACTCACTGCCGGTCTAAGGCACTGGGAAATGTGAGTGCGCACTCTTATTGTTTTTATAAGTATAAATAAATTCCATTTTTACATAAACATACTGCGCAACGATAATTCTTAAATCTTTATGAGATACCATCATTTGGCATTGACAAACGTCTATCGGTATACTGACTGGAGAAACGCCAGGATAGTGGAGTGGTTATCCCTATATGAACCAAATGCAATACTTTTTCTAGGCTCTGGTGAGTGACCAATCTAGAAGGTGGTGGTGGCACAAGTGGTGAAAAATTATGGACATACAGCATGAATAATATTTGAAGCACAAGAGCACTTTTTATATATTGAGGATTTATAGGGATGCGATTTTCAATCGTGATCCTTGTTCGATCATATGAACTTTGATATTTTTCCATCATATTGCACAACTTATTTGTATGTTTTTTTTCATATAAAATATATTTTTTGGCACATGGTAATTTAAAGGTAGTAGATAAAAATGCATCTGGTTTAACAATATATGTACATGCACCCATGGAATAGTGCAGTCATATTACTTTTGAATTTTTTTTCAACTATATTGCACTAGCTTATTATTTCGTATTTTTTTATATCCTTTATTGCATTGTTGGCACATGGCAATTTAAAGGTAGTAGGTAAAAACACATTTGTGGTAATAACATATTATTTATGCATTTATGGGTTAGCGCAGTCACACTATTTTTTGGATTCATTTCCTATACTAGTTATAGGACATTTCTTGTCTGCAGCAGATCCATTTAAAAAAAATATTTTATATAAACGCATGGTGATCACTATCTCACATATATAGTTTCCTGTTTGCATCTGACAGGAGTGGCACCCGCTGTAGTCTTCTGAAGCTGTAGCCCATCTGCTTTAAGGTTCGACGTGTTGTGCATTCAGAGATGGTATTCTGCATATCTTGGTTGTAACGAGTGGTTATTTAAGTTACTGTTGCCTTTCTATAATCTTGAAAAAGTCTGCCCATTTCCCTCTGACCTCTGTCATCAACAAGCCATTTTCGTCCACACAACTGCCGCTCACTGGAAATTTTCTCTTTTTCAGACCATTCTCTGTAAACCCTAGAGATGGTTGTGTGTGAAAATCCCAGTAGATCAGCAGTTTTTGAAACCAACCCTGTCTGGCACCAACAACCATGCCACATTCAACGTCAGTTAAACCTCCTTTCTTCCCCATTCTGATGCTCGGTTTGAAATTCAGCAAGTTGTCTTCACCACATCTAGATGCCCAAATGCATTGAGTTGCTGCCATATGATTAGCTGATTAGCAATTTGTGTTACCAAGCAATTGAACTGGTGTACCTAATAAGGTAGCTGGTGAGTGTATATTTCAGTATTTGTAAAGGCACGTCATATTTTACACAGGTATGCAGTGCAACAAACCTTTTAACTTGTAAGGGGCCCCCGGATGTAGTAGGCAGCTGCTGTTATGACAGGTTCCCTTTAAAGTTTCTCAAAATTGCAACTGTATATATCTGTAACTACACACTTTGAAATATGTTTATCAATGGCTGATGAGCAGAAACAATTCTACTTTTATTCGCATGACTAAACTAAAGTGTAAATATTACTTATTGAAGATATTCAACACCATTAAACCGAGAGATTATTCTTTCTCAGCAAAACACCTTTCATGAAAAAAGAAGCTTAAAAAACACATTTTCTAGCAGCCAGGATTCAATAAATGAATTAGACACACATCATGTATTTTAATTTCCATTTTTAAAGCCTCAGTGATTCCTTTATCTTATGCGTTTAATAAACTATTTGAAAACATTCACCTGAAATGCAACTTTTCTTTTCTGTTTTCTGTGCTGAAGAAAGACACTTTTATAGAGATAAAATGATTGCCAAATTGTATTTTTCTTTTTTTGAACAGCTAAATTACTTTTCTGCCTTTCTATAACTGAAACATCATACAATCTAGAAAACAAACCTTGAACTTTATTTGCTTGTCTGGCAATTTTTATTCATGTGCAGAGTGGTGGAGGAATGTTAAAATAAGAATGAATAGATCTGAATGAATTTTTTCCACTTTTGCCTTGGAGCTTGTTCTGTTGGTTTATTTTTTAAAATTATGCATTATTGTCTGTGAAAATGACGGAACATTTGATTTCCCTTTATTTTTTTACTTTTTTTTATTTAAAGTTAAACTCTATGCAGATAAGGAAAAGAAAAAGAGGGCGCATGCATGGCTTTTGGTCATGGCAGACTTGTAGAGGCTGAGCTCTGGATCCCATCTGCTCTCTGGGCCCCCGCACCGCTTCTAACCTATTCCATTTGCCACAGGGGTAAGCACGAACACTCCATGTATGCTTGTAGCACCCCATGGGTAAGATTGGCCAGCAAAAACACTGCTACAGGCCGCTGCTGGACCCATGCTATCAAACAGGATGGACAGATACCTCACTAGGTCGCAATCCCCGGCCTTGCCAACACCAGCGGACCGGTTCGCCACTATGGATCCCTCGCTGGGGACCGACAATGTGGACAACGGCACATCCCTCACCCAAGACACAGCTGCAATGTCCCCCCAAGCTACTCAGACTGTTTTAACCCCCAAATTACTCCATCAACATTTTCTCCATCAATTAACATGCAACATTGCTGCAGAGGTGAGTAAACCATCACAGGAATTACAGGGGGGAGTTGCCCAAATAGGGGAAAGATCAGATGCTTTAGAGCAGGGGTCTTCAAACTACGGCCCTCCAGTTGTTTTGGAACTACAATTCCCATCATGCCTAGTCATGTCTGTGAATGTCAGAGTTTTACAATGCCTCATGGGATGTGTAGTTCTGCAACAGCTGGAGGGCCGTAGTTTGAGGATGTCTGCTTTAGAGACTAAGTTTGATAATCTTGTCCAATATGTCCAGGAACTGGAGGAAGAATCCTCTTCATTGAAACACACTGTGTGCCAGCTCCAACAGGAGGACCTGGAGAATAGAGAGAGATGTCAAAATCAGCGTTTTCGTGGCATACCAGAGAATGTGGGTGATAATACCTTGTACTCATACCTGCTGTGCCTTTTGAATACACTGGCCCAAAAAATTGCTGATATTGATTAAACACTGGATTGGTTCCATAGATCCCTGGGCCCCAATCCACCCTCTGGAGCTAGGCCTAGAGATGTCATAGTCCGCTTCCATTTTTATGACAGCAAGGAGGCTCTGACCCTCGCTGCAGACAATAAATCATCCACTGAGTATAAGGGGGCAAAAATCCATATATACAACAATCTCTCAAGCCCATCGCATCCCATATTTCTGGGGCTTTCCATTTCACCTGATTGTCCCCCGCGATTGTTCTCAACACTGCCTTTGCGATTTACATGAAGGAGAAGCATTCATAAAATGCTTGGGACTACCTCCTCTACCGGAAGATTTTCTTCTCCCACCAGCTGCTCCGTCTGGCTGTCCAGCTCCCACTACACCTAACTGGATCTGAACCCCTGTTCAAAGTAAACAGAATAAATCCTTCTCCACTTCTCAACACTCTCAAACATCCAGACGTCCTCCTTGAGATGATGACAGTTGCAGATGACTTCAAGTTACAGGCAGGCATGCCTTTGCCTTTGTGACGGTTTGTTTTTGATCTGTTTTTGATCTGGACATTAGGTTGAAAAGTTCTCCGAAAGATTGGAAATACCCCTGCACATATCCATGGGGTATAGTTTGTTTACTTTCTTTCATAGTCAATTTTTTTTTCTTTTGCTATATTTTTTTTATATATGTTACATACCTGCTGGAGAGCAGGTGGATCCTTTCTCCCTACATTTCCATCTGATAAGAGTCGCCGTGTGGCCCCAAACCATCCAAGACTTCAGTCTAGTACTCCTGGATTGCACTTGCTTTTCTGACGTAATGACCATGGTTTCCTTTCCCTCCTGGGTCTCCTCACTGTTGTTTTTTTTTCTTTATTATTATTATAGGGCAGTTTGTAAAATGTGCATTCATGTTCCAGTATTGGACACTATGTCAGTTTAGAGAACTACAAGTTTCTAGGTTCATTATCTCAACAAGCAGATACACTGTTAATATGTTATGGCATTGAAACTCATTTCTCATAATGTTAAGGGCCTGAACTCCATTCAGAAACAATGGCTTGCCTTAAAGACTTTCGAATGTTTGGTGCTGATATTGTCATGATCCAGGAGACTCACTTTCGAGCTGGAGGTTCGATGAAATTTGCATCAAAATACTTCCCTACTTCTTATGTGGCCTCTGACCCTTCAGGTGCGGCCGGTGTAGCTGTACTTATTAAAAAATCTTGCCCTATCAGGGTCAAGGATAAATACATCGGCCCTCACGGGAGGTTTGTTATTCTGGTTTGTGAATACTTGTCCTCATCCATATTGGTAAATGTATATGCACCCAACTCTGGGCAAATTGGTTTTCTGGGTGAGCTCTTTCTTCTTGTACAGCATTATTCCCAGCCCTTTATGATAATAGGGGGTGAGTTTAACCTGGTTATGTCCCATAGTAGATACAGGCACACACTTTTTGGGGACACTCCATCACAGAGGGTGGTATCCCAAGCCACCTCCTTTCAAAAATGTATCAGGTCTCACTGATTGTTCAATGCTTGGAGAATTAAGCATCCAACACATAGACAATACACCTTTTACTCCATGGCCCATAAAATGTATTCTAGACTAGACCATTTTTTTCATATCAGCACCACTACTCCCTCATACAGTAGATTCTAATATCTCACCCATAACGTGGTGTAATGCTTTGCGTCTATCTATTAAGTTCTTGTGGTAAAACCAAGAAAGCTTAAACTTCTGAAGTGTATCAATGCTTTACTAAAACAGGAAAAATCTGCACATACAAACTGTAGGATGAACAATACAATACAACACAACTTATAGCTTCACATATAAGCATGTATAATATGTACACATTAAGTAAACTAAACAGTTACTCAACTTAGGGGTTAAGATGTCCTTCATAGTTCCTTGTTCAAAGTCCAACTCACAAAAGTGTCTCCAACGTTATCCAGCTCCTTGGAAGCTATCTTCTCCTTTGTCCTCCAAAAAACAACTCCTCTGTCCCAAAACACATGTTTCTTTCAAACCCTCTCCATGCCCCTCCCACCCACTTCCTCCATAGACCAACTTCCTCTGCTCATCTTCAAAACCTAGCTATCTGGTTTATTTACATATCAATGGAGGGGGAAAGGGCCTCTGTAAACATATGCTGTTACTAAATCTAAAACTCTATATTATTGCAATAAAGTCACTATACAAATGCCCATAGCAACACACGTGGTCAGACCACGCCCCTATCTCCTTAGATCTTTCTCCACAACACTCTGCCTCTTATGCCCTGTACACACGGTCGGAAATTCAGACCCCAAAATCCGTCAGTTTTTTTCAGATGGATTTTGTCCGAAACTGGTGTTGCATACACACGGTCAAAGCTGTCGGAAAATCCGATTGTTCGGAACGTGGTGACGTTTGTTGCATAAGACGGAACTACGTAGAGGCTAGTAGCCAATAGCTTTGGTCTCGTAATTTGATCTGAGCATGGGTGGCACTTTGTCCGTTGGAATTCTCTACACACAATCAGAAAAGGTTTGATCGGATTTTGTTGTCGGAAAATTTTAGATCCTGCTCTGACGGAAAAAGTCCGCTAGAGCCCACACACAATCGGATTTTCCGACAACATAATCCGATCAGACTTTTTCCATCGGAATATCTGACCATGTGTACGGGGTATAAGACTTGTCACGGGCGGCTTAATGACTACCTTCTTAACTCCCCAGTCATCAAGGAAAGACTAACCATGGGGATCTGGGTGAGTTTTTTCAGCTGAATGTAGGTTCGGTACAAAAGGTATCTACCCTTTGGGAGGCTCACAAGGCCTGCTTCCGAGGCTTATACATTGCCGAGGGTTCTCGCATAAAGAGAGATAGCAAGGGCCGTCGCGTGTCTTTATTGGCAGATTTGAAGCTTGCAAAGCGTGGACTTGTAAGCGCCCCAACGGTTGAAGGCCTTCGTAAGGTAGTATCATTACATAACCAGTTACATACCGTTTGTTAAAACGATAACGAAAATACCCAAAATTCGGACAAAAATGCATTCGGACGAAAAGGAATGCACATGTCTACTAGTGAACAGTGAAATAGCTCCCTCTACATAAGTCCCCAGGCCCGGACAGTCTCACATAACTCTACTATAAAACTTTTTTGCCCACTTTAATGCCCCATATGTTGGAGTTATTTGGCACCTTATTCCACGGAGATCCCCCACATTTCCAGTTTACTCATTCTTATATCTCAGTTATAACAAAACCTGGTAAGGACCCCTCTATACCTGACAGCTGCAAACCTATAGCCCTATTAAATTTTGACTATAAGATATTTACTAAAATCCTGTCATCTAGGCTATCCCAATTTATATCTAAACTGGTTAAAAGGGATCAAGGGGGTTTTGTGCCCTGCAGACATGCTGGGGATAACACAAGACGCACTATAGATCTGATTGACCTATTGAACAAATTCCCTCGTGTGGTGCTTGAATTAAGTTTAGATGCCTAAAAGGCATTCGATCGATTAAGCTAGCCCTACATGTTTTCTACGCTTACATGATTTGGGTTCAAGGGTCCCTTCCTTAAAGCTTTACAGGCTTTGTACTCTCAAACATCTGCACATGTGCAGGTGGCCTTCTTTTTTATCTTGTATTCCCATGTCATACGGTACCAGACAGGGATGTCCTCTGCCCCCCCTTTATCCTCTGCCTGGAGCCTTTGGCAGAAGCAATCTGAAGTCACCCTGACATTACGGGGGTATTGATGAGACAGCAGGAGTACAAGTTATCCCTCTTTGCTGATGACATTCTTTTGACACTGACGAATCCTATCATTTCACTCCCTTCCCTACACGCTCTTCTACATTCCTTTGGGTCCATATCAGGCTATAGAATTAACACTGCTGAAACTGAAGCCCTCCCCCTACACATATCACCAGATTCATTAGCGCAACTTAAAAGTATGTACCCTTATAAATGTTGCCCTCAGTCTCTTAAATACCTAGTATTCAGCTCACTTCCTCACACTCTAGCATTTACTCAGCTAACTATCCGCCCATATTTCAGGACATCGGGGGGCGTGACCGGATGCAGGTGCCCGGACATCTATCGATGTCTCCACCAATGGGCTACATACCCTATCACCATGTTAGGTAGAATTAATGTCCTAAAAATGTCTGTGTTGCCACGTTTGCTATATCTCTTTGAAACTTTACCGGTTGCTGTACCTATTAGTCAGCTTAAAGCTCTCCACAGAGAGTAAGTATTATTATGCTTCTCATGTCCGGGCTGTCATTTCCTGGTCCTGTCGGGTGGCTCCAAATCGGTGGTCAGAGATTGAGCGAGGTGCTCTCTATCTGGTACACCCATGTTCTTTGTTTTGGTCCCGTTCTGTACTAACTGACCCCGTATTGAAGCATATGTGTCTGGAACCAATGCTATTCACTGTGTCCATATGGTGTAAATGTGTACTGAAGTACTCTCTCTCTCCTCACCATGTCCTCCTTTATCTAATATATTGTTAAATCCAGTCCTACCAGATAGTTTGTCCTCTGGACGCCTGTTGCAATGGATGCAGACCGCTCTCTTCCAATTACGAAATTGGGTACATGCGGTCATTTGCAAACTACATACTTTTGTGACACTGCAGGAAAAGTTCTCTATTCCTCAAAACTTATTCTACTTTTACAGGTCAGACATTTTTTTCAATCACTGTCCCCATCTCTCACCCTAGATGTACCTATCCTTTTTCAACACTTATGTGCTGAGGGTCCACACCAACTACATTTCATTTCCTCCATATATCATATACTACATGACTCCACCAATGTACTTGATGACACCCATTTATACATGTGTAAATGGAACATACTATTGGGGCATCCTATTCCATTGCAAATATGGGCAAAAATCTGGTCATCAACTTTTAAATCCTCCATGTGTGGTGCAGTGAGAGACAGCTGTGAAGATCCTAATGTTTTGGTACAGGACCCCGGAGCTTATCCATCATATAGATCCTACCCTATCAGCTAAGTGTTGGAGGTGTGGGATAGAGACAGGCTCACACGTTCATATTTTTTGCACTTGTTCTCTTCTTGAGGCATTCTGGTTAGAGGTGTGACAGGCTTACCACTCCCCTTAGACCCTATCCATTATTTACTAGGGCGCCCTTTTCCAGGTGTTTCTAAACCAACTAAACATCTAATCTCATATATCATTCTAGCGGCTAAAAGGGCTATACCTTATGTGTTGGCTGTCAACTACTCCTCCTTCCCAATTACAATTTTTGCAACTTGTAGCGGAGATCAGAAGGATGGAATACCTTACCACCATTGTTCATGACACGGTTTCCCAGTTTGCCCTGGGATCAATCTGACTATGAGGATCACATAGATTGATCCTATTACTGGAGTCTACTGTCTTGTGGATCATATATGCTTTTCTTTATTATGCTCTCCTGTAGGTCCCTCTATTATAAGACGACATTCTAATATATATATGCCCTATACTGTGTACTTCTGCTTTTATTAATCTTTAATATCATGATTTTCATAGTAAGTTTGAAATGTTCTGATAATGTTTCACGGCTATTTGTTCTCGTGCCCTTATATTTTGTGATGTATGTTATATACGGTGCTGTATATCTGTTTTTCTTTTTCCTTCTAATCTAATACTAAAAAATACAATTATAAAAAAAAGAAAAAGAGAAAACAATTTGAGCAGGTATGTGTATATGAAAAAAATCAATACTTTTATTTTTAAATGCAGGCAGTGTAAGTATCTGAATATGACTTGCTATCAGCCTCTTGCAAATCCCTTGGAGTTTTCTGCACAGCAGAGCTCAGACTAGGAAAGGAAGAAGCAACACAAGGAGCAGATCAGTTGTGCTTCAGTGCTATTGTGCTAACAAAGGCCATGCAGATAGTAGTAGAGAGGAGCGTGACATAGAGATATGTTCATCAGTTTGCTGCTTCTCCTTTTACCATACAGGGGTTGATTTGCTAAGACTTAAGAGTGCAAAATCGAGTGCAGCTGTGCATGGTAGAGATGCATTGCAGTCCTCCTTCTTTTAAGTGCACCCTGCATTATTTATTTTGATTGGATCAGGCACACTTTGCATTTTCTTTTGGGGCAGGACCTGTATGGGGATTGGCCACTAATTATTAGGACCTACCCTGGCTCCCTATAAAGCCGAGTGATTATATTGTTTGTGTGCCATTCACGGATGCTATTGCTATCTGACACTTCATCTGTCTTCCACTGTGTCTCTTGCAGCAGTAGGTCTCTGTTGCACCTTAGATAAAAAACATTTTAGTTTCTTTGTACTATAAATCTCTGACTTGCCATTTTTCCTAATGTTGGGCACCTCTATATGTGTTTTTTATACAGTTGTCCACAGAGTGTCAATTTGGGGTTTTCCCAGCTCTTTGGTACTATGCTTTGTGACTGTGATCTCTTAAGAACACTTGAATGTGATCATCAGTATTCACAGTTTTTGGTACACAATTTAGACATTTGTATCTATTATTTTTGTACACCCCTGTAAATGCGATGTTTTTTCTGGTTCTGGCACGTCATACTGATTGATTATAACACTTATCTTCCTTTTTCATTTTGGGTTCATAGATTGTTCTGATTGGGAATTAACTATGTTTTCAATGCATGCAAATACATACATTTGTTGCATGCAAGACCAACACTGCTTTTTTTTAATACCATTTGGGCCCAAGACCTTTGTGATGTGCCTTTAGCACAAGTAAGTTATTACTTTTATCATATTTTGTGGTTTGGGTATGTTATAAGAAGTCAAAACGATTACTATTCTTATAAATCTAAAATCTTTATTATCACTCAGTGCTATTTAACCACTTGCTTACTGTGCACTTAAACACCCTTCCTGCCCAGACCAATTTTCAGCTTTCAGCGCTCTGACACTTTCAATGACAATTGCGCGCTGCAATGCTGTAACCAAATTAATTTTTTATCATTTTGTTCGCACAAATAGAGCTTTAGTTTGGTGGTATTTATTCGCGACTCCGTTTTTTATTTTTTGCGATATAAGCGAAAATATAGCGGAAATTTTGACAAAAAAAATTTTTTTCTCCTTTCTTTTTTAAAAGAAATCCAATAAAATCTAATTTTGTCATAAATTTAAGCCAAAATGTATTCTGCTACATGTTTTTAGTAAAAAAAAAATTCCGTTAAGTGTATAATAATTGGTTCGCGTGATCACGGACATATGTACGCAAATGATCATGTACATATGTGTGCAGGTGATCACGGACATATGTGTGCAGATAATCATTGGCACATGTTATTTTACTGGGACATATGTGGGGGACATGAGTTTTTTATTATTTGGGGACATGTGTTTTTATTTGGGGACATGTGTTTTTATTATTTGGGGACATGTGTGTTTTGGGGACATGTGTGTTTTGGGGACATGTGTGGGGACATGTGTGTTTTACTTTGTGGACACTACTGGTGATCAGTGAGTAAAAAAAACAGCTCATACTCATGCTCATACTGCACGCGCGGGCGCGATCCCTATGCTTCTGAAGGACGTTCCGGAACGTCCGATCAGAAGTAGACGGCTCCCACCCGGCCGTATATGTACATTGGCCGGGTGGGAAGTGGTTAAATGCACTGATTACTGTGTAAATGACACTGGCAGTGAAGGGGTTAACCGCTAGGTGGCAGTGTAGGGGTTAAGTGTTCCTAGAGGCGTGTTACTCACCCCGGGGGGAGGGGTGTGGCTGTGAGCTAGTGAACACTGATCTCTGCTCCAATCACAGGGAGCAGAGATCAGTGTCACTAGTTGCTAGGCAGAACGGGGAGATGCAGTTTACTTCTGCATCTCTCCGTTCAGCCATCCCATGAGACGATCGCGGGTATCCCTGCAGCGATCGAGTCCGCAGGACCCGCGACTGGACTCACGGGGGTCCCGACTGGTGTGCGCGATCGATGGCATGGCAGCATCTTAAAGGGGACGTACATGTACGCCCTTATGCCTGTCCGTCCCATTCTGTCGACATACATTGTCGCGCACTAGACAGGAAGTGGTTAAGGGTTCCTAGATGCCCCCTATCTGCAGCCAAAATTTGGGGTCTCTGGACCCAAAGGGTCCTGGAATTACATTGCTGCAGATAGACACAGTTGACCGAATCCGGTCACTTGGTGCTAGGAACCCCAAATTTGGTGTGCAAACCCAGTGGAACTAGACCTACAACATAAGATGGGGTTCCTATCACCAAGTGGCCCCGAGATACGGGGCCCCAAAGTCGGTTCAGAAAATGTCATTCTCTGCTGCAGAAAAGTGCTTGACTCCAGTATAAGCCTAGGGGGGCATTTTCAGCACAAAAAAATGTGCTGAAAAACTGGCCTTATACTCGAGTATATAGGGTACCTGTCACTAACTATTGCTATCATAGGGGATATTTACATTTCCTGAGATAACAATAAAAATGATTAAAAGAAATAAAAAATGAAAGGAACAGTTTAAAAATAAAATAAAAATGCTAAATATATAATAATAATAATAAAAAAAGCCCCCCTGTCCCCCCATGCTTAAGGGCAAAGGGGAACGCAAGTGTCGGTCTGGTGTAATATGTAAACAGCAATTGCACCATGCATGTGAGGTATCACCGCAAAGGTCAGATCGAGGGCAGTAATTTTAGCAGTAGACCTCAGTAAATCTAAAGTGGTAACCTGCTGCAAGGCTTTTAAAAATGTATGTAGTTTGTCGCCGTTGCACGTTTGTGCGCAATTTTAAAGCATGTCGTGTTTGGTATCCATGTACTCGGCCTAAGATCATCTTTTTTATTTCATCAAACATTTGGGCAATATAGTGTGTTTTAGTGAATTAAAATTTTAAAAAGTGTGTTTTTTCCGAAAAAATTGCGTTTGGAAAAATCGCTGCGCAAATACTGTGTGAAAAAAATTGCAACACCCACCATTTTAATCTGTAGGATCTTTGCTTTAAAAAAAAAAAAAAAAAAAGTGTCAGAAAGGGCTTTGTCTTCAAGTGGTTAGAAGAGTGGGTGACATAAGCTTCTAAATGTTGTGCATAAAATGCCAGGACAGTTCAACCCCCCCCCCCCCCCCCCCCCACCAAATAACTCCTTTTTGGAAAGTAGACATCCCAAGCTATTTGCTATTTGAGTCCATGGAATATTTTATATTTTGATACAAGTTTTGGGAAATTTTTTTCTTTTTTGCACAAAGTTGTCACTAAATGATATATTGCTCAAACATGCCATGGGCATATGTGAAATTACACCCCAAAATACATTCTGCTGCTTCTCCTGAGTATGGGGATACCACTTGTGTGAGACTTTTTGGGAGCCTAGCTGTGTACAGGACCCCGAAAACCAAGCACCGCCTTCAGGCTTTCTAAGGGCGTAAAATGGTGATTTCACTTCGTCACTACCTCTCACAGTTTCGGAAGCCATGAAATGTCAAAATAGCACAAAACCCCCCCAAATGACCCAATTTTGGAAAGAAGACACTTCAAGCTACTTGCTGAGAGGCATGATGAGTCCATGGAATATTTTATATTTTGCCACAAGTTTCGGGAAAATATATATATTTTTTTACAGAAAGTTGTCACTAAATGATATAGTGCTCAAATATGCCATGGGCATATGTGAAATTACACCCGAAAATACATTCTGTTGCTTCTCCTGAGTAAGGGGATACCACATGTGTGAGACTTTTTGTTAGCCTAACCATGTACAGGACCCCGAAAACCAATCACCGCCTTCAGGCTTTCTAAGGGAGTACATTTTTTATTTCACTCCTCACTGCCTATCACAGTTTCGGGGGACATGAAATGCCCAGATAGCACAAACCCTACCCAAATGACCACATTTTGGAAAGTAGACCATGCTACAGGATGCAGGTCTGTTCATTGATGCTGCCTTTGTATCGAAGCACTTGATTCCACTGCAGCTGCGTGACACTCCACCTGCCATTGAGGCTCTTGAAGCCTGCCCATGTGACTCATGAGACTGTTCCGTTGTCCACGGCCGTAGGGGCTCTTCACAGTGAGATAATCCAATTCCAAGTTATTTCCTCACCTAAGTTTCTGCTGGTTATTGGTTATCCTTGGTGACAGAGGCACAACCCTCCTTTTGATTGGCTCCATGCTCAGGTTCTCTCCTGGTCGCCACAATGCAGTAAGATATGCTTCCAGAAGGTAGCCAAGGTCCTGTGCACCTCTTCACTCTCCTCCCTGCCGGAGGAGTACCGCGATATTAGCGATGTCTTTGACAAAGTTAAAGCCTCCACACCGGTCGTATGATTGCACAATTGACCTTCAACCTTGGGGCCGGGTTTACCCTTTGTCGGTCTTGGAGGCTAAGGCCATGGAGGAGTATGTTGCAGATGCACTTTCTCGAGGTTTCATCCACAAATCCTCTGGTGCTGGTTTCTTCTTTGTGAAGAAGAGTGGTGAACTGAGACCTTGTATTGATTATAGGGGTCTCAATCGTTTCACAATTAAGAATGCCTATCCAATTCCATTGATCACAGAGTTATTTGACCGCTTCAAGGGAGGAACGGTTTTCACGAAGCTTGATTAGGGAGGGGCATATAATCTTGTGAGGATTAAGGAGGGCGACGAGTGGAAAACTGTGTTTAACTGTGTTTAATATCAGAACAGGCCATTATGAGTACCTCGTAATGCCTTTTGGTCTTTGTAACGCCCCGGCAGTTTTCCAGGAATTTATTAAAGATTTCCTATGAGATTTGTTGCAGTTATGTGTGGTGGTTTATCGCGACAATATCCTCATATTTTCCAAGTCCCTGGAGAGCCACCACACAGATGTATGTCGTGTGCTTAAGAAACTAAGAGAACAATCTCTATTGTAAATTGGAGATGTGTGAATTCCATTGTGAACAGGTTTAATTCCTGGGTTATGTAATTTCCACTGCTGGATTTTCCATGAACCCAGAGAAACTTTCAGCAGTCCTACAGTAGTCCTGACCCGTGGGTTTACGTCCTCTGCAGCGTTTTCTTGGTTTTGCCAACTATTATCGGAAGTTTATTCGTAAATTCTCATCTCTGGTCAAACCCCTGACTGATATGACCAGACAGGACGGTAACCCACAGAGTTGGTCTCCGGAGTCCATTAAGGCATTTGAGAGTCTCAAGGCTGCCTTTGTTTCTGTCCCTGTGTTGGCACATCATGATCCTACGTTACCTTTTATCCTTGAGGTTGATGATTCTGAGACTGTAATTGGCGTCCTTCTGTCTCAACGTCCTACCTCTGAAAGTGCTATGCATCCTTGTGGCTACTTTTCCAAGAAATTGTCACCTGCGGAGTGCAATTACGAGATTGGTGACAGAGTGCTGTTAGCGATCATTTTAGCCCTGAAAGAATGAAGACATCTCCTTGATGGTACCACTGTTCCGGTTCTCATTCTTTTTTTTTTTAATTATAATCTTTATTGGTTTTTCCATCTATAAAACATGTTTACAACTCAACACAATATTCCAGGAACAGTATCCTTTTTACATACATTTTGTACTTAACACAAACGTATACCTCTTTATAAAAAAAAAAAGCACTCTATATTCCCTCCACTTAAGCCCCATACACACGGTCGGACTTTTTCATGGATTCTGTCCGATCGGACAATGTTGTTGAAAAATCAGACCATGTGTATGCACCATCGGACAGTGTACGTCGGATTGTCCGACGGACAAAGTCTTATCTCCTGCTGGAAAGATTTGCCGACAACACGGTCCGATCACACCAAATCCGATCGTGTGTACGGTTGTCCGACCGGACAAAGTGCTACGCATGCTCACATCACATTACAAGACCAAAGCTATTGGCTACTAGCCTCTACGTAGTCCCGTCGTCGTCACCACGTTCAGAATGATCGGATTTTCCGACAACTTTGTCCGACCGTGTGTACGCAAAACCAACATCAGACAAAGTATGACGGACAGGATCCGACCGACCTGGTCCGCGGATTGTCCGACCGTGTGTATGGGGCTTAAGAAGGGGGGAGCCGCTTTTAGAGTAATACTTCCTGGATTTGCTCCTATCTCAATATCCCCCCCTTTCCCTACTACGTGTATTCCACTTCAGAAGTTGCCCACTTCTAAGAACTGGCTTCCATTTTTGCTCTGGAGATCTTTCGCTTACATGGGCTACCCAAAGTTATTGTCTTTGACAGGGTTAGTCAGTTTGTGTCCCGGTTCTGGCGAGCCTTTTGTGCATAATTGGGAATTCAGCTTGCTTTCTCCTCTGCGTATCACCCGCAGTCTAATGGGGCCGCAGAACGAGACAATCAGTCCTTGGAGCAATTCCTACATTGCTATATTTCTGACCATCATAACAACTGGTCAGACCTTTTACCGTGGGTGGAGTTCGCTCACAATAGTGCCTTAAATTCTACTTTCAGATTGTCCCTGTTTATGGCGAATTATGTTTTTTAATCTTCCATGTTGCCTGACTCATTTGTTCCGCAGAGTATTCCTGCAATAGAGGAGCATCTCCATGGTCTTCGTTCCACTTGGGCACAAGTCCAGGAGGCTTTGCGACATGCCAATGATGGGTACAGACTCCATGCTGACCGCAGACGCCTGCCTGCACCTTCCTACCAGGTTGGGGACAGGCTCTGGCTGTCATCTTGCAACCTCTGACTTCATGTTCCCTCTCTGAAGTTCGCACCTCGGTTTATTGGGCCTTTCCGTATTCTTTGCAGGATTAACTCAGTAGCTTACGCATTGGACCTTCCTTTTATATGCATATCTCAAATGTATTTTATGTCTCCTTGTTAAAACCTTTGATCTGCAACTGCTTTACCACCTGGTGCCTTGTCCTCATCCTATACAGGTTGAGAACCATGAGGAGTATGAAGTACAGTCCATTGTTGACTCCCGTAGGTTCCGTGGGCGCAACAGTACCTGGTGCATTGGAAAGATTACGGTCCAGAGGAACGCTCTTGGGTCTCATCCTTGGACATACATGCCCAACTGTCCAACTCTGTGATTTCCATAGATGTTTCCTCTCAAGCCTGGTGGTCCTCTGGGGGGGGGGGGGGTGGTCATTTGATGTGTTGTAAGTAAAGACAGCACAGGCCATTACTGTACAGAAGCCATGTTCATTGAATAATACCCAGCAGGAACAGGAAGAAGTACAACAGAGATGCACCATAAAGTTGCATTTAAAGAAACATAACATCCATAACAGGAAGCATATGGTCAAGAGAGATGCTGTTCACTCCACAATGCGCTAAACTATCCTCAAAGGGACAGGAAGTTTCTAGCCTGTAATGCTGAATTAACAAATTGACTATTAGTTCCACCAGTAGTAATCAGCAGGTGCTTTACATAGTGAGTTTGTGCAGGAGGAAGAAAGAAGAGGATCTTTGTAAATAGGGAGGAAGTTGTCCCTTTGTTCTGTGTTTTGGACATTTTTCAAGTTGGGCATCCCATAATTCCCTAACCCAATTCAAGTTATTATGCCCTAATAAAACAACAAAAACAAGCCAAGAACTGTTCTCTACGTTGAGTGAATGAAGGAAATGCTGTGTAACTGACTGTGCAACAGTGGGGAACCCTAACGTCGGCAACTCCTACGGGGGTAGTGCTACACTAATATTGCTAATGTAGGTATAATCGTTTTTAGCAGAGGTTACTTTGTAGTAAAAAAAAAGTTAATAAAAGCTAGTCTATGGCCTTGGCCATGCTTAATCATGATGCCTCAACTGCCAACTTAAAGTGTGACAGACTTACTGGCCGGATCAATGTTTGAAAATAAAGAAAAGGGAGTCTAAAAAAGAAAACCAATGCAGCAATCACATCTAAGAATTTGAAAGCTGCAATATAATAAATGCTTGCTTTTGGATTTAATACTGTTTCAATGACTATATTATTGCTGTGCCATTGCTTCAAGCAGCATTGAAAGGGGATATAAACCTACATTCCAGGATACCAAGCACCATGCTTTTTCAGCAATGTAAATCTGTGGTTCTGGCGGTGACCTATGCAATGCCTGCTACATTTATCCTGTCTATGGGGAAACACCTAAGCTTAAGTGTACTGTATATACGTAGACTGACCTTGTTCGTGACAAAGAATGAAAAAAGGAAGAGAGAGAGAGAGGCAGTGAGAGTACGTCACGAATGCTTTTGAGCTGAACTTTGGAATATCCATGGGGAGATATATTAAGTCATGCTCTCTCTAATGTGTAGCCTTTTCTCTAGGGAAGAGAAGCATGTTGCAACATTCCTTTTTAGTTTTTACTTGCATAAAATGAATGTTCACGTAAAAAAAGATGAGAGGACTGACAAGGTAACATCTGGCTTGGCAAGATTGATTGTTTATTTGCATAGCAAGTGATGGGTGCTTCAGGCTCTAAGCAGCTTCAATAGAAAGTTACTTGCATTGGCGAGAAATTTTCAGATATTTAACACTTCTAATCTGTACAGCTGTGTCATCTAGGGGACATGTACATTTTCAGCTCCCAGTATCATTCTTAGGTCATGCCACTATGTTCATTATTTCCAGGAACATTCTTTTAGTAAAGTTTTCCTGTAATCCCTACATATCTGGAAAACACATCAACGGAATATGATAAATAATCCTGTACGAGTTACTGTTAATAAGTCTATTATATTTTTATTACACAATGAGCCAATGACCACTTTTAAAGCTGAACTACAGAAAACTTGAAGAAACATCCCTTGCAGTGGGGTGTCTCCCACGCTGCAAGCATTAACTGCTTGTTTAGGTCTAGGGGACCTAGGGTAAAGCACTTTTATGAACCTGCAGGCTCCTCTGTGCATCTAGAACAGTCCTCCCCAGCCTTTTCATCCCTACACTCCAGTGTTCTAAGGTCTTCTGAAGTTATTGAGACAAATGCAAGAACCATAGTCCTGCAATGCATCTAAGGACAATGAGGAATAGTCCACCACCGAAACATGAGGAGCTCCATCTGCCAGGGAGTGGAGAATCAGGTAAGTAAAGGTCAAGCTTGTGACACACGGTCACAACAAAGTCCGACCATCTAGAACGTGGTGACTAGAAAAAGGAAGTTCAATAGCCAGTAGCCAATACCTGCCTTCTCGTACTTGCTTCAGAGGATTTGCCGTTTTTGGCCCGTCGGAACAGCATAAAGACGAGCGTTTTTTCCGATAGGAATTGGTTCCGTCGGAAATATTTAAAACGTGTTTTATTTTTAGGTCCGTCATGAGGCACACACACGATCGGAATATCCGATGAAAAGATTACATCTGACTTTTTCTGTCGGACATTCCGCTCATGTGTAAGCGGCATTAACCTTTGTAGATGTTTAGGTTTACTGGAGCTGGGCTTTAATGCTTTGTGTTACTTTGCAAAAGGTATCTTCAAACTATTGAAGCACTCTCACCATCTCCTTACTTTCTTGTAAGCAAGAATGATGAAATACGCTAATTTCATCATTTTTTTTACCATTTATTTACACAGTAATCAATCTTCTCAAATTTTTATGTTAATTCTGTACACTTTTGTTTTTCCAAAGGAAGCTATAGGTATGATCAAACCAAGCTAGATCAGCGGTCACCGGTTTCTTCACTGCCTTTAAACGTACAGCTTGGTTAAAATACCACGTATAGGAAAAAACCTCTAAAGGTGGGACTATACCGGCAACTAGATAAACCATATAGGCTACATGAGATAATTTTATAAATTTATTTTACAAAGTAGAAAACCATACAGAAATTTTAGAAAAAGTTCTTTAAAAACAATATGACAAATGGTACAAAATGATATGCATATCTGAAGTAGGTGAAGGTGTAGAATTCCGACGCGTTTCCAAATGGCTGAAAATATGCCTATCTTCCTCAGGGAATTATAGTCACCATCTACAGAATATCAAGACATGTCAATTATAAAAAAAGAGAGAGAAATTCCATACCCCATTTTAACATAGAGTAGAAAAACATATATTGCATAGGAGTATACATAAATACTCAATATGTATAGATAATACACTATGAATAATACACTTACATATATAGCATCACATGTATAGCATTGCCTCCCATTCACTTTCCGAGAAGAAAAGACGTCCAAAAGTTGGCAAGGGTTAAAATACCACAGCAAAGTAAAAAGAACCCTCTACTGCATAGATTACTTCTGAAGTTATTGAGACAAATGCAAGAACCATAGTCCTGCAATGCATCTAAGGACAATGAGGACTACTGCAACACACTAAACAGACTACAGGTGTCCTGATTCCCCATAGAACATCTCTAATCCAGTCTGCTTCTCAATCTCACCACTCTGTATCATACACTCCCCACTTTTCCTTCTCACAGTTGCATCCTCTCACCTTAAACTTTCTCTCCTTCACCCCTCTTCTCCACCCCGCATATATATATATATATATATCACCCTAACTCTTGTCTTCACCGTATTACTGCACTCATCAGCTCCTGCTAATTTTGAACCCACAAACCAATAAAGCCTCCAGGACACTGAGCAGTGCCCCCCCCCCCCCACATAAGTCACACTCCCATATGACCTCTCTCACACTTCTGCTTTTCCTAATGTCTGGAAACATTTCTCCAAATCCTGGACCGCCATCATTTACCTTTGGCCAACATAACCAGCACCTAAACTCTGTCAGAAGCCGCAATCTACACAATCTAATTTCTATTCCTCTTCTGCCTAGAACCAGCCTTCCCTTTTCCAGTGCCCTTTGGAATGCCCGCTCGGTTTGCAACAAACTTACCACAGTCCATGACCTATTTATCACAAACTCCTTCAACCTACTTGCAATTACGGAGACATGGCTTCAAGAATCTGACTTTCCTTCTCCTGCTGCCCTCTCCCATCGTGGCCTCCTGTGCAATCACTCTCCCAGGCCTAGTGGATGGAAAGGAGGTGGTGTTGGAATCCTCCTATCCCCTCAAAGCACTTTTCAGGTTCTTCCTCCACCCCCCTCTCTGTCCCTCTCCTCATTTGAAGGTCACTGTATTCGTCTTTTTTCTCCAGTTTCGTTGAGAATTGCTGTGATCTATCAGCCTGATGGACCTGTATCAAGCTTCCTTGACGACTTCTCTGCCTGGCTACCTTACTTTCTCTCTTATGAAATCCCAACAATCATTCTTGGTGACTTCAACATCCCTGTTAATCTTAACACTTCCGCTACTTCTAAATTTCTGAACCTAACCTCCTCTTTTGACCTTAAACAATGGGCAAACGCTTCTACTCACTCTGTTGGCAACTGCCTTAACCTCAAATTCTCCTACCTATGCACTCCACGCAACCTCTCCAACATTCCTTTTCCTCTCTCTGATCACCACCTTATTAGTTTCACGCTTCCCTTGTCTTCCTCCTCTTTGCCTTCCAACTACCAATTACCCGTAGAAACCTTCGCCATCTTAACCCTTCTCTTCTTTTTTCTGCTACTGATTGTCTCTATGCCAAAATCTCATCCTTTTCCTGCCCCAACCTGGCCACTTCTATCTACAACAGTTCACTGTCATCCACCCTGGATACATTGACCCCCTTCACTATGCATAGAATCAGGTCCAGACTGCTACAACCCTGGCAGACAGACATTACCAAAAATATATAAAGAACAAATCAGCGCAATAATATAAACCTCTAATTCAAATCCCTAAGCAGAAGACATATAAATGAAGATGCAGCGCTAAAATTACACTATTAAATTAAAACATGAATAGTCCATAAATCAATAAAACAATCCAAAGTGTCTTCAGTGATGGACAAAAAATTTGCATGCAGGTGACTTTGTGGAACAATCACACCTCCACCAGACCCTTTAATTACAGATGGTCTGAAACACCTTCCCCCCTTTTGGGGTATCAGATAGTCATCCACAAGGATATCCAAGGGAACTCCTTATAAGTGGGTAGAATAAACCTGCGAGCTCCACTCCAATGTCACACGTGACATGAAATTAAAAAGCAGCACATAGTGCTTTCTGTATGTACATACCTTTTTTATGTCATTTCTGTCACCTTACCACGCCCGGCATGAATGCAGTCACTTCCCCGCACTAATTCGTGTCGGCGTGCCCTAGGCCGGCCTCATTTCAATACATGCAAATAACCACAATGTGTAGCGCTAACAAAAAAATAGAGCCAATAGACTCATAAAGTGAGAAAAAGTCCGGTGCAATATAATAGTGAAACAATGATAAAGTCCTTTGTTAAAGAAAATAAATCATATGGCATAGATCATCCTTGCACATGAGATGTATGTGGAGAAACTCTGCAAACACAGATGCTAATGTGTATAGACGAGTATATAAACCCTCCAATGGTTATGGAATGCATACGCTTACCAGCGATGTTGGACCCACCTACCATACGGCAGTGGGTCAGTAAGGCTTATGGTAACTCCTGTAGGTGGCGCTCAAGGGATGAAAGCTGGATTCTGGCAGCACTCCTCCAGGTCTGGGATGGACTCTCGGCTGGATATTCCGGAATCCTCCAAAACGACACACGTGTGGGGCACGACACCAGGAACAAACCAGGAAGCAGGATACGGAAAAAGGAAAAAGGAACTCCAATAGTGTGATTCCACCACTAATTTATTGGGTATGGGGTATAAATAATGGTACAAACAGGGGAATTCACCCAAGCAGTACAGAGCATATACTGATAAAATCAAAAATAAAACAGAGTAAAAGCAGTATAAGGGTCTCAAAATCAGCAAAGCCCGGGCTTTGTCTATACACATTAGCATCTGTGTTTGCAGAGTTTCTCCACATACATCTCATGTGCAAGGATGATCTATGCCATATGATTTATTTTCTTTAACAAAGGACTTTATCATTGTTTCACTATTATATTGCACCGGATTTTTTCTTACTTTATGAGTCTATTGGCTCTATTTTTTGTTAGCGCTACACATTGTGGTTATTTGCTTGTTTGACTTTGTTTGTTAGAGTGTTGGCTGCTTTCACATATATTTTCAGGATATTCACTGTACACAGTACACTATAGTATTATTTTTTGGATTGATTTCATCATTTTCACTTTTTGAGTTAGCGCAGTGTTTCCCTCACTCCATTTCAATACATGCGCCAGGGACGGAATCGCAAAAAAAAAAAAAAAAAAAAACCTTTTGATTCTTGTCCTTGTCATGTTATATCATTTCTATGTCACCTTACCACGCCCCGGCGTTAATTAGTCACTTGCCTGTACGAATTCGCGCCGGCGTGCCCTAGGCCGGCCGCATTTCAATACAAAAAAAAAAAAAAAAGGGAAAGGGGTTCAGTCACTTGACAGTGGCATGATGATCGAGGTCGCTGGCACACGTGTGCTTGCGTTCCAAAGCATGCCGTAGCACTTGGAGTCGGACCCGGTGGCAGCCAGCATGTCACAGTTCGGCCCCAGCGTACCCAGGCAGTTGGCCTCATTTCACGGTTGCCTCATTTCTGTACGTGCTCCAGAGTCCGGCTCACAGCCACCCCCATACGGTACGACCGGGCCGGGCCCTGTCACGGGATGTTCATTTCAGTTAAGGCAACATGTCATTTCAGTTATTTGTATTGTCGTCTGTCATTTGATTCCACAGCTGTCACGTCAGTCGACTTAAGTCACTATCGCCTGTTGTTATCGTCAACGTTGGGTACCGTCGCTCCGGACGGCAGCAGTTTCAGGCTCTTAAATTGGTACTTTCTCTCACACTGTCTCAGGTCAGTCGGATTCAGTAGGTCCACCTGCACCAGCTTGATCAGGGTTCCAGCAGGCCCAGCCTGCAGACATGTGACCAGTCTACTAAGTAAACGGGTCTTGGCAGCCGCCATGTCGTCAGTCGGCAGCGATGACCTCACCACCCCGCTATCTCCGGCGTCAGCCTCCGAGGCTGGCAGTGCCCAGTCCCTTAGGGCATGGACAATTCCCAGGCTGTCCGCCGAGCTGAGGCGCAGAGGGATACCCTTCTCGTCCGCGGCCAGGAAGGCGGAGCTAAAAACTCACCTCCCTTTAGTATCTGGAGGGTTAGCCCTATCGGGCTTGTACAGGGAAAATTTTCAAATAAAAAACGTCTGGTGTATGATCTGTCAGCGCCTCATTCTTCCGTCGTTCCCAGTCTCAACTCGCTCATTCCCTCCGAGGAGTTCTCACTGAAGTACGCTTCGGTAGATATGGCTATCCAGGCCATACTCAGGGCAGGGGTAGGTGCTTGGCTCTCGAAGGCGGACATATCTGACGCCTTCAAGCTGCTGCCCATACATCCTTCCCTGTGGTGCTGGCACGGCATCAAGTGGAGGGAGCGATATTATTTCGCAACCAAATTGACCTTCGGGTCTAAGAGTAGTCCTTGGTTATTTGATAAGTTCGCGGAGACCCTGGCGTGGATCCTTCTCCACGAGGCACAGTGCCACGAGGTCGTCCATTATTTGGATGACTTCCTTCTGATAGAACCACCCGGGGCTCCCCCAGGGGACCTTGGAAAGTTGAGGACGGCTTTCGACAATCTGAACGTCCCCATAGCGGAACACTAGGTTGACGGCCCGGCGCTCAAGATCACGTTCTTGGGCATCGACCTTGACACGCTTGCCATGCAGGCCAGCCTTCCCGCAGATAAGTTGGACCGTATCAGGACGGTTCTGCGAGAGTTCACCCGGGTGGGGGGATGTACTCAGAAGCAACTTCAGTCTCTCCTCGGGATGTTGAATTTTGCTATGAGGATCATCCCCCAGGGCCGCTCCTTCGTGTCCCGGTTGCTGGTCTTCCTGTCCTACACTCAGGACCCAGACCAGGTCATCAGGCTGGATTCAGCAGCCAGGGCAGATCTGGCCATGTGGGAACACTCACAAGTATGGCACTATCCATATAACATCCACAACATATATGATATGTATAAAATCATCTGATATATTACAAAATATACAAAAAATTGTTGCAAATGACTATACTGAGATATAAAATATAAAAATTATAAAAAAAAAATAAAAAATTCTAAAAAATATATATATTTAAAATTGACAGGGAAAATTATCTATTTTAACCTCTCTATTCACAAATATAATAATATAACCCTGGTGTAAAACCCAAAAGATACAAAAAAGGGGAGAACCTAACACGCAGCCACACCAAACAAAATTAATAAAACAATACAATGACTGATCTGTAATAAAACAATTTAAATCGACATTGAGTCCACCTGGGGTTAAAACCTTAGTCTCATATATCCAATATGATTCCCTGCGACTCAACTGACGGACAAAATTGCCCCCTCTCCAGTGTTTAGTCACTCGCTCTATGAATTTTTTACTTGTGAAACCGCTTAAAATGACGAGATACATTATGTGTACATAATAGATACATTATGCCTTTTTTAATATTATTAATGTGTTCAGCTAGACGTACATGTAAGGGTCTTGAAGTTCTCCCTATATATTGAAGCCCACACCCACACTCCATCATATACACTACCCCAATAATGTCACAAGTAATGAGTTGTTTAATATTATACTCTTTATTAGTGGCTGATGCTAAAATTGTTTTCCTTTTCTTAATATTCCTCTTTGCATGTTTACAAGGAATGCATCATCCACACGCATAAAACCCCCCCAAAAAAGAGAACAATCTGTTCTCTGTAGGAATAAGGGGATTAAGAAGGCTATTTTTAAGCATCGATCACCTGAATTGGTCTGCTATCATAGATTTAATGACGCTCTGATTTTAATCTGGGATGGTGAGAGATCAGCTTTAGATGTTTTTATTGATTAATTAAATATTAATGACAAAAACATCTCATTAACCTGGAATATTGAATATGATAGAATTGTCTTCTTGGATCTCGAGATCAATAGGGATGTTGAGAAATTCATATTATGTAATCATTTTAAACCCAATGCCTACATTCCCCTGGGGAGTTGCCACCATCGTTCATGGTTGTGTAACATCCCCAGGGGACAATTTATTAGGCTTCGCTGTAATTGCACCTGTGGGGATGACTTTGTTCAGCAATCTGAAGTATTGATCTCGAGATTTGAACAAAAAAGGTTATGACAGACACAATTTAGAAGAAGAATTTGACAGAGTCAAAATGATGGATAGATCAACTCTGGTGTCTGACCATACCCAGGAAACCGGAAAAGATAATCATAATTTTAGGATGATCTTGGATTTTAATGCTCAACATAAAAAATTTGAAAAAATAGTTTTGAGGAATTGGTCTATTTTAAAACAAGATAAAATACTTGGCCCTGTGTTACCTGCGCGTCCTCAATTTATTTACAAAAAAGCCCCGTCACTCAGAGATCATCTTGCCCCTAGCATTCTTAATCCCCCTATTCCTACAGAGAACAGATTGTTCTCTTTTTTGGGGGGGGGGGGGGTTTATGCGTGTGGACGATGCATTCCTTGTAAACATGCAAAGAGGAATATTAAGAAAAGGAAAACATTTTTAGCATCAGCCACTAATAAAGGGTATAATATTAAACAGCTCATTACTTGTGACACTATTGGGGTAGTGTATATGGAGTGGGGGTGTGGGCTTTAATATATAGGGAGAACTTCGAGACCCTTACATGTACGTCTAGCTGAACACATTAATAATATTAAAAAAGGCCTCACCACACATAATGTATTTCATCATTTTAAGCAGTTTCAGAGTCCAAAAAGTAAAAAATGTTGGGGCATAGAGCGAGTGACTAAACACTGGAGAGGGGGCAATTTTGTCCGTCAGTTGAGTCGCAGGGAATCATATTGGATATATGAGACTAAGTTTGTAACCCCTGGTGGACTCAATGTTGATTTTGATAAAAAAAAATGTATTACAGATCGGTGATTGTATTGTTTTATTAATTTTTTTGGTGTGGCTGCGTGTGACGTTCCCCCCTTTTTTGTAACTTTTGGTTTTTACACCAGGGTTATATTATTATATTTGTAAATAGAGGGGTTAAAATATATAATTTTCCCTGCCAATTTTAAATATATATATTTTTTAGAAAAAAATATATATATATATTTTTATAATTTTTATATTTTATATCTCAGTACAGTCATTTGCAACGATTTGTTGTATATTTTGTAATATATCAGATGATTTTATACATATCATATATGCTGTGGATGTTGCATCGCCTATTTGGCTGCATTTAATGGTATATATGGGGACACTTCCTAGTTACGATCGGGCTTCCGCCCGGCGTCCATATAGAGCGTCATGACGTTGTCTTTTATCTCCGTATCATGTGTTCGCATCTGGGTTTGGCTGGGCGGCACTATATTGCGTGATAGGACGCTGAGCCATGTGACTCAGCTGCGCGCTCCATCACAGGGGGCGTCGCTGTGTCTTACGCTCTCATTGGATGTTTTCCGGATCCGCCTACAGGGACGCAATGCATACGGAGGAACGGAGGTGACATCACCCGCAGCCACCGCTGTTTTGTTTACATGCTGATACACCGGGCACTTGGTTATTAGTGCCATACTTGTGAGCTTTTAACTTTTATATATCTTCAATAAATGGTATGTACATACAGAGAGCACTATGTGTTGCTTTTTAATTTCATGACACGTGTGACATTGGAGTGGAGCTCGCAGGTTTATTCTACCCACTTATAAGGTGTTCCCTTGGATATCATTGTGGATGACTATCTGATACCCCAAAAGGGGGGAAGGTGTTTCAGACCCTCTGTAATTAAAGGGTCCACTCAGTGAGATGAGCTGCCATCTATACCTTTGGTGGAGGTGTGATTATTTCACAAAGTCACCTGCATGCAAATATTTTGTCCCTGGACTATTCATGTTTTAATTTAATAGTGTCATTTTAGCGCTGCATCTTCCTTTTAGACATTACCGAAAGCTTAAAAAAACAGAGCCGTGCTCTTGAGCGTCTGTGGCGTAAGACAAAGTCACAGCAAAATGTCAGCCAATATAAATATGCCCTCCAAAAATACCATTTCTGTCTCCACGCTGCCAAACAGACTTACTTTATCACTCTCATTAACACCCTCTCATGCAGTCCCTGTCAACTCTTGTCTACATTTAATGATATACCTCCACCCACTGACTTACTCAATGCCCAGGAGATTGCTAATTATTTCAAAAATAAGATTGAGACAATTTGTCTTGAGATCTCCTCCACTCTACAGATATCTCCCTCACTTTACACTCTTTGCCCTCCTGTACAATCAAAACTCTTGTTAAACCCAACTACTACAGAGGAAGTCAATAAACTTTTTTTATAATGCCCACCTAACCTCCTGCCCGCTGGACCCCTTTCCTTCTCAAATACTACGTTCAACCTCTCCCTCTCTACTGGCATCTTCCCCAACCCTCTGAAACATGCACTAGTCACTCCCATACCAAAAAAGGCCTCACTGGACCCCACCAATCTTAACAACCTAAGACCCATCCCCTTACTCCCTTTTGCCTCCAAACTCCTTGAACGTTTAGTCTACAACCGACTGAGCAACCATCTCATTGAGAATAACCTTCTTGATCCCCTTCAGTCTGGATTTTTTTCCACAGAACTCCACAAAAACTGCTCTCCTAAAACACACAAACGACTTACTAACAGCTAAAACCAACAGTCATTATTCCATACTCTTACTCTTGGACGTCTCTGCTGCCTTTGATACAGTTGATCACATCCTCCTCAAAAAAAATAAAAATTTGCTTGGTATCCATGGCTGTGCTCTCCGTTGGTTCGAATCTTACCTATCTCACTGCACCTTCAGTGTCACTTACAACTCTACTTCCTCCTCTCCAACACCTCCTACCATTGGGGTCCCCCAAGGTTCTGTCTTTGGACCTCTACTATTCTCGATCTACACATCCTCCCTGGGTCAGCTGATAGCCCCCGATGGTTTCCACTACAATTTATATGCCGATGACACCCAAATCTATCTCTCTACCCCTCAGCTCACCCCATCAGTCTCCTCACACATCACTGGTTTACTAACAGACATATCAGCCTGGATGTCACACCACTTCCTCAAACTGAATCTATCTAAAACCAAGCTCATAATATTTCCTCCCCCACATGCCCCTTCCCCTGACTTCTCTGTCAAGATCAATGGCACAACTATCAGTCTGTCCCCACATGCCAGGGTGCTAGGGGTAAACCTAGACTATGAACTGTCCTTTCAGGCCCACATCCAATCCCTGTCCTTATCATGCCGCCTTAGCCTCTGCCATCTCTAGAATACGCCCCTTTTTAACCAATGATGCCACCAAGCTTCTAACTCACTCCCTGGTCATTTCTTGCTTCGACTACTGCAACTCACTCCTCATTGGACAGCCTTTACATACACTATCCCCCCTTCAGTCCATAATGAATGCTGCTGCAAGACTCATCCACCTTACCAACCATTCAGTGTCCTCCACCCCTCTCTGCCAATCCCTGCACTGGCTTCCACTCACCCAACAAATAAAATTCAAAGTACTAACAATAATTTACAAAGCTGTCCACAACTCTGCCCCCAGCTACATCAGTAACCTAGGCTCAAAATACCAACCAAGCCACTCTCTTTGGTCCTCCCAATACCTCATGCTCTCTAGCTTCCTTGTCACTTCCTCCCATGCTCACCTACAGGATTTCTCCAGAGCTTCTCCCATCCTTTTGAACCCCCTACCCCAATCTGTCCGACTGTCCCCTAATCTATCCATCTTTAGACGATCCCTGAAAACCATTCTCTTTAAAGAAGCTTATCCTGCTTCTAACTAATACTCTGTTTTACTTTCTCCATCAGCTCATCCCCCACAGCTATTACCTTTTGTATCAATTGACCCTCCCTCCTAGGTTGTAAGCTCTAGTGAGCAGGGCCCTCTGATTCCTCTTGTACCAAATTGTAATGTAACTGTAATGTCTGCCTTAATTTTGTTAAGCGCTGCAAAAACTGTCGGTGCTATATAAATCCTGTATAATAATAAATAATAATAATAATAATAATAAATAATAATAATGTGACAACACTGACGATATGACACTTTGCTATAATGTAAAGTAGTGGGTGTACAGCTTGTATAAAAGTGTAAATGTGCTGTCCCCTCAAAATAACAAAACACACAGCCATTAATATCTAAACTGCTGGCAACAAAAGTGAGTACACCCCTAAGGGAAAATGTCCAAATTTGGCCCAAAGTGTCATTATTTTGTGTGACCACCAATATTTTCCTGCACTGCCTTAACCCTCTTGAGCATGGAGTACACCAGAGCTTCACAGGTTGCCACTAAAGTCCTTATCCACTCCTCCATGACAACATCACGGAGCTAGTGGATGTCACAGACTTTGTGCTCCTCCACCTTCCATTTGAGGATGCCCCACAGATGCTCCATAGGGTTTAGGTCTGGAGACATGCTTGGCCAGTCCATAACCTTTACCCTCAGTTTATTTAACAAGGCACTGGTTGTCTTAGAGGTGTGTTTGGGGTCGTTATCATGTTGGAATACTGCCCTGCGGCCCTGTTTCCGAAGGGAGGGGATCATGCTCTACTTCAGTATGTACCATAGTACATGTTTGCATTCATGTTTGCATTCATGGTTCCCTCAATGAACTGTTGCTCCCCAGTGACGGCAGCACTCATGCAGTCCATGAAACTCCCACCACCATGCTTGACTGTAGGCAAGACACACTTGTCTTTGTAAGCCTCACCTGGTTGCCGCCACACACGCTTGACACCATCTGAACCAAATAGGTTTATCTTGGTCCCATCAGACCACAGGACATGGTTACAGTAATCCATTTCTACCTATTCCTTTTAACATCCCTGTAATCCTGCTATATTTTAAAAAGCATAAAATAATTAACTTTCCAGTTTTGTGTTGAGGCTGTGACCACTGCTCATCTAATTAAAATATCATGTCATTGTGGGTGTGTTCAGCATAATGCCATGCCTTCAAATCAGCTTCACTAGGGTTTATATACTGTTGATTAAAAAATAATTTTATGAGCTCCCAGGTACTATATTTTGCACTTCTCTCAGTGCTCTGATTTCAAGATTTCTAGTGGGAAATATAAATAAATGTTTTGTTGACATACATGGTTCTGCATTCTGTCAAGTGAATGAATATAGCACAGAAGAATGGTCCTACACAGCCTGTGTGATGCTCACAGCAAAATACATCTCTGGAGGTTTTCTGCATACAGTATAAAAAGCTTTGTCTCCATATTTTCAGATGTGCTCAGAGCTCAATCTACAGTTACTGTGGGACATCTCTGAAAGGGAAATTAACATTTTTCTATTTTTACAGGCTGGCAATGAAGAAGAAATGTTTCTGATAATAATATTACATCTCTGTTGTGAATTTCCAAAACGACTTAATGCAATATCATTGCAGCCATACTAGTGGCAATTAACACGCAGGTTTAAGCTATTCAGTTTTCTTTTCTAGTTAATTTTGCTATGTGCACAGTGAAATCTGTTTTCTAAACTTTGCTTAAAAGTTGTAGAGGTTTTAAATTATACCTTAAAGATGACATATGTACATTATTTCTTTATTTAGTGTGGTCACAAATGAAAAGTAAAAATAATTTATTTTTTTCAACCGCTTCTGGACCGCCCCATGTACATGTACTGCGGCAGGGCAGCCCTTCAGCACGAAATCACGTAACTGTACGTCATTTTGATTTCCAGGTCTGGGGAGCGAATGTGCGCCGCCGGCGGACCTGATGTTCACTGGCACTCGGCGATCATTCCCGAGAGAGGCAGAGCATAGCAGATCATCGTTCTGTCAGAGGGGAAGATGGAGATCCTGTGTTTTTGCTAAGAAGGAAGTCAACAGTCAAAGCACCCCCTACACAGTTAGCAAGCACACCCAGGGAACACATTTAACCCTTTGATCACCCCTGATGTTAACCTTTTCCCTGCCAGTGTCATTAGTACAGTGACAGTGCATTTTTTAGCCCTGATCACTGTAATAATGTCACTGGTCCCCAAAAAATGTCACTTAGTGTCAGATATGTCCGCAGCAATGTCACAGTCCCACTAAAAATTACTGATCACCACCATTACCAGTAAAAAAATTTATAAATTAAAAATAAAATAATAATTACATAAATATATCCCATAGTTTGTAGACGCTATAACGTTTGCGCAAAATAATCAATATACGCTTATTGGGATTTTTTTTTTAATTGGATTTGTTTTATAGCAGAAATTAAAAAATATTGTTTTCTTTTTTTAATTGTCGGCCTTCTTTTGCTTATAACTCAAAAAATAAAACCGCAGTGGTGATCAAATACCACCAAAAGAAAGCTCTATTTGTAGGAAAAAAAGGACCTCGATTTTTTTTGGGTACATTGTCACACGTGCAATTGTCAGTAAGGCTGCTTTCACACTGAGGCGCTTTACAGGTGCTATAGTGCTAAAAATTGCGCCTACAAAGAGCCTCTCCTGTCACTCCAGTGTGAAAGCCCGAGGGCTTTCACACTGGAACGGTGCGCTGGCAGGACGCCAAAAAAAGTCCTGCAAGCCCCATCTTTGCAGCGCTGTAGGAGCGGTGTATACACCGCTCCTAAAGCTCCACTGCCCATTGAAATCAATGGGCAGCCCCGCCAAACTGCCAGCAAAACCTCTGCAAAAACGATGGTAAAGCGCCGCTATTTTTAGCGACGCCCCCAATGCCCCAGTGTGAAAGTAGCCTTAAAGTAACGAAGTGCAGTATCGCAAAAAATGTCCTGGTCATTAAGGGAGGTAAACTTTCCAGAGCTAAAGTGGTTAAAGAGAAGTATGGTTTGTTCGTTTTTTCGGATTCATACTTACCTAGGTGGATGCAGCATCGGTCCGATGCTGCTTCTGTCCCCCCGCCGCAAATCAATCACAACGTGTACTCATCCAAGCAGTAACATGTAACAGTGCTTGGTCGGGTGTGGTAAAAACACAGATCAATTGCCCGTTTTTACCGCCCCCTAGCCACCCATATGAAAGAAGCCTTATGCTGCGTACACACGACCAGACTTTCTGGCAAACTAGGTCCGACGGGATTAGTCCGTCAGACAATCCGATCGTGTGTGGGCTAATCCGTTCGTTTTTCGGGAAAAAATTCAGACGGACCTAGAAATAGAACATGTTTCAAATCTATCCGACGGACTCAATTCTGACGGACTCAAATCGGGAAAACCGTTCGTCTGTGTGCTGGTCCGACTGACCAAATACGACGCAAGGACAGCTATTGGCTACTGGCTATTTTTTTGTCCCGTTTATGTCACCACGTTCGAACAAACGGTTTTACGAACGGACTTAGTCTGTTTGTATGTGGCCAAGTCTGTTCATTTGGAAAGTTTGTCGGAACTCCGCCGAAAGTCCGTCGGGAAGACCGCCACACCTAGTTTGCGGAAGGAAAGTCCGGTCGTGTGTACGCGGCATTACTCATTTTCTCTCACAACTTTTCTAGGCTTTTAAAATGCAGCGTTCAACAACTCAACAAACTATGACAGATGATGATGAAGTGTTTTTTATAAGTTTTGCCAAATTTTGAAAAAAATTGGCAGACAAAATTGGCACAATGAGACAAGGCTAGTGCACTTAAACAAAACTGCTGAGCTAAAACAAAGAACGAAAAAGAGGTTTGTGTTAGCAGTAATTATGTATTCTGCTTTTTTCCTCAAGCTCCAACATTCCAGCCATTACATGTTGAATGTCAATTAAAACATTTTGCATAATTAAAAAGTGGCAAACTAATGAATGAAAACAGTGAATGTGACTCTAGCATGGCTTTTGGAAGTAGTTAGATAAATATAAAATATTACATATTGTCAGAGCGTGTGCACTCCTGTTTCATCATAGTCACTGGTTCAAGCATCCTGGTTTTGGCTGTTGCACTCTCCTTGTCTGTCTGTCCACCTGCAAGGTGATTGATGTGGCCAGTCTCTGAGTGGAGACCAAACCTGATTTAAGCCAGCCAAGCCTGCAGTTTCATGCTTGTGATTTTGCGTTTGTTACATATGTTCCAAGCTCCCTGATTGTCTGCCGTGCTCTGCTAGATTGGATTAGTAGTTGATGACCTCAGATCAGATATTGACTATTCTCTGAACCACTCTGCCTGTCTGCAAACCGCAAGTACCTGTTTGCCTTGCTCAGTTTGTGGCATGGTAGTGAGGCACTATAGCAATGTGTACAAATCCCGGTAAACCTGCTTGCCTCATGGGAAAGGGGGTGCTATAGGTGAAGAACACAGGAGCCAGCTATAGTGTCTGACCACCTGCATTAGGGGTAAGCGTGACACATACGAATACTGTGTATTTTTATATGTGGCCAGAAGGTGGCGTTCTTGGCTTCTTTTCACATATTTTCCAGATGGTCCTCATCTGCTTTGTTGCTAAAGCTTCTTGTTTATGGTGGTTCAAGGTTTAAGATTTAAGGTGATAGTTACACAAACAGATTAGTCAATGGAATCACTTCTCTTCCAAAGAAAGGGTAAGGTAATGTCTGCAGTATTCTCTCTGTGGACAAACATAAACATAATGTCCTGTGATACATATATATATATATATATATATATATATAATATATATATACACACTATATTGCCAAAAGTATTGGGATGCCTGCCTTTACACGCACATGAACTTTGATAGCACCCCAGTCTTCTTAGTCCGTATGGTTCAATATGGAGTTGGCCCACCCTTTGCAGCTATAATGGCTTCAACTCTTCTGGGAAGGCTATCCAAAAGGTTTAGGAGTGTGTCTATGGTAATGTTTAAACGTTTTTCCAGTGCTTCGGGGAGGTCAGGCACTGATGTTGCACGAGAAGTCGTGACTCACAGTCTCCAATCTAATTCATTCCAAAAGTGTTCTACTGGGTTGAGGTCAGGTTGTGTGCAGGCCAGTCAAGCTTCTCCACCCCAAACTCATTCATCCATGTCTTTATGGACCTTGCTTTGTGCACTGGTGTGCAGTCATGTTGGAACAGGAAGGGGCAATTCCCAAACTGTTCCCACAAAGTTGGGAGCATGAAATTGTCCAAAATATCTTAATATGCTGGCGCCTTAAGAGTTCCCCCTCACTGGAACTAAGGGGCCAGGCCCAATCCCTGAAAAACAACCCCACACCATAATTGTCAGGGAAACATTGCGCTTCAGCGCCGGCTCTCTATGGTGCGCATGCGGAATAGGATGGCACGGCAGCGCACACAGGTACGCAGGACAGCGGGTGCGCATGCGGGGGTGCGCGTGCGGGGGTGCGCGGGCCTCGGGTATGTGTCCTTTAATAGCCAGCGCGGCGCACGTCTGTGCGCGATCCTGACAGGAAGCATGTGCTCATGCGCGCGCCTAGGCATCCCACCTGACCACTTACCTGGCCTATAAAAGGCCTTCTCTTTCCCCTCTGAAATTGCTGGTTTGTTGTCTCAGTTTCCTGAGTGCCTGGCTTCCTGTTCCTGTATCCTGTATCCTGTTCCTTGTTGCCTACCTGTGTTTGACCCGGACTTCTCCTGACCACCGCTGCCTCTCTCCAGTGTTTGACCCCTTGGCTTGCCTCCCTTCTGCTGACTTACCTGTGTTTGACCCTCGGCCTGCCTCCTGGACATTCTTCTGCTACTTACCAGTGTTTGACCCCTTGGATTGCCTCTTGGATATCCTTCTGCTGACTTACCTGTGTTTGACCCTCGGCCTGCCTCCTGGACATTCTTCTGCTACTTACCAGTGTTTGACCCCTTGGCTTGCCTCCTGGATATCCTTCTGCTTGCTTACCTGTGTTTGACCCTCGGCCTGCCTCCTGGACATTCTACTGTCTCTACCCTTGTGTCTGACATATGCACCCTTGGACTGCCTCCCAGTGTATGACCCGGCTTGCCCACGTTACCCTGAGCCTCTTCCTGGTGTTGGTCCTGCCGGGTGTTTACTTCCAGTGCAGTATCAACTTCACACGGACTCCAGCTCTACTGCACCCCACTTGCAACCCACCTGCTGGCAACCCGTGCATCTTTGTGCTCTGTGCCTACTGTACCCACTCCAGGGGCATAGTGCACTTAGTCGCAAGGGGAGCAGCTCTCAGCATCTCGGCCCGGGTGAGTACTCGTGACAATAATCTCCCCTCCACCAAATGATTTTGACCAGTGCACAAAGCAAGGTCCATAAAGACATGGATTAGCAAGTTTGGGGTGGAGGGACTTAGCTGACCTGCATCTCAAACCAATAGTACACCTTTGGGATGAAATAGAGTGGAGACTGCGACCAGGCCTTATTGTTCAAAATTAGTGCCTGACCTCACAAATGTGCTTATGGAAGAATGGTCAAACATTCCCATAGACACACTCCTAAACCTTGTGAACAGCCTTCCCAGAAGAGTTGAATATATATATATATACAGTTAGTGCTATTGACATAACATTTTCACCACATGCCGGTAACAACCCATGCAATCCATACATACAAAGAGACCAAAACAAATAGGTTCAGAAATTAAATTATATGTAATAAACTGGAATGACACAGGGAAAAAGTATTGAACACGCTAACTGAAGTTAATTTAATACTTTGTACAAAATCCTTTGTTGGTAATGACAGCTTCAAGACGCCACCAGTTTATAAATAAATAAATAAAAATAAATATATATATATATATATATATATATATATACACACACACACACACACACATGAAATTCAAAACGTGTCAACCTAAACTAAAGCACAATTGCTTCAAAGCTATTATACCCTCTAAAGTGGCTGTACACCCAGTACAACCACTTTTACCTACAGGTAAGCCTATATTAAGGCTATATTAAGGCTTACCTGTAGGTGCTGGAAATGTCTCCTAAACCTCCAAGGTTTAGGAGATCTTTACAATAAAGCCATGCGCGGATGTCTATGGTGCATGCGCCGATGTCTACGGCACATGCGCACTTTAGAAAGGGCAGATCATGCCATTCCTACAGTCATGCCATGACTGGCGGCTCCCGCGCGCGAGTGGCATCACACAATTTTGGCCAGTCACAGAGCCAGAGTTCGCAAGCCCGGAAGGAAGAGGGGTGAAGATGGACGCTTGCTGCTAGTGGGGACAGCGGTGACATCGCAGGCTTCGTTTTTAGGTAAGTGACACATAGTGGGCTACTATGTATAGTAATCCATTATGTTTTACCTTTGCAGGGAAATAAAGAGGAAGTAAAACCCATCAGGGTTTACTTCCTCTTTAATAGCCAGCAATTGCTCCAGTACAACAGATTGCCAGAAGCTGGCACTACACAGCTTAAATGTATTCATTGGTGATTTACTCTGTCATCATTTTATTTATTATCTATAGGTGTTCCATAGCAAAGTAGCACAAAAAAAAAATTGCATTGCATTTACAGAGGATATTGTTGGGGTTATTATGATGGATTGTGAAATTGGTACCTAGGAGATATATTTGCTACACAAGAAGGACACCCTCACCTAGTGACCTATATATATTTCTAAGAGGCCAAAGATGTGCTGTGCTTGTTGTTTCATCTTTAGCCTTATTTTGGCACCTCTAATTGTTGCACAAAAAAAAGAGCAAGAACAATTTCTAAAAGAGAAAAAAATTGAACTGTTCAACCTACTTTCTCCTCGGATTGCAATCAATATTTTCCTCTGAAAACAGCCAGGCTAGCAGTGACAGGAGAAAAAAGAAAACTTGTTTTCTGCAATCAATGAGTACTGAACAAATACCAATGTCAACAAAGACAGTACAACACAAGTAGTCTTAACAAGCAGTTTAAAAGATGGAAACAAAAATACCGAAAAGTGTCTTTCATTGACGAACTCTTCAGATAAGCACAAAATGTATAAACTGGTTTTGTCTAAATATTGCATGGCACTGTTGTAACTCATTTCCTTTATTGATTTTGTAGAGGAAATAAAGCTCTATTAGTTTAATGTGCATCTCAAATGAAAGGATGCTCATTAAACTTAAATCTTAATTAAAGTGAAATTCCCATCAGTAACTGATATCATTAATAGCATGGTTTGATGAAGTGCAAATGAGAAGAATCTCAGCCTAACAACATCTAAGTGGTAGAATGTAGCATTTTGTGGATTAGTATTTTATAATTAAACATACAGTATATATAAATGTCAACATAGAACTCTTCCATAGTCTACAAAAATTCTATAGGCGTATTCTAGAAATTGAATTACAGCTGATCTGTAGCAGCCCCAAGAATATTGTGATTATATTTCGGATGCCCAATTCTGTTTTGAAATGTATTCATGTATGCCAATGTGTATTTGAAATCACTTATTATTCTTATATTGACAGCCAGAGGCTTATGCAGGGAATATGCTTATCTGTGACCACTGTGTTCAGCAGGTCCTCATAGTTATAATAGTTCAGTGACTGGTACACTTCATCTATCATTTACAACATGACACAACATTACATTTTCAGATCATGTAGTGTGTGGTACTGAGTTGGTAGAGCACAATTTCCTGAATCGTTTTCCCAGACTAGTGACCGCATTACTTCTCTACAGCCCAGATAGCTTGGTAGGAGAGAATTCTCAAAAAGTTGTTGAAAGTAGTGAGCGGTAATTAACATGGGGTACAATTTCAAACAAACATTAGCCTTGCTATATTATATGGCATTTTCTAGATGGCTACAGATTGGAACTATACATTTTATGATTCCCAATCCTCCAAACTAATCTTCAATGCCTTTACCTTGCTAAACCAATTAGATTTCTGAGACCCTTCCAAATATTTTAGGGACTACTGCAGGGGGGGGGGGGGGGGGGGGGGAGATTCTTAATTTGCAATTTTTTTTAAAGGGTATGTTTGTATATAATTATTATATGTTTATATTATTATATATAACTATTTTATTAGTATAAAGTTTGGATATAGCGATCGGTTAACTTTAGAGGGCTTTCCCCACTTTCTCCATGGTCCTGTCATTATGTCACTATGTTCCAGCTATACATGCATAGATTTCTCTTGTTCAGCACTTGGACTGAACACGCAAAAATCTAATATATTCTGCTCAGGTGGAAAATTGTCAGCCAAACAGCACCTGCATCATCCTATCAGAATACGTCACTGTTTGGGTATTCAGACAACCACAGTCATTGCTGCTGTGTGATTACAATAGCCAACAGTGTAGATTCCTCCACCCAGGCTGTTTACTGTGGATGTAGGAATCTATAGTGCTGGCTATTAAATTCAGACAGTGGCAATATCTGTAGCTGTCTGAATACTTAAAGAGTGATTGGTTCTGTCAAAGTCAGAGACCTCTGTGTAGCTCCAAGCGTTCCATAAGTTCCAGAACATATTTCTAGAGCTGATTAAAACAAGGTAGACTCATCATTGGACCGCTATAACCTTATAAATAAGCTTTGTTTCCTAATTTAGCTTTGTGGTACAACGTGGATACATCTGGTATGACTTTAGAAATCAGATGATCAGATTTAAATTCTATTTATGAATAATAAATACAAAAGTGTATAAAACACCATAAAAGTGAAATATATATCAAAACAGTTGATGGGAACAAGTGTTATGATAAAATCTGTGAAAATATAACATAATACAAAAATGGTGTGTAGTGACTATGACATGATAAAGGCCAAACACTGATGAAAGGAATCAAAATAAACTCATAAAAGTAATGTCCACTCAAATAGCTATGATGAAATCCTCTATGACAAATAGTGGGAATGATGTAGAACAAGGGTAGCTGTGTGACACAAAATGTAACGGATGAACATTCATCTAGTGGAAGATTATGATGGGTACTTCTTACCAGACAAGGTGGACCCACCTGGGCCAATCAAGAGTGTGTTTTGACCGAAAGCCAGGTGCTCATCAGTACCACCAACTGAGAGGTAGGCGAGGCCTATAGAAGGATCACTCCAAGGGCAGGCGTTGTGTCGATCAGCCAATCAGGATCCAGGTATGACAACCGAATGTCCGGAGCTCAGGCAGATCTTCAAGGGCAGATTTCTGTAATTCTATTTATGACAATGGGATCAGTTGAGGAAATATACAGTATATCAGAACATTCAGTACCATTGGTGGATTAGTTCCACTAATAGTCTATTGATGTGCCCCTTTGTGTTGGTCTATCACATAAAATCCCAATAAAATACATTTAAGTTTTTGGGTTGTAACATGACAAAATGTGGACAATTTCAAGGGGTATGAATACTTTTCAAGGCACTGTATGCGGAAATGTGTGCGTTTGTGCTTTTTACTGTGCTTTAAAGAATAGCTTAAAGAATAGCTGCGCCGTGCCATTGTGTGTGCGCCGCCGGCGGCGCGCGCACTCCCATCGGGAGCTCCGTGAGTCGGGTCGCTGACTCGATCGCCACGGGGATACCCGCGATCGTCTCACGGAGAGGTAGAACAGGGAGATGCTAATGTAAACAAGCATCTCCCCATTCTGCCAAGTGACAGAGTCACTGATCATAGCTCTCTGTGATCGGGAGCTATGATCAGTGATGTGTCACACACAGCCCCTCCCCCTGACAGTTAGAATCACTCCCCAGAACACACGTAACCCTTCCCTAGCCCCCTAGTGGTTAACCCCTTCACTGCCAGTGTAATTTTTACAGTAATCAGTGCAATTTAATCACACTGATAGCTATAAAAATGACAATGCACCCAAAAATGTGTCAAAATTGTCCGATGTCTCCGCCATAATGTCGCAGTCACAATAAAAATCGCAGATCGCCGCCGTTACTAGTAAAAAAAAAATTATTAATAAAAATGCCATAGAGGGCGTGGCTTGGCCGAGCTAGGAGATGGCTGCCTGATTGCTTTCCTCCCGCCGTTGCCTCTCCTTATACTGCTTTACCGGAGATTATCACTGCTCGTTTTAGCCCTAAAACATGGGAACGGCTTCTCGTCACACCTCGGCTTCTAGATCTCGCTCTCCCCGTGAACATATGGGAGATGGGAGCCAGAATATACCCGAAATGTTCCAGAGGGGCAATATGGCGGCGTCCCGCCACTCTACCTCACGGACATCGGCCCCTCGGGTCTCCGACCCGATACTTTCTCTTCAACCTACTCCTCAGGCTGGATCTCTGGACCGAGACACCCCGCCTCAACCCCAGCTCAACTTGCAAGATCTGAGGACCATTGCAAACGACATTAAAGACACGCTGTCCATTGCGGATCTGAGACTCGATATCCGCGCGCTTTCTGACAGGGTCATGGAAGTTGAGAAAACTGCTTTGCAACATGACTCTGTCCTCCGTAAAGTGACCAGGAAGATTGACACTCACACCCTGCAGCTTAGAGAGACCCACCGCCGCATAGAAGACCTCGACAACAGAGGCCGCCGTCACAACCTTAGGGTCCGTGGTATGCCGGAGGCCATTGAACCCGACCGTATGCCCTCAGAGGTAATGGCGCTGTTTAACACTATCCTACATAGACCGCGGGATACACCAATTCTGTTTGAACGGATCCACAGGGCGCTTCGCCCCAGAGGGAGAGAGAATGATCCCCCAAGGGATATCGTATGCTGTTTAGTGGACTACAAAACTAAGGAGGAGATTCTCAAACAAGCTAGAGGTATCCCCCGTATACTGCATAATGATGCTCCGATTCAAATCTTCCAAGACCTGTCGGCTATCACTCTACAACAACGCCGAGATTTGAAACCGTTACTGGAGATTCTGCGTGCTCGTAACATACAATATAGGTGGAAGTTCCCATTCTGTTTATCTGCCACGCACCAGGGCCGGACGGCCTTTCTAAAGACGCCTGAAGATCTGCGCCATTTTTGCCGCACCCTAGACATCCCTCTTGTGGACGTTCCGGACTGGTACGCAGAGTTCCGCGTTTACCCGACCAAAAGACCACCACCGCCTGAAGACCCGATGGATGCGCAGGATTCCCAGCAACCCAGGAGACGATCCCCTTCGAGTTCCAGACTGAGGGCTCCCAGAGCAGCTGATCGAGGCTACGCTCCGACCGACTCTCCTGGATCCCGGAGAACCCGCAGGGATTATTGATGGACACCTCATACCGATCACACGGCTGTGTGATCCATGCTCACGGCATTGCTAACTGTCCTTTCAAACCCTGGATACCCCGTTTTCGCCCGCGTTTCACAATGACACTTACCACCATTACGCCTGCATGGATCCAAGATGATGTCCCTTCCATCACCGACAACGCCAGGGGTTCATATCGCTGCACATGGAGAACCGTCACATTACCAATGCTACTCTTCCTCGCTGTACGCCCTCATGCCTTCTTTCAAGATTGACGCTTCAGGACTGCCGTATTACCCACAGCTGTGACATTGCCCTTTACTTCTCATCTTCCTGCTCCACATGCATGATCTCTAAGTGTGGCCATCACCGTGCTTGTTCCCCGTTTTTCTTTTTCTTTTTTAGGTACTAGTGCAGCCGACTGCCATGGATACAGATCTTTAATATGTCCACCTAATGTACTTGAAACTGCCTGCTGTGTTCCTCATACCTCACTCTCTACGAGCCTTTTACATCAAGTGCAATCTAATGGCTGGGTAATGTACAAATGCTCTCAGACTTCTGCTACTAGGCTAATGTTTGTTATGGGCATTGTATTTTTTGCTGATGGGTAGACCTACGATATTTCTGCTAACTGCTCTCTTGTTATGGTAGGCACTTTTGTGGAGGGGATGCGTGATCTGTCTGCATGCACTGGATGCGGCCGCTTTTATTGTATCCACCCGGATCGGGTAGCCCCTCTTCTAGTATATGTAGGTCGATAGATTTCATGCCTCCTACACGATGGCCCTGACACAACATTTATCTATCATCCCAGTCAGGTGATTATTTCCTAGTCACGGTTTGCTACCTCCTCTACCCGACTATGTGCACTCTCTCGCACTGCATACCTACTCTTAGTTACACGACCTTGATTGATATGGCCTGCTCCATAATATGGATCTGACCACTATTCACATCGCTTAGCTGCTAAGTCGTGTTTTTACCTCCCCTATGCTCATTCACAATAGCTGACAGGCTTTTAACCATGTGCTCTGACCCTTACTGTTGACCTCTCTGGCTTATAGATATGGATCTCGGATCTTCCATGTAAGTAATTCTTCATTCAGTACACATCACAAAATGCTCTCCCTTTACAATAGCGGCTGTGCAAATGTTAATCAGTAAACACACACACGTGTACTGCACACGATTGACACCCCCTGCACAGACAATGATATCGTATAAGTTGTTAGTTATGAACTCTACTGATGTGCTATCCATGCATACATTGTCAGGACCTAAATGCTGTCTGTTACAGGGAATACAGTCACTTTATGCCTGCATTTTACTAGAAGATTACATGCTACTGTGCAGAATAAGGTTCTCCACATGCTGCTCTCACTTGGACCGTATGCCACACTACCCAGGCATCTAATGCTGCACCTTGCCCAGCACCCACTATAATAAATACAGTCACCTTTTGGCACAAGTTTCAAGGTTTCAATATTCCCGGGTATATACTTCGGGGTGTTTGCCGTAGTGACCTTATGATGCCTGTGTTTTCCTGACCTGGCTTTATTCCACCCATCGATTGTACCTGCTATATGTTGCCCACACCGACTGATCACAATCTTATAAAGCCTAGGACTGAATTCTAAACGCAGGAAGACTGACTATGACCCCTGGCAGGACCACCTTTTGTCCTTGGTGACAATATCACCAATCTGCAAGTCTAAGACAATCGTAAGGAATAAGGTTTTATATAGTTTGACTGGTTGTAATGATTGCTTGGTGACTCTAATACTAATTTGCTTCCCGAGCCTACACGTTATATTATACCCAGTCATACCCAGGCACTTTTTATGTGGAATGTATTGCATCTTACTCTGCCTCGTTCAGAGGAAACCCAATCCAATCCGCCTCTGGCGTTGTAGGGGGCATCAGCTGAGTGCATCTTACTGTGAGGGCTATGTATCCTTTACGGTCAGATATATTTATACCCAAGTAGCCTGGGCCTTGCCCTCAGTTTATCTTTGAGTCAACTATTTACCTGTCCTCCTGCCTGGTATGTTAATTGCTCTGTCAGGCATTTGAATACAATCCATATTGTACCCACCTGATCCTTCTAATTGATCTGTTAAATGATCAGAGATTACCGCGGTTTAACTTAACTTATCTAAATTTTCTATCTCCTTCTCTACACTTCACTTGAGAGGTAGCGGCGGTACCGCCATGAACTTTAATAAATTCCCTATTTGGCTCAGACCAACCCCCAGACGACGTTGTGGATATTTTTTTTTTTTTTTTTATTTACTATACTGTACAACAAACACATCGCTCACACGTTGTACCTTTATAGACTACTTTAGGGTAGTCTAGGTCACTTCCTCATCTCCCTCCCCACCCTCAACCCCGCCCTCTGCCTTCCCCATATCTTGTTGCTGGCAACACTCTTTTGGCCCTACTCTGTTTTTTTTCGCTCTACCTTTCGGTTCCTCTTCCACACAAGAAACATCTTACCTCACATTTCAAGTGATAGTATGACGGATACGCTGCCTACTCCCGCGGGTCCTTCGACCTCTCCCGCAGACTCACATTTCCCTCAAGTAAAATTTTGTTCACTAAATGTTCGGGGCCTCAATATTCCTGAGAAAAGGTCTCAAGTTCTGCACATGTTACATAAAGACAAAATACATATTGCATTCTTGCAGGAAACCCATTTTCGCTCTGATAATGTGCCCAAGCTACATAACCATCATTTTCCCACAGCTTACCATGCCACTACTGATGTCTCTAAATCAAAGGGAGTCGCCATATTACTGTCGAAGCATTGCCCATTAAAGGTTACAGATATTGAGAGAGATATAAATGGCCGTTACCTCTTTCTCAAAGGTACCATACATGACAGACCTATCACACTAGCAAACCTTTACGCTCCTAATAAGGGTCAGGTTCCCTTCTTCCGTGAAACACTTCAATTGCTTACCGATTTCTACGTGGGCATTCTTGTTGTAGGAGGTGATTTCAATGTGGCCCTCAACCCCCCTCAGGACACCTCGAATGGACACTCCTCCCTTCCTTTTAGGGCCCTGAGAGCTATTAAACTAAGATTCCAAGAACTGACACTACATGATACATGGCGCACTTTACACCCCAAAGACCGTGATTTTACGTTCTACTCCTCGCCTCACAATAAGTATTCTAGGCTGGACCATTTTTTTATCTCTCAAGCTGATCTAGGGCTCCTATCTAAAGCAACTATAGATCCAATGCTGATTTCTGATCACAACCCTGTCTCCATGACCTTATCCGTGCCACTCGCCCGTACGAGACGCTCAATTTGGCGACTAGACAACTCCCTCTTAACTGATCCAGTATACACACAGAAAATTAGTACCCGACTTACCCAACATTTTCAAGAAAATTTCACCTCTGAATTGACGTCATCGACAACTTGGGCCGCTCATAAATGCGTTCTTAGGGGTGAATTTATCTCCTTGACAGCCCATAGGAACAAATTACGACGCCAATTTATCACCGACTTAACGAGTAAGATACACTCATTGGAAAAGTTACACAAAGCTTCGCTTGCCATACAAACACATTCACAATTGCTTCAAGCTAGAGAGGAACTTAAGGAGGAACTGACTAAAGGACTTAAGCGCAAATACATGTTAACGCAAAAATTATTTTACGAGTTTGGTAATAAATCCGGTAGACTGCTGGCCAGGACACTTCAACACAAAAGGGCCTCAACGACTATACACAAGATCGTGGACCCCAAGGGCGTGTCACACGTGTCCCCTGTTGACATATCTAACCAATTTGTCTCCTACTTCTCTAAACTCTACAACATATCAAGGCCCGACCAGTCAGACTCCACTTCTCACAAACGAGAACTGATTTCAGACTTTCTGACACAGTATGGCATGCCCCCAATCTCTTTGGAAGACTCGGCGACCCTAGATGAACCTATCACTACTGATGAAACTATAGCCGCCTTAAAACAACTTAAGCCGGGCAAGAGTCCTGGTCCTGACGGGTTGACTGTTAGTTATTATAAGACGTTCCGAGACATACTCATGCCACATCTCATCTCTACTTTTAACTCATTTGCCTCCTCTGACCCGATCCCTGCTGACCTTCTAGAGGCTCATATTACACTAATACCCAAACCAGGCAAGGACGACACGGTGGTGTCTAATTACAGACCGATCTCCCTTTTAAATGTTGATTTGAAACTGTACGCGAAGATCCTAGCCAATCGTGTTCTCCCTCTCCTCTCACAATTAGTTTCCCTAGACCAGGTGGGCTTTATTCCTGGCCGGGAGGCCAGGGATAACACGATTAAAGCCCTACATATCCACCATTGGCTCTCCCATCAGACATCCCAAAGAGGTTTTTTTCTATCACTCGACGCGGAGAAGGCGTTCGACAGGGTGGATTGGGACTATCTGTCAGCTACGTTGAGGGCGGTGGGATTTCCCCCTCGATTTCTGCAGATGATCCTAACACTATATTCCCATCCCACAGCTAAGATTCGGATAAACGGCCACCTGTCGAGCGCCTTCTCCATCACGAACGGTACCCGTCAGGGTTGCCCACTTTCACCCCTAATCTTCATACTTACCCTAGAACCTTTCTTACGCAGACTTCGGGCAAATCCTGATATTAAGGGAATAGATATACGCGGTAAACATTATAAGCTTGCGGCCTACGCGGACGACATACTCCTTTTCCTCTCTGACCCAGTAATTACTCTACCCAACCTTTTGGCTGACTTTACCTTATTTAAGGATATATCCAACCTACAAATTAACTTTTCAAAATCTAAGGCCATTAACATCTCCCTTCCAGCACAATCTGTATTACAATGCAAATCGAACTTCCCCTTTAGTTGGGAAGACAAGGCCCTCACTTACTTGGGAATACAACTGCCTACCTGTTTAGATGACCTCTATGACCTAAATTTTCTCCCGATACTTCGAGCTATACAAAATGATCTTCTAAAATGGACGTCTGGCCACTTTTCATGGTTTGGACGCACTGCAATTCTGAAGATGAATATATTGCCCCGCATACTATATCTCTTACAAACCATTCCAATTACACTCCCTACTTCATTCTTCACGTCCTATAAGAGGATGTGTCGGAATTTCATATGGGCGGCAAAGTCCCCTAGGCTCAGTTGGACAACTTTGACAATCCCCAAATCCAAAGGAGGCTTGAGTCTCCCTGACATACAGAAATACTACTCGGCGTGCCATCTCACGAGAGTGATTGACTGGCACATCCATAGGCTCTCCAAAGATTGGATCAATATTGAAGGGGCATTCGACCCGATCCCCTTAGCTCATCTCCCCTGGATATCCCCGTCCAATATTCCTAAAACTTACTCCTCTCACCCGCTTACTGGTGCGACTTTGCAGGTCTTTCGTGCTGTAACTCATACACTTCAATGGACACCTCACCCGGCCCGTTAACTCCATTAGATGGTAACCCGGGCTTCCCGCCAGGGCTGCGTCCTCGCAGTACCCCCGATAACCCACCATTACCCTCTCTCAAGGCCTCCCAATTTTTTCATGACTCTGGCATGTTATCGTTTTCTGATATTCAATCGTGTTTCCCGGAATATCATATCCCCTTCTACAAATTTCTTCAAATCAGACACTTCCTTAATAGTCCCAGACCATCTTCGCAATGGTGTAGAGCACTCACCCCCTTTGAGGTGCTTTGTACCAATGACTCCCCCCTGCGACACCTCATTTCCACAACATACTCGATGTTCTTCGACAATCATAACCCTAAACACAATGAAATAGTCATGAAATGGGAAAGAGAATTGGGCATAGATTTAGCTATCGAAGACTGGGAACATATTTACAACTATATTCACAAAAGCTCTATAAATGTTTCTGCCCAGGAAAATTCCTACAAGATTTACGCCAGATGGTACCGTACTCCAGATATTATTCATAAGTACCTCCCTGAGGTCTCACCCCTATGCTGGAGATGTGGTCTAGAGACTGGCACCCCACTTCATATATGGTGGGACTGTGTATTGATCAAACCCTACTGGGATAAGATTCAAAAGGCCATATCCCTTATCTCAACATACACGATTGCACTAACACCATCACAATTTCTGCTACACCACCTTTCGATTCCGCATTCTGTCTATAAAAAATCTATTATCCCACATTTGTTAAACGCTGCAAAACAATGTGTACCACTGCACTGGAGGACAACGACTGTACCTGCTCTGTCAGATTGGTACAATCGTGTGGATAAAATTTCAGACATGGAAAACATTATTCATCAAGCCAGGGATACCCCATCTACCTATAGTGCCATCTGGGCCTGCTGGCTGCTTTTCAAAGACTCACGGACTTATCAGGAACTCTCCGACTTGCCTTGATTTTGAGACATTCTATGAACTTACTTTTACCTTCACTTCGACGTATCAGGGCCAATATCCGTCATGCTATCGGAACCTTAGTCACCACCCCACCGGCTGGCTCCGGTTACAGCTCCCCAACATCCCTGTTTCCTCACCTAGGTTCTCCTAACTGTCCCTTTCCCTCTCTTGTACAGTACTCTCTCTGTCATTAGTGTTTTATAGTGTTACTTACCACGGCCTCTAACTCTTAGGTGTCTCATATACGCCATAGTTCTTCCTCACGTATCGCGCAATGTCGCGTCTCTGTTCTTCTGCTCCCTTTGCACAGCATGATCCCATTAGGGGTGTGAAGGTTGAGCGGTTGTTGCCATAGTTACACTTGTGAACTATGCTACTCACTAATAGGAATGACACCTACTAATACCTTTCATGAGAACATATGAGGCCCACCACATTCCCTTCCTATATGGACCCTACTTCTTGAGACTCACATTTGGAATCAGATCTATGACTGTTTATGCTTGTATTTCTGACCCTCCATGTCCAACAGCTGTTAATGATGATACCTACTGTTATGTCTTTGATAACCTGTTGTATCTCTACTTCTACTGCATTCATTGCTGTATTTTCTTATACTGTTGTTCTGTTCAAGAATATGTATTTTCCATATATTGCACTGTTCAATTGTTCTTTTTATGTAACTGTACCAGTTATACTTTTATCAATAAAATATATTGGAAAAAAATAAAATAATAAAAATGCCATAAAACTATCCCCTATTTTGTAGACGCTATAACTTTTGCGCAAACCAATCAATAAAAGCTTATTGCGATCTTTTTTACCAAAAACATGTAGAAGAATACGTATCAGCTTAAACAGAGGAAAAATATGTTTTTTTATATATTTTTGGGGGATGTTTATTATAGTAAAAATTATTAATTAATAATTTTCAAAATTGTCTTTTTTTGTCTATAGTGCAAAAAATTAAAACCGCAGAGGCGATCAAATACCACCAAAAGAAAGCTCTATTTGTGGGGAAAAAATGACGTCAATTTTGTTTGGGAGCCACGTCGTTCGACAGCGCAATTGTCAGTTAAAACAACGCAGTGCCGAATTGCAAAAAGTGCTCTAGTGTTTTGTCAGCCAAATGGTCCAGGGCTTATGTGGTTAAATATTATATCACACATATTTTCCTCTGTGTAGATTACTTCTAGGTCATACTTTGTTCTGTTTATCTACCTTTACAAGAAACTGCTTATGCAGATAAGCTACAGCTTTAATTATAGTTGAATAATACCATTGCTTTAGATGTACACCATTTATGAACCTCATGAAGCCTGGCTGGAAAACTCCTAGGGCATTGCTAAGAGAAGGCTACTGTTACCGCACACCTCCACCATCACAGAAGCGAGCTCACAAATGCTGAACTCAGAGCTACTGCATCAGGCAAGAGAAAGAACATGTAAGGGGTTTGAATTAGAGAAAGAGCTCACTCCTGTGATAGTGAAGGTGAGCAGTAACACTAGGCTTCTTTTAACAACATCCTAGAAGTTTTCCAGTCATGCCCTATAGCAAGGGCATTATTCAACTTTGGTGAAAGATGTGCAGCGTGTTTTTATCTACAAGTCTCTTATTATTTGCATAGGCAGTTTTTTGGTAGAGGTGAACTATTCCTTTACAGATTACAATAAATCCTTATATTTTGTGTACTCACAAAAAATGCACCATATCTTTTTTATTTAAAGTGCACCCATACCTACATGAAAAAGCTGAACTCAAGGCAGATAAGATGCAGATAAGATGTCATGGTTAGATAGTAAGTTAGAATGAAAAAAAGACATATGTCCATCAAGTTGAACAAATTTAAAAAAATATATGCCCCTTCAGAACTCTAATTCTTTAAAGGAAGACCACATAAAGAGTGCATAATTTATTTCCAACGTGGAATAATTATTTGGCAAAATTTTAATTTCTCAGGAAAACCTACGTTAGACTTACCGGTATTTCTACAAACCCTCTGGGATGGCACACCTGAGAGATGAAGGCTCCTCCCTACAGGAAACACAATCAATTGACAGCTTGTTATAAGTTCCCACCCTTTCCCTTGATCCCTAGTTTGTAATAAAGTATTTGTGAACTGGTTCACAAGGAGAATCACTCCACATAGGTACTCACCACCTAGAGTTCAACTCATTTTCCCTCCTCCAATGGGCGGGAAGTAGGCCTGCCATCCTGGAAAGTTCTTTGAAATACTGTCGTAAGTCTAATGTAGGTTTTCTCGAATCACCTTCCAGGACGGCATACCTGGGAGGATAATCAAGTAAACACAGGCCTACCTTCAGGGTGGGACCACAGCTTGTTGGACCTTCCGACCAAAGTCTTTCTGTGACAATACTTTCACACGGTAGTGCTTCAGGAAGGTATCTTGACTGGATTAGGTGGCTGCACTGCAAATTTGTTCCCAGGAGGCCCCTGCCTTCTCAGCCCAGGAAGTCGATAGAGACCTGGTTGAACTCTCATATGCCAGGGAGATAGCTCCCCTGATCCACCTCGAGACTGAGGCCTTGGATGCCTGAATTCCCTTCCTTGGTCCAGAGAATAGAATTAGTAGGTGGTTGGACTTCCTAAATTCTTTTGTTCTGTGTAAGTAGGTGAGGAGACACCTTCTTACATCTAGGCGGACACCTGACATTTTTGATTTTTTTTGGGGAACCAGTGACACTATTACAGTGATCAGTGCTAAAAATATGCACTGACATTGTACTAATGGCACTGGCAGGACAGGGATTAACAGCAGGGGCGATCAAGGAGTTAAATGTGTTCCCTGGGTGTGTTTACTAACTGTATGGAGGATGGGCTGCCTGGGACAACACACAGATCTGTCTTCCTGCATAGCAGAAAGACAGGATCTCTGTGTCATCTCCTGACAGAACGGAGATCTGCCTTGTTTAGTTTGGCAGATCCCTGTTCTGTCTCTGCGGGGGAACGATCATGGTTGGACAGCAGACATTGAGTCCGCTGGACCTGCTGACGAGCCCAACGTACACCTGCGGTGATTTGCACAGCTAAGCCAACCTGCCGCAGTATAACTGCAGCTGCTGGTCGGAAAGCTGTTGATAGATAGCCCTTGGAGATCCCCAACCCTCCTGGCCATAGTAATTTCTAACAGAAATTATTATTTTAGGGTTAGGAACTTAAAGAGAACCTCCCCTATAGGTTCGAATATATTTACATAATTCCACTAACACCATTGTCAGGTCCCATGGTGGGAAGCTGCCCTTGGAAACCGGGGTAACCCTTTCCCTGGCTACCAGAAACCGCTTAATCAGGTTGTCCTTTGCTAGTTTTGTATCAAGGTAGACCAAGAGAGCTGAGATTTGTACTTGAAGGGTGCTAACCGCTAACTTCTTCTCTATGCCGTCCTGGAGAAATTCCAGGATCACCAGGACAGTGGTGGAGGTCACTTGTTTTTGTTTACCCCAGGAACAGAAAGGTTTCCAAATTTTGGAGTAGATTTTTTTAGTAACAGGTTTTCTGCTCTGAATTAGAGTATCTATCACCCTCTCCGAGCAGCCCTTACGCTTTACAATCTGGCGCTCACCAGCCAAGCCGTCAGCTTACAAAAAAACTTCAGATAGATAGCTATACAAAGCAAATGCAGCGCTGATACACTCTGTGATCAATAAAAATTGAAGTAAGTGATATAAAAATTTGGTGAAAAAATAAAACTAAAGTAAAATCCCCAAATTACATTGGAGAAAAACAAAGTGAAAAAGAAAACTAAAGATTAAAGTCCATATATTGAACAGTGAACGTCCATCCAGATAAAGGTGATAGTATGCAGTGAGAAAATCCTTCATATAAGTGCCTCCAGCTCCACACACAGGCGAGACAATAATCTGCTTACCAGAATGCCATGATCACTAATCAATGATCTCACCAAACATAGGGAATGATCAGGTCTCCCCAAGACCATTAAAAGGCTGCCTGGAACTGTAGCTGGTGCCGATGGTACTCAAAAAACATAAGAAAGAAAAGCTCCCATAGCATAATACTGTATAGAAGGGTGTAATGAAGCAAAAAGACTTGCACTTACAAAGTAGAAGCGGACATCAACTGGGGAATGGCCATTCCCCAGTTGATGTATGCTAGTGAGGAGGTGGATGGGCGAACTACACAGGAAGTGAGCAGAAGTTTTTGGAGACGCTGTGGTCCTGTTTTTAACCTACAAGCATTGTACCGCTTTAAAACAGCTTCTACGGGGGCAATCAAAAATAAGCCAATGGGAAGTTTTCCTTTTGATGTGACATCTCCTTCCCAGGCCTTAATCCAGACAGTTCTTCTAGCTGAATTGATTCATGCGGCCGTCTTAGCCGAAGCTCTTGCGGATTCAACTGTGGCGTCTGCCAGGTATGCAATGGCTTTTCCTATCACTGATAGGGAGTCAAGGATGTCATCCAAACCAGATTTCTGTGACAGGTGTTTGTTAGCTTCTCTACACAGAAGTCTACACAGGCTGCTGCTAGGGCTGGGCCCATGGCTGATGTATCTCAAACATCCTGGGGGTTAGATAAAGTAAGGAATTATTTTATTTACTATATTGCACATATGTATATACAATTCTGTAACATTGTCAGTGTAAGGTTAATCCTATACCACTAGAATATATGTGAAAAGATAGCTGAAGAGAACTGGTATATGGTAAACCGAATATGCTGATTGGCAAGTGGTACCTATTATTTAATGCTTCCACTAAGCCCTGGGCCAGCCAAAAAAAGATCTGTTATATATATATATTTTCTATTTATGTTTTAAAGCACAATTTTAAACAATATGCAAATATGTTCATCAGATTTATAGAGGCTTTTAGTCTATAGCTTTTAGCTGGCTCCAAGTTATTTTAAATTTAACAAGATCCCATAGCACTTAAAGCTGTGTACCTAAAGTGGCAAAATGGCTTGCATCATCACAACACATTACAGGTTTTATGAGAATTGTTCAAGAAATGTGTGGAATATTGAAAACATATCTACTGGGTTTACTGGCTAACAAACGGCTAAGCCCCCGTACACACGGTCGGAAATTCCGACCACAAAATCCGTCTGATTTTTTCCGACGGATTTTGTCCAAAACTGGTGTTGCATACACACGATCGGACAAAGTTGTCGGAAAATCTGATCATTCCGAATGTAGTGACGTTCGTTGCGTACTACGGAACATACGTAGAGGCTAGTAGCCAATAGCTTTGGTCTTATAGTTTGATCTGAGCATGCGTGGCACTTTGTCCGTCGGAATTCTCTACACACGATTGGAAAAAGTCCAATCGGATTTTGTTGTCGTAAAATTTGAGAGCAGGATCCGACGGAGAAAGTCAGATGGAGCCCACACACGGGCAGATTTTCCGACAACATGGTCTGATCGGACATTTTCCGTCGGAATTTCCGACCGTGTGTACGGGGCATTATACTGAGCAAAGAAACCGATCAGCTTCACAGGAGGCAGTGACAACCGCTTTTACTTTCCTACCACTTCCTCTGTGATCCACCTCCACAGCTCAGAGAATAGCCAGTATTTCTATGAGGGAAGATATGACACTATCCCCAATGCAGTTCTTGGTTGTCACGTATGAGCAGCAGGAACCTGTGTGGCTGTCACGGTACATTGATCAGGCTCCGGGTTTTACTTCCTGTTTGAGCTGCTCGGGTTCCTGCTAATCTGCCCTGAACCTAGGTATTATTAAGCCTGTGTACCTGTGGCTTAGTGTTCAAGCATCATGTCTCCATGCTGAAGCCAGACTCTCCTGTTCCTCTGGTGTTTTCTATTGCAGAAAATTCTCATTTTCTGTGTGTTGATTGATCCTATCTTTGTTCTCTATGTTTCCCTCTGGCTGTGCAGTTATATTACCTTTGGTTTCTGTAAGTGGATCCCTTCATTTCTTGTTCCTGTGTGTGTCTCCTCTCAGAATAGTCTCTGTGTACCCCGTGTCCTTCTAGCATGCTATTGGGCTGCACCATGCCCGCACGACCGCAACCTGGAGGCTACCTCTCAGTGCAACATCCACACCTCCGGTGGCTCTGGTGAAGACTGGGTGGCTTCTTAGACCCTGCACACCTTTGTTTGTATGCGGTCACACTACTCACTGAGGATCCGTACCCTTTTCAGGTTGTTGCATTGGTCACTAGATCTTGAGTTACTGTCCCAAGTGATCTTACTATCTGATCATGACAATGGCCTCTCAATCCTTACGCAGGATTTCAGGACACACTGGCAGCAGATTAAGGGCAAGTGAGTGGAAAGTAGGTCAATGCTGCCAACGCTGCTTCCTGAACAACAAACCTGTAACATTGTCTACTATGAGCAAAGAATAGGTATGTTTTAAGGGGAATGTAGACTGCATTGTTATTTTATATACTTAAAGATTATGTAGACTCTAACAATGAACATCTCTTATTTTCTACCTTTTGGTCTGTTAAATATATTCGCTATATTTGCTCCGTAAGTGAAAAACAATACCAGTTGATCCTGTCAGAATTCCATTGGGCTGGTACATTTCTGTCCTCTCTGCAGTGTTATCTCAAGCAGTCTTATCGGCCCTACGCAGTTCACATTGGTGAACTACAGAACACTATCCCCCTATGTTATGGGGATGACGAGAAGGGTCCTAGGGCAGTGATGGTGAAACTTGGCACCCCAGATGTTTTGGAACTACATTTCCCATGATGCTCATCCACTCTGCAGTGTACTTGAGAATCATGGGAAATGTAGTTCCAAAACATCTGGGGTGCCAAGGTTCACCATCACTGTCCTAGGGTGATAGCACTGCTCCTCCTTAGATACAGTACAGTGAGTGAGCATTGTAGGACAGGAAGCATGTTACTGGTAGGATGAATAAGCTGCAGTATATTTAATTTTTGTTTTGGGGACTATGCAATTGTATTTCTTAGGTATATATGGGTTATTGCATAGTGGTTTTAAATTACTATTTGAATTTAAGGTTTGCTTTAAGAGATTGTTCACACTGTGAATGTAAACAGCTCATGTCACACTAATGATTTTTTTAGCAGTGATCTGTAGCATCTACAAAATTGCACTGCTTAGCTTTTCTGTTGATAGAAAAATATTAACGGTTGTGGAATTTCCAAGCAATTTGTAGCTCAGTTATTGAGCAATCAACTTTTAGTTGCATTTCAAGCAAGCAACAGAATGTACAGCTTAGCTGCTTACATTATCCAGTGTAACCGCTGATGACCATGGCACACCAGCAATTTATAGCAATCCAGATAAGTATTATACTAACACTACATCCAGCAACATATCACCAGAGAAAACAAGCCACTACAAATTTCTGCTAAAAAGTTGCAAGTGTGACATTAATGTGTCTGCTGAAGAAATTGCGTTGTGGTACTTCTACTGAAGTGGCATTTAAGGTACTTATCCAATGGTATATGGTACCGACCAAATCAGTTTGTGTTTCAGGGGTTGTAACGCTGTCAGAGACATGCTTCACATCTGGTGGACTTGCTCCATGCTAAGCAGACTCTGGACTAAAGTGTCCAAACTTACCCTCTTTAACTGTCCCTTTACCAAAGATCCATTGCTTACTTCAAATCCCCCTTATTCACTAAATTCTAATTCCAATAAACTTCAAATTTGCTGTTGACAGCTAAAAAAAAATTGCTACAGCACGGAAGAAGCATATTGTTCATTTTTTGGAAGTCAAACAATGCAGGGGTTTATTCTTTATCAATGAGAAACTTTATCAATGAGAAATACCCATAACAAATTTCTCAACTTGTCTTCCCCAAGGTTTTTATATGCCATGCCCCACTTTTGACTGATAGCTATACTTTCTATAGATGCCAACACTGTGAGGGATGTATCAAAAATTCTGGCGCCTCCCTTTCCTCTACTACCCCCTACGCTCCTTCTTCTACCTCTCACTTGACCTCTTATCTCCTGCTTATTTCTTGTTTTCTAATGTTATTTCCTCTGCACTTGTAAAGAATGTACTGCAGACCATGCATCCTCTTTATATCAGTCAACATCATCATTAAAAGGGTTGTAAATGTAATTTTTTTAAAAAACAAACATGTTATACTTACCTCCACTGTGCAGCTCGTTTTGCACAGGGTGGCCCGAACCTGGTCTTCTGGGGTTCCTCGGCGGCTGTCTCGGCTCCCCCTCGCAAGTACTTCTCACCTTCATGCGAGCTCTCTCACATGGTGAGAAGTGCTTGCGGGCGCGCTCCCGTGATACAGCCGGCGGCCATAGCGGCTCACTGTATCACTCGGCCCCACCCCCTGGTGCGCCACGTCATCGGATGTGATTGACAGCAGCGCGAGCCAATGGTTGCGCTGCTTTCAATCCAATCCACTGCAACCAATCAATGGCCAGGCTGAGTGGCGAAGAGGATGTCGGGGGCGAGCAAGGGACTTTCGAGGGGTCAGGTAAGTAAAACGGGGGGGGGGGGGGGCTGGGGGGGGGGGGGCAGCATTGTTGGATGTTTTTTCACCTTAATGCATAGAATGCATTAAGGTGAATTTTTTTTTATCTTTACAACCCCTTTAAATTACTACTTAACCGCTTCCCGACCGCCCACTGCATATATACGTCAGCAGAATGGCACGGGCAGGCAGAATCACGTACCTGTACGTGATCCTTTAAATGCCTGCCCGTGGGTCGCGTTCGCGCCGCCAGCGGCGCGCTCGCAACCACGGCCGCGGGACCAGCGGACCCGATCGCCGCTGGTGTCCCGCGATCGGGTCACGGAGCTGAAGAACGGGGAGAGGTATGTGTAAACAAACCTCTCTCCGCGCTTCCTACTCTGCCTGTCATTGATTGGCTGTTCCCGGTCATCGGGAAAGCCGATCAATGATGTTAGATGTCAGCCCCGCCCCCTAATGTAAAAAATACACAACACACGTCACAGCCCATAACCCCTCCTCTCCCCCTAGTGGTTAACACTTTCACTACAACTGTCATTTATACCGGAATCAATGCATTTAACCACTTCAGCCCCGGACCAATTGGCAGCCAAAGGACCAGGCCCCTTTTTGCGATTCGGCACTGCGTCGATTTAACTGACAATTGCGTGGTCGTACGACGTGGCTCCAAAACAAAATTGGCGTCCTTTTTTCCCACAAATAGAGCTTTCTTTTGGTGGTATTTGATCGCCCCTGCGGTTTTTATTTTTTGTGCTATAAACAAAAATAGAGTGACAATTTTGAAAAAAATGCAATATTTTTTACTTTTGCTATAAGAAATATCCCCAAAAAATATAAAAAAAACATTTTTTTTCCTCAGTTTAGGCCGATACGTATTCTTCGACATATTTTTGGTAAAAAAAATCTTAATTAGCGATTATTGATTGGTTTGCGCAAAAGTTATAGCGTTTACAAAATAGGGGATAGTTTTATAGCATTTTTATTAATATTTTCTTTTTTACTAGTAATGGCGGCGATCAGCGATTTTTTTTGTGACTGCGACATTATGGCGGACACATCGGACATTTTTGACACATTTTTGGGACCATTGTCATTTATACAGCAATCAATGCTATTTAAATGCATTGTTTCCTGTATAAATGACAGTTTTAGTGAAGGGGTTAACCACTAGGGGAGGGGAGGGGTTATGGGCTGTGACGTGTGTGTTTTTTTTTACATTAGGGTGCGGGGCTGACGTCTGACGTCATTGATCGGCTTTCCCGATGACCGGGAACAGCCAATCAATGACAGGCAGAGTAGGAAGCGCGGGGAGAGGTTTGTTTACACATACCTCTCCCCGTTCTTCAGCTCCGTAACCCGATCGCGGGACACCAGCGGCGATCGGGTCCGCTGGTCCCGCGGCCGGGGTCACGGAGCTCCCGACCGGGTCGCAAGCGCGCCGCTGGCGGCGCGCGCGCGACCCACAGGCAGGCAAATGCACGACCACGTACAGGTACGTGCTTTTGCCTGCCCGTGCCATTCTGCTGACGTATATATGCAGTGGGCGGTCGGGAAGCGGTTAAATAGCATTGATTGCTGTATAAATGACAATGGTCCGAAAATGTGTCAAAAATGTCCGATGTGTCCGCCATAATGTTGCAGTCACAATAAAAATCGCTGATCGCCACCATTACTAGTAAAAAAAAAAATATTAATAAAAATGCTATAAAACTATCCCCTATTTTGTAAACGCTATAACTTTTGCGCAAACCAATCAATAATAGCTAATTGCGATTTTTTTTTACCAAAAATATGTAGAAGAATACGTATCGGCCTAAACTGAGGAAAAAAAATTTTTTTTTTATATTTTTTTTGGGGATATTTATTTATTATAGCAAAAAGCAAAAAATATTGCATTGTTTTCAAAATTGTCGCTCTATTTTTGTTTATAGCGCAAAAAATAAAAACCGCAGGGGCGATCAAATACCACCAAAAGAAAGCTCTATTTGTGGGAAAAAAAGGACGCCAATTTTGTTTGGGAGCCACGTTGCACGACCGCGCCATTGTCAGTTAAAGCGACGCAGTGCCGAATCGCAAAAAGGGGCCTGGTCCTTTGGCTGCCAATTGGTCCGGGGCTGAAGTGGTTAATAAGACAAGCATATGCCCTTCTCCCAACATTCCTATTTCATTGCAAGGGTCCTTTCACATGGGGCAAACTCCGCCTGCGATCTGCTTGCTCAGCAGGGGATCTGTCCGTTCATCCCCATTGAGCAGGCGGATGACAGATCCATGTCTGCTCCGCTTATGCAGAGCGGACACAGACACAGCCTGCTCTCCCTCACGGATGGCCAGATGTAAACTGATCGCCTGTCCAATTACACCAGACTGCCATCCGATCCGCTGGAAAGAAGGGGAACCCCCATTGGTATGTTCTTAGCAGATCATTTTGGATGTAGATGAGTGTAGATGGACACATGTCCATTTACACTCGCCACTCCATAGAGGAGAATGAAGGTTCCGATCAGGTCCGCCTGAAAGATGGACAGGTGGACCCGATCATAAGGTTCATGTAAAAGGCACCTAAACCTATTAAAGGAGAATAATATTAATAAGAGACTCTGTAATTTTGTCAACAATTTCTATTACAAATGTATTAAAAGTGAAATTGTGGTGTGGCAGCCTAGGCCCCATTCAAACTTGCGAATTTGGACCCCAAAGTCCTATGACAAGTCACACCCCATGTTTACCAATGAGTTCTGTTCAAATCAGTGACTTTAGAGGAGTTCCTGCACTGCTTTAGTCTGACTTTCATGCAACTTGAGGTCCATAGACTTCAATGTAAACCCTAAAAATTTGCATGAAAGTTGCACCTGCATGATATACATGCGAATTGAGCACAATCAATCACATTGGTCAAAGCCAAAGTCACACTGTAAAGTCACACTCGTCCAAAGTCGCACTGTAAAGTCACAATGAAAATCACACGATTTTGAAGTCGCACAAGTGTGAATGGACTCTAACCACTATTTAAAGCTCAATCATGGGGAGACTTAATCATCTGAAAAGACACTGCACTGGGTGCTCCTCATGAACGTAGCCCAGAAGAAACTGGAAGGAGTCCTATCAATAAACTGTTTGGGTATTACTACAATTAGACAAATGTAAAATTTAGAAGATAATTTAGAGTACATGTTTAGCCAAGTCCCGGGGCCCCTGAGGCCTAATGGTGACCTCCAGGGTTATGGACAGCTGACATCATTCTGTGTAGAGTGGGTTACAAGGCATAGTGGGTGTAATGCAAAGTAGATTGATGGGCTCCAGACAACTCTTGAATGCAAAGAGATTTATTGTCTCTTAAACAGGACTGTGGGATAGAGGGTTGGGGCCAGGACACCCTTAAGTAGATGCAATGTTCATTGTCAGACTTCAAGACTTCTATAGGCAGACAGCCATGCAGGGAAAAGCATCCAGCTAGACACCACATCTGCATGAGTAGGACTGCTGTCTCCTATGGCAACAATCTTGAAACAGTTTCTAAGAAAGGTTGTAGTGAACTCTTTCACCTGTTCTACAATATCCTATTGTAGATCTTCACTCAACTGGGCTCCCAGTCTATCACTTAGACTTGCTGATCCACTGCCACTGGATCCCCTGAGCTCTTCCAATCTTACTCAGTATCTTCCTCAAGCGTCACCCCCGTGTCCCTGCTGGGTCCCTAGCTTGACACTCACAGATACTCTTCAAGCGTCACCCCACTGGCCTGCTTGGTCCTTGGCTTAGCACACAATAATGCTCTGCAAGCGTCACCTCCACTGGCTGGGTCCCTGGCTTGACATCTGCTGAAGTTTGCTAATTCTTCACCGTCCCCGGTTGGTGAGAATACTGCTCCGGTACTTGCTTCAGTTACTCACTGTGGTCCCTGGTAATAAGGTGGTTGGTCCCTTAGTGGCGACAGCTTCCCCTCTACCTCTGACCATGACAGGTTCTCCGGCCAGGAGAACCTTCACTTCTGGTTGGATTGCAAGCCACAGTCCCAACCCTACGCTGCTCTCTTGCTTCTGGATAGGCCCTCAGACAGCCTAGCAGCCAGATGTCCCTGGGATAGGCCTCAGGTCTCTGGCCTAGCAGCCGGGGGTAACATGACGCACGTCCACCCAGACAGCTGTTCAGGTGGCACAGAACCCCGATCACCTGACTCCACCCAAATAAATAGACTCTCCCAGCAGGCCAAGGGACCCAAGCAAATCCCTGCCCATAGGCTGAGACACCCCATTCATTCCTCATCTGTCCTTGCAATGCCCTTGTCTTATCTAATGCCACCAGATACCTGGCCATCTAGTGACAGAAGAGAGAAGTGCAGTAATTCCAGAATTATGGTGAAATCAATTGACCCCCCTATAAATTGGCCAAGGCAACTATCACTTGGCAGATACATTTAGTTGCCACCCTGCCTAAACATCAGGGTGCTACACATGGTAAACTCCGGGTACACAGCTAAACACACAGGTAAACCAATTTTAAAGCCTTGTTTAAAAAAAAAATAAAAAAAATAACAAACATGTTATACTTACCTGCTCTGTGCAGTGGTTTTGCACAGAACAACCCATATCCTCCTCTTCTCAGGTCCCCTGCCAGTGTTCCTGGCTTCTCCCTCCTGCCGGCTGCTTGCTGTGGGGGCACTCAAGCAGGTGCGCTCCTGAGCCATGGCTCTGTGTGTCCATTCACACACAGAGCTGCAGCTTGACCCCGCCCCCCAGTCTCCTGATCGGCTCACTGGCCATGAATGGCAATCAGGAGTGCGAGTCCTAATTTTTCTCTGCAGCAGTCTTATTCCTCCCTCAGCCTGTGACTGGAGAAGCAGCAGATGGATGGGATCATCTCTCTGTCTCACCGCCTATCAGCATGTCACTCGTTAGCACATGAGCACTGCAGAATAATTGGCTTCTTGTGTTGCTTTTTCCAGACTGCGCTCTGCTGTACATAAGCTGAAAGAGGCTGATATAAAGTCAAAATCAGACATATACACACCATGCCTTTAAAAAAATACATTTGATGATGTTTTAATGAATGGCTGCAATAAAGCAGTATTCAAGTGGATCTAAAAACTGAAGTTTTTTTTATCTTAATGCGTTCTCTGCATTAAGGTTAAAAACCTTTTGAGTGCAGTTCCCCTCCAGCCCCCCTTTACACTCGCCTGATCCAGATCTTGATCCAGCGTGTGCACGATAGCAATGGCTCTCTCAGTTCTCTCTCTTCTCATATGCCCAGAGACAACTGTCAATCAAAGCCAATGGGGAGGAAACTGGGGCGGGGCAGGGCAGGGGTGCGCATAGGCATTCGGAAGCGAGCTTGTACGATTGCCCTCATCGCAAGCACATCGCTATGGTGGGCACTTGGCAGAGGGAGGAGCCAGGAGCACCAGCGGGGGACCCAAGAAGAGGAGGATCAGGGCTGCTCTTTGCAAAACCATTACACAGAGCAGGTAAATATGACATGTTTGTTCGTTTTAAAAAAAAAAAAATTTAAGTCACTTTAAACCCATAAGCAAACATTTATTTTATTGCAGCTTTCCAATTCTTAGATGTAGTGGCTGCATTTCTTTTTTAGGCTTTATTTCCCTTATTTTCATCTGGTGACCTGGCCAGTAAGTCTGTTGTTTTTTCAAAAGAACAAGCTCTCTTGCAGGTGTAGCAGTTGTAGGGATGAGACAAACCATTTACCAATCACAGAGGTGCTTACAATGATAAGCTCATATTTATTCATGTAAAACTTTTATCCCAAATGAAAAAAAAAAACTGTTGGCTGTAACTGCTTATAAAGTGTGAGCTGAGTTTGGCTTCAATTTGTTAGTGTATCAAAATCTGCTACCACATCTAACGCCCCACGGAAGGAGGTTCTACTGGCACATTGGCAGAGGGAGGAGCCAGGAGCACTAACGGGGGACCCAAGAAGAGGGAGGATCAGGGCGCTGCTCTTTGCAAAACCATTACACAGAGCAGGTAAATATGACATGTTGTTCGTTTTAAAAAAAAAAAAAATTTAAGTCACTTTAAACCCATAAGCAAACATTTATTTTATTGCAGCTTTCCAATTCTTAGATGTAGTGGCTGCATTTCTTTTTTAGGCTTTATTTCCCTTATTTTCATCTGGTGACCTGGCCAGTAAGTCTGTTGTTTTTTCAAAAGAACAAGCTCTCTTGCAGGTGTAGCAGTTGTAGGGATGAGACAAACCATTTACCAATCACAGAGGTGCTTACAATGATAAGCTCATATTTATTCATGTAAAACTTTTATCCCAAATGAAAAAAAAAAAACTGTTGCTGTAACTGCTTTATAAAGTGTGAGCTGGAGTTTGGCTTCAATTTGTTAGTGTATCAAAATCTGCTACCACATCTAACGCCCCCCCCCTCCCCCCAAGATTAACAATGCTACTGTCCAGAGGTGCCCCCTATGCTCCTTTATCTGGATTGGGGGCACTCTAATTAGAGTACTAATTTTACTGGGCAGATTATCAGGAGAAAACAGGGAAAAAAAGAAAACAAATGCAGCTACCACATCTAATGATTGGTAATCTGTAATATATTAAAGTTTTTATTTTGTGTTTAATATGGCTTTAATGTGTCTTTTATATAATATGAATAGTTATTATACTTGTCCTAGTCCTCTATACCTGCTTGGAGTTCAGCTCTATTTCTGTCCTGTCATTATAGATAAGCTCTTAAATAACTACTTATTATACTGTACGCTCATTTTAGGAATAACTTGTAGTAATAAGACGTCATTAATTTCTGTATTTTTAAAAAGCATTTAAGTGGGGAACAGAGAAGCTAGATAACCAGACTCCTTCTCACCATCTTTATTATAAGGTTATTCTGTCGAGCACTTTAATTGTAGGTGTGGACCACTGAACAAACAGATGGTCAACAGCGCATATGCCATATAGGTATATCTCCAGGCAAGATCCAGATCCGGTATCCCCAGGAGTATATTAGTGGGAGAGAAGCAAATCTAAGTGCACACTGATATTTCCCTTGAAAGGCTTTATTTTGCAAAAAAATGGCTACTCACAAGGGCTTCATTTAAACAGCGCATTAAGGAGCAGACAAAACGAACATGGAGGTCCAGGATGACAGCGGATGACGTCAGGACCTGGCTCCTCCCCTGTACGCGTTACGTTCATACGAACTTCCTCAGCGGGGTGGAGCCAACTAGTGTCACCTGTCCACTTATATACGCACGTAATCATCAAGGAAACGCCATAAACTAAGCCACTCCCTCTCACAAAAGAGAATTGACATGTCAAGCTGAATATCCACAGATAGAAAATGGAAATTGCCAGATAAACTGGAGGCAGTGAATTACTGACCCCTAATGGACATTATAAAGAAGGCATGGGACATACCATTCCATTATTACAATAGAAAAAAAAAGTAATACAGGCATACCGCACTTTTAAGTAACATAATGTGGTTTATTTACTAAAGCTGGAAAGTGCAAAATCAGGCTCCCTTCTGCATAGAAACCAATGAGCTTCCAGGTTAGATTACCAAAGCTTAATTGAACAAGCTGGGGTTAGAAGCTCATTGGTTTCTATGCAGAAGTGAGCCTGATTTTGCGCTTTCCAGCTTTAGTAAATAAACCCCATTGTGTACTTAAAAGTGGGGTATGCCTGTAATAAATAAGCACCCGCTGTCATCCTGCACATCCACATATTAATTAATAACAAACCTAAAATCATTGCGAATACACAATGCAATCAAATATAAATAAATATCATAACAAATATGTACCATAAAAATTCATAAAAGAGATTTTATTAAAACTATTTTATTCGCAATGATTTTAGGTTTGTTATTAATTAATATGTGCATGTGCAGGATGACAGCGGGTGCTTATTTATTATTGCTATTTCGCCCCACTGAGGAAGTTTGTATGAACGTAGCGCGTACGAGGGCGCCCTGACGTTACCCGCTGTCATCCTGGACCTCCATGTTTGTTGTGTCTGCTCCTATATGCGCTGTTTAAATGAAGCCCTTGTGAATAGCAATTTTTTTGCAAAATAAAGCCTTTCAAAGGAAATATCAGTGTGCACTTAGATTTTATTCTCTTTCACTAAAATACTCCTGGGGATATATAGAGACCAGAGTGCAGTGCTGGAGAGTGTGTATGTGTAAACTGTGACATTACAAACACTAAAACTATACTGCTATCATTATAGTGTACAAAGTAAATTAAAACATGTGACCAAAGTATTGATCTAAAGAGCCTCACAAAATAAATAAATAAATCCTGGGGCTACAATAAATCACAAAGAGAGTTTGTAAATGCTGATATCCAGAAAAAAAAGTGACTTCAGTGCAGATGTGTAGATAGGACATTCACTGTATGTGTTGCCCATCACCTGAATATAATTAAAGGCTTACCAGAAAGCCCTTTAAATAGACTTAGTAGAATCCTAGGATCAATGGTAAAACGTTAAATATTTCCCCCAGCAGGCGACCCACAGACATCAAGAGTATCCTTCTCAGAGGTATCCAAACCACACCAGGAACCGCTCACTTCCGGGGTAGTCAGTGCACATCAATAGGTATTTCTTTTCATGGGCAAACCACAGATGTTCGGTGAAGTTCCAGTGTTGAAAAACCGCATGTAGCGATGGTATATTGACAGGAAGAAAAAAGAAACTCCAATAGTGCAGAGATACCTTTAGCTTCCTTTTTGACTTTCCTCAGATACGTCCTGGCAGAGTCCTTGAAAGCTTCTTCCTCTTCGGGCTCCTTGGCTTGCAGATAACAGACCCATCCCAGCAGATACTGTACAGAACTGTGCTGCGTCTCGGTCTCGTGTGCACAGGCCGTTTTCCCACATTATGAATCCCGCATCACAACCACCAAGCTACTGATAGTAGCCGAAGAGTATGAGCTTGCCACTGAGATTCTAGAAGGTCTTTTGGAAGAAGACGAGGAAGTAATACAGGTTTGGTATCTGCTGGGATGGGTCTGTTATCTGCAAGCCAAGGAGCCCGCAGGGGAAGAAGCTTTCAAGGACTTTGCCAGGACGTATCTGAGGAAAGACAAAAAGGAAGCTAAAGGTATCTCTGCACTATTGAAGTTTATTTTTTCTTCCTGTCAATATACCATGTGGTTTTTCAACACTGGAACTTCACCGGACATTTGTGGTTTGCCCATGAAAAGGAATACCTATTGATGTGCACTGACTACCCCGGAAGTGAGCGGTTCCTGTCGCGGTTTGTATACCTCTGAGAGGGATACTCTTGATGTCTGTGGGTCACCTGCTGGGGGAAATATTCAACACTTTACCATTGATCCTAGGATTCTACTAAGCCTATTTAAAGGGCTTTCTGGTAAGCCTTTAACTATATTCAGGTGACGGGCAACACATGCAGTGAATGTCATATATACACATCTGCACTGAAGTCAGTTTTTTTTTCTGGATATCAGCATTTACAAACTCTTTTTGTGATTTATTGTAGCCCCAGGATTTTTTTATTTCTTTTGTGAGGCTCTTTAGATCAATACTTTGGTCACATGTTTTAATTTTCTTTGTGATTATTTGATCATTCACTTATTGTTTGTACACTATAATAATAGCAGTATCTTTTTAGTGTTTGTTATATCGCAGTTTACACATACACACTCTCCAGTGCTGCACTCTTGTCTCTATATGTTCTTTTCGTGCCCCCTATCAGGGTTATAGTGTTCAGCTGCAGGACATCTTTCACAGAATTTTTCATTTTTCAAATTTTTACTTAATGCATGCACCTAGCTCAAATTCCTTTTTTATAAATACTCCTGGTGATACCGGTCGGTGGATCTGGATCTTGCCTGGAGATATACCTATATGGGATATGCGCTGTTGACCATCTGTTTGTTCAGTGGTCCACACCTAGAGGTGAGCGAAGCGAGTGTGCTGGAGGTGGAGGGAAAGTCACCCGTGTATTTAAACTTCTCACATGGATTCTTTGCTTGCTGGGAGTTAGTCCACCTTCTGTTCTGTTTTTCCTTTGGATTTAAATGGACTTTTTACTGCATTTGAGATGTTTTATTAAGCCCTGATATGCGCTGCACTCCTTTGTATAAATATTGACTTTTGGATTATGTGAATAATCTTTTAGTGTTCAGCTGCATTTTACCTCTTATATATTTCTCTTTGCGCTGATTGTATTCAATTTTGATCTACTATAAAAGGTTGCTCTTGTTCTTCTGCAACCATTTAGATAAGGCATTCTGTTTACTGAGCAAGTGATTTACTAAGGTTATGTGGAGACTGGTAATCAAGCAAGTTTATCAGTCTATGGTTGCATTGCGGTTGACTTTTAGCAGTGTCATTGTGCCCAACCAAAGTTGCACAACATGCAACCTATCATTATTCTGTGCCAAACACGCATAAATCCCACATTGCTCTCTTGCATGTTTAATTCACACTCATCTCTAGAAAAGTCAATATAACTCCCATCCATCCTGCTCCTACCCAAACACATAAAAAAAAAAAAAATCACTTCTGCAGTCTTGGCCCACTGCTAACTGGTCTTGTTGCTGCCCCTTGTTTCGACATCACCATCATCATGACATGCTGTCACTGAAGCAACCTCCAATTCTGCAAAACAGAAGACAGAAGACTCAGGAACCAACAAGCCATGTGACCGTGAATTCAACTAAAGTTTTTTGGGCCTTTCAGATTTATTTATTTTTCTTTACAGGGATGATTAGCTGAATGGGGGTGGGGCAGGCCCTGGCCAGGCTTCAGCTTTAAATCCTAGATTTTGCCTAAACATTTAATTTCTATTGGATAAAGCAAGAAAACATAATGCCCTTTGTGATTTTGTTACTGCTATCCGTTCCCCCCTTTAAAAGAGTTCTTCTTGCTTCTTGTCCTGTGATGTACTTCCTGTTCTACTGTCAGTATAACGGTTGGGGAAAAATTGCCTCTCTATTTATCCCATGGAACTATAGTTATAGCAGTTATTACAAAATGATAAACAGAATAAACTTCATCATAGTTGGGTGATAAAACAAACAGATTCCTAGGTTGTTTAACTTTTATGCCTGTTAAAATATCTGCAAAGCCCATCTATTGTAGTTAGCCTGGTGATGCCAGTTTATTTTCACCACATTTGCAGGAGTTTCAATTTATCTGCAATGATCATATTCACTAATTTGTAAAAACTGTAAAGTGAAAGCAATAAAACAAAATCATAGAAAAGAAGTTTTATTAAAGATTAAGGATTTTACAAATGAGAAAATCATAAAAAAAATTGTACACGTAATAAAAACACATATTAAACAATGACAATTAAAGAAAGCTTTCTTACAATTCCTTCAAAATCCATAATTTTCAGTAGTACAGACCAGACTAAATTCTCTGTAAACTGCATCTCCTAAAGAAATTATTGTGCTTTTGCCTAAACAACCAGTGTTTCTAACAAGGAACAAAACTGTGCAAATATAATACATTTTAGAAAGGCAAAAAGGCTGATTGTTTATCTCAAAGCTATAGATTTGCAGCTTTTAAACAACTTAGATTTCGGTACATATAACATTATTAGCATAATTAAGAAGACAAAAATACAAAAAATAAAAGCCACTAATTACAGTGCATTCACCAAACATGTTTGTGATATCAGAATTATAATTTCCCTTAGCTGTTAGTGTACAACATTAATGGATTTAATGTAATGCTGTAAACATTTGTACACACTTGAACATTTTAAAAACAATGTAATTTATTCATTTATTTCTGTTTTAATAATGTAAAATACTATTAAGCATTTCTAACTATTTTAACTTCTTCTTTGCCTGCATTTTTTTGAATGTAATCAAATGGTCAGTCCACTTACCTCTATACTTCTCAAAGAATCTAGAGACAGGGATGTTAATTTGCTAAAGGCAAACAGGCTGTTCATTTTGCAGAGGAATTGGCACTTTGCAGGGGAATTTTCCCTTGTCTTAGTGAATGTTGTGAGAATTCACTATGCACAGATAACAAATTACGTGCAAGGAAATTTAAATAAATAGTATTTTTGTATGCTCTTGACTGGATGATGGAAAGTAGCATAGATAAGGTAGGTAAGGGAAAATAGCCTTTGCAAAGTGAACAGCTCGCTGCTTTTAGTAAATCAACCCCAGGATCTCAGTACCTGAGTTCCCAGTTTCACCCACCCAACAAAGCTGTGGAACAAGGCTCAATTACGAATATATTTTCTGTACATAAGTAACTGAACCTATAGTAGGAGGTATAGCCCTCTACTGGTTGGCTTTCTATTGGCTGCAACTTAGGACAGTGCTGGAGTTCCTGAGAGATATGGAAAGCCAGTGAACAATGCAACATATCTGCCTCTTCCCAAAACAGAATTATACATTTTGGATTGCCTTAAACATAATTATTTGTAAGTGTCACCTCAGTTCCTCAAACCTCTGCTTGCTTAAAGGAACCAATCAACTTAAGAAAAAAAAGTTACAAACCTATTAAATAATTATCAATTGTAATCGTGTGGGAACACATTTGCCAAAGTTACTCCGGTTAATTAACCCCTTCATTGCTCCAGACCCGTTGTGGACAGGGAATAAACAATTACGTTTAAAAAGTGTTCGATTCAATGATTTTAAGGAAAATAGTGCATTTTGATAACCAACTTTGTTTTCCGCATTGAAAAGGTTTATTTGCAGGCCATTTATTCATTTTTAGTTGCACTATACAGGCATACCCCACTTTTAAGTACGCAATGGGGTTTATTTACTAAAGCTGGAAAGTGCAAAATCAGGCTCACTTCTGCATAGAAACCAATGAGCTTCTAACCCCAGCTTGTTCAATTAAGCATTGGTAATAAAACCTGGAAGCTCATTGGTTTCTATACAGAAGTGAGTCTGCTTTTGCACTTTCCAGCTTTAGTAAATAAACCCCATTGTGCACTTAAAAGTGGGGTATGCCTGTACACAGACTATGGATATTGAAGCATTCATATATTATTAACATGCTGTAAAAGAGCTTCAAAAACAAGCCCTCACTGACCTCTGTAGATGCTAGTACTCTGAAATCAGCATTAAACCCAAAACAAAAAATGTATATATTGCAGCTTACCAATTATAAAATGTGTTTTTTTTTTTAGGCTTTTCCCCCCTCTGTTTTCACCTGGTGATCTGGCCAGTAACATACCTCCTGTATTACAGTGTCTTCATTCTGGATGAATCAGCACAGGGGGTACAACAGACAGCAACATTGTCAGTCTGGGGGAGGGTAGTATTAAATGTTCTAGCAGATTTAAATTCACCAACAAAGTGAGGCCAAACTTCAGCTCACATTTTAATATTCAGTTACGGCAACAGATATTTCATTTTGGGATAAAGGTTTTACATGGATAAATAAAAGTGTTAAATGGTTTGTCTCATCCTTGTAAACTGACACATCAGGAAGAGAGCTTGTTTTTTTTTTTTAAAGCAAGAGACTTACTGACTGGATCACCATATGAAAATATAAGAAAGAAAGCCCAAAAAAGCATATAAATGCAGCCATCAAATCTAAGAATTGGTAAGCTGCAGTATAATAAACGTATGCCTTTGGGTCTAATATGGTGTTAATCGTTTTCTCTTGAAGCCAGCACTTTACAGGCTGCCAGTGTTTTTATATAAACAAACAGCAGTTGCTTGCGAGTTGTTAGAAACTGAAATCTGACATCAGACTCTCTGTTGTGATCTTTGAGAATTGCTCCATTTATTAGCTACAGTGGCAAGCTATTTTACTGCTAGTAAATAGTTTGTAAATTATCTAATATCCATAGTCTAAGCACATTTGCTCTTTAAATGGGAAATCCGTTCATGGCTGTTGGAATTCCAATATTTGTAATTTAACCATAACATTATAAAATATGCACCAGTAATCTGCACTCTGCAAAAATGTTAACCAGAGCAAATTGAATATCATAATAGCATTAAACTACAATTATAAAGGTTCTTACTAAATTCAGGATACTTTTTTTTGTAATTTACATTATTTTCGGTTTCATGACACCAAGGGAATATGTGTACTCCGTTTTCCTCCTTCCTTTTGTTTGTGTTATAAATGGCACACTTTGGTAAAGCAGAACAAACAACAAAAACACAAAAAATAAAGCTTCAAACTGAGTGCAATACAAATAAAAAAAATTGTCATTTCATTTTATAAATTACCACTATTTCTACTTCTTTTTTCCCATTCCTATAATACTTGAAGTCAAGCCCAGTGCAAAACAGTTTTAAGTCAAACAATTAAACCGTGTAACACTTAATTTCTTCTTTTATGTGCCTGTCACATAATTGATGTGTTCTCATTTTTCAGATAATAAATAAAAGTGTATTTAAACACCATAGGCAGTATGAAATATTTTACTAAAGCTGTTTTTGGCCATTGAAAAATTCTGGCATATGCATTATAATATTTACTTGTGTATATGATTTATAGAAGAGTGTTATGACTGTATATTTAGCTATCTTTTTTTAACTGTACACGTACTTTAAATTAGATTTAAAATCTTGATTCCTCAGTGACATATTAAAATATATGGTACAATATTGGTGAAGATATCAGGTGCTGAAATGCTTACATGGATACATGGGTGTACAGGACTTCATTGGTAGATGAATGTTCAAATGAATATTTAAATCCTACAGATTTTACATGCAAATAGATCTGTTATGTCTATACATGCTGAAAGTATGTTATACACATTAAAACTGCATGCAGTTCAATGTTAGAACTTATATTAGTACTTGACAGTCTGGCAAAAGGAGCATTTCTTACATATAAATAAAATAAATTTTAAATATAAATAAATATCATGATCCAACCTAACTAAAAAGAGACTTTGGTAAATATTTGACAGTAATTGAGTGACAGCAATATTGGTCAAGATTAGAGGTGGAGATAATTGCTGGATTCAAGTTACAAATCAGTTCACATTCAATTATATTTTTATATTTATCCTAAAACATATGGAAAAAAAAATGATATAATTAACTCCTTAGCATACTTCTGCTAAATGTTTGCTTTAGAGCTTTAGATTGAGCATCAATAATAAAACTCGAAAATTCAGGAACTATTTCAGTTCCTTCATTGCAAAATCTATTATAAATATTATATGTTCTCATAAATACAACAATGCAAATACATTAAATATTTTAACATATTCCTCTCTTCCCAATTCCGCCAGCAAAAATATTGGTTTGCATGGACTTGATCGTTGGTGGGGAATAAAAAATGTATTCTGTATTTTGTGAAAAATAATATACAATTGTGCTGGTGTTAAGAGGATGTCCAAATCAGTAAACAAATGTACTGTGGTTGTCAATGCATACACAGTATAAAAGCCGTAAATAAATGTACAAAATTAAAAAAGGCAACAACAGCTTGCGTGAAGCTGCTTTTTTTTGTGATCATAGATTTTCTGCTTGACACTAAAGGGTTAATTTATTAGCTTTTATAGAATATGTATGAAAATTGCAGGCAGTCATCAGCTCTCCTGTAGCATGAAGCTGATGACAGTTACAAAATGTACAATTGTTTAGAATGAATTGCATTAATTGCATGAGAAAGTTTTACAAATACCCAGTAGGGTATATTAACTTGCCCCTCTGGTGGAAGAGTCTAATTAGATTGAGCACAAGCACAGAAGTCACTACCAAGTCTCTGTGTTCCTTACTACAGAATAACTTACCCAGTCAGTGGTTATATCACTTACCTCTGTGGGCCTTATATATGGTACCACTGGGCTCTAATTTATTTTACCAACAACATAAGTCCTGTTTAATGGAAGGCATAAGCAGTGACGTATAGGCAGCTAATGGGGGAGTCGTCAGTGCTCTGCTTAGGTTAATGTGTGGCAGTATGTTTTGTAGCAGAGATATAATTAAATCAATATCTCATTCTTAAAGAGTAGCTGTTTTTATATTATATACACTGGCTTTTAGACAGCAGGACTGGATATTTAAAAGTCAAGTATATATTTGATTTAATAATTTGAAACTGTTATCAGACACAGATTTCATACCTAAGAAAATAAAAACAAGTCATAGATAGATTTTTTTTTTTTACAAAATATTTGTGGTGATTGTGGCGCATGTTAGTGCACTATGCTAAGCATGGGTTGTAGGGCAAACCTAATCTGATGAGAAATAAGCAAAAGGGAATGGAATTACCACTTTGAACACCATACATTACAGCCTACAGGTTGCAGAGTAATGTTGGCCATACATGGGTAGCTATCTCACTGACAAGACAAGCGATGAAGTCTATTTACCTGTAGAAAATAAATAATCAGCTATCATTTCCAACATGTTTAAATCCCTGCAAAAAAACGAACACTTCCAAAGATCAAAAGCACTTTTTACTGTAATGCCGCATGCACACGATCGGAAATTCCACCAGCAAAAGTCCGATGAGAGCTTATGGTCAGAAAATGCGACCGTGTGTATGCTCCATCGGACTTTTGCTGGCGGAATTGCAGCCAACAAAAGATTGAGAGCAGGTTCTCAATTTTTCGGTCGGAAAAAGTTCAGATCGGAAATTCATGATCGTCTGCAACAATTCCGACACGCAAAATTCTTATGCATGCTCGGAAACAATTCGATGCATGCTCGGAAGCATTGAACTTAATTTTCTCGGCTCGCCGTAGTGTTGTACGTCACCGCGTTCTTGATGGTCGAAAGTTCAGCGAACTTTTGTGTGACCGTGTGTATGCAAGCCAAGCTTGTGCGGAATTCTGTCGGAAAAATCCGCTCGGGTGTACGTGGCATTTCTCTACATGGCCTAAATTATGCAAATCCCAAATCATTCATATGGTTTGCTTATATTCTGCTGTGTACTGCCAGGCTGAGCAAAATTCTGAGCTCACTTTTACTTTGGAGACTGCATACCTGAACTGAGGATCCCTCCAGTGTCCCTCTTTCTTCATTTCGGGCTCATTCACACCAGCTCACAAGCTAAAATATGTGTGCGCTGTCAGTGAGCTGTCAGTGAGCGGAGGTGCAATACATTCTTACAAGGCATCACACTGTTTATTTTTTTAACTTTATTGAAGTGTCACAAAACAATTCATTCAAAGTCTGAGCACTGCAGTGTGCTGCAACGTACTGCAACGTACTGCAGTGTAGTGACATGTGGTGCCTTGCTAAGCGCTGTGTAAAAATGCAGACATCCTACATTTTTATGCAGCACACCACATTCAGATACAGCATTATGGTGTGCACAGGGCACATCGAAAGCCAATGTTTACTATGTGCCCTTGCCTTAACCCTGGCTGCTTTATGCAGATTAGTGCAGTACAACTGAAATGGTGGGATTGATTTACTAAAGGCAAAAAGAAAAACTGTGCATTCTGCAAATGCAGTTACTCCAGAGCTTAGTAAATGAACAGAAGCTCTGCTGTCTTCCATCATCCAATAATGTGCAAGTAAAACATTTTTTTTTTCTTTTCCTTGCGCGTGATTGGGTATTCTTTGCAAAGTGAAGCCTTAGCTCATTTACTAAGCTCTGGAGAAACTGCATTTGCAGTCTATTTGCCTTTAGTAAATCAACCCCGGTGTGTCATAATGTTTTTTTTTTGGTTTTATAGTCCTACTCAAACTAATTCTGCTCTACCTCAGTTCAGGCAACAGGGTTTGCCTAGCAGAAAGCACAACCTGTTCAGGCTTACTTCCCACAAGGCAGATTTTGGCTTTTAAAACTACAATAATTTAGGGGAATTTCATTTCTTCTTTTTTCAGCGTTTGTAAATTTGTAAAGATTTTTTTACTATCTATATATCTATCAAGTGAACAGACTCCAACATTTAACCCCATTATCTATTAGGCCTAATGCACATAGAGGGTTTGCTTTTCTCGTTTAAATGCCAGAACTTTTAGCAGGAGAAAAGCTTCTTAAAAAATGCACCTAAAGCCGTTTAAAGAACACACATTTAGGTGCCTCAAGCGTTTAAGTGTTATCGGAATCCACTGGCCAGAGTATTCATTTATTTTGGCCATTTGAAGGCATGCACCTAAACATGTCTAGCATTTAGATGCGTTTAGGCGTGTCAAGTGTTTATTTATTTTTTTGAAAAGCTCCTCTCCTGTGCACGCTTTTGATGTTTTTTTTTTAGCCTTTAAACGGTCCTCTTCTAATACGCCTCGTGAACACATATGTGTGCGTGGATACATAGGATAACACAGATGCGCTTTCATGCGCCGAAAAAAAACCAACTAAACGCTCGCAAAACAGGCCTTTTTTTAAAGCCCTATGTGCATGAGCCCTTATATCTAACGTAGGTAATCGCACCCTATTTCACCCCATGCATTATATAATAGAGACTAACATATTTCACATGCTGATGGTCAAGATAATGTGTGATGTCACCAGTTTCTCTCCTCCTTAGGCTAGCCATACACATCTAGATTATTCTTGAACAGTGCATGGATGCAGTCACCGGTCAGCTAATGTTTCCACCATGCCCAGTAATTATTTAATTAACAGGGCACCCACAGCTCGAATTTTGGCCTATTCAGAAGGAATCAGCTCAAATTCAAGCTATGTGTAGCAAGATTTAGCTCTAGATTGTAAGCTCTAACGAGCAGGACCCTCTGAACCCTCCTGTATTGATCTGTATTGTAAGTGTACTGTCTGCCCTCATGTTGTAAAGTGCTGCGCAAACTGTTGGCGCCATATAAATCCTGTATAATAATAATAGATGTTATAATCCAATTGTGTATGAAGTATATTGAGACTGGAGCTCCAGAATTCAGAGATTACAAATCATGTGTTGGCCAAATAGAAGTACTAACAACTCCTGTTATATATGTTTAATCAAAATGTGATCCACGGTGGATTAGTTCCAATCCAATCTACTCTATAAAAATCATATTTCTGACAAAAATTGTGTTCTAGCAACCTGAGCTGTGTCACCTCAGGTCATGTCAGTACAATACTAACATCTTAACAACAAAGCATGATTCACTGGGAAACATACAGGGGGAGACAGTAGAGCCCCCGCTCTTTTATCAGATATTCCTGCCCAACCTTGTTCTGCCAAGGTAAGGGAATTTTACATTATTATGTTGATTTTCCCCTCAATTGGCATCTTCGAGTATCTGCACTACTTGTGATAGGGGATATTGTTGTGCGTTGTCCAAAAAATAGCTTGAACACACACTAAGCTCTATACCACTGTTTGCTTTCAGAACGTCATGTTTTATAATTACAGGAAAGGGAGCCTCTGAAGTGCAGGAAGGAGGGAGATTCTCATGAGGTGGGGGGCTTTAGAACTCAAATGTCTGTATTGGACAATTTAATGTGTAAATGTGCAAGCATTGTTAAGGAAATGTTCTCGCTAACTTTCTCACCCTATTGCTATCTAGAAAACATTTTACTCTGTCCTAAATAGGTTCCCTGTAATCAACAAAGTCTTATGCACAATAAAACTAGCAAATTATTAGATACAAAGTAAATCAACTTAATAACTGGCACAAGATCTGATTGAAATTGGTTGTATCTTTCTTTAGTATCAATAAAAATTTGATGTTCAAAACTTTGTATTATGCAAGCACAATCTATGTATTATTAACAACTTCAACCAATTAAAGACATATCATAGTTGTGCTTTAAGTGTCAGTGTTGCTGATTTATTAAAAGAGTAGAGGATGTTCACTTTGCAAGGGAATTTTCAGTTACCTTAGTGAGTGTAGTGAAAACTCCATATGACAAAGAATACCCAATCACTGGCAAGAAAATTGCAGAAAAAAAAACAACTTATTTTTGCTTGCACATGATTGGATGACAAAGCCGGCACAACTTCAACTAATTCAATATGCCAAGTGAAAATTTACTTTGCAAGGGAATTTTCACCTGAACAGTGAATATGCTTTGCTCCTTTAGTAAAACAGTGGGGATGACTGTCACAGATCATGAATGTGCTTTGAACACTTGCATACTGGAGTCAGAAAATGGTAAAAACAAGACCTCTATAATGACAGAGGCAGTTTCAGAGGTTTAGAAGTTCCCAACCTGCTCTGAGGGTTAAGGCAGACCTGGTAAGCCAGGCTTCCAAGACATGCATATTTTAGTAAGTGGCAATTTACCTAATTTACCAATCTTTAACACCGGCTTAAGGCACTCTATTTTCAGCCACATGACTGTGACTTTCCAATTACCGTATTTATCGGCATATAACGCGCACTCCCCCCCCCCCGAAAACAGAGGATAAACAGTACCTGCGTATTATATGCCGGTATTTCTTTTTTTACAAAAGGGGGGTGGGGGAATTGGGCGGTCCGCCCCGGGTGCCACACATTGGGAGTGTCATGCCGGCCACCCCGCATGTCCTTGCCCTGGGACAGCCAGCCACCGTATTTGAAGATAAAAAAATCACTGCCAGCCCCTTCACATAGATCCTTTGTAGACTGTATAAGTGTCATAGTAAACCAAAGACGGAAAATACTGCATTCGCGCTGTTCTTTCCGGCTGCTCTCCTTCTGCTTCTCCTCTGAGTGTAGCTTTAGATTGGAGGAGGAGAGAGGTCACATGAAACATTAGAGGAGAGCGATCATATGACCAGCCAGAAAAAATGAGGAGCTAATGAGGTATTTGCAGGCTTTGGTTTAAAAATGACACTGACACGGTGTAGGAAGAATCTATGAGAAGCGACTGGCACTGATTTTTATTAACATTTAGAGTACGCTGGCAGTGCTGTCTCAGGAGACTGGGGGTGTCCTGGGAGTGCAGGGGGGCTGTGCAATGTAAAGGGGCTGTGTAATGTAAAGGGGTCTGCGTAATGTAAGGGGGTCTGTGAAATGTGCAGGGGGGCTTTGGAATGTAAAAGGGTCTGTGTAATGTGCAGGGAGGCGTTGGAATGTAAAGGGACTGGGCAATGTGCAAGGGGGCCTGTGTAATGTGCGGGGGGGAGGGGGGTCTGTGTAATGTGCAGGGGAGTCTGTGTAATGAAAAGGGGTCTGTGTAATGTGCAGGGGGGACTTTGGAATGTAAAGGGGTCTGTGTAATGTGCAGGGAGGCTTTGGAATGTAAAGGGGCTGGGCAATGTGCAAGGGGGCCTGTGTAATGTGCGTGGGGTCTGTGTAATGTGCAGGGAGGCTTTGGAATGTAAAGGGGCTGTGCAATGTGCAAGGGGGCCTGTGTAATGTGCGTGGGGTCTGTTTAATGTGCAGGGGGGTCTGTGTAATGTAAAGGGGTCTGTGTAATGTGCAGAGGGGCTTTGGAATGTAAAGGGGTCTGTGTAATGTGCAATGGGGGCTTTGGAATGTAAAGGGGTTTGTGGAAAGTTTATTTTCCTGAAACTTCCCTCTTAAAATTAGGGCGCGTGTTATACGCCTGTACGTGTTATACGACAATAAATACGGTACATTGGACTCAACTGGAAATATCTGTCACTTTTTTGAGAATAAAGATACGTATACTGGTGTGTTAGCTTTGTGAATTGAACCTTGTTGTCATTGCATGCAGCGATTATTTCATAAAATAAAGAATAGGTGCACAGAAATAGAAATTGCACCCTGCCCCATCTCCCCACTGACTCTAGAAAATAATAAGGGGAATTTACTTAGATTGCAACAGCCTGAATCTGATGCAGCTGTGCATGGCAAACAATCAGCTTCTATCTTTCATTTTTAAAGCTTGACTAAATAAGCAGACTTTAGAAACTAATTGCTTACTATCTAGAATCTATCTGCTCCAGTTTTAGTAAATTTCAACCACTGCATATTGCTTTAAAAAGAGTTGGAGATATTTCTAAAAGAACAAGCTATAAAGGGTCACCTACATTTCTAAAATGCAGAATGTTGATCCACAGACTGTTTCTAGGGGCCAGGAACAAGTATAAAGTATAAAATAAAATGGATCACATTTTATAAAGATCTTTGCTTTTCTCTCGCTAGGGCTTTTAAGGGTGAGGTTTTTATTTGCTCTTTGAGACTGGACTCTGAGGCCAGGTCTTTCTTCAACATTACCATTTATTTTCACTGCAAAAATGCTGTTATTTTTTAAATCTCCTTCGCTATGTTATGGCCATCAAACACTTTAAAAAACTGCATTAATTCCTTGTATCTACCAGCTCAATGTGACATACTGAGAATGTGAATATCATTACTGTACAGATGCCTGATTATGGAATACCATGCTTTTTTCACAAACGTTGCTTATATAACATATGTTCATTTATGATCAAAACTATTGTTTGGCACATGAGTAAATATGTCCTACTGTACAATAAAACCTTGGTTTGAGAGTATCTTGGTTTGAGAGCATTTTGCAAGACAAGCAAAATGTTTAATTCAATTTTGACTTGATATACAATATAAGTGATGTCTTCATATACAAGTCATGTCACAACTGAGTATAAAAGAAGAGGGGCGCCTCTAAGTGTAGCAATATGGTTACATTTAATGAAGGTACAACATTTAGCAACTCACACGGTTGATGATTAAAAGAGGCACATCTAAGTATGCAGGCATCTGGGGTAAAGCTGTCCACATAGACCGTCCTCCTCACTGCCATCTATGTCATCCCTTCCACTCTGCGCTCCACGAGCACTTCAAGCCTCGCTTTCAGATCGCTCTACTGCAGGGTAGTCTTTCCGGTCACGATTGCAGACTGACAGCGGTGAGAGCCAGCGGTGCGGAGTACAGTTTAAGTGGACAGCTTTACCCCGGATGCCTGCATACTTAGATGTGCCTCTTATAATCATCAATCATGCGCGTTGCTAAATGGTGTACCTTCATTAAAATTAACCATATTGCTACACTTAGAGACTCCTCTTTTCTCTTTTATACACTGTAGCTCCTGATGGATTTTTCTTCTAATCCCCTTGTGGAGGCTGCCCTTTGTGGATGGACATTTTATGGTTACAAAAACTGGTCACATTGCTATAATCTTTTTATATGGACTATAAATGGAAGGACTTATGAATAAAATGGTTGTGGAATGAATCATCTGAGTTTCCATTATTTCTTATGGGGGAATTAGCTTTGATATATAAGTGCTTTGGATTACAAGCATGTTTCTGGAATGAATTATGCTCGTAATCCAAGGTTTAATGTATGGAATGTATGTGTTTTTTCTTCTCAAATGTGTCTGTATTATTGTAAAAGTTTTATTTTTAAATAATTTGCATGTTTTAAGTATGTTTGCTTTACTATACTTCGTACAGTGAGGTGTAAAGTTTGTACAATTTATAGTCAAATTCTGGAATTCTCTTTGCCTTTGGGGTGAATATACATGGTCAGACAATGACATGTAATTCCAAAGATTTATGCACCGAATGTGATGATTTAGAAACTGCCAGGTTATTAATTAGGGTGAGAATAAGGGCAAAAACAAAGATAAGATATGCAAGATGCTGTGCCAAAAACCAAGATGGCAGATGACTTAAGCTTTGTCTTTGAATTTTCCGATGTTTTCATATTGCCTTCAGATAATACATTTAATAGTGTCTGGGTAGAGTAAAAAATAGTTTTTGGGGAGGTTTTAGGGGAAAAACCAGATGAACATTTTAAAATGAAATGTAAAAATGAAATAGTAAACATACCTACATTAAACTGCCTTCTGAGAATGGGACAGACATAACATACTGTACATAATACATTACAATCTATCATACTTCAACATCTTTTAAACCACACTTACAAATATGAAAAAACATACAGCCTAATAAACAAACCAAATATATATTTTCCAGCAGCATAGCTTTGCAATACTGAATGTACAACAAATGTATTGATATAAAAGAAAATCAAAAACAAAAATGTATAGAAATTCACCAAAATCTTTGGTACCAAAATTAAGGGCACCTATGTTAAGACAGAACATCTTCTCCAAACACACTTAACATATAAATGCCTTTTTTACAGCAACAATTTGGCTGTTTTGAGGCTCAGACTTTACTAATGACTTAAAAAAGGCTTCAAGCTGTTTTGAAAGCATAACTGTCTACTTTTCAGTACATTCAGTACATTTTTTGTTTGTCAGAGAAGATCTGCATTATGTAATACTGAAACATGAAATAAAAATTGGACCATTCTGCTGAAGATATAAAGTGGATCATTCACCCAGACATTTGAGAAGCAATTATTTTGTTCCAGAAACCAGAATTCAGCCAATCAATGCATTTGAGACTGCAACATCAAGACAAAGTCTCGTGTTTAGAAGCAGCATTATGAGCATTACCAAAATAGAGACGTTTGAATGTCACTTCTACTCTACAATAACTGCTCACGAGAAGCTTCAACAGGACAGTAGTATCCATTAAAGAGTTTGGTATGGGAGACAATAGGGTATCACAGAAGTCATATATCTTTTAAGCGTTATCAAGACAAATCTCTTATTCAGACCTCTTTCAGCTTTTCAGACGCTTTTGCGCTAAAAATAGCACCTGAAAAGCTCCTGAAAACTGCTTCCCGTTCATTTCAATGGAAGCTTTCACACTGGGGCGGAGTGCTGGCGGGGTGGTGAAAAAAGTCCTGCAAGCAGGATCTTTGCAGCATGTTTGGAGCTCTTAAAAAAGTGCTGCAAAAGTGCCCCTCTCCATTGAATTGAATGGGAAGCGCTTCAAAAGCACCTGAAAAGCGCAGCCAAAGCGCTTCAAAAGCGCTGCAAAATGGTTCTTTTTTTAAGGTCACGTTGGCGCGTGACCTTAAAAAAAGCACACCACTAGCGCCTCAAAAGCTATTGAAAAGCACTGCAAAAACTCCAGGCGTTTTATGGGCAGTTTTTCAAGTGCCTTAGTGTGAAAGGGGTCTGAGATGCTTTCACACCGAGGCGTCGGCGGCGCATTGCCATCGTTTTAGCGGTGCTATTCGGCCACTAGCGGGGTGCTTTTGACCCCCGCTAGCGGCCGAAAAAGGGTTAAAAACGCCAGCAAAGCGCCGCCGATGCCTCGGTGTGAAAGCATCTCAGACCCCTTTCACACTTAGGCAAAAGAGGTTATTGTGTGATTTTAACTCTATATTAAGTTACAAAACACTGACTATGTACTTTTACTGTTTAGCAAAATCCAATCCCTTGACTGAAACTTTAATTAAAACCCATTCCCTCTAAAACAGTGATGTTGCTAGACTTTCTAGTATTGATAGGATGAATATTGGTTATTTCAAGATAATGGTACCATGCATTGTGTGGGTGATGATTGCACTTTAAAAAAAAGTTCAGTCAAGATCTTTACAGAAGGCAAACACAACATTCATAGTTGTCATTTTCTAACTCCTTTTCATCTGTGACACATGGCCTGACTCAAATTACTACCAACTTACTTGAAACATAAGTTCAGAACACTATAGATACTGGCAGTAAAATGCGATTGCGTGTATTATCCCTCAAAGCCATGCTAAGGTCTATATTAAACCAATCTATTTGTCTATTCTAGTTCATAGCATTCATATCTGTTTCTAATCTACAAAAAAAGTTTAGAAAAATTACAAATTCATAATACAAGGGCAATCAAAAGGATGGGACCAACAGCATCACGTTAAGCCACGTGAACACAAATTTCCAAATGTAAATGTAAACTAGGTGCCAGTAGTTTTTCAAACGCCATGGTGTATCACTCAGATCTGGTCTGTTCTTTCTGGGATCCATTACACATATAGGGGATTCATCTCTTTCTTCAAATCCATGGTGATTGCATTTGTCTTGTAAACATGAGTTGAACATTCATGTTTTCTTTCAAAATGTGGCACTCACTTCATTCAAACGTCCTATAGTAGTTTAGTTTATAGCACCTGGCGCCCAACTGATCATCTAGTAACAGTAATCCAGCTTCAAGCGTGAGTTTTAAGGAGTAACACTATTTTATATCCTTTAAAAAGAGCACAGCTCCAAAATATCCTAAAAATATCTCAAGTGAGATTTTGTAACTTGTTACATTTCAGAAACTGTTATTGCTGTTCACACTTTCCAGTTGTCAGTTTCAATGCTCCTTTATTATGTAATAAATTCAGTGTCTTGAATTCCAGTGGCATCCTATGAGGGCCAGCGTTAGAAAAATATTTATATTTCAGCTCATCGTAATAATGATATTTGACTATATTTCCATAAATATCCTTGGGGAAGGGCCAGAATCCATACAGATGAATTTCATCACAAAACCGCGTTGCCAAGGTGTACATCAGAAGGCCGGTGCTTGGTCTCTTGATTTGTACTTTGTTTGTTAGCCAGTACCTGGAAAGGGAAAAATAAATTAGTTTTGAATACAGATACTTAATTAACCGAGATTGCAACACACTTTATAACCTTTGTAATTGTTCTGAGGTCTAGCTGTTTCTGCATATTATAGTTGGAATGATCTGATGGAGAAACTGTATTATCTAAATAATAAAATAAAAATTGTTGTTTTGCTCCTCCTAGCTGTCTAAGTCTAAGCCAGCAGCATGCAGTCCTAAAATACATTGCAATCTATATCAAAGTATGCCTGAAACCTCTAACAGAAAAAGGAGTTCATGAGCCAAGAAAAAACAAAAACGATGTGGCCTGCATTTCCTGGTGTTAAAAATAAAATAAAGAGTCCTAAGTACCTGATCATTTCTTATCCATGTGTCTATTCCTCACTGCCCTACCACAACTTTCCTGCATGAGTGTAAAAGGATATTGTATTAATCTTTAGGGGACCTTTAATGATGTGCTGGCCCTTTAAGAGGATAAAAAAAAAACAGAATGAGTTTCCCTAAAAAGCTGTTATCCAGATATGAAACTTGGATCGCCTGAAAAGCGAGCATGCAACCATCGTTTTCCTGAATGACACCAGGCCACACTGAGAGAGTACCTTCCAAGGAGTGAACAGCAAAGCCCCCCCTGCACCCTGCAAGGCACCTTGTTCTTATCAACACAGGGCCTCATTCTCACATCCTGTCTCCCAAAAAGTTGCTTCTACGCAGTTCCATTTGAGTTCCATTAGGCCATGTTCACATCTGTGTGTTTCATTTTAAGTGTGGTACATTAAAAAAATTCTGCCTGCTGCATCTTTGTTGCACGTTGATCAAAACGCACATTATACAGAATTAAATAATGCACCTAGATCACATTTAAAACGCACCTAAAGCGCACCACACAGATGTGAACCAGCCCCTTACAGATACCTCTGACCACCTTCTGACCTGCATCTGAGATGCATTTAACTGTTCTGAATGTTTTTTGTACAGTATGTACATAAGCTGTAACATGCTGATCTCTCCAAGTGGTTATGATGACCCTTTTGTTTTGTTATGTTAAATCGCGGACATGGAAAAATTAGCTTTTAAGAACTTTTGACTTTTCTTCTGACTTCTGATCTGCATGCTTATTCTATGTCAATACATCAGAAACTATAATAATTAGAATTAAACCCTGCAACTTAACATTTTACCAAAAGAAAACTCAAGTTAAAAATGTTCAATAAAGGTTATTAAATCTTTAATCAGACATGCCAATGTTGTTTTCTGCAGGGTTTTCTACCTACTAGTGCATTCACAGAGCATGCTACATTCAGGGCAAGCATCTGGTGATACATTTTACAGCTGCGTTAAAGTAAATGTTTTTTTTTTGTTTTGTTTTGTTATTCCCTCTCTATACGTGCTTGGGTTGTATGTTGTTATCGTTGTCTATGATGTTTTTATATTAAAAAAAAAAAAATTATTTGATTAAAAAGTAAATGTAAACCCACTCTCATCCTTTCTAAACTACTGCCATAGTGGTTATCTATAAGGATATACATGCCTCCTGCAAGTATCCTTACCTGTCAAATGTCTCCCCTCTGTCTGTTATGAGACCCAAAAAACTGCAGATTCTGTGAGTGGGTCTGTTGTCCGAAGCTCGGTGGGTGGAGTTGGGATGTCAGGGGACTCCCCGCCCACCTCTATACTCCCCTTGTCAACATGAATTTTCTCCTGTGTATTTCTTACACTGAACTTCTGCTATGATCACTAACATCCAGTCAAAACCCAGAAAAGTCACCACATGACTTCAGCATGCCCAATAATGATGAGGTGTGGAGCAGCCAATCCTGAGAGAGCTGGAGAAGAAAGGAGGAGGGGATCTGAAGTACACAGAATGTCTCTCTCAGGCTTGTGCATGAGATATGTAAATCACCTCTCACTCACAGCAAGGGGGAGAAACTGACTCCTATTTCTCTGTCTGACTGTTTTTATCTCACTGAAAAAAGATAAGAGGACTTCTCAGAGCTGGATTAACTCTTCGTGGCAAGACTGGGCACAGATGACATGAAATCTTATACAAGGTACAAGCCTTAAAATGTTTTTTTCGAGTTTACATCCACTTTAAGTCAGCTCTCAACCGCAGCACCGTGTCAACTGCAGATCTAAATAGGGGCTAAGATGAGGTCATCTTTGGTGGGCAGGTGAAGTTGAAACATGAAAAGCTTTCTGAGATGAACAAATACATTTTTGATTATCCAAGGCCATCTAGCAGAAACTGCAAAGGATAGAAGCATGAGGTGTAATGGGAAAAGGTAAAGAGATGCTAAACCCCAATTAAAAATCACAAAGTGCTGTAGACATCAGCCCTTGACTTGTTTGCAGGTTCGTTTTTAACACTGTGGCTGTTTTCTAATCCTCTGTACACCCCCCTCATTTTTCTGATTTTGGATGGCTCTGTCTGTTTCTTACAGGTGGGACCCATCTTTGCATGCACATTCCTGGCTAGCTCTGTGGACAAGTCTCTACATCTACAGATGCTCATAACTTTGTTGGCAAGCTGCAATCGGCTCCTCTCACCAGCTGCTGACTGCCTGGACCCTGCACCATCAATGCTCTACTTTGCCTGTGGAAGGCCCAGGGAGCACACTTAATTTCCCAGCAGTTTCAAGGGAATCTGTGCTGAGGACCTGAGGCTGGTGGTGGTGAGCAGGATAGGTACCTTATGTTTTGGCACAGATACTAAGAAAAATGTACTTGGTAATATTGACCTGCTTGATGTTATTCAATACCACTTTAACAACTCCTCAACTAGAATTTTCACAGGGTCTGCAGTGGAACCAAGTCTCTCTAGTGGTAATGTTTTTTTTATTTTTCCTTACAGGTAACCTCAACAATCCACAAAATGCTGAATGAGTAAAATACAACAGCAAAGTACTTGAATATGAATATCTTTCAGCACCAATCCACAATGTCTTCATAAGCTTTCCAATCCTCAATGTGGAACACTAGTGGCTCGGATGCCCTTTGCTGTACCAGCATTTTTATAATGCACACAACACAGCAAAGCAACTTCATGGTATTATACTGTACATGTTTTATCCACCTACCATTTATATGCTCAGCTTATCTTTACTTATTAAGGAAGCCTGAAGTTCAGCTTTAAACTTTTTGGTAATAAAAAATGTCCTTGTTTGACCTCTCAAAAAAGTGAGGGAAGTATATAAAACCTTCCATTACATTACTAGAACTTGGCTTGTTTAGTTCTAACCTACTTAATAGGAAGCCAAACAATTGACTATGCACAGAAGCAAGTGTTTAAATTATTACAACATATTCTGTTTCATAGGCAAATAGGAATTGTCCTTTTATTAAATCATAGTGAACACGTTATGTTACTATTTTAGATACAATGAGGGGAATTACCAAAGAATGCAGCAGGCCTTATGTCTGCCCCACTCTTCTAAGCTGAGAAAACAGAACAGATCCTACTCCTTATAGACAAAGGGGACACAAGCCCCTTTATTAACAAGGACAGATCTGCTCCGTGTTCTAATGCTGTGCAATGTGTTCACTTCATAGGCAGAAAGGCATGTGAGCTGTCTACTGACCAGGTCCAATCAAGCGGGGATCTGCAGCAGTTTTCAATATTGGAAGCTGCTGCAATGCTATTATTATGGTGCAGAACTAATTCCTCCCAATTAGTGAAAGTTTTTAAGAACTTCTTTAGAATAAGCTGTGAACAATTATAGTGAGGTAGAACACATGCAGGTTGTCTGAAATTTATTTTGAAGTTCTTGCTAAAACATTATTTATTAAATTAAATATTCTCTTATACCAAGGTATGAATCACCAAATGCTTTTTTGGAGAAAATCTCCCATCTTACTATCCAACTATAGCTTTTTGGTCCCCCTCACCGCCTTCCCTCCTCCACTTATGTCCCCTCAGAACAATTCGTTAAAATGTGTTACATATTCTTTTTTCCTACAGTATTCAATGTAGTGTGGTGATTTCACATTTTTCATGGCACTCACACAATCATCATGAGTTTTGTGCAGTCCAGAAGCACTATAGACCTGGGCTGGGGCAAGTGTATGATGTCTTGGGCTCTCATGAAGTGGTTTGCATTGAACACAGAAGAGTACTGGGGCTGGACAGAAGAGTGGTGAATCTGAGGGGAGGGACAGCAAAATAATGAAGGGGAGTATTTCAGCCTAAACCTTATATTCATTGCCACATTGTATTTCAATTATTTCTAACCTACTCCTATTAATCTAAATGATCTTGACATTTGTAAACTTACTTTGTGAGGATCCCCAGACATTTACTTCCTTGAATTATATGACACATACACACCATGCCTTATGAGTAGGCATCATTTACAGAGCCTACCTTCTGAATTACAGAGGTGCTGAATGGAATCACAGCTTGCAGACAGCAAAGCACCATGGGATATGTAGTCCAAAGAAATCAAAACTTAGATCTTGCAACAGGAAAAGAGATTTTTCAAGTAAGCTTTAAATGGATTGTGAAAAATAAATATTGTTTGTTACAATGCTGAAGTTATAGAAGGGAAGTGAATGATGTGTCTGTAGATTTCCATTTCGTAAAACAGTAGTTGCACTTTGAATTTCAATTCTAACTGCAATTACTCTTAAACAGAGAAATCGCTGAGAATGGACCATACTTTTTACTGGTTACTGTCACTGTCCTGATGTTTTGGAAATAATATCTTTTTGCAGAAGGGAAAGTAATTTGCCAAACAATTTTAAGAAAATTACACTGATTGATAATGTTAACAATTTTAAGATAAATATGTGCATCAGGATTACCAGCATTATCTTTACTGGCACACATATTATTCGGGACAAACCTGAAGGCATTTCTTCTGCTTCTACATCTTTTCAGGAATTTAAATTACTGGCTGCCTAGAGAAAGACCTCCTTGACATGAACACCCTTGTCTTGAAAGCTTAAAAAATTTAATATCAGAGAACATGACATAATTGTAAAGGCACAAAAACTGACTGAGAACATATTTTGAATCCAGGAGCCTTCTTGAAGCTGAATGGTTACAAAACATGTATATATAAGCTACATACTTGAGGTGGCAAATGGAAAATGATAATTCAAAAATGAAATATCAGACTTGCTCAGCTTGTGACAGAAGATAAAAAAATATATAGTATCGATGATAAGACCAGCAATACAGACTTCATAAGTGATTCAACCAAACTAGCCTCAAAAGCATAGCAATGACAGGCTGCAAGGAACAACTACTGTTCACATGTACATGCACATCCAGTGACTACTTGCGGTTAGGGACAGATGTCTGATCCTGGAAGCATCTATCTGCATCTGGGGTTGGACATCTGTCTCTAATAGCAGATGACTGCTTGATGTGCAGATACATAACAGTGACTGCTCCTGTCATCCCTTTGTACAGGCTGAGCCGCTGCAGCTGTTCTCCTACTCCTGCGCTGCCAATCACAAGAATGAAGGAGAGCTTATACTTTATAGATGTTTTACAATTTAAGATTCTAATCTGTATGCAGTGTGATGAGTTTACGTATTCTTTTAAAACATCTAAATATTTCATGGTAATGACATACAGTAAAACCCTGACAGCGTGAGGAGAAAAGAAAGCCGATCACCGGCTCATCTGCAAGGGACATCGGTCACGAAGAGGAAGAGGCAATTATGCCTCATCTGTGCACACTAGTACCCCCTGCCAGTGCCACCTGCCATTGCCACATTCCAGTGCCCACAGTGCCCACCAGTGCCACCTATCAATGCCCATGAGTGCCATCTATTAATGCCCACACGTGCCACCTATCAATGCCCACCAGTGGTGCCAATCAGTGCCACCTAGCAGTGTTGCTTATCAGTGTAACCGATCAGTGCCCATTATTGCCACCCATCAGTGCCCATCACTGCCACCCATCAGTGCCCCTCACTGTAACCTATCGGTACCCATCAGTACTGCCTCATCAGCGTACATCAATGAAGGAGAAAGATTACCTGTTTTAAAATTTTATAACAAAAAAATAAAAAAAATTGGTCTTTTTAAAAAACTTAACAACAAATAAAAAACGCAGAGATGATCAAATACCACCAAAAGAAAGCTCTATTTGTGGGAAATAAATGATAAAAATTTTATTTGGGTACAGTCTTGTATGACCGCGCAACCGTCATTCAAAGTGCGACAGCGATGAAAGCTGAAAATTGGTCTGGACAGGAGGGGGGTTTAAGTGCCCAGTAAGCAAGTGGTTAATCATCAACCGTGTGAGTTGCTAAATGTTGTACCTTCATTAAATGAAACCATATTGCTACACTTAGAGGTGCCTCTCTTCTCTTTTATACACTGTAGCTCCTGCTGGATTTTGCCTCTAATCCCCTATATGGAGGCTGCCATTTGTGGATGGACATTTTATGGTTACACAACCTATCACATTGCTATAATCTTTTTTTATATGGACTATAAACTGAAAGACCCATGAATAAATGGCTGTGGAATGAATCATCTGAGTTTCGATTATTTCTTAAATTCGATTTGATATACAAGTGTTTCGGACTACCAGCAAGTTTCCGGAACAAATTATGCTCGTAAGCCAAGGTTTTACTGTACTTCTAAATTACTGTACTTCATGTCATGATGGTACATTGTGCTATATGCCTCTAATGTACACTAATAACAATGTAACTATCATTCTCTAAATGAAAAAAAAATACATCTACAGATAATTGGTTGTAATGACAAACCATTTGTTGATGCTGATCTGATACACCACCTTCTGGTCTTTTTTATCTGTGAGCCTGTGGCTGAAAAACAGGCTACTCTGTTATCTCATGCCATGCACTCATATGTGTCTGACTCTGCCTCCTGTCTAACTAATTATACCTTGGTTTAATATTTCTGTAAATTGTCTGGACTTTGTTTAACCACTTCAGCCCCGGACCAATTGGCAGCCAAAGGACCAGGCCCCTTTTTGCGATTCGGCACTGCGTCGCTTTAACTGACAATTGCGCGGTCGTGCGACGTGGCTTCAAAACAAAAATTGGCGTCCTTTTTTCCCCACAAATAGAGCTTTCTTTTGGTGGTATTTGATCGCCCCTGCGGTTTTTATTTTTTGCATTATAAACAAAAATAGAGCGACAATTTTGAAAACAATGCAATATTTTTTGCTTTTTGCTATAATAAATATCCCCAAAAAATATATAAAAAAACATTTTTTTTTTCCTCAGTTTAGGCTGATACGTATTCTTCTACATATTTTTGGTAAAAAAAAAATCGCAATTAGCAATTATTGATTGGTTTGCGCAAAAGTTATAGCGTTTACAAAATAGGGGATAGTTTTATAGCATTTTTATTAATATTTTTTTTTTACTAGTAATGGCGGCGATCAGCGATTTTTATTGTGACTGCGACATTATGGCGGACACATCGGACATTTTTGACGCATTTTTGGGACCATTGTCATTTATACAGCAATCAATGCTATTTAAATGCATTGATTCCTGTATAAATGACAGTTGTAGTGAAAGAGTTAACCACTAGGGGGAGAGGAGGGGTTATGGGCTGTGACGTGTGTGTGTTTTTTTTACATTAGGGGCGGGGCTGACGTCTGACGTCATTGATCGGCTTTCCCGATGACCGGGAACAGCCAATCAATGACAGGCAGAGTAGGAAGCGCGGGAGAGGTTTGTTTACACATACCTCTCCCCGTTCTTCAGCTCCGTGACCCGATCGCGGGACACCAGTGGCGATCGGGTCCGCTGGTCCTGCGGCCGGGGTCACGGAGCTCCCGACCGGTTCGCGAGCGCGCCGCTGGCGGCGCGCGCGCGCAACCCACGGGCCGGCAATTAAAGGGTCACGTACAGGTACGTGATTTTGCCTGCCCGTGCCATTTTTGCCGCAGTATATCTGCGTTAGGCGGTCGGGAAGCGGTTAAGTTCTGCTTGTCTGCTACTATTCTGACCATAACCCAGCTGCTGACTCTCTCCTTTGTCAGCTGTTTGTTCTTACAGTCTGTGGGGGAGATCCACTAAAACTGGAGCACTCAGAATCCGATGCAGCTGTGCATGGTAGCCAATCAGCTTCTAACCTTTAGCTTGTTCAATTAAGCTATGACAATAAAACATGGAAGCTGATTGGTTTCTAGGCAGAGCTGCACCAGATTTTGCACACAAGTTTTTGTAAGGGTAGGTTTAACAAATATTTGTCAAGAGGGTGAAGGTTTCAGCCAAGCTGTCATTTCCTCTTCCATTTATGCTGACCTTGATCACATTCAAACTTTTCCTTTGAGAAGTAGTTAAAAAAAAAAAAAGTAAACTTTTGATACATTCTAGCTATAGTGTTCTGATAATAACTGAGAAAGTCGTAGAGTGCTAGTCTGTGAAATGTGGAATACTCTTATCACCATTATGACAACATTCTGTTGGCAGAAAGAAGCTGACTGTGAAGTGACTTTGAGAAAACTGATATGTTCTTATAACAGATAAGAAACAGAAACGTGATTTACTTTCTACTGTAAGATATCAAAAATAATTTACTAGTTTAGTTCTCCCAGTACTTTTACAAGATTTTAAAGTGGAAGTAAACCCTTCCACATGACTTTGGCCTACAGGTAAGCCTAGATTAAGGCTTACCTGTAGGTCCAATAAATATCTCCTAAACCTACATGGTTTAGGAGATATTTAGCGATGAAAAGGCATCGCTGTCTACGGCGCATGCGCCGTAGACAGCGGCGCGCAGGCGCACTGAGGGCGCACTGCATATGCCGCTCTCACGGCAATATGCCGATCTCGTGCGCATGCGCGGAGTGACGTCATCGCCGCTCCAGCGAATGATAGCGCTGGAGCGGCGAGACCCGGAAGTCACTCCGGCCCTGCATGGCGGCGAGGAAGATTGAAGATAAGGACGTCTTCGGGGGCTTCGTTTTCAGGTAAGTTTTTCATAATGAGCTAGTATGCTATGCATACTAGCTCATTATGCCTTTGCCTTGCAGGGTGTCTTTTTTTTTTTTTTTTTTTACAGAGGCTTTACTTCCTCTTTAAAGTAGCTGTCCCCTGTGTTTTAATTAATATTCTCCAATAAACAAACATTTCCCTTATTAACAATAAGTGTTATTTGTGACAAAGATGATTTGCAGATATTGTAAGTTTCTACCTTTTGTAGACTTCATATATTAGAATTCTCTCTGTAGCACTAAGGGCTATCAAATAAATGAAACTCTTGCTAATAATGTAAGTTTTATAAAACACGAAAATGTTCTATGCAAATCCGATACATAAACAGCAGCAACATGAAAAGTAAAAGTGGATCTACAGACAGGACTTTTTTGTGGTGGAGTGGAATGTTTGTGAAGGACCCCCACCCTCAAATGATATATATTTTTTTTTAATGAAAACCTAAAGCCTATTTATTTAAAAGAAATTATATTATATACATCCATACATATATTATATATGCCCGTTTCTAGATGAACAAATGTTTATCCAAGCCAAATTTTTTGATAAAACACCCTAAAGTCATTAGTATACACCATTACAAAATTACCTCAAAAATCCCTACTCAAAAATAAAACTGCTATACAACTATTAATACATAGCAAATATGTTTTAATTTAATACAGTGCATTTTTGAAAAACAAAATTTGCAGGTAAACAAAACCACAGATGACTAACAATGTTACAACTTTTATATATTTAGCCTTCAGTAAAATGATGACCCCCAAATTATTTTAAAGCTGTAATGTATGTCGAGATACTCAGCATGTGATATATAATAGGGGTCTGTGCATCAATGTGAGCTACTGGCTAATGCCCCGTACACACGGTCGCAAATTCCGACGGAAAATGTCCGATCGGACCATGTTGTTGGAAAATCCGCCCGTGTGTGGGCTCCATCGGACTTTTTCCGTCGGAGTTTCCGACGGAAAAAATTTCAGATCCTGCTCTCAAATTTTCCGACAACGAAATCCGATCAGACTTTTTCCGATCGTGTGTAGAGAATTCCGACGGACAAAGTGCCACGCATGCTCAGATCAAATTACGAGACCAAAGCTATTGGCTAATAGCCTCAGCGTAGTTAAGTCGTACGCAACAAACGTCACCACGGTCAGAATGATCAGATTTTCTGATTTTTTACAACTTTGTCCGACCGTGTGTATGCAACACCAGTGTCGGACAAAATCCGTCGGAAAAAATCAGACGGATTTTGTGGTCAGAATTTCCGACTGTGTGTACGGGGCATTAGTGCGGTCATGTTGTGTGTATTTGGGGTTTCAAGTACTTTTTTTTTTTGTATTACATTTATTTAAAGTGTTACTAAACTCAGGACCCTGCATTCACTAAATCTGGTCTCCCACAGTACACAGAACATGGAAATAGTAAACATGAACTGCTAAATACCCTTTCTTATCAGCAGTATATAGGAGTCTTGTGAATTCTATCAGTGCCTGGTAATAGGTTGTAGGAGGAGTTTTCATATTGCACTGGCTGTCCAATCAGAATGCAGGACCCCTAACCATCTGTCTGAAAAGTGCTGATTGACCCTGTGCTGATCACATGTACCCTCCCAAGAATAAAAAAAACTCTCTAGCAATACACCAAACTGAGCATGTGCAGCCTGACTCCAGTAACTCTGTCTTATCTGGACATGTTATTGGGAAAATGCAAGAAGAAGAGGATCTATGCATACAGGATCAAACAGCCTTTTTACACAATGCAGAGGATTAACCTCTTAGGTTCCACAGTGAGTATAACAAGCATGCTTCACTGCATATACAGACTGATTTTACGATTGTGGGTTTAGTAACACTTTAATTTTTCTTTACTTTTTTAATGTAACGTTTTTATTGTCATCAGGGGGCTAAGAAGTCCCCTGATGGCAGTATTCAGTATTCACAGAGGTGACAGTTCCTCTTTATATTTCGAATGTATCTTGAGATAACTGTTTGGAGTTCTGCTATAATCTTTATATATGGACTGCATGTATTTTCTTTGATAATACCATTTATCTTTGCACAATATTAGTTTACTATAGCACATTACAACTTTCAACTAATTCAACATTAATGCAGAGCATGTCTATGTTCTATGTCATTTATTACCCTTGACAGAAAAACATGGCCACAGTGCTGCTAACCCCCTTCCCTACATATTTATGAACTTGCTCTCAGGGCTTTGTTGGCATTGAGGAATAAATGTGTTTCTAAGATTACATACGGAAGGCTTTAAACATTACCATAAAATATGCAATTACATTTCATGGCACTAATTATATGTATGCATTTTCACTAAAATCTATTTGTACATATTAGTGAGTTTATAGGAATGGAAGAAATAAAAAAAATAAAAACAACATGTCTTGTCAGCCGAAAGGGTTTGCTGTGGACTTTGATTGCAGAAATTTAAGGATATATTCTCAGTGGGATGGAAGGCTTTGAAGCTGGCCAAATGTCTGTAACAATGTTTGAAATTCTAACAGACAAGCTCAGTTCCCTGTTCTTTCAGGCATGAGTTCCTTATTTTGTCAAGCATAACAAAATTATACAGCATGACTATAAAGAAGGAGAAGTAGTTGAATACAGAACTCATGTGGTAAATGTGAAAACTGGGCATTTAGGAAAAAAATTATAGTGGTTAGAATTCCATTAGAAATAAACATAAATAAGTAAACGAAAAAGACTACCTATTGGGGTATGCAGACTGATCTCTACCACGGGGTGAATCTTTAAAGGGAAGCAAGGTGGCTCAATTTCTTATCAAAATTTACACTTGAATGATGGGCACAGAAAATAAAAGAGGACACAAACTATTATGCGAAAGTCGGACTTAAATTACCATTTTGCTGAGGCTCAATATGATAAAGACCATGAGCCACCAGGAGTCTTTTGTGTTTTCAGTTTGCCAAGAGAGAGAAAGCGCAGACATTTCTCCAATTAGAGCTTGTTAGTATATAAACGCTTTGTGTTCTGTCCAGTGTGCATAAACCTTAAAAATGCATAAAGTTACATCTGAAGATCATGGGATAAAATAGGCAGACGGGTAAAGTGAGGACAGGCAGACTTGTGAGTGTATGCAAGAAAATAGTTTCCAAAACAGGTAAAAATATGGTTGGAAAGAATCAGGAAGTCATTCACACTTTAAGGGGCTAAAATCAAACTATAGCCATGCAAAGAGACATTGCTGGTAGTTAGCCTTTTAATGTTTATGTGTATGTACTCTTTTGCCATCCAGCAATATTTCTTCAGAATGTACACCGAGATGGGCATGCACACCTCGGTGTACATTTTTAGTTATCTTTCGTGCCAGGATGAATTAACTGCTGTGTACATGCATGTCATCTTGGGACTGTCAATTGAGACTGCTGACAAGAAAAAGTGTCAAGGGTGGGGAGGGAGGGTAGTTCTGATTAAAAAAAAAAAACAGGATCCCCACATTTGTCTAACCGATCTTATGCCATAAATGTACATATAATCACATACTATAACTTCATTGCGCATTGTGACTACATTGAGGTTAAAGTATAACTCCAAGAGGGAAATGTCCAAGATATCGAGCTGCGTAGAAGCTCTCCCAGAGCTCTACTTGCTCTTTTTGCTGTGCCACCTAAGATACTGGACAGCTCCCTGCCTGATCTCTTGGACTACCTTGTCTTTTATCTTGTTTATGCTGAACCTTAAACTCGTTGCTCCTCCCATGAACTTCCTGATTTATTCCATTTCTCTGAACTTCCTGTTTGCTTGATCTGCTACCCGACTCCTGCTTGGTCTCTTCCTGCTGAGGCAAACCTTAGGGTTGTGAGCTGGCATTAGCTTGCAGCAAAATCCATCTTTACTATCAAGAGCTCTGATGAAAACTGTCTAGTGCTTAGACACCACACCTCAGGTGTGCATCTCTTTAAGTGGTTAGAGTTTGTACTGCACAAGTCCTTGTGAGATATTTTCCCGAAGTCACTAAATGAACATGATTGTTTTTAAACATTGTGAGTGTAAATTGTTGAATGTAATGGAGATCACCGTGGTTTCCTTTTATCTTTTTTAAATTCATCGTCATGCTGGGGGATCTGTGTATTGAGTGAGCTGAATCTGCCTGTAGCGTTAGCCTTGTGCTGGCTTTGAAGGGGACATGCTCTGAATGACCGTTCAGTTGAAACGTCTATTTAAGAAAGTGAGAGTGTGCCCACTGGGGAAGGTGGAGGTCTCAATCGTTTTGGCACTAGTGTATATTTATGACTTCACATATTGCACAAGAGAATTAGAAAATTAAATTTATGGACACTGTCTTTAAGTTTGTTGTTGGTGATTTGTTATTATGTTTTTAATATTTATTTCAATGTGATACACAATTTGTTGATCCATTTCTTATGTGATACATTTTGTTATTTATTATTGCATTTGGTGACATACAGTAGGTGCCTGGGTATAGTATATGATTTGATTTGATGCATTGGGCAGGACTGATTTATCTGAATTAAGGGTGGCATATTTTATACACACTTTTTGGGTTATTTTTTCACTTCAAATGCTATTTAGAGTGAGTGGAAGGTTTTGTGTGAGATAACCTCCTACCAAAGCAAACCCCCTTCCCTCAACAGGTACCCTCTCACCCCTAAAAAAACTCCAGAAATACTCCTCACTTAATAAAACCATTCCCCATAGTAGAATCTTCCTCAAAAGTAATAATGTACACTTCCCACAAGATCACCCTTCCCCACAGCAAAAATTCAACTGCAAAGCAACCACCTTCTCCAGCAAAAAATATCTCCCTCCCAAGCAACCCCTCAGCAAAGATTTCTAATTACAAAACACCTTCCACCCCCTCCCTCAAATATCCCCCTGAAGGCAAACCCTCATCTCTAAAGCAACCCCTGCAGCAAAAAAGATCTTCCTCATGCAATACCCCCCAGCATAAATTCCTACTTGTGAAGCAAACCTAGTTTTGCACAAGAAAATCCCCCTTACAGAAGAAAACTCCTCTTCTCTTAACTAACCCCACAAAAAACATCTCCACTTCCTAAAGCAACCCCAAAAACAACCTCCCTCAAACAAAGAGCTTCCCACCCCCACAAGAAACTCCCCTCTGCTGAGAATTCTTTACCCCTTACTTACGCCTACCCTAAAGCAGAGGTTCTGACCCTGTCCAACTTACCAGACCTCAGGTACGGTGCTTCAGATAGGCAGGGGAAGTCCTCATTCCTAGGTTTCTCCTCAGCAGTGTGATATGTCATATCATAGTTGAGGAGAAGCCTTATGCGGCGTACACACGCTCTGACTTTCCGGCGGGATTGACCGCCAGACCTAGTCCAGCGGACAAACCGCCGGACTTTTCAGCGGAGCTCCGCCGGACTTTCCGAGTGTGACTTGCCCACACACGCCCGGACTTCTCCGGCTGACAATCTGCGGGACTTTTGGAAATGAACGGACTTGCCGACACACGATCGGAAAGTCCGTTCATTTAGAACGTAACTGCAGGTAGACGGGACTAGCGAAGGCAGTGATCGCCGCTGCGCTAGCCCCGTCACCTGGCATGGATTTAAAGGGAATCCCCACGCTGAAAAAAACGGCGTGGGGGTCCCCCCAAATCCATCTCAGACCCTTATCCGAGCACGCATCCCAGCCGGCCAGGAAAGGGGTGGGGACGAGCGAGCACCCCCCCTCCTGAGCCGTACCAGGCCGCGTGCCCTCAACATGGGGGGTGCCCCGAGGAAAGGGGGGCCGTGCGCCCCCCCCCACCCCAAAGCACCTTGTCCACATATTGATGAGGACAAGGGCCTCTTCCCGACAACCCTGGCCGTTGGTTGTCGGGGTCTGCGGGCGGGGGGCTTATCGGAATCCGGGAGCCCCCTTTAATAAGGGGCCCCCAGATCCCGGCCCCCCCACCCTATGTGAATAAGTATGGGGTATGATGTACCCCTACCCATTCACCTAAGGTGTAAAAGTGTAAATAAAAAAAACACACAATTTTTTAAAAATATTTTATTGCACTGCTCCGGGGGTCTTCTTCCGTCTTGGGGGGTCTTCTCGCCGGACTCCTCCGCTCTCTTCTGCTCTTTTACCTAGCTCTTTTACTAAGCGGAGGAGCCCGGCTTTCTTGTTCGTCGTCGCCGCCGTCGCCTGGGGGTCTCGTTCCGCCTTGGGGTCTTACGGGGTCTTTTCTGCTCTTGCCGCTGTCGTCGTCTTCTTCTTCTTCCGATGTTGACTCGTCGCTGTCTCTGGCCGGAATGGCAGAGACGCGTGGTGTTGTGATTTATATAGGGACAAGGGGGCGGGTCACATGCTCATGTCACATGGTGACCCCGCCCCCCTATGATGTCACAGTCCCAGCATCCTCCCAAGACGGAAGAAGACCCCCGGAGCAGTGCAATAAAATATTTAAAAAAAAACTGTGTTTTTTTATTTACACTTTTACACCTTAGGTGAATGGGTAGGGGTACATCGTACCCCATACTCATTCACATAGGGTGGGGGGCCAGGATCTGGGGGCCCCCTTATTAAAGGGAGCTCCCGGATTCCGATAAGCCCCCCGCCAGCAGACCTTGACAACCAACGGCCAGGGTTGTCGGGAAGAGGCTCTCCATTGCCTATTGCTGTGGTCTGTTTTCAGAAAAATAATTGCAGATGCAGTAGCAAGATCTGGGACACCTCTCAGAAGATGCAGGGAATGTGCCCAGTGCTATTGACCCCCATGGCCCCTGGGCCCACCTGCTGAACCAATGGAGACCAGTGTTGCTGAAGGCAAAACCTTTTATTAATTTTGGATAAAATGGAGAGGGGTTCGACCCCCTGTCAGATTTTATTGCTCTCTATGTCCCTGTTAGGGAGACTCACTCTCTCTATTTGTCTTGTATACTGCTATCATCAAAAGTGAAACTAAAAGAAAATCTAAAATTGTGGGTTAACACCAGAGGAATAGAGGGGCAATCTTGCAATGGATACACTAGTTCTGATGAACCTGGTGATTCCCTCACTTTGGAGGGATTTCCTCTCATTTTCTGTTTGGCTAAGGGACAGGAAGTGAAGGGACATCTCCCCAACAGGACACAGATGGCAAAAAAAAAAAAAACTGACAGTGGTTGTAACCCTCCCTTACTCTATCCAAAATAAAATAAAGGGTTTACCTTTATTGACACTTTAAGCAGACCCTTTCAGTTTCTGGTTTATCGAAAGGACACTGTACCGCCAGATTGCAACATATGTGATTGATTTAAATTATGCTGATTAACACAAAGCAGCCTATATAAAGTAACATGGGAAAGTTTTAGATTTTTTTTTGTACGTTCAGATATGCTCATTCTGAGAAAAAGATGATGATGCGCTTCCCTAATAATAATCACTAAAATCGACAACTGTTGTACAAAAGAATACAGACTCTGGCTACTACTGCATGTATTGCAGTCCTCTTTTCCATTTTGTCAAATAAACCATGTGGGTAATATAACTATCCTTACAGTCATGGGCAATGACTAAAAGAAAACTGCATGTACTTTTAGAAGAAATGAGGTATGTCGGTATGGGCTCAGAAGCTCCCTGCATACAGTCTGCTCTGTGCTAACTGCAAAGAGCCATTAGTAGTAGTTTAAGCATTTCATGGCTCTGGGAAACTCCAGTTCTAGTTATTTTAAATACATCCAACTGAAGGATGATCAAGGACAGAACCAGGACATGCTGGATGGATTATATCTCCTATAATGTACCAATTACTAGGGGACACTTAAGAATCATTTGAATCCTACAGGAACACCACAATTCTATGATTGAGCAAAGTTGTTCAATGTCACTACAGTGACATTGAACTACTCGGATAATAGTATGTAAAAAAAAAAAATATATATATATATATATATATATATATATATATATATAAAGAAAAGAAAATCTTAAAATAAGTTTAAAAAATGGAGTAAAAAATATTATATACGGTAACTTTTTTTTTTACATACTTTTTTTACACACTGTCACCAGTCAGTATCCCTGATCACCACTACACCACTACACCGGTCATATGATGACTCTGTACTGCACTGGTGACAGTATGTAAAAAAAAATTGTGAAAAAACAAAAACAAATTTAATTTCTTCTTCCAAAATAGTGATAAAAAATTACAACTTCAAAAAACTCGTCATGCCTCTTACTAAATACCTTCAACTGTTTACTTTCCAGAAAGAGGTCATTTGGGGGGTATTTGTACTGTCCTGCCATTTTAGGGTCTCAAGAAATGAAATAGGCCATCAGTACATCAGGATTGATCCATTTTTAAACCTCCAGGCATTGCTTGGGGGGTCATTGAGCAATGAGCGATGAGCAATTTCTGCCTCTCAAATAAGTTTCCACTGACACCACTGATCTTTTTAGCGATATATAATGGGGCAATTGTTCCCAATTAACACAAGAGTATGAAGCATTCTTTCCACTGACCATCACACTAAAGTATCATGAGTTGTAGATATAGTCATTTTTAGCAGGGGTTCCCTAAAACCAGAAAGTCATTTCAAGGGATCTTCTGTGTTGAAAATGTTGAGAAAGACTGCTCTTTAACCGCTTCCCGACCGCCTCACGCCGATATACATCGGCAGAATGGCACGGATAGGCAAAACCACGTACAGGTACGTGGCCCTTTAAGAGCCTCTCCCCGCGCTTCCTACTCTGTCTGTCATTGATCGGCTGTTCCCTGTCATCGGGAAAGCCAATCAATGACGTCAGGCGTCAGCCCCGCCCCTAATGTAAAAAAAAAAACACACGTCACACACTATAACCCCTCCCCGCCCCCTAGTGGTTAACTCTTTCACTGCCAGTGTCATTTATACAGGAATCAATGCATTTAAGTAGCATTGATTGCTGTATAAATGACAATGGTCCCAAAAATGTGTCAAAAATGTCTGATGTGTCTGCCATAATGTCGCAGTCACAATAAAAATCGCTGATAGCCGCCATTACTAGTAAAAAAAAAAAATATTAATAAAAATGCTGTAAAACTATCCCCTATTTTGTAAACGCTATAACTTTTGCGCAAACCAATCAATAATCGCTAATTGCGTTTTTTTTTACCAAAAATATGTAGAAGAATAGGTATCGGCCTAAACTGAGGAAAAAAAAAAGTTTTTTTATATATTTTTTGGGGATATTTATTATAGCAAAAAGTAAAAAATATTGCATTTTTTTCAAAATTGTCGCTCTATTTTTGTTTATAGCGCAAAAAATAAAAACAGCAGGGGCGATCAAATACCACCAAAAGAAAGCTCTATTTGTGGGGAAAAAAGGACGCCAATTTTGTTTGGGAGCCACGTCGCACGACCACGCAATTGTCAGTTAAAGCGGCGCAGTGCCGAATCGCAAAAAGGGGCCTGGTCCTTTGGCTGCAAATTGGTCCGGGCTGAAGTGGTTAAACTTTCACACAGACTAAATAATATACACTGATTTGGGTTATTATAAGAAATATAGCAGAATACATTTTGGCCTAAATTTATGAAGAAAGACTGCAAAATTTCACGCACAAATGTCTATTGAATTCATTTGAAAATGGCGTGGCGCGGCACAGACGGCGTCACACCGATTGGAACAATGACATTGCGGCAATAGTCTGCAACTTGTCATGTGATTTGACCTGTCAATTGTTCCAGCGTGAACAAGGGCTTAGTTCAGCTTTCAATTGTTATTTAGTTATGTAAAGTTCATTTAAATCTACAAGTTCATCTAAAACTACCCTCTCCAGACAGTGATTCTGTTCAAGGGTGATTCCATTTCTCCTCCATAGATAGATGAGACACCCTAAAGCTGACCATACACTAGTAGATTTTCAAATAAGACAAAGGGGTGGCTGTGGATGTAGTATACTTTGAAGCATTTGACACACATGGCTAATGTGTTAGATAAAGTCTACATTCATTTTGGAGATGGATAAAAAAATGAATAAAAGACCTTATTTAGAGAGTAGTGATTAATAATTAATAAATTCTGAATGGTCTAAGGTTATTAGTGGTTTACCTCAAGATTTTGTGTTGGGACCCTGACTTTTTAACCTTTTTATAAATGATATAAAGTCTGAAATTAAAAGTAAAATGTCAGTGTTTTGCAGATGACACCAAGCTATGCAGTGGAATAACCTTTTTACAGGATGTCTCTAACTTACAAGTAACCTCAATGCACTGTTTAATTGGCCAAATATGTGGCAAATGAGGTTAATGTTGACACATGTAAAGTTATGCATTTGGAGGCTAAAAATACTCCTGAATCATATATTCTAAAAGGAGACCAGCTGGGGGAGTCAATGGTAGAGAAGAACCTTGGTGTTCTGGCAGATCATAGGCTTAATAATAGCATGCAATGCCAAGCTGCAGTTTCTAAAGCAAGCAAATACTTTCGCTATAGACAGAAAAAGAGAGACATAATTTTACCCCTGTACAAATTCAGTTCAGTTTTGGGAACCCGTTCCCCAAATGGATATTGTAGAACTGGAGAAATTGCAGAAGGGCAACCAAACTGATAAGAGACATGGAGGAGCTCAGCTATGAGGAAAGATTCGCTGCACTGAATGTATTCTCTCTTGAGAAGAGGAAATTAGGGGAGATATGATCATCCTGTATAAATACATAGGTGGTCCATATATAGAGAACTTGGTGTAGTGTTATTCACTCTAAGGTCATCACAGAGGACAAGGGGACAGTCTTTATGTCCGAAGGAAAAAATATAGAACTTCCACATACAGAAAGGCTTCTTCACATTAAGAGCTGCAAACGTGTGGAATAGATTCCCTAAAAAACTGGTTCTGACCAGCTCAGCAGATTGTTTTACACAAGAGATGAATGCATTCCTAAACAAACAAAACATAACTGGATATTAAAATGTATTGGTAATAACACCAGAGATTGTTGATCCAGGGAATATCTGAGTGCTTCTGGGGGATCAGAAAGGAGTTTTGAATTTTCTCTGCTCTGCAGTCGAAAAATTAACATTGATTTGACCTCACTAAGGATTAGAAAGTCAAACATACTGTAAACAAAAAAGTGTGTTACCGGTAGGATCACCATGTGAAGATAAAGAAAGGAAAAACAAATGCAACCACTATATTCAAGGATTGGTAAGCTGTAATATATTCATTTATTTTTGGGTTTAGGGCACCTGTCCAGAGCAGGTGGATGGCTGTTTTGTGTCCACTTCGCTTATGCAGAGCTGACACAGACACAGCACACTCTCCTTTATCATTGGACAGATGTAAATGGACCGCCTATCTTTTTAAATCTGACTGCCACCCAATCCTATCCACTAGAGGGATGGGAAACAGATTAGATTAATAGATAGATTAATTAGATTAAACAATTTTATTGGGATTTTTATGTGATAGACCAACACAAAGTGGCACATGATTGTGAAGTGGAAGGTAAATGATAAATACTTTTCCAAATTGTTTACAAATAAATATTTGAAAAGTGTGGCGTGCATTTGTATTCAGCCCCCCTGAGTCAAAAGTTTGTAGAACCACTTTTTCCTGCCATTACAGCTGCAAGTTTTTTTGGGTATGTCTCTACCAGCTTTGCACATCTAGAGAGTGAAAGTTTTGCTCTTTTTTCTTTGAAAAATAGCTCAAGCTCTGTCAGATTGGATGGAGAGCGTCTGTGAACAGCAATTTTCAAGTCTTGCGACAGATTCTCAATTGGGTTTAAGTCTGAACTTTGACTGGACCATTCTAACACATGAATATGATTTGATCTAAACCATTCCATTGTAGCTCAACTGGATGTTTAGGGTTGTTGTCCTGCTGGAAGGTGAACCTCCGCCCCTGTCTCAAGTCTTTTGCACACTCCAATGCCACGTACACACGATCGAAAATTCAGCCAGCAAAAGACTGATGAGAGCTTTTGGTTGTAAAATGCGACCATGTGTATGCTCCATCGGACATTTGCTGGCCGAATTCCAGCCAGTAAAAGATTAAGAGCATTTTTCGGTCGGAAAAAGTTCCGATCGGAAATTCCAATCGTCTGTAGCAATTCCAATGCACAAAATTCCTAGGCATGCTCAGAAACAATTTGACGTATGCTCGGAAGCATTGAACTTAATTTTCTCGGCTCGTCGTAGTGTTGTACATCACCGCGTTCTTGGCGGTCGAAAGTTCAGCGAACTTTTGTGTGACCGTGTGTATGCAAGCCAAGCTTGAGTGGAATTCCATCGGAAAAAACATCCAAAATCCGCTTGTGTGTACGGGGCATAACAGGTTTTCTTCTAAGATTGCCCTGTATTTGGCTCCATCCATCTTCCCATCAACTCTTCCCTGTCCCTGCTGAAGAAAAGCATCCCCCCAACATGATGCTGCCACCACCATGTTTCACGGTGGGGATGGTGTGTTCAAGGTGATGTGCAGTGTAATGCCCCGTACACACGGTCGGAAATTCTGACCACAAAATCCGTCTGATTTTTTCCGACGTATTACGTCTGACACTGGTGTTGCATACACATGGTCAGACAAAGTTGATGGAAAATCTGATCATTCTGAATGTGGTGACGTTCGTTGCGTACGACGGGACTACGTAGAGGCTAGTAGCCAATAGCTTAGGTCTTGTAATGTGATCTGAGCATGCGTGAAACTTTGTCCGTCGGAATTCGCTACACACGATCGGAAAAAGTCCGATAGGACTTTGTTGTCGGAAAATTTGAGAGCAGGATCTCAAACTTTTTCCATCGGAAATTCCGATGGAAAAAGTCAGATGGAGCCCACACACGGTCGGAATTTCCGACAACATGGTCCGATAGGACATTTTCTGTCGGAAAATCCGACCGTGTGTACGGGGCATAAGTTTTCCGCAAAAAATAGAGTTTTGCTTTTAGGCCAAAAATTAAAATTTTGTTCTCATCTGACCAGAGCACCTTTTTCCACATGTTTGCTGTGTCCCCCACATGGGTTCTCCCAAACTGCAAACGGGACTTCTTATAGCTTTCTTTTAACAATGGCATCTTCTTACCACTTCTCCAAAAGGGCAGATTTGTGCTGTGCATGACTAATAGTTGTCCTGTGGACAGATTCTCTCACCTGAGCTGTGGATCTCTGCAGCTCCTCCAGAGTTACCATGGGCCGGTTGGCTGCTTCTCTGATTAATGCTCTCCTTCCCAGGCCTGTCAGTTTAGGTGGACAGTCATGTCTTAGTAGGTTTGCAGTTGTGCCATACTCTTTCCATTTTCAGATGATGGATTGAACAGTGCTCCATGAGATGTTCAAATATTGGGATATTTTTTTATAACCTAACCCTGCTTTAAACTTCTTCACAACTTTATCCCTGACCTGTCTGGTATGTTCCTTGGCCTTCATGATGCTGTTTGTCAACTAAGGTTCTCTAATAAATCTCTGAGGGCTTCACAGAACAGCTGTATTTATAATGAAATTTAATTACAGACAGGTGGACTCTATTTACTAATTTGGTGACTTCTGAAGGCAGTCGAAATTGGTTCTACTAGAATTTAGTTAGGGGTATCAGAGTAAGGGGGGCTGAATAAAAATGCACGCCCCACTTTTCACATATTTATTTGTAAACAATTTGGAAAACCATTTATCATTTTCCTTCCACTTTACAATTATGTGCCGCTTTGTGTTGGTCTATCACATAAAATCCCAATAAAATACATTTACGTTTTTGGTTGTAACATGACAAAATGTGAAACATTAAGGGGCATGAATACTTTTTGTATATGGGAATGCTATGAATAGCACTTGCCTTTTGTTATCTAAAACAGGATATGACATTTACACGGTAAGAGTTATGATGAAAAAGAGACGGCAACACAATAGCCTTCCTTCAGTGTTTGCTGATGGCTCATAAGACTTAAGAAATAAACAAAGTAATAAAAGTTTTAAACATGAAGTGCAGCAACAAGCAGCTTTCTTTCGCAGAGTATCGATTGCCTTTTAGCATTAGGCATTTATATACATCTTGCCTGTGCTGTAAATATTCTCTTTCTGCTACAGCAGCCACATATCAATAAACAATATCTAGACTACTGTATCTGTGTATAGCATTTCATTTTCACTGTAGCCAAAAAGATATTTATTCTTACAATGGGTTTATCCTTGATAACAAATGGATACACACAGTAGAACAAAGACTGATGATGATAGGCAAAGTAGATTAACCCATGGAAACCAACAAGATTTCAGTAAACTGTAGTTAAAATGCTTTTTGCATGGTTCTACAACAGAAGTTCTTAACTGGTATGTCTGTACACATTGGGGGTGGGTGTATGGGACTGCATCTCTGAATAATAAATAAAAACTAAAAAAGGATTCTCTGTATTAGACCCTTTTTACACTGGGGCGTTTTTCAGGTGCTTTTGGGCTAAAAATAGCGCCTGTAAAGTGCCAAAAAATGCCTCCCCTGCATCCCCAGTGTGAAAGCCTGAGTGCTTTCACACTGGGGCGGTTGCGTTTGCAGGACGTTAGAAGAAGTCCTGCAAGCAGCATCTTTCAGGCTCCTTCACTGCTCCTCCACTGCTCCTGCTAATTGAAATGAATGGGCACCACTGCCGAAGCGCCTGCAAATCGCTTTGGCATTTAACCCTTTATTCGGCCGATAGCGGGGGTTAAAAGCGCCCTGCTAGCGTCCCAATAGCACTGCTAAAACACCGGTAAAGCACCACTAAAACTGGGGGCATTTTACCGTCAACGCCCGCCCTAGTGTGAAAAGCAGCCGTACTGTAGCAAAAATCGTGGAGGAGAAAATGACATGATGTGTCAGATAACATGCTTATCACAATAGGCTCAATGCACAAAAATCTGATCTGTTAAAGAAAGTTGAAAATGTGCTCAATGCACCAAAATTTAACAAAGTCCTGACTTTTTAAAAAAAATCGTATTGGACTTATTTAAAAATATTTGTCACTTTTATTTTCAAAAGTGTCAATTTTGTGAATTGAATCTATTGTCAGTTTACCTTTACCGCAAAACTGCCTAAGCAGGAAAGGGGTGTCTGTAGATAAAAACAAACGGTGCAGCTTTTACCAAAGTTAAATAATGCCCTTGCTATAGATGTAGGCCTCTTATGCACCTGCCGAAGTCTGACGGAAAAGACTCCCAGTGATGTCAGCACCCTGTCCTTCCTTGTTGCTAGGACATTGCTAAGACACGCCGAGCCAATTAAAATTCACTTGCATGCAATCTCTCTCTCTCCCCTTCAGCAGTAGCTCTCAGTTCACCGGTGCTGCAATGGAGGAGATAATGGACCACACATGTGTGGGGGATTGAAATCTGGCTCTTGTGATGGTGAGGGTGCAAAGTAATGGCTGAAAATGTCTTAGAACAACTGAGCAACATGGAAGGATGGGATGATATGATCTCTGGGAGTTTTTAGGCCAGGCTTTGGAAGGTAAGTAAATGGCCTGAACCTATAGTAAGGGCATTATCCAACTTTATTCAAAGCTGCACAGTTTGTTTTTATCTGAGGGACCCTTTACCTGTATATGCATTTTTTTTGTAAAGGTGAACTAACTCTTTAAAGCGGGATTCCACCCTAAAGTGGAACTCCTGCTTTTCGGAACCCCCCCCCCCCTCCGGTGTCACATTTGATACCTTTCAGGGGGGAGGGGGGGTGCAGATACCTGTCTAAGACAGGTATCTGCACCCACTTCCGGCATAAACTCCCGTGGGAGTTTACGCAAGTTCCTGTCCCGGCGCGCTGTCTGCTGGGACACACACGTGTCCCGGCAGACAGCGCTGAAGATTATCATTGCGCCGCGCGACTCGCGCATGCGCAGTAGGGAATCGGGAAGTGAAGCCACTTCCTGATTCCCTCACCGAGAATGGCGCCGGCTAAAGCAGAGAGCCGAGCGAACGATCGGCCTCTGCTGCCGACACCGCTGGAACCAGGGACAGGTAAGTGTCCATTTTTTTTAAAGTCAGCAGCTGCAGTATTTGTAGCTGCTGGCTTTTTAAAAAAAAATTTGCAGTACAGTCCCGCTTTAAATAAATACTCCCTACAATTGTATGTAAAGTAAAACCATACTGCTGACATCTTTTAATTTACTATTGGTATCTCAAAGGATCAGAAGTTATGGCGACTTGAGAGTCTGGTGAGGGAGTATGGGAAAATATTGGGCCGTTTATTGGGGTAACTTTAAGGTTAGAAAACTCTATCCTAGTAGCATAACCTAGTTATGCAGATTCTTAGATAAGTCCACCAAGACTGGATTTCCGCCAGGTCAAGTGTATGAGATTCTATTCCCAGACATGAGACTACTACCCAATCTTACTTAAATGATTGGATCAAAGACACTCACCTCATACCCCTGGATAGCCTAAACAATGCCAGCCAAAACTTAGTTTTGGATAAAGGGATAAGACCTCTGTCAGTCTTACTGCTAGTTTTGTCATCACAGGAGAAATGATGAGAAGTTAAAGGAAATTTCAGCAAATTGAAATGAAATCCCACCTCTGACAGATGTTACACAGCCAGATATCTCTACTGGAAGATCATTCCTCAACGTTTTCTCTAAAGACAATGGTCTGTGGTAGGAATTTCCATCCCTTTTGTGTCCAGGTCAGAAATGACACTAAGTTAGGAAGTATTGGTAAATCCAACCAATAGGAAAACATGCAGAAATGAAAACTGGGCACAAGGGCACAGCCTTTAGCCCTAGCCACTGTATATAAAATTAAGGTGTCAGTTAGTCAGGTCAGTTAAGAGATGATTTGTGTCTTGATGCTATGGGTTAATGCAATTTGTAGACATCATTTTAAACTGCCTTACTTAATGAGCCTGCAAGTGTATCAGGATATCTGAAAATCTCATAACATACTCCTCAATTTGTACGACATGAAATGATGTGATATCAACTCCTACTTGTGTACCACAAATACCATTTTATTTCCCAAATCTTCATTCTTTATTGGTTTTCTAATTCCCTGACTACAAGCATTTCTAACAAAAGTTCATCACTGTTTCAAGCCTTTAATCATGTCTGCCTTTTAGTCTTACAGCTTGCAAATTCAATGCAAGAAGCCAAGACATCAAGAATAAGGATTGATCTTGACTACAATAACTTCTTAGCATTTCAATCACAACAACTTCAATTCCAATACATTTTCTGCAATTAAAATGAGAAAAATACAGTCTATAAATTAAATATTGCGTATAATCCCTGAAATTGTCTTGCTTATTTTCATAACACTGTTATCTTTATCCTGTAATGCGCAATCACATCCTCTTCCTTTATACAGATTTTTTATTTGTGAAAAGAATGCAAGATGTACACAAATGACGAAAGTGTAGAGCGAGCCACCCCTATGAGAACTGTACTTGAGCCTTCTTTGTAAATTTTAGCACTGGCGCATACAGTGCTGTATGGGATTCATTACAGTAAGAGTTTTACTTAATGCAGCAGCAACCATATATGGGACAACCATCATAAAGCCCCATACACACGGTCGGAAAATCCGACCACCAAATCCATCGGATTTGGTCCGACGGATTTAGTCCGACACTGGTGTTGCATACGCACGGTCGGACAAAGTTGTCGGAAAATCCGATCATTCTGAACGTGGTGACGTTTGTTGCCTACGATGGGACTACGTAGAGGCTAGTAGCCAATAGCTTTGGTCTTGTAATGTGATCTGAGCATGCGTGGCACTTTGTCCGTCGGAATTCGCTGCGCACGATCGGAATTGGTGTGATCGGACTTTGTTGTTGGAAAATTTTTAGAGCAGGAGATACAACTTTGTCCGTCGGACAATCCGATGGAAAATGTCCGATGGTGCCTACACACGGTTGGAATTTCCGACAACATTGTTCGATAGGACAGAATCCATCGGAAAATCCGACCGTGTGTATGGGGCTTTAGAAGTATTTTAGTTTTACAAAGCAAATGACAAAACATTTTTTCCTGGTGTTCAGCTTTAAAAACACTACTTGTGTCCTAATTCCTTTCACTTGGGAGAATTATTAAAGGCTTGTTAAATCCATAAGAGGACCCCGTGCACATAGCACTTGCCCCATTGAAATCAGTGCTGTGGTCTGGAAATAAAATGCTATTTTTATTGCTGTCAGTGGTGACTGTATCTCAAACCAAGGTAGAAGCCAAAATGATGGGTTGTTTCTGTGGGGCCCCTTCTCCATTCTGCAGCCCTCCTTGTTGTGCTGCCCTGTGTCTCCTCTGCTCCATGTGTACAGATAAAACGCTAAGCCCACAGCCACCAGCTGGTTCAGAGGAGATGACTACAGTAGTAGGTGGCAGCTAGAGTTGTGTGAAGGACAGCAGCTGGGGAGTAGTGCAGGTTATTAAAAAAAAACACAAGATGACAACAGCACAAGCCAGCAGCTGTTACTAATATAGTAACTTCCGGCATGTGCTGTTGTCAGCAGCTTGAGTTTTTTGTAAATGTTGTCACTGCTCCCCAGCTGCTGTCATTCACACAATACAAGCCTCCAGCTACTACATCACCTTGGTGGCTGTGGGAGATTGCAAGCCTTATTAACGTCTGGTGAGACTTCCAGAGCCGATCGGCCCTATAGGCACACTATGCAAGCTGCTTAGGGCTCCGCCGCTGTGGGGGGGGCCCCCAAGACCCAGAATCCCCCCCCTGCACTTTTAGAGTGCAGTGAGGAGAGGTGGGAGGAGGTGGAAGGCGGAGATCGGCAGCTCTATGGTGCCTGTGTGGGCGGCGGGATCTCCCTGGGGTTTGTAGTACTCTCAGTGTATACAGTGGAGAGGAGAAGGGAGGGGCCTCTGACCCAGGCAGGTATCAGTTTCACTTTCACTCTGCTTGAACACTGTCGCTGATGCCCGGGTCAGAGGCCCCTCCCCTCTCCTCTACTAGCCCCAGGGAGATCCCCCTGCCTGTGGACACCATATAGCTGCCGATCGCCGCCTCCCACCTCCACCAGCCAGGTACAGGGGAACCTCTGCAAGGGGGGGGAGTCAGCTGTTTGGGGGCCCAAATGTAAGAGGGGGGGCTTTCTGGGGACACTAATGTAAGGAAGGGGGCCTCTGGGGACACTAATGTAAGAGGGGGTCTCTCTGGGGACACTAATGTAAGGACGGGGCCCTCTGGGGACACTGATGTAAAGACGGGGCCCTCTGGGGACACTGATGTAAGATGGGGCCCCCTGGGGACACTAATGTCAGAGGAGGGGATCTCTGGGGACCCTGTGTAATGAGGGGCTCTCTGGGGACACTAATGTAACAGGGAAGGCTCTCTTGGGAAACTAATGTAAGGGGAGGCTCTCTTGGGACCCTGGTGTAAGGGGGGGGGCTCTCTGAGGACCATGGTGTAAGGGGGGGCTCTCTGGGGACCCTGATGTAGGGGGGCTCTCTGGGGACCCTGGTGTAGGGGGGGGCTCTCTGAGGACCCTGATGTAAGGAGGGGCTCTCTGGGGAGCCTAGTGTAAGGGGAGGCTCTCTGGGGAGCCTGGTGTAAGGGGAGGCTCTCTGGGGACCCTGGTGTAAGTGGAGGCTCTCTGAGGACCCTGATGTAAGGGAAGGCTCTCTGGGGACCCTGATGTAAGTAGGGAGGCTCACTGGGGACCCTGATGTAAAGAGGGGCTCTCTGAGGACACGGATGTAAAGAGGGGCTCTCTGGGGACTCTGATGTAAGGAGGGGCTTTCTGGGGACCCTGATGTAAGGGGAGGCTCTCTGGGGACTCTGATGTAAGGAGGAGGCTCTCTGGGAAACCTAATGTAGGGGGAGGCTCTCTGGCGACCCTGATGTAGGGGGAGACTCTCTGAGGGCACTGATTTAAGGGGGGCTCTCTGGGGACCCTGATGTAAGGGGAGGCTCTCTGGGGATCCTGATGTAAGGGGAGGCTCTCTGGGGATCCTGATGTAAGGGGAGGCTCTCTGGGAATCCTGATGTAAGGGGAGGCTCTCTGGGGATCCTGATGTAAGGGGAGGCTCTCTGGGGACCCTAATGTAGGGGGAGGCTCTCTAGGGACCCTGATGTAAGGGGGGCTCTCTGGGGACCCTAATGTAGGGGGAGGCTCTCTGGGGACCCTGATGTAAGGGGGGGCTCTCTGGGGACCCTAATGTAGGGGGAGGCTCTCTGGGGACCCAAATTTAGGGGGAGGCTCTCTGGGGACCCTGATGTAGGGTGAGACTCTCTGAAGACACTGGGGGGGCTGTCTGGGGACCCTTGTATAAGGGAGGCTCTCTGGGGACCGTGGTGTAAAGAGGGGCTCTCTGAGGACCCTGATGTAAGGGGGGCTCTGAGGACCCTGACGTAAGGGGGGCTCTCTGGGGACCTCATTCTGTTCTATATTGTTGTACTTATTCTTTGACTGTTTTGTTTAAAGGAGGGAGGATTGTTTTGGGAGCACTGAAGTGTCAGGTGTGACTGTGTGGCAATGGCAAATGGTTTACATAGCTCATGGCATCACGGGTCAAGTAGAGGGCCCCTTAGCAGAATTTGCTTAGGGCCCCAGGGAGGTCAGGATCGGCACTGGAGACTTCCTATGTTAAGTTACAGTAACATTGGCAAAAGGAAGCAATGGCCATCCATGTTTTGCATGAACATCTGCTTTCTCAGTCATAAGCCTGTACATATATCCTGTGGAAGGACACAGATGCAATAGGAAACCTTTACAACATCAACAATACCTCCCTTGAGAGAGATATCATGAGTCTTATGTTATTATAAACAGAAAAAATGCTTCTAAGACAATCAAACTTTGATCTGGAAACAAACAGTAATGTAAACTTGAAGTCCAACCAAACCAGAACTGGACAGATGCCACAGTACAACGCACTGTTTTTCAAAATCTGTGTCTGGGAAAAAGTTCCCTGCTGAGATTCTAATTTCTGCACCCCAATGTTACATATTCAAATACAAACTACACATATTTTACACAATTTTGCTTCCAGCTATTTTACTCAATGTATGATCCTATGTGCTGTATCATTCCTTGATCTGTCTCCTCTCTGTAGCTATTAAGTGTTGTGCTTATGTACAACTTCAGATTGGACTGCTGTCAGTGAATTAGGTTGGATGTTGTGCTGAATGTGTTTAGATTTTTTCCTTTGTTGGAATTTTCTTCCTAATATGGAAATCCCTGCTCAAAAAAAATATTTCTATTGCATTTTGAACAGTGTACAAAATTGTTAGATTTATTGTCATGTTGTTTTTTGCGGCCTTTGTCCCTTTGGAGATATTCATTCTCAGATTTTCTCCTGGTGACCAGTGTCACCAGGACAGAAAGTGAAGGGAAATCTAAAATTGTACAACTGTCAGAGAGCAGAAAATCTCCCAACGGGTACATATGTTCCATTAAAAACTGTCATAGGTGGAATTTCCTCTCACTTTGGTGATTTCTACTCACTTCCTAAAAATAATATAAACTTGAAAATGTAATCATTCCACTGGAGAAGCAAGCATATATTAACCACTTCATTACCCGGCCATAGTCATATGACGTCCACAAGGTGGATCTCCCATCCTGGGTGGACGTCATATGACGTCCTACCATTCCTGGCCGCCTAGGGGGCGCGCGCGCGCCCCCGCGGCATCGCTCAGGACCCGGTGCGCGTGCCCGGCGGCCGCGATGTCCGCCGGGCACCCGCGATTGCCCGGGAAAACAGCAGGACCGTGGAGCTGTGTGTGTAAACACACAGCTCCACGTCCTGTCAGTGGAGAGGAGACCGATTGGTGTGTTCCCAGTAAGGAGGAACACCGATCGGTCTCCTCCCCTTGTGAGTCCCCTCCCCCCACAGTTAGAATCACTCACATAGGGAACATATTAACCCCTGCAGCGCCCCCTAGTGTTAACCCCTTCCCTGCCAGTCACATTTACACAGTAATCACTGCAATTTTATAGCAACGATCGCTGTGTAAATGTGAAAAGTCCCAAAAATGTGTCAAAAGTGTCCGAAGTGTCGCCGCCATTAAAAAAAAAAATGCAATAAATCTATCCCCTATTTTGTAGACGCTATAACTTTTGCGCAAACCGATCTATATACGCTTACTGCGATTTTTTTTACCAAAAATATGTAGATACGTATCGGTCTAAACTGAGTAAAAAAATAGCTTTTTTTAAAAAAAATTGGATATTTATTATAGCAAAAAGTAAAAAATATAGTGTTTTTTTAAAAAAAAATTTCGCTCTTCTTTTGTTTATAGCGCAAAAAATAAAAACCGCAGAGGTGATCAAATACAACCAAAAGAAAGCTCTCTTTGTGGGAAAAAAAGGACGTCAATTTTGTTTGGGTGCAACGTCGCACGCCCGCGAAATTGTCAGTTAAAGCGACGCAGTGCCGAATCGCAAAAAGTGCTCTGGTAAGGAAGGGGGTAGAATCACCCGGTGCTGAAGTGGTTAATCAGTATTAAAGAACCAATGAACATATAGTACGAGCTACATCAGAAAAAGCTAATAAATAATAGATGCTTACTGTGTTTATTTAGCTGGAATATGAATAAATATATTTATTTTTAATAATAAATATATTCATTTCAGAAGGAAACTCATTGTGGCACCGTTTCCTTCAAGATATAAACACTATCATTTTCCCAGGCCCTCCCACACTGACAGTTGTGATATGGGTTTCCCTAACAAAAGGTTAGATCTTTTAGTGGTAAAAATAACAGCCTCTAACTGCAACCAAGGGACAACAAAGTGTTGCATGATCACATAAGAACACTAGGGTCTGATAGCGTGAATGTTTCAATTAAAAACAAGGTAATTAGGCAGTATGTTAGGTGTTTTGCTGCTTACCATATCATCAAGAGACCTTTTAGATTTAAGAAAAATTTGTTTTTACTTCAAGCTTGAAATTTTCCATTAATGCTTTAGTTTATAGCAATCTAGATTAGAAAGAAGTACATAGGGGTTGTAGAAATGGCAGCTGCTACTAGGAGCCATGGCCTCCGGATGGCCCAGTTGTAAGCCTGAATTGGGAATACTTAGTTCCTCCTCATTACACAGTTGGAAACATCATCATGTTTATTAGTTGGAGGACACTTCGAAGTTTGTTAAACTGTTTCAATCCTTTGTGCTCCAGGCATTCTTAAAAACAAGATGTCATGATGACTTGGTTTCCATTTTTCATCAGGGCAAAGTGAACAAAGCTATATCCCTGTTGGAACAATATATTTATTATTTCATAATATTATATTAGCTGTACAGACAGATATCACACAGAACAACACTCACATCCAAAATATTGTCCTTGATGGATCCTCTCCAAATCAAAAAAAGATTGGGAAAAGGGGGGTCTGCATAGACTGTAAATTGTTCTTTTTAACAAATACTCTTTAGGGGGCCACTTTACATCTGGAGGAAAATAAATTTTGCCTCCAAATACGGTAAGCTTTCTTTAAAGTAACGGTTGTCAATTTCCTGCAACCCACTTACTGATGATGCACGCTCTAGCGTGAAATGCATAGAAGCAAAGCCTGACACCTACAACCACAGGAGCCCTATATTTGTGTCTGCACAGCTGAGATACACCGCGCATATTGCGAGTTTTATACCGGCGTCGGACCGGCTTTTTAAGCGATAAAACATAAGCGGCATTATACTATATCCTGCCTTCTGTGGCTCTTTGTTGTGGATCTTTTTCACAGATATACTTGATGCAAGTTGATATATGCAGTGGAGAGATGTTATAAGGTGAAGATACCTACATTCATCACCTGCATAGTGTATTTGGATTCAGCTTCCTCCATACATGATTGCTTGATTGGAATGGGATACGTGAAGGAGATACAGCATTGAATTAAGGATTCCTCCTAAAAGTCATACTTTGAGGTCACTTTGTGGCTGAGGCTATCTGGTGAGTGCATTTTGTTATCACTTCGGGTGAAGCACTTTAAGCAAGTTTATTGAAGCACTTTTGCACTTTATTATTCACGGAGTTGGAGTAGAAACAAGAAGATTTGATCACATATGTTTATTATGGACATTTCTGATGGTTCATTTTATTGTGCACTTTACTAATTAGATACACATTGTATATGATTTAATTGCTATTTAACTCATTTAGTGTTCCCTTTGAGCCCTTCATATATATAACCCAATTATTATGTTTTCTTGCATAGTTGAGTCACTGAGCCTTGTTTCCATGTCCTATGCATGAAAACATAGGAACGGGGTGCAGAAAAATAGCAGCAGGTACTCTGGACTGACTTTAGCAAGAGGCAGTTTGTTTGCCGAAGGGCTGGGGAGTGGTACAATAATTAATGGCTGCAGGCAACAGTGAAGTATGGTGCAGGTCCCTTGCAAGTGTGGGGCTGCATTACTGCAAATGGAGTTGTAGATCAATGGTGTCCCCAATGCTGAGAAATAGGCAGATACTTATCCATCATGCCATACCATCAAGGAGGCGTGTGATTGGCCCCATATTTATTCTACAGCAGGACAGCAACCCCAAACATACAGCCAATGTCATTAAGAACTATAGTTAGAGTACAGAAGAACAAGTCCTGAAAGTGATGGTTTGGCTTCCACAGAGCCCTGATCTCAATATCATTGAGTCTGTCTGGGATTACATTAAGAGACACAAGGATTTGAGGCATCCTACATCCACAGAAGATCTGTGGTTAGTTCTCCAAGATGTTTGGAACAACCTTGTTGCCGAATTCCTTCAAAAACTGCGTGCAAGTGTACCTAGAAGAATTAATGCTGTTTTGAAGGCAAAGAGTGGACACATCAAATATTGATTTGATTTAGATTTCTCTTCTGTTCATTTACTTTCCATGTTGCTAACTGATACAAACAATATTAACACTTTTATTTCTGAAATCATTCTTAACCCACTTGAATACAGCCTAATGTACATTTACATGGGCGAGTCCTATACAGCAGTGGTCATCAACCCTGTCCTCAGGGCCCACTAACAGGTGATATCATTTGCTGCTCAGTGATTGCAGTATTCTAGTCTGCATCTCCCCAAAGTAATACATAAAACCTGGCCTGTTGGTGGGCCCTGAGGACAGGGTTGATGACCACTGCTATACAGGGACGATTCCTGCAGCTACAGGCATCATCCTGGTATTGTTTGTTTCAGGAGGCGATCTGCTTTTGTGTACATTCTAGTGGCTAATTACCTGCTGGATTGCTTTTACAGGCGGCGGAAGGGGTCACTCTCCACCCGCCGCCCGATGGTTTTAGTAAATCAACCCCAAGATGTTTATTTTAGAGTTTCCTTAAAGCTAATCACCAGGAGATACAGAAAAAAAAAACTTGAATGCATTGGCGTATTTAAAAATAAAATAAAAAATGTGTTTTAAATAGCAACTTGTGTAAGTTATTTAATTTGGACTTTGTATCATCTCTTAATCCTCATATAGCAACTCCCATACTTGAAGAACAAGGGCAGCACTTGAAGGCAAACAGGTGTGTTGCATGCACAATGTTCTAACAACATGGCAGGAGGACAGAAGAAAGAGCTAATCTCATCAGGCAAATACTACTTCTTCACTGTCCAATCACAGACTGTGGATAGGGAGGTGATTTAGCCACTTGACTGCAAGGTCAGCTTACAAGGTTGGGAGGGCTGTGTAAATCTCAGAACAGGATAGACAGAAATATAAATCAGGTAGAACACCTCCAATGTATGTATCTCAGCTGTGTATTTAGCCATTTCCTTGGGGTTTAGCTTTAAAGGCTGTGGCAGAGCGAAGCTCTGTCCCTTTGAAATTAGAGGTAAAGGAGATACAGAGTTTGCATATCTACAGACTATAGAATTTAAATGGAGAAAACTGCTCTGCCAGTTTTCTCCAGGTTTTGCTAGTCCTGGATGGGATCTCAAACTGTGTCCGGGTCTTGACGATAGCAAGCAAGGTGTGTGCCCAGCTGCACACAGACCATATAATGAGGGGCTAATGAGTGGAGGATGGTGGAGTGTGAGCAGCTTGCTGCTGCTGTATGAAGACAGACCTGTGGAGGGGTCATCCCTGTGTAAGGGGTATTCTTTGCCCAGAGACTGGGAAAGGAGGGACAGCCTTGAGAGTCGGGAAGACTAAGGAAGCCAGTGAGTCCAGGGGACTGGAAGGAATCAACTCTGTTGAGATCAAGCAGAGGAACTGCTGACAAGAGAGCCAGGTGGCTTGGTATGTTTTTCATTTATGAATGCTTAATGAAGTTAAACCCCTGCGTGGGACTTCTGGATGGACTTTTGTTTTTTTCATTAAACGTGGGCTACCAGGCCCTTAACTATATATGCCTGTCTGATGAGGACTCGCTGCATTAAAAAATGCATCTTTTCACTTGAGTTAAACACCCCCATGTTACAAGGCTAAGAGGCTAAATTCAACCTTTAGAACATGTTACATGTTAAACCCATATTTAAAGTGGAGTTCCACTCATTTAAAAGTCAGCAGCTACAAAAAAGTGTAGCGGCTGACTTTTAATAATCAGACACTCACCTGTCTCGCGGTCCAGCGATGCGGGCACACATATCCTTGCTCCTATCCCCCTCCTCTCCACGGTGCCGACATTCTAACTGTGGGCGGCCCGATTGTGGCTTCAAAGCCAAGCACGCACTGCACATGCGCAAGCTGCAATGCGCCCTGTGAATGGCCAGACAATCTACTGGGACCTGTGACGTGTCCCAGAAGATTGCAGGGAGGGAGCAGTGAATTTCCTTCCAGCGCTGAGGAACCAGAGCAAGTGGGAGCTTGGTGCCCTTAAAAACTGGGTACCCACTCCACCCCCCAAAAAATAATGACATGCCAAATGTGGCATTTCAGGGGGTCACCATCATTTAAAGCAGAAGTTCCATTTTTGGGTGGAACTCCGCTTTAAGGTGTAGCATGTAAACGTCACTCCCCACCCTCTGGGCCCTCTCCCTCTACGTGACAGTGGATGGAGGTTCCTCTCCCCTGCAGCTGCTCTCACATTAAAAAGTGGCTCCACCCGCACAGGGATCTGTGAATGAATAAACTAAAGGTTCTGTCTGCCACGTCGGCAGATGGCTTGTAGTATGAACTATTAGCATGCTGCTCGTAGTCCATTCATTTTTCCTCCAGTTTTCTAACTGAGGTATGGGAAGAAGGCTGGAGGGAGAGTGTGCAAGAGCCTGACAATGAGCACAATGCTGATCACTGGTACAATGCTTTGCAGTCTCCTGTAGAATTTTTTTTTATAAATGTACATTTTTTTGGCATAAATATGCACATTTATTATTTTTCCTTAAAGGTGAACTTAGCCCTTGACCACTGTAAAACCATCTAAATTTTACATCTTTAGCTATCAGGAAACTGAAAAAAATATTTCCCCATATTTTGTGAATTTCCTCATTGGTGTACAAGTGTGCACTGAGACAACAGAAATTAAAGAATGCATGGGTATGTGAAAAGAGTGTATTACAAATTAGCCATCTTAAAGTGGTTGTAAAGTCAAATAGAGATTACTGCCAGTCCCTCTGTAATACTAAGCTATACTACCCTGTGTACATGTTTGTATAAATTGATGCCCTTAAATACCTTATGTCAGTTTGTTTCTAGCCGTCACGTGACCTCGCCGATCTCCTTCCCTGATCTAAGGGCAGGAGGGGCCAAAATCCAACTCTGACATCAGTTGGGAGGTCACGTGACCGATGTGCTGTCTGCTCAGCTCCTCCCTTAGATTGTGGGAGGAGAACGGCCAGAGGTCAAGTGATCAGACAGAAACTAACTGAAATAAGGTATTTACAGGCCAATTTTTTTCAAACATGTACACATGGTGGTATAACTTAGTAGAACAGTGGGGTGGCAGAAATCTTTTTTAACTTTACTGCCAGCTACTAATAGTGGCAGGAGGGGAGGGGCGGGGAAGAGATCGGCTCACACACACAGGAGCTGACAGGCAGGGAGAGAGGGGGGGGGAAGAAGAGAGCAGAAGGATGACAGAGGCATGGAGGCACGTAACCTGAATATAATGGATCAGCAGCCATGATTATCATGGTCAGCACACCAAGGGGGACACAGGAACAGGCGGGATCAACCAGATTTTTTACATCATAGAGAGGGGCTGATTTGACAGCACAAGCACTATGCTGTTTAACATGCTATAAGGGAACAGGATCTCTTTTTTTTAGGGTTACAGCCTCTTTAAGGTAAGTGGACTTCTAGAAAAGTTTAAATCCACTTTATGCATGTTGTGCTTTCTATACTTGAGCTTCTTTGAAATTAACAGCATGTGAGGCTTCCTTTTTCTAAGAACATGACCCTTTGGGAATTGTCTATCCAGTTTTTGGAAAGACACTCATAATTTAATTAGTCACTATGGATGAATGGATTAAAGATTTATGCGTTTAACCATCCATATCTAATGTCCATGGGTTTCTCTATAAGCCAAAGAATTTTCTCCAGAGACATGTGAAAGCTTTTTTCTGGGTTGTCTTCATGACCACCATACCTTCCTTGTATCTTGAACTGGAATCTGTTGATACATATTATTTTTCAAACTTTCTGAAAATGTATATTCCAAATATACATAAAAAACTGGGAACGCAGAAGAACATGTGCTCTACTTTATGACAGTTGGAAGATATTTGTAAATTTGCATCTTGGCTCCGTGCTGCACATCTTTCTTACACTAAGATGAGTTCATTGCCTTGAAGCAGCTATCATCACCTCAGAACTCTGCCAATAAATATCACAAGATGATTTTTACATACTGAGCTAACTTCTGTAATACACAAACTGCTCTCTGCACTTCACATTCTACATGATAATACTGCACCGAAACCCGCAATACTACAATCTAAACAGGCAATTCTGCGCTTTGAAGAATAAACATTAACCTATTTAACACGCTCTATAAACTGTCTGTTTATGTTTTTACATATATTCACAAAAATACCATACTACATAATGACAGGTCCCATAAAAAGGTTAACAATACAGCCAATAGTTTGTATACTAAAATAATAATTTGTTTTACTAGTATTATTATTTAAGATAAACTGATAAATTATGTTTGCTAGGAAGTCAAAAAAGGCATTGACCCACAGAAACACTATTTCCAACTGCTCTAAACTATAGAAAGCTAAAAAAAAAAAAAAAGGTATGCGTCACTGTAGAATATGGCACTATGTAATCTTCTTACTCTATGCTCCTTAGTAAACAAGTAACTATACAGAACAAAGAACATTAATTGTACCTTAATAAAATGTTATTTAAGATGCCTCGTCACTTTACAAGACCAAAAAGAATGTGACGTTTGGCTGCTCTTGTGTAGCTTGCTCCATGGCATCTATTTAAAGCAGAACTTCATCCAAAAGGGGCATATCATTTATGGGGGGGGGTACCTAGTTTTGGTAGGTACCTGCTCCCACTTCCACTTGGATCCCTTAGGCCAGCAGTTCTTAACCTGTGGGTCACGACCCTGTCGAGGGTCGAATGGTGATTTGCCAGGGTCGCCGATTCCCGATCCGTCCGATCTGCAGACCAGACTCCCAAAAGTGGCGTCATCGGCCAGCAAAACGTCACTTCTGGAAGAGGAGAGATTGTGCCGGAGTAACTAGTAAGGTACTTAAGCTTTTAAGATTTGCATATAAACAGCTTGTTGCTCAGACTCACGCTGTCTGGGAACTTGGTGTGGTCGGCTATGATGTAAATTTATTTACCGAGCTATGTGGCTGAGCATATGGATTTTTAAGAGGGAATTTAACTTATATAATTCCGTCTGTAAATGTGTAAGGCAAGAGACATGGATGAGATCTTGGGATGGGGGAGTCTTAATTGTTAATAATATTACATTACATGTGCTTGATGCTGGAATGAACAGTAATGCCGCATACACACGATCAGATTTTCCGACAACAAAACCGTAGATTTTGGTTCGAAGGATGTTGGCTCAAACTTGTCTTGCATACACACGGTCTCACAAATGTTGGCCAAAAATTCAGAACATGAGAACGCGGTGACGTACAACACGTACGATGAACCGAGGAAAAGAAAGTTCGATAGCCAGTGCGGCTCCTTCTGCTTGATTTAGAGCATGCGTGAACTTTTGTGCAACGGACTTGTGTACACACGATCGGACTTTCCGGCATCAAGTTTTGTTGGCGGAAAATTTGAGAACCTGCTATCAAATATTTGTTGGCGGAAATTCCGACAGCAAATGTTTAGACGGAGCATACACACGGTCGGACTTTCCAACAACAAGCTCACATCGAACATTTCCCGTCGGAAAATCCGACCGCATGTACGCGGCATAAGGATGGAGTTTGGTCTGAGAAACCTTCAGAACCGCTTGTGTGTACGTGGCATAAGTGTTATCCCAATTTAACCAAAAAAATGATTTAAGGTTTCGTCTTAGTTTCTCCTATAAGCGAGAACATTCCTATCACTTCCAGCATTTTTCACTTTTAAATAGTTCAATAAACTCTTTCAAGCAGCGGCGTTAACAAAGTTTATACCAAAGCATCTCTGTAGAATATTTACCATGGTACAGCCGCCTAAGCTTTGAAACAATCAACTTAATCAAGTCTTCTTTTGTAAAGGTTAACTACAAGGCACAGGTCAAATTCACCATCATTTAAGTAGCCGATTTTTATCTTCTTTTGCGAATGCCCTATTAGTTCAAGGTCATTAAAACCTCTGTGGTTTGCTAACTGGAATTACTAAGTAATTATTTTTCTTGGCATCAATGAGGTAGTGCAGAGAATCATTTTAATCAATTAAAGCCCTTGTTTGTACTTTCAGAGATCCAACTTTTATATTGTTATACTCTGATTATCTGGTGTATCTGTTTCTTTGTCAATACATCAGCATTTACATGAAAATCGCTTAAAAAAAAAAAAAAGCAATTGAGAATGATGCATGGTAATGAGAGGCAGGTTTCAGAGGAATGGAAGCAGCGCTATTCTGTATAATAACAAATAATCTAATAGAAAAAGCAATAGCTCACTTTCCTTGCACAATAAGTTTTAATAATTTCTCCAATATATGAGTCCACAAAAATATGGATGGAGTCATAACGATGTTTGATGTTCGGAACAAAAATGCTTTAGCTTGAATTTGTATAATCTTGCTACAAATCCATTCCAGAGGCGTTTGGTTTGAATAAGTAGCTGCAGATCCAGAGGGCATACCAGGCCAAAGCATAAATAGTCAGTGGGGGAGACTTACCAATAAATGTACAGACAGAGGCGGTGCAGGAGATGAGCAGTGTAATATTATTTTGGCCAGATTTAATAGATGATTATAGTAAAATTCATAAATCCCCCTCCCCCTGCTGATTTCAAATAATTGCATCAATGTGAAACTGCCCCCCCTTCTAAATAAAAGTGCATTCTGCTGCATAGTAGAAATGTAGCAAGGGTGGTAGGCCTGATACAGGGGTAACCTATACAAACACAAACAGTCTATTTAGACTAACAGACTATATGTTGGATAAAAAAATCTTTGTGAATTGGACAAAATATGCACAGCAGCTGACCTTCATTTTTGGGATAGAGTGCTATTAGTGCATCTAGTCGTGTACAGCAAAATGTGGCCTCAGAGGACCAAAGCATGGTACAGAATATTAGCTCTATTACCTCTCTGTGTCACTTGTACCTATAGGTAAGCCTATAATAAGGCTTACCTATAGGTACTGTAAATATCTCCTAAACGTCAGCCTTTTAGGAGATATGCTCTGTGAAGAAATGGCCCTCCATGACATTTCTTCACTAAGAAGTGCCGTGACTGACGCTCCCTGCGCACAAGCGTGGGAGTGACGTCACGCGTCTCCGGCCAGTCACAGAGCCAAAGTCCATGGCCCCCGGAATCAAGAGAGGAAGATGGATGCAGCCACCAGCGGTGACAGCACGGGCTTTGTTTGCAGGTAAGTGCCACATAATGGGCTAGTATGCGATGCATACTAGCCCATTATGCTTTTACTTTGCAGGGGGAAAAAGTGGAAGTAAAACCCATCAGGGTTTACTTCCTCTTTAAAGCGGCATGCCACCCAAAAGTGGAAGCTCCACTTATCTGCCTCCTTTCCCTCTCTTGTGTCACATTTGGCACCTTTCGGGGGGCGCGGTTATATGTTTTTGACAGGTACCCGCCCCCACTTCCGAGAGATTTCACGTGGAAGTTTGCCCCCCTCCTCCTTCCCCTGCCACTGTGCCATTCAGAAAGCACTGCGTGCTTGGCACATGCGCAGTAGTGAACCGGCTGTGAAGCTGTAAGGCAGGGGTGCCCAACCAGTGGTCCGGGGGCCACATGTGGCCCGCGGAGCCCTCTGATGTGGCCAGCGACCTCCTGCTCTGGGATTGAATAGAAATAATACTGTTATTAAAGGTCAGTTTATTACTAAAATCACAGTGTATATATGGGCATATCTTTTCTGCAGTGGTTACTGGGCTGCTTTCAAACTGATATGCAGGTGCAGATGAGTTTACCTGCGGGTTACCTGCACTGAGCCATAGACTTCTATTATTACCTGCGAGTTTGGTGAGCTTTCTGAAAGTGCACCAAGCCTGCAGAATATAATAGCAGTCTATTGCAAACTGTGCATCACGTAGTGCTGGTAAACTGCAGTGCATCAGTGTGAAAGCAGCCTTGGACCCCTTAAACACGGTCAGTCCGACAGTCCGACCAATTGGACCCTCCATTCACCTCTAATTAGTGGCAGACATAAACCAACTTGTGTTCTACCTCCAATACGATCCACTAAAAGGTTGTGGGCTGCGTCTCTGTCCGCTCTCCAAATGCAAAGTGGACACGGACATGCCATCCACCCGCTCCGCTCATTGTGGCCTGCAACCGGTTACCAAGTCGCTTAAGTGGCCCTCGCTCTTCAAAAGGTTGGGCACCCCTGCTGTAAGGCTTCACTGCCATTTTCCCTAAGAGGCAATGGCAGCGGCAGCACCCGAGAGTCAACAAAAACATTGGCTGGGGTGCCGACATTGCTCGATTCCAGGACAGGTAAGTGTCCTAATATGAAAAGTCAGCAGCTACAGTATGTGTAGTTGCTGACTTTACATTTTTCACTGGGGGGGCTGAACTTTGCTTTAAATTTGATCTGTAGTCAAAACCCTTATTTCTTGGATGGAGTTTGAAAGGGTTACACCCCTGTCAGTTTTTCATTAGTATCTGTCTCCATTGGGGAGCCTTAACCTTGTATTTGTCAAAATAAAAAGATCAAGCTACGCTAATACCGTACATTCAAGCAGCCAGCAAAATGGAACTATACTTTATATAAAGACGTAAAAACTAATATAAATTGTGGCACTATAAAAGAAACCACTCAAATGTAAGAATATACATCTCACCTTAAGTAGTCATATCCTCCATAACAATCCCAAAAATTCCAAAATCGCCCCTTCAAGACATGGAAAAATCAGTGCACAAAAATCTTTAAATGTATGATGGACACCACCACCAAGTGCGCACTCACCGGACAATAGAACCTCCCAGATAAAGAGGCTTGTTTTTATTTGTGTGTTCATAATTTTTATAAATTTTACCAATGCTATTTGATTCATTGTCACTGACAAGGAAAGTGAGAGGAAATCCAGAGAAATTTTAGAGGTATCCCCAGAGCAAGAGTTAAAGTGTTACTAAACCCGCAACAGTAAAACCAGTCTGTATATGCAGTAAAGCATGCTTGTTATACTAACTGTGGAAGCTAAGGGGTTAATCCTCCGCATTGTGTAAAAAGGCTGTTTTATCCTGTTTTCTCTGATCCTCCCCTTCTTTTGCAGTCCTCAATCCATCTCCTGATAGTACAGAGCCTTGGGGGCACTCTGCACCATGGTGTTTAGTTATTTTTTTTTTTTTGGGGGGTGGGTGCATGTGATCTGCACTGGGTCAAGCACTGTCCAGACAGAGGGACAGGGGTCATGCAGCCTTATAGGACAGTCAAATGAGAATGAAAACTCCTCCTACAAGCTTTAACCAGTGCTTGTAGTGGACACTGATAGAAGTCACAAGACTGCTATATACTGCTGATGAGAAAAGGTATTTAGCAGTCTATATTTACTAAAGTAATTGCATTTCCATATTCTGTGTACTGTGGGAGACCAGATATAGTGAATGCAGGGTGCTCGTTTAGTAAAACTTTAAGAGGAAGTTTTTCACCTGTCCTGAGGGGCTTCCCCTCACTTTTGGAGATTTCTTATAACTTCCTGTTGGATCTCTGGGACAGGTAGTAAAGGGAATCTTCCCCATGGTACACAGAAAAAAAAAAAAAAAAAATTAACTCTCCCCTGCTTTATTGAAAACGAAAAAAAAAAGGTTTGGGATAAGCATACACTTTAAATATTTTATACTGTGCATGTTTACTTAGCTTTCCAATGATCTATGCTGTTGTGGGCTGACAGTAATGCCTCTGCTGCACTGAAATCCCAAGCAGTGTTTTCAGCCCTATATGAGTTTCTGGACCACAGACTTCTCTCCCACTACTTATACCCTCTATACGTATACTGTACATAGATTTCTTTCTGTGCCCATCCACCGTGTATAAGCAAATGACTATTGGTAGATATAGTTCTGGGGATCCTGCCTACTTCACTATGAACTGACCTAGGGTACCCTGCTGATCTTTCCCTCCCAGCATTTGCTCCTGCATGCATTTTACAAAGCTGGTGATGGCATCACAGGGAGAAATAAAAGCAGTTTTTCACTACAGGGACAAGGTGAAAGAAAACAATGTAATACACAGTCTAGTGGGGGAGAGGGAAGTTTGGGGGTAAATCTGGTTCATGCCTTTACAAATAATCTAAAGAACAACTATAATTTCAATTTTCAACTAATAGGTGTTAAATTGTTTAGTAAACTGTTACTTAGTTTGCTTTGTCAAAATAACTATTGACTTCCCAGTTAACATTCTACATGCAAATTTGTTAAGAGATGGATAGATGAAAAAAATTAAATAAATCAGTGTAATAAATGCAGTTTTACATTCAGATCTTTTGTTATAGAGAAAAAAAAGTTTAGGCTACTACTATAGACTTTAGTAGTAGGCACAATGGTACAGCTGGGCAAATGGGCTTAGAGGTATGTCCCCCTAATCGTAGCATTGTGGGAGCGTGTGCCCGCCACGTGCTCTGTGACCGTGCCCACGGACTCGATGTCCGCCGCGATCGTGTCACGGAGCGGAAGAACGGGGAGATGCCTTTGTAAACAAGGCATTTCCTCGCTCTGCCTAGTGACATGACAGGGATCTACTGCTCCCTGTTATCAGGAGCAATGATCGTTGTCATGTTAGTGGAAGCCCACCCCCCCCCACAGTTAGAACACCTCCCTAGGACACACTTAACCCCTTGATCACCCCCTAGTGTTTAATCGCTTCCCTGCCATTGTCATTTACGCAGTAATCAGAGCATTTTTATAGCATATAAATATATAGTATATATACTATATATTTATATAGTAAAAATGACAATGGTCCCAAAATGGTGTCAAAAGTGTCTGATGTATTCGCCATATTGTCGCAGTCACAAAAAAAATCGCAGATCAGCGCCATTACTAACTTTTGTACAAACCAATCTATATACGCTCATTGCGATTTTTTTTTTACCAATAATATGTAGAAGAATACATATCAACCTAAACTGAGAAAAAAATTAGTTTTTTATATATTTTAAATATTGCTTTTTCAAAATTGTCGCTTTTTTTGTTTATAGTGCAAAAAATAAAAAACCCAGAGGTGATCAAATACCACCAAATGAAAGCTCTATTTGTGGGGGAAAAAAAAAGACGTCAATTTTGTTTGGGTGCAATGTCGCACGACTGCGCATTTGTCAGTTAAAGCGACGCAGTGCCGTATCGCAAAAAGTGTTCTGGTCAGGAAGGATGTAAATCCTTCCGGGACTGAAGTGGTTAAAAGCGGTGTATCACTTTTAAGAGGTGTTTGACTGGCAGTGAGGAGGAAATATGTTGCCTCCTTACCACTTTTTTATTTAACTGTAAATTCCACAACCCCGCACTTGCAATGGGGTGTAATGCAGGGTGGTTCACCTAAATGGGTCGCATTCTGTGGCAGTATTGTCCACCGAAAAAGAGGTGGGAAAATCTTTGCTTTGTCATCCTTTACAGCTTAAAGTGATTGTAAAGAAAAACAGCTCAACCGTCTGTTTTAACTACCCCACCCCCCCCCCCCCCCAACTGCAAGTGTAAATGAGCCCTAAGTCTTAAGGATGGATCCACACTATTCCACATGCATGCAGCACATTTGGTAAGGCGCATATGTAGGTGTGAATGGGCCCATATAGTCTGCATTTACCTTTTGCACTTCACTGCAAGCCATAGATGCGAGGCAGCCACATAGAAGAGAATATGATTTCTACTTGAAATGCATTTTCATACATCAAAAAGGACAGGTGTGAAAAGACTCTCAATCTTTAGAAAATTTGACTTATTCTATTCTGAATAGAAAATATTTGAGGAGGGAAGGTCAAATAAATACTAACCTTAACTAAAAATGTTCTCTATTACAGAAATCTTTATGGTACATGTATTTTCAATATCGCTGTAGCTAGATTCGCTGGTAAAATTAAGTACTCCCCTGACAACTTGTACATTGTTATTGTATCAGAGAGCACAGCTGGCAGAGACACAGATGAGCAGTGGCCAAGAATCCACTGGAGCAAATATTAAATTCAGTTCTATAAATTAGTCTTCCAAAAAGGACGTGAAATCAGTAACATTAATTATGCATTTCAATAGATGCTACACAAGTAGGTTATAAATAAAAAGGAAAACACTGAGGAAGAGAACAATGAACACCAGGAAGAGAACAGACAACTCTGTACCACACATCCCCTATGCCACTCAGCAATTTTCAAACTTTATTTTTAGTGAACGGGTGATTACATTAGCTTGGTCCCCCAACCACAGCCTCCTAGGACACATCATGGATAGCACTGTTGAACCTCACCCATGCACAGTGGGGAGCTGGATGTGAAATTTCAGGAAGTCACAGCCGGCTCCCATATTCAAGATGGCAGAGTAGAAGCCTGGTGAAGAATCAGCTTCAAAACTGAACTCCATGGTCTAGAAAAGTCTGTTTCTTCAAAGACAGCAATACAGTATTTGTAACTGCTGACTTTTATTTAAAAAACAAAAAAGAAAAAAAAAAAAACTGAATAAGGTCCTCTTTGAACTGTATGGAAAGGGTGGAGAAGTGTAAGTGTAAGCCGCGTACACACAATTTTTTTCTGACGGATGTTTTCTTAAACTTGTCTTGCATACACACGGTCACACAAATGATGTCGGAAATTCTGAACATCAAGAACGCGGTGACGTACAAGACGTACGATGAGCCGAGAAAAATGAAGTTCAGTAGCCAGTGTGGCTCTTCTGCATGATTCCGAGCATGCGTGGAATTTTGTGCGTCGGAACAAATTTTGTTGTCGGGAAATTTAAGATCCAGCTCTCAAACATTTGTTGTCGGAAATTCCAACAGCAAATGTCCGATGGAGCATACACACGGTCGGAGTTTCCGACAGTAAGCTCACATCGAACATTTGTTGTCAGAAATTCCGACCATGTGTAAGACTCTCTGTTGGGTTTATACCATCATCTGGGGCTCTGTTAGAGAATCCCCCTCACTTACTGTACAGTACTGTTGACAATGTTTTCCCAGACAGGATGTGAGGGGCACTCTCCAACAGCAACACAGACAGAAATAAAAATGCTTTTTCTTAGCAGATTAGGGTAAGGCTAAAGCCGCATCAGATTTGTATTTCTGTCCTTGTCCCTGTTGGAGATTTTACCTCACTTCCTGTCTGGTAATTCCATTGTCAACAAGACAGAAAGTGGGGGAAAATCTCTTAAACAGGAGTAAACACCAGGGAGAGGTTATACTCCTTCCCCACTATATCTAAAATCAAAAAAAAATGTTGGGCTTTAAAGCCCACTCTCTACAGTCCAGTTCAAAACACCCTTTTTTTTCATTTTTTGGGGAGTGGGGAGGAGATAAAGAGTCTGATAATTGATTAATTTCCCTCAATGTATTAATTTCTATATAAAAATAGATCCTAAATGGGAGCTCTGTTAAGCCAACCATAGATGGATCGAAATTCAGCCAGTTCAGCAGGGATCCATCTATAGGCAGGCTGGTTGGACAGAAGTTAATCTCTCGATTGACTTCTGTCCAACCAGCCTGCCGGGATTCTTTTTTCCTGCTCAATCAGTGCCGCTGGCTATAGCCGGCAACAAGGATCATTGTATTCTGACTAAGGGGAACTCTCCCCGCTGTCAGAATACAATAGCTCCGTGGGAGAGATTCCCCCATCAACACCGAATTGAATCTTTTTTTTTTTTCATTCAACCCGCTGGTCAAAAAAAAAATACATCAATAGCCTGCCTTAGATTAGAGATAGGGACCATTACACTACTAGGAGCCTTAATGAAGTAGTGTGCTTCCCTGTATATTTGCAGTTATTAAAGAGGTGGTCCACCCGCACAAAAAATATTAAAAGTCAGCAGCTACAAATACTACAGCTGCTGACTTTTAATAAATAGACACTTACCTGTTCCAGGTTCCAGCGGTGTCGTCAGAAGATGACGAGCAGCCGCTCGTCTCTCGGCTGCCCCCGCCGCCATCCTCTGTCAGGGAATCAGGAAGTGAAGCCGAAACGGCTTCACTGCCCGGTTCCCTGCTGCGCGAGTCGCGCTGCGCGTCTGTATTGGTCCCCATTGTGTCCTGGGAACTGTGTTTCGGGAGGGGGGGGGGGAGAAATTCGATAAGCGGAAGTTCCACTTTAGGGTGGAGCTCCGCTTTAAATCAATAATTTTATTTTTCGATACAAATTATTAAAAGTGTCAATTTTTATTTTTTTTTATGACTAGCTGGTAAGTATGCTGGGGAAAAAATTATTCAATTCGGTGTTGATGTATATCGTTCTGTGAAATTGCTTGTCCATGTGTACCTTACTTAAAAAGCGGCCATTTTTTCACTTGTTGGCCTCCAGTGGAGAAGCATTTCAGCTGTCAAGTCTTCAGCTGTCATTGAGCTGTGCTGGGCTTAAAGCGTATACTTAAAGCGTATGTACATTTAAGGAAAGGAGGAATGGGATGCCTCCAGGCTTACATGCCCTCAATTTATTTATTGCTATACTGTATATGTCTTATGTCTGTTAGGCTCGGTTCACACTGTTACGATGGTAAAGTCTGCCTTGAATGCTATTTAGGAGCCTGTACAAGAGCTGAAGTCGCACCCAAGTTGTACCAAAGTAGTGCAGGAACCTTTTCTAAAGTCAGACTGACTTGTGTAGTATCAGTTAAGACGGCTCTCATAGGAAAACATTCAATTTGTCATGCAACTTGGGGTCTCACAAGTTGGATCCCAAGTGAACCGAGCCTAAAATTAGATTTAAGGACCACACTTCACAGAGGGGCCTTGATGAGAAAAGTGTAACTTCCACATAGATTTGCATATATTTGCAACTCAAAACCTGTTTTTAATGTAAATTGTAGTATTATTTATTTTACTGACTAGCTGGTATGTATGCTCTGAAATGTTTGTATTGTAAAAGTTTTTGTTTCATCTGTCTGTGACTCCATTGGGGAGAGTTCCCCTGACTTTCTGTTATTATGTTGCTGTAAAAGAAATGGGGCTGCAGCCTTCACCGACAAAGGAGGCACAGACTGCAATAAAAACATTACCATAAATTTTATCCATTCATCACTCTATTCTCCCTGTATTCCTCTATTCATCACTTTATTGTCCATTATATTCTCATTCTCCCTGTTATGCCGCGTACACACGGCTGGACTTTGCATCGGGCAAAACTCTGTTGGCATTTCCGACGGAAAAATTTAGAACAGGCTCTATATCTAAGTCAGTCGGAAATGCTGACAGAAAAAGTTCAATGGGGCATACACAAGGTCGGAATATCCGATGAAAAGCTCCCATCGGACTTTTTCCATCGGAAATTCCGGCCGTGTGTACGCGGCATTAGAAAGATTTCCCATCACTTATCAACCCATGTCATAACCTCTATAAATAAGACCCTTCAATATTTTTTTTTCTTTATAATTATGATAAAACATGGGACCTATTCACTAATGCATAACACAGCACTTTACAGAAGGGTATGTTTCAAAAGAACATAAAATGACACCTTCATCTAAGTATTAGTAAAGGTGTATTTACTCTATTTTTTCGTAATCTATGAAGAGTAATGGAACATTAGGCAATCTGCCTCGTTAGACTGTATGTGAATCAATACACATATGTTACTTGTCTGCTGAAACAATACAATCTGTTCCATATGCTTCATTGCATATGTAAGCTTGTTTCTATAAACTGCCTATCCCAAAGCTGAACTCTGCAGACAAAAAAACAAAAAACATTAATTCCAGTTGTGTTAATACTACAAATATATGCAATTTTAACAACGTCAGTCCCAGAGCCTTTTCCCATCTTTACATCCTTATGTTCTAGAGTTTTTTTTTTTTAAATGATTCTAAAGGCAGTGGAATCAGAGCCAAGCTTTTAGTCCAATAAGCCTAAAGGATTGTACGTAGTTTGGAAACAAGGTTACCATAATGCCTAAATTTCAAACAAATTATGAACCTTTTTACTGATTTAGCTGAGTTTCTTTAGATATGTATTTGCACATTTTGAGTATTTTCCTGTGAGAGAGCCTGCCCCTACGGCCATAATACCTTGACAGAATCTGATCTTGTCTAAACTGAAAGCTAAGCCGAGTCAGGCCTGGTTAGTACCTGGATGGGAGACTGCACTGGAAGTTGTCTCTGCAGGATTATACTTTGTTAATGAATACCCAAACTAAATTGACAGGTGCCACTCAAGGCTCACGGGGTCCTCTTATGTAGCAGCTGTTTGGAGTGCAGACAAGGACAGAGCTTCTGCCAACTAGTTACATAGTAGGTGAGGTTGTCCATCAAATCCAACCTATGGCTTAACTCTAACCATCAAATGGAAAAGTCCTGAAAGTCGCACATCTCTGCAAAACCCAGTGAGGTGTATAACAGCCTCAGGCCATGCGTCTAATCCAGGAATTTTCTCTTTTCTGTTAATGGATAGTTTGTATTCTTTCTAGTTTATATACAGCAGGTAAAATAAGTATTTAACACGTCACCATTTTTCTAGGTAAATATATTTCTATATTTCAATATTTCTATTGACATAAAATCTTTACCACATGTTAGTAACAACCCATGCGATCCATACATACAAGAAACCAAAACAAATAAGTTCAGAAATTAAGTTATGTTTAATAAAATGGAATGACATAGGGAAAAAGTATTGAACACGCTAACTGAAATTAATTTAATACTTGGTATAAAATGCTTTGTTGGTAATGACATCTTCAAGACGCCTCCTGTATGGAGAAACCGATCGCATTCATTGCTCAGGTGTGATTTTGGTCCATTCTTCCACACAGTCTTCAAATCTTGAAGGTTCCATGGGCCTCTTCTATGAACTCTGATCTTTAGTTGTTTCCATAGATTTTCTATTGGATTCAAGTCAGGTGATTGGCTGGGCCATTCTAATGCCCCTTACACACGGTCGGAAATTCCGACCACAAAATACGTCAGATTTTTTCTGACGGATTTTGTCCGACACTGGTGTTGCATACACACGGTCGGACAAAGTTGTCGGTAAATCCGATCATCCTGAACGTGGTGATGTTCGTTGCGTACGACGGGACTACGTAGAGGCTAGTAGCCAATAGCTTTGGTCTTGTAATGTGATCTGAGCATGCGTGGCACTTTGTCCGTCGGAATTTGCTACACACGATCAGAAAAAGTCCGATGGAGCCCCCACACAGTCGGAACTTCCGACAACATGGTCCGACAGGACATTTTCCGTCGGAAAATCCGACCGTGTGTACAGGGCATTACAGTTTTATTTTCTTTCTTTGAAACCAATTGAGAGTGTCCATGGCTTTGTGTTTGGGATCATTGTCTTGCTGAAATGTCCACCCTCGTTTCATCTTCATCATTCTGATAGATGGCAGTAGATTTTTATCAAGAATGTCTTGGTACATTTTTACATACATCCTTCCTTCAACGATATGAAGTTTGCCAGTACCGTATGCTAATAAAACAGGCCCACACCATGATGTTCCCACCTCCAAACTTCACTGTTGGTATAGTGTTTTTGGTGTGATGTGCAGTGCCATTTGACATCCAAACATGGTGTGTATTATGGCAGAGTTACATTTTGGTCTCATCTGACCAGACTATATTCTCCCAGTATTTTACAGGCTTTTCTGTTGTGCAGCAAAGTTCAACGTGCTTTTTCTTCAGCAATTAAGTCTTGCATGGTGAGCATGCATACAGGCAATGATGGTTGAGTGCATTACTTATTGTTTTCTTTGACACAATTGTACCTGCTAATTCAAGGTCTTTCTGAAAAGCTCTCCACAAGTGGACAACTATTCTGATAATTCTTTACATGAGGAGTACCTGGTCGTGGTGGGTTTATGGTGAAATTATGCTCTTTCCACTTCTGAATTATGGCCCCAACAGTGCTCACTAGAACATTCAAAAGTTTAGAAAATCTTTGTAACCAATGCCATCAGTATGTTTTGTAACAATAAGGTTGCAAAGGTCTTGAAAGAGCTCTTTGCTTTTACCCATCATGAGATGTTTCTTGTGTGACACCTTGATAATGAGAGACCTTTTTATAGGCCATCAGTTGAGACTGAACCAGCTGATATTAATTTGCACTGACAATGGGCAGGATTGCTTTCTAATTACTGATCGATTTCAGCTGCATGCTTTGTACCTACCTTTCTTCATATGTTCAATACTTTTTTCCCTGTGTCATTCCATTTTATTACACATAATTTATTTTCTGAACGTATTTGTTTTGGTTTCTTTGTATGTATGGATTGCATGGGTTGTTACCGACATATGGTGAAAATTTCATGTCGGTTCACACTGGTGCACTGTCTGACATCGGATGTGATTCGCACCGCACTGCAGTGCACATCACATGCAATGTCAGTGTGATGCAAACTCAGCCATACAGATTGTATGGCTGAATTTGCATCACATTTGAACCAAACCCTTTTTTTGGTCCGCACCAGAACCTGATTGCATGGGTGTTCACACCCATGTAACCCGATTCCTGCCTAAATTGACAATTCGCATTGCGATATGCAAACTGATTTGGGGGTGTCATTAACTTTCTATTGACACTCCAAGCAGTTTGCATATGGCAGTGTGAACTGCCTGCGAGTCGGGTGTGATGCAGAAATCTGCAGGGTTCTCGCATCGCACCAATGTGAACCGAGCCTTAGAAATATATTTATCTAGACAAATGGTGACGAGTTCAATATTTATTTTAACTGCTGTATTTAACATCATTTGATTGTAATTCTTCAGTGAGATAATATGTGTTTTTAGCTTTTATTTAATTTGCTTCCTATGTGCTGCTCAGAGGTTAATTAAGAATACATTGGTTCCCCCCGCCTGGCTGTCCGAATAGTAACTATGTTTGCGTATTTTTAATTGGTTGATTCAAACAGCAGGAGGTGGTATCAAACAAGTGATGTGTATATTAATGAGACATTTATCTTGTTCCTTTTCTTGTTCACAATGGATTTGATAAAGACCCAAGTGGTTGAAATGGACCATCCAAAGGTATGTGTTTTTGCATCTTTCGCGTTTTTTAAATATAATTATAATAATGAATTCTAATAAAGGTTTTGGTATTATATTCCAGCTGTGCTGACAATCTTGTAATTTTTAAACTTGCCAACGTATGAGAACACTAATTGCACTCCTGGTATTTATCTCTAGTGAGAGTGTATGGAGCGTTAGCTGGTTTGGACATTTATTTTATCTATAAATTCATAAATTAAATTTTTATATTATGAAGTTTGCTTTTAAATTCTGTAGATGTTTTTTACCTTTCCACAGTTCACTGGAATGCATATGGGACAAAAATCTGTTAGTGGAAATGACAACATTAAAAAAAAGGATAATTTTCATATCTTTGCATTCGCTAAAATTCTAAAAGAAATTGTGAATGCTTATGTGAGTGTTTGATGCTAGTACAGTAATTACAAATGTGTTCCAGGGCTTTCTAGCTGGAGCCTAAAGAGGTTGTAAATGTCCGTTTTACTTACCTGACACCTCGAACTTGTCCCACGGGGACGCGCTGTCTCTCTGCCCGGGGTTCTCGGCTATTGATTGGATAGATTGATAGCAGCGCAGCCGTTGGCTCCCGTTGCTGTCAATCAAATCCAATGACACGGGGGCCGGGGCCTCCTGCATTCGGCCTCTATGGATGCTGGACTCGGGAGTGCGCCCGCAAGGTAACTCCCTCTGGGAAGCGCTTCTCCGAGGGGGTTATCAGATGTGGGGAGGAGCCGCGAGAGCCACCTAGGGACCCCAGAAGACCAGGTTTGGGGCCACTCTGTGAAAATGAGCTGCATAGTGGAGGTAAGTATGATATGTTTATTTTATTTTTATTTTTTTAATTGTTATCTTTACAATCACAACAGGAAAATAGATTTTGTATTGATTGATTTATTTATTTATAATTTTAATTGATGATTATTTATATTTTGTAAAACTTCTATACCTGAGATCGTGATCAGGATGGGGGAGACCTTTTGCAGCCCTTCATAGTCATCTGCAGCACTAGATCACATAAAATAGTAAACTAATGCTCAGTGGTCTGCTGCCGAGTAAGCATGACAGTGCTGGATCAGCTCTGCCCTATTTAAAGATGGTTGCTGGATTGCACAGAAAGTTCTGATGACATCATAGGGAAAATGATACAATGCAAAAGCATTGTGTGGTACTGTGTTGAAACACAATGTTTGACTGAGCATTCTGCATCAGGATTGCAAGCCAACAATATGATTAATTCAGTACCTGGGCTTAATACTGCACCTGTCACTGAAAGCCATCAGTTTCCACATTACCACCCACCAGGATCTGCCAATGACATTGAAAAAGGGACTCAAGTGGTTAAATACAAATATTGTAAGCACCTGAATACGTCTTTAGTTTTCTATAATTTCTTGCTCAGCAGTACTCATACTTCGAGAAGAAGGATGCACACTCTGAGCCAATCAGGGCACTATTTCTTTGCTCAATGCTGTCTAGACCTGGTACCAAGCGTGGGGAGGACAGCAATGACCCCAAGGGTGGGCTGCTGCTCCTTCAATGTCATTCAGCAGGTTAGGTGGGTAAAGGACCTTTCTTAAATAGGGAAGAAAAAAAAGCAAGATCTTAGACCTGCCTTTCCTTTCTAGCAGGGTTGCATAGACTCTAAATACAGTACAAATCTTTTGGAAGGTAAAAACTTTCACATAAATCAATTTCAATAGTGTATTTTATGTACTGTCTTGAGTTCAGCTTTCAGTTATTTAAACTGTGTGGTAAAAGTTCAGATAATGCTTTCTGTAGCTTTTATATCATATGCATTACAAATAACAGACATTCAGTTAAGTACATTTTTTAGATAATTTGATGATAAAAGGATAACATTTCCGATTGTCTCAGGCTGTTGTATTCTGTTTTAATACCCTTCAGTTGGGAGGAAAAAAGAAACTTGCATAATGTGAAATTTTTCTTTCTAAGCAGAAATCAACAGTACTAAAATTCCTTTTGAAAATGTTGAAGGTCTTTTTTTGACACTTCTAATGCCGCATACACGCGGTCGGAATTTCCGATGGAAACAGTCCGATGGGAGCTTTTCATCGGATTTTCCGTGTATGTCCATCCGTCTTTTTCTGTCGGAATTTCCGACGGACTTTGGATTGAGAACCTGTTCTTAATTTTTCCGACGGAAAACCTTTCTATCGGATCTTCCGATCATGTGTATGCAATTCCGACACGCAAAATTCCGACGCATGCTCGGAAACAGTTTGACGCATGCTCAGAAGCATTAAACTTCCCTTTTATAGTGCAGTCGAACGTGTAGAATGCCGTGGTGTTATTGACCGTCGGAATTTGGTGTGACCGTGTGTAGGCAAGACAGTTTGAGTGAAATTTCGTTGGAATTCCAAGGGGAAAACCATCAGAGCTTTTTCCGACGAGAATTCCGACCGTGTGTACGCGGCATTACAGTGCACGCATTAAGCCTCTTCTATCAAAGTGACAGTGTCAGACTGTTCCTTTAACCACTTCAGCCAAGGAAGGATATACCCCCTTAATGACCAGGCCATTTTTTGCGATATGGCACTGCGTTAGTTTAACCGACAATTGCGCAGACGTGCCACGCTGTACCCAAATAAAATTGAGCTCCTTTTTTTCCTTACAAATAGAGCTTTATTTTAGTGGTTTTGATCACCTCTGCGGTTTTTAACAAAAAAAGAGCGGCAATTTTGAAAAAAGAAAAAAAAAGGCATTTTTTACTTCTTGCTATAATACATAGCCAATAAAAATTTTTTTAAAAATAATAACTTTTTCATCAGCTTAGGCCAATATGTATTCTTCTACATATTTTTAGTAAAATAAATCTCAATAAGTGTATATTGATTGGTTTGCACAGCAGTTATATCATCTACAAAATAGGGGAAAGATATAGGGACTTTTTTTTTTCTTTTTATTGTTTTTACTAGTAATGGCGGAGATCAGCGATTTTTAGTGTAGCGGGAAATTTTTGTAGACCAGTGACACCAATACAGTGATCAGTGCTATAAAAAAACTTGACTTGTCACAGCACTGCGCTGCAAGTTTCTACCTATGTGGAGGGGGGGGGGGGGTGTGCACCTTTCCTCCAATCAGCTGTCTTGGCTGTATGCCCAGAATCCACTCCCAGTGCTGAACAGGAAGAGAAAATCTCTAACACAATGTGCACTTTCTAAAGAATATAGTAACCTGAAGACAGCATATATACTTGTAAAACTTATGTAGGGAAATTTGTTCCATCTCTGCATATCATCTGAGGCTGTTCACTTCATGTGAGGGTGTACATCCACTTTAAGGTTAGGGTTTGCCAAACCATAAAAATATTATATCACAATTTCCTTGATAAACTGATTAGCAGCTGGATTCACTGATCAGTTCCCTACAGAAATCCTATGACTTATGCTACAATTGTCACAACGTAGCTGTAATGTTAAGCTCAAACACCTAAACAATGCCTCTTAAAGTGGGCCTTAAGTCATTTTTTCCATCTTTCCATCTATTAAATCAGGTTCTGCCCTTGTTGTTTTAAGTTTGGATAGTAAAACATTGTTTTTCTGCCTGTAAATACCTTATATAGCCCACTTCCTGTTTCTTGTCTGGTCATTAGTCTAGACTTATGACATCATACACAGCTCTCTCACTCTCATGAGAGTTTTCCAGGAAGGGAGGGGGATGAGTCATAAGAGGGCCAATGAGGGCTGCAGAGCTGGAGGTGTGCCTCTGTGTGTCTGTTTAAATACAGGAAGTGAACAGGCAGCAGCTTCAGCTGCCCACAGTTAAAATGGATGCAGCCAGACTCAGTGAAGGGAGATTTCTGCAGCATATTTGGCAACTACAGAATCACAGTAAATATAAAATAATATGCAAAGTGGTTGGAGGGAAGCTTCAGAATGGAAAGATGTTTTTATTACAAATTATGTGAGCAGACTGCAGTTCCTCTTTAAGCAGCCCATACACGAGTCTGTTTTTTTTTTCGTTCAACTGGCGTGTTCAAAGAAAAAGACTGGCTCAATTCCCCCATCCGCATTGAGTGTGTAAATTCTCCCCTCTGTCAGGATACAATAGATCAGCAGGGAGGATTCACACACTTAATGTGGATGGGGGAATCAAGTCAGTTTTTTTCTTTGAAAACGTGGGTTAAAAGGAAAAAAACAACGATTAGCGCATCAGGCTATTGCTTGCAGCACTGATTGAGTGGGGAAAATCAGGGCGACCAACTTCTGTACAACCTCTCTGCCCATATATGGATCAAAATTTGGCCGGTCTCTCCTGAACTGGCCAAAATTCGATCCATGTATGGCCAGCTTTAGGTCTCATTCAGCTGGGCAATTAATCCCATCCTCTGTGCAACCATCTGCATCCACCTCAAAGCTGCATGCAGGCAGCCCATATTAGTGGAAGCACACACATCGCTGGCACGGGCACAATCACATGTCAAGGTTTGATATGCAAGCGGGAGCAGGTGCACTGATCTGAACACAGAGGCACTTCGACATGCGATTGTGTCCGGGTGTGCAGCCACTTCTATGGACTGCCTGCACACAGCTCCAAGGTGGATGCACATGCATCTGCCAGCTGCCCTGCAGGGAGAATGGGATCATTTGCCAATATGAATGAGCCCTTAAAAACAAACGTCCTTCATTAAATATGTTAACCATAGGTAACTTGTCCGACAAAACAGAAAATAGCATTACTAATAGAGAAAAATAAAACAATGGTTTAAAATGTGAAAAAGAAAACACTTGAATTGGTGACGACATGTGAATGTATATACAGATTACAATGCATTCTGTACTTAGCCTGTTACTCCTTACTTTTTAAGCTTTGCCTGCTTCACTAAGACATAATGAACAGCTTGTTCAGCAACGCATACAGAGCTAACCACAGGGAATAACAATTTAACTTTAGTTCAGATATACAATATATATTTAAAACTTCCACATTATGGTCATCCTTCTTCACAAATGAAAGAATATAACAAAAGGTTAAACACTAAAGCGCTCTATAATGCTCACTTTAACCATAAGTTCATACGTTCACTATAGATCACTGCTTAGTATTGTACTGAAATAAGAAGTTATTCTGTAAAATGAACACACAGTGCCAGTCAAATTATATATTCCTTTTTAAGCCTTCACATAAATCATTCTTTTAGATAAAATTTTACTTGAGAAATCAATTGTTGCGAGGACAAAGTAATCATTTTCAGCTACTTACCCTCTGACAGCATGAATGAGTCTCAATGATGGGTAGGCAGTTCGTACTCTGAGTTTGTTTTTAAGGATTAGTGCATTAACCCACTCAACATGTTTCTCTCCACCTTTGACCATGAAGGCTGGAATCCACAGGACACTGTCATTAAGCATGGAGAGTCTATGTACAAACTTATGCCGGTCAGTCTCATTACGAAAGCCTCCAAACGCTCTTTGTACCACCGAGGGGTTCATGGTAATAAAATCTGATTTAGTTCCAACGTCAGATGCAAATTCAACCACAGGAGCTAAGTTGCACCTAAAATATAAAAAAAAAAATATGTTTAGAGTGGTTATGTGCCATTATTTAAGAAAGGTCCAACCTAAAATGTAAAAAGCTAAACTCCAGGCAAACTGCTAAATACACAGATGAAATACAATATAATGGAGCTTGGCAAGGAGTACCCTCACCTTACCCTCACCTTGCCTATGACAAAAGGGAAGAGAGGCCAACTCAGCCTTTGGAGGATTTTGTAGGCACAGCATGAGGCAGTAAATATAAAAAAAATACTAATTTTATTGGATATACATTAAAATACAACAATAATACAAAATAGGGGAAGGCATGTTAAAAAAGCCCCCTCAACAGATACTCAATCCTTTAGTATAGAGACCAGAAAGTCACAATGTGTTACAGAATATATTTTTAGCATATCCTGGTATTTTTTTGGCTGGCTCCTGGGGTTGTCTTTAGGAGGTTTTCCCTATTCTGAGTTGGCCTCTCTTCCTTTTTGATTATAATGGAGCTGTTTTAAATGCCAAAGGATTTGTATTTCTGTTCATCCAGTCCTGAGAATTACAGAGAAAAAAAAACTGAGAAAAAATTACAGCCTGGCCATACAGCACAGCCCTGTCTGGCCTAAAAACTGATTTTTCTCTGCTCCAGTTCACTTTTATATACAAATCTACTCCGTACATTCAGCCTATGACTGGACAGTAAAGAAGATGCAGGAGACTGATGAGCTCATCTCTCTGATGCTCTAATGGGCACTGATGAGGCTGCACTGATGGGGACTGATGAGGCAGCACCAATGGGCATTAATGAAGCTGCACTGATGGGCACATATGAGGCTGCACCGATGGGCACTGATGAGGCTGCACTGATGGGCACTGATGAGGCTTGCTCTGATGAGGCTGCACTGATAGATGGCCGCACTGGCTCAAGGCTGTCCAGCCTGGACCTGCACCCGGTGGATCCTGTTGGAGGAGCTCCAGGAGCCCAGAGCAGGAGTACAAGAGCCGCACAGGGGACACTTACTGCCAAGGGCTCCACTCTACCCCTGTCAGCTTCACTCCTCTGCTGACATGACACTCCTACTTCCCTACAGCCCTGCATCTCCCCTAACCCGCTCTTCACATTCTTGTCCCTTTTCTGCTTTAACCCTTCCTCGCATAAAGCAGAACTTCCCTTTTTAGGTGAAGTTACACTTTAAGTAAAGCACAGACTTCAGGGGTCAGGATTAAGTAATACAGAGAATTCAGGGGTCAAGAGTAAGTAATTAAGAGGGTTCAAGGGTCAGGAGTAATTAATAAAGAGGGTTCAGGAGTCAGGATAAGGTAATGTACAGAGATCAGGATTAAGTAATGCAGAGAGTTCAGGGGTCAGGAGTAAATAACAGACGGTTCAGGGGTCAGGAGTGATTAATAAAGAGGGTTCAGGGGTTTGGATTAGGTAATGTACAGAGTTTAGGGGTCAGGGTTAAGTAATGCAGAGAATTCCGTGGTCAGCAGAAAGTAATAGCAGAAGTTCAAGAGTCTGGATTAGGTAATGCACTGATTTCAGGGGTCAAGATTAAGTAATACATAGAGTTTAGAGGTCATGTCAGGTCCAAGTAACTTGCACGCTGTCCCTCAATTCCAGCGCCCAGCATCCTCCCTGGGAGCTGGGCAGCATTAACATTGCAGTGTTAAACCACACTGCACTAGCAGACTGACTCTTTTTTCGTCCAATTCAGGTACCTGTCCTGCTTAATATAAAAAAATACATTCAATCATGTTTATTAATTAATAAAGAGCTGCATTCATTTGTGTCTTTTATATTCACCTTGAGTTAAGCGTTAAGCTATATATAGGTTAGATATTAAGATAACAAATGCTAATACAATTATACACTTTGTTAAAGAAAATAATAATGCATTTAGTATAAGTCCTCAGTACAGTAGCACTGGAAGTGGAAGGGTGCCAGTCAGGCAGTGCTACAATGCATTGTACTGACAGAGATCAAAGGGGATGGAAAGATGGCTTATCAGAATGCTACTGCCCCTTCAGTGTGCAGTTATATTGTTGCCCTGAACACATACAGAAACCCATGTGCTGTACATTTTCAGAGTTACAGGAAGTGGACATCTAATGAGGATTATGAGCTTCAATACCTACAAAAATGCAGACATAGGTAGGCAGATAGTCTTAGGACTTATTACCAAAATTGCATGTTTTGCTTTGGTCTTCCTTAGAGAAAATCTGTGCTTTGCCTATTTAATGCAAAACAACAGGTTTGCTGTAATTCCCTGCCCCTCTCCAACATTTAGTTTAATTAATTTTGCCCTTAGCCAGGTGCTAATGTAAATATACTGCATGTGTTAGGAACATGTCTCACTAACCATCTATGCATTACCAGGATTTCTGGAACCTCCAATTTTACAAGGATTTCTGCCGAGAGTTCCAGAATACCTGACTGTACTTCCAATGCTGCTCACAGAATCACTGTCAGGACTTCCAGTATCCCTGCCAGTACTTCCTTTGGCATGCACAGAATCTATGCTTGTATTTTCAATACTGCTTGCAGAATCCCTGCCAGGACTTCCAGTATCCCTGCCAGTACTTCCAATGGAACTCAGAATCTCTGCCAGTACATCCAATAGTGCTTGCAGAATCATTGCCAAGATTTACAGTGCTCCCTGAAATAACACTGGGTGTGTCCTCTGACCCAAAGGAACATTTAAGCATCAGTCCTAGAAGTGACCTGTACTGTGTCTTCTGTCCAGCTGCGATTGTCTGACCATTGCTGACTCGGGCTGTTCTGACTGCTCTCTTGTTTGCCACCTGCATTGAACCCTGTCTGGGCTCCAATCTCCCTTGATTGCCTCCTGCCTCACCCCCTGCATGGTCCTATGCTCTTCCAAATCCCATAGTGTACAGTCTCCAATCCATAGCCTCCTTGTCCCTCCTCAACCCTTGTTGGGGCAATCCTGGAGACCATGATTTACTACTAGCACACAGAGAACCCTTTCTCCGCTCTAGTGAAGCTGATGCTTTGATTCAGTGCCTCAAGTGAGTCCTCATCATCCGCTGAGTAATGTAGTAGTAGTAATATGGTACTTCTGGGCAGGGGTCAAGTCCTGGGGAAAAAAGTGTGGGAACTCCCACCCAATATCCACTCACCCACCAAAAAAAAAAAAAAAATGATACGCTCATATGAACGCTTCAAAAGTGGTATTTCATCCAATTTTCGTATTGTGTGTATGAAGCTTAACTGTTAGTACGTAAAAAAAAAAAAACAATCCTCAATAAACATAAATACGGTAATTCTCTGGATAATCAGCATTCATTCAATTGTACTTCCATGCAAATGTGAACATCATGTTCTGATCTTTATTGGGGAATTTTATTTTGTATATAGAGTTTATGTGGTGAGTTTACACTTTACATTGAACAGAATTTGGATAACACAGGGTTAAACGGAAAGGTCATAAATGAACTGCACATTATCTGTACAGAATGCTTGGGGAGATAGTGATGTGTTCCTGCTTAGAAAATGTATGTTAGCTTGGGGGGCTGCAAACTCTGCAGGGCTCCAACACACACTCGCTGCTATTCCAACCCTTCACATATTTCCACATAAACTTCCCTCCTGGCATTAAACTTTGCCAGGTATTGTGCTCAGCTTACCACCCCAAACTGATGTTCCTCCCTTAGCTCACCTCTCTCCCTGCATGTCCTGTGAGCAGAATAGCTGTGCTCCTCCTCTGGGTTCTCTCATCATATGGCACTGAAGCTAGAGGAGGGGGGGATTCAGCGGGACACACAGAGCAAGTATGCAGGAGACTGGGGGGGGGGGGAGATGAGGAGACAGAAAATCAGGAGGGGCCGGCGGGGAGGAGCGCATCACGAGAGGTCTGACTAAATACAATCTCTTAGCAGAAGGCACCTGATCTACCCGTCAGCTAGCTGTGATTGACAGGTAGATCGAAGCGGAAGCTGTCATGGGGCCCCCCACTGCCAATGCCTGAATGGTCAGGTGTGCAGCACTTACTATTGCGAGCTGTGTCGGCAGCTGCTGGTGTAGCACCTGCCACACAGCTTGAATACTTCAAAGTCTTGCAGGACACAGCTGCCAATGGGAACTGAGTTCCTGTTGTGGAAAAAGTACAGGAACTCCGTTCCCATGCGTTCCCGCAGGACTTGAGCAGTATGTGATTCACTCCATCTGGCATAATTGGTAAAGTAAAGTGGTTCTAAAAGCTTAAGTTTTTTTTACCTTCATGCATTCTTTACATGAAGGTAAAAACCTCTGTGCAGCAATCCCCCACTCAATACTTACCTATGCCCCATCTCGACCAAGCGATGTGCACGAGAGCCTTGTGTTTTTTTTTACCTTCATGCATTCTTTGCATGAAGTTAAAAACTTTCTCTGTGCAGCAATCCCCCACTCAATACTTACCCCATCTCGATCAAGTGATGTGCAGGAAAGCTTTCTCATTGACTGAGACAGCAGCGGGAGCCATTGGCCCCCGTTGCTGTCAATCACAGCCACTGAGCCAATCAGGAGAGAGCGGAGGTGGGCTGATCGGCAGCTCTGTGTGTGAATGGACATACAGAGCTGCAGCTTAGGTGCCCCCATTGCAAGCTGCTTGCTCTGGGAGAATTCGGCAGGAGGGAGGGGCCAGGGGCACCATTAGGGGAGCTGAGAAGAGGAGGATTGGGCCTGCTCTGGGCAAAACTGCACAGAGCAGGTGTGTATGGCATAAATATATATTTTTTTTAAAAAGGCTTTTATATCACTTTAACGTTGGCACAAAGGGAGTCCATATTCCTGTGCAAGCTATGAAAACTGGCTCACATAGGGCTTTCCTTTGCTGGGAGCAGCTGAGCAGAGCATTGGAGAGCTAAAAAGTAAGAATATACAGCTGGGGAGGTCTAAGCTAAAGTGACCCTGTCGCCTTGTTCTATGTGGACAACATACAGGTTTATTTATCCTATGGAGATGATTACATGAATTGGGCTGATTGTAACCTAGATGGCATACAGTATATCCATCAATGTATGCCAACTCTCCTGTAACATTCACAAAATAAAGTGCTTTTTTATTTTTGGCCAGAAATGTATATACTTAAGCAGAGCAGTAAGGTTTTTTTCCCTGCAAACTTACAATATCACCCTGATGACTAGTAATATAAGCACTCCTTTCATTAGTATTTCAAATATGCAAATACAGTTTTTCTGACATATGTTCTGTCGACCATTTCTATTCACTTAATAAGGGTAAGTATTACAGTAGGTAATCTACTCGCTTGACTTTTAGTCATCACAATTTTTCCAACTTGTGCCATTTTGTAACTTTTAACTTAATTGAGTAATAAAATTTGAGTGCAGGAAATGAAGCATAAAAAGGCAGTTAAAACAGATTGAATCATGCAGTTTAAGTACTACAGTTAATTGATAATTTACAATGTGTTACCAAATGCATATCCTTATCACTAATTAAAATGCACAGAACATGCAAACTGCATAAGATGACAATATATATATATATATACACACACACACATTGTACACACACAGTGCAAAAGTTCTAAACACTTGTGAAAAAATGCTGTAAAGTGAAGGAGAAATAAGGCAATTAATAGTTTTCATTTATAAAGTAATAACTTACTAACTGAATATACATAAAGACCCCAAATCAAATCAATATTTCTCAGTTTAACCCTTTGCTTTTAAAACACCATCAATTCTCCTAGGTGCATATGCGCAAATTTTAGTTTTTTTTAGAAATTTGAAAGGTAGGTTGTTCCAAACATCTAGTAGAACTAACTACAGTTCTTCCCTGGATTTAGGCTGTCTCAGTTTCTTCCATCTCTTAAAATAGAACTATAGGCAAACTTTTTTTTCCATTTTGGATAGAGCAAAGGGCGGGGGGGGGGGGGGTTAGCTCTCTAATGGGAGCACAGACAGCAATAAAAACTGATAGGCATTCTAATCCATCAACAGTATGTCTAAAACTAAAACAAAAGTTTTACTTTCAGTTATACTTTAATGTAGCCCCTGACAGACCCAAACATGTGTGATTCAGGGCTCTGTGGGGGCCATGCTATCTTTTTCAGAACTCAGCATCCTTCTTTTCTTAAAAAAAAAAAAATGGTTAATGACTTTTCTTTTTGGGGGGGACTATTAATTCTGCCCAAATCCTTAACTTCATGTGTGGAAATGCAGTCCCAAACCTACAAGGAACATCCACCATGATTTACCGTTGCTTGCAAAAACTCATCCTTACACTAATATTTCAAAGTTCCGCCAATTTAATTTTTTTTTCTAAAAGTCAGCAGCTACAAATACTGGACACTTACCTGTCCAGGGCGCCCACGATGCTGGCACCCGAAGCCGATCTGTCCCTCGGCTCTCGGGTGATGCCGCCGCCATCTTCGGTAAAGGAATCAGGAAGTGAAGCCTTGCGGCTTCACTTCCTGGTTCCCTACTGCACATGCACAACTCACACTGCGTGTTCCCACTGGTCCCTGCTGTCTCCTGGGACCTGTGTGTCTCCCAGAAGACAGCGGGGGGGTGGCGTAGATACCCTCGGGTGGTGTGGGTATCTATGCCCGGAAGTGGGAGCAAAATACCTGTATTAGACAGGTATTTGCTCCCCCTCCCCCAGAAAGGTGCCAAATGTGACACCGGAGGAGAGGAGGATTCCGAAATGCGGAAGTTCCATTTTTGGGTGGCACTCCGCTTTAAGTTCATAGCACCTGTTGCAATTTTTCTGCTCATCAGTTATTATTTTTTTGTGCAAATCTAAAAGTATGGCTTTTGGAGGAATCAGGGACCCACTGGTTTCCACCATTATGTGCTGATGGTGCCAATAGATATCTCCTGATTGTGAATGAAGTCAGTACAATGTTTCTTTCTTTACAAGCAATTTGAGATAGAGACTGATTTTGTATATTTAAAATAAAAGGATATACTTTAATGAAGTTACAAGCAAAATGGGTAAATTCGAAGCACTCTGGTTGTGGGTACAGTATTACAGAAGTGGTATTAAATAAATACTGTTCAGAAATTGGGCACAGTGCATAAGTCCATGAACATTAGTCCATAAAAATACAAAAACCAATGCTGATGTCAGAGAGGGCTGCCGGCTGACAGATAGAAGGTAATCTGAAACATAGACAAGGACACAGAGCAGCAATTTCTAAGTGACTTCTAAGCGTAGCAGTAAGAACTGTTTTAATAAAAAATAAATTAAAAAAGAAACACTCACAAACAAGTGATAGAAATGGGCATGTCACATCCGCGCCGTCCCGGTGAGTCCTCCCTTGAGCCAGTCGCGGTGGTGGAACCCAACGTTCACGGTGGTCGGGGACGAAATTCAGCAAACACAGGAACACAGCTACAGCGATGTCATCACTTCCGGGTACAGGGTCAGCGGGGCGGTGCACGCGTTCGAAGCATGCGTGCTTCTGACTCAGGCTCATGCTTCGAACGCCTGCACTGCCCCGCAGACCCTGTACCCAGAAGTGATGACATCGCTGTAGCTGTGTTCCTGTGTTTGCTGAATTTCGTCAGGACAGCACGGATGATGATGATATTATGTGACATGCCCATTTCTATCACTTGTTTGTGAGTGTTTCTTTATTCATTCATATTTTTTATTAAAACAGTTCTTACTGATACTCTTAGAAGGCGCTGCTCTGTGTCCTTGTTCAACTTTAAAGAAGTCGCCTTGGCAGAAAGCTGTGTTTTCCGTAGTGAATACACACATATAGATATCACATATACATATGTACACACACGCAAATATCTGACGGTGATCTGTAAGCAAATTCTGCATATTTGGGTCAGGTTAATCTTACATTGTACATCTGACTTTACACCTTTACTGTCCTGATACTCCTATACATTGCCTAAGAATTAGACAAACCTTCTGGAACCTAGCATAGGTTGGATAGAAGTTGTCACAACATTATGATGTTTAATGATTGCTAGGCCTCATTTTAAAAATCAGGATTGTATACAGTCTACAAAATAATGCAATACACCCAAAATATCCAAATTGCAAAATGGAAATTTAGCTACGCAATTTAATGATAATATCTGAAAAGCCTACTATCAGTGAGAACATTTCAGACTGTTATTCATGAGCAGAGTGATTATGGCAGAATTGATTTAGCATTTTTTAGGTCTGTAGTTTTTCTTTTCTATGAGAAAAAAATAAAATAAAAAATGAGGCTAATGGGGGACCTTTTTTGGCACAAGAGCAGGTCCGGGATAATTAACGGGATCTTCTGTAAACTCAGGAGCCATTACAGACACTCTTAAAAACCACCCTAATTTTGTCTTCCCTGTTGACTCCAATGCATTTTGACAAGTTTCAAAAAAGGTTCAGGGAAATAAAAACTCTTGATTTTGTTTATCCCATCAAAACTGGCTTCTTGACAGAAACCACTACATATTTTTGTGTGGACTGAATGCAAGTTTACCATGCATCGTTATCATTCTGAAGACATTTTTTTATTTTAATACAATATTACACAAGGTTATTGTTAACCTCCTCCCGCCCACGCTAAAGCCGAATGAAGGCTACATCGTGGACCTTAATTGCCGGGAGGCCGTCATATGTCATCCTTTCGTGCATGTGCTGCCTGCACGCCCCCTATGATCACCGTGTCTATGTGAGGGGGAAAAAAAGTCTCATACAGAGAGCCATGGCTGCCTCATCTGTGCCCACCAGTGCCACCTGCAAGTGCCACCTATCAGTACCCACCAGTGCCACCTACCAGTGCCCACAGTGCCACCTACCTTTGCCCAACAGTGCAACCTATCAATGCCCACCAGTGATGCCAATCAATGCAAGTTTTAATTATTTTAATAGGCCTGATAATAATAAAAAAATTATCCAAAACCAACATACATTCTTTATAATAAATCAAAGATAGTTGGGGTAAAATATTAAGCAGACTAAAAAATTTTGATCTATGTTTGTATCTGTTTTTTGCATTTGCTTCAGAAATACAGCATTAAATGTGTACTTGTTTGTTCATAAATAAATAAATTTAAAAAATGTTTACTGGTAGCTTTCGGCAACATGTGCTATCCTGTGAATAAAAATAGACTCTGAAATATATCTAGATCATATGTTCTTGCCCAGTGTGATGAGTGTCCCCAGGGTTTATTCCGCTGAATTCAGGAGGTACTTCTATATCCTAAAGTAAATTTATCACATCAATTTGTATTTTTTTCAAATAATAAGCATCTCTAGATGTAAAATTCTGCCAGCGGGTCTCTCTACTATACCTCATTATTGTATTATATGTTTTGCTATACATTGTGTGCTTGTCACAGCAAACTTTTAATGTTTATGTAGTGTATGTATTTCTTCTTTTTTTGAGCATCAGGGAAGCCGATGGTGCTATATCATTTAGTAATGATAAAAATAACAAATAAGATTTTAAATGAATAGCAGTAAGTATTTAAAAACAAATGTTTGAAAAACATTTGCATACAGTACAATTACAGTACAGTGATCAGATGCATAATGTACTCATGTGAAGAGGTATCAGACACACTTAATACCAAACTCCTTATCACACAACAGGTATTTTATATACAATGGCTATTATATAGAGGGTAATAGTTGGTAGCAGTTTTATATATTTTTTTATATTATTTAGATTTTTTAGGTTGAATATATTTTTTATCATTATCAAAAAACAATTCAAAAGGGTACAAAATAAAAAGGGAGAAGGGGAAAAAAGAAGTAACAATCGTTAACAGTACATGGGCGGTACCACAATAATCACAGATGAGCATTAGTAAAGTTGTTTGAACCTTTTATAAACATTATATCAAATAATTAAGGAAAAACAAATAAGAGGGTCAGCAGGCTCACCAGCAAGGGTGAAACGCCCAAAGAAAGGGAAGCAAAAGAGAAGAAATGGAATAAGAAAAGAAAGAAAAAAGAATATGCAACGCTAAGAAAATTGTGGACACGAAAGGGATGGCTGCAAAGCTGCCATATTTCACCTCTAAACTGGTATATCAATGAGGGGAGATTAAGGGAGGAAATGGCCAGAAGGGGGTCCGTGGAAGAGCAGGCGAGGAGGAGAAAGGCAAGTAGGTCAATTATCCATTCCAAACAGCCATCAATTATACATTCCACACAGCCTAGCAAACCATCGAGCCTGTCCTAAGAGGAGAATCTATTGCAAAACTGTTCCGAAGTGGAGTAATGGAGCCATACGTACCACAATTTAGTGTGTTTTTCCCATGTGTCCAGTTCTTTAACTTACATTTCCTCCATAAGCATAGTGTCGTTCATGATATCTACCCATAAATTTAGAGGAGGTATGGTAGAGGATTTCCAGAACCTGGAAATAAGCTGTCATACAACTGACAGCAAAAATCTGAGTAGATTTAATTTCTGCGATTTGATGGAACCTGGCAAAAATGACAGGAGGGCCATTTTAAGGGAGGGGAGTAAGAGACTCATCATAAACCTCATTGTGTACATGAAATATTTGGGTCCAAAATGGGCGAGTTCGATCACATTCTCACCAAACAGCACGTGTCTGAAGACTCGGGATAGAGCCGCTTAATGGATACTTAATGGTCCTTAATGGATACTGGATCTCGGTACCACCTGAAGTAAAAAGGTGGTGTGCCAGTCTTCGGGGAATAGATTGTTTTTTTTTTTATATAATGTATATATATTTTTATTTACAATTTATTTAACAAATGCTGTTTATTTCCAGTTTCTTTCTCACTTGCTAACAAACTTTACATGGTCCATCTAAACAGTCAGGTGTGGGGAAGGAGGAAGGAAAGTGTTTTGTGATGTTTGTGGATTTCTGTAAACTAAATTCTGTTTTTGGTTTTTTTCCAGCAAAGCATCTAGTGACAGACATGTAAGCATGTGAAAAGGATTGGGGAGTGCCACCTGCTGGCTGAAGTTAGCATATATTCACATGTCCTATTTTATCATTTACCTGACTTAAAGGGTTTGTTAACCCATCCATATAAAACTAGCACACTATGTCAGTAGTTTTAAAAAATGAGCAGTGTTAATACCTAATTTGAGGCCACTTTACAGCTCTGATGGATTGCTTCTGCGGGAGGGGCCGTGATCTCCCTCTGATGTCCATCTGATGTCAGAAGGGGAGATCACATGGCCGCTCGTCTCCTCTGCAGAAGCCGTGTATTGTAGCTGTAAAGTGGACGTGAGACACATGACTGGCTTGAAGCCTGCTCAATTAGGTATTTACACTGATGATTTTCGGAAACTAGTGACATAGTGTGCTATGCCAGCCTCTAATAGAGAGGTTGACAGTGAAAATTTTTTAATTATATTTTACAAGAATAGCGGCGAGGGGGAAGGGCCGGTCAGAGACAGTCACAGAGGGGGATGACAGGCAGGAAGGAGGGGGAGAGAGGGGAGCAGAGCAGGGCAGCCTATCATGGAGAGAGGCACTTTGACCACAGTGATCAGGGCGGAGCAGCCCTGATTTTCGTGGTCTGTTTAGAGAGGCCATACAAGAAGTGGCAATTTCAGTTTTTTTGTTTTTTTACAGTTTAGAGGGGGGCAGATTACACAGAACAAGCGCTGCGCTGTGTAATCTGCTTTAAGGGACCAGAATCTGCATTTTTTTGGGGGGGGGGGGGGGGGGGGTTAACAAACACTTTAAAAGAAAAAGGTAAAGATAGACAGATCAGTTGATTAAAGAAAGCTGGATGCATTCATAAATGTACAGAATATGACTTTATATCAACATTTCTAAATACATAAGAGATGTTTTTTGTTCAAGGAATATCTATTTGCTTTAGGGGATCAGGGAAGACTTTTTCCCATTGGAGCAAATTAGTTTATGCCATATAAGGAAGGTTTTGCCTTCCTCTAGATCAGTGGTTCTCAACCTTTCTAATGCCATGACCCCTTGATAAAATTTCCCAAGTTTCCCGGTAAAATTATTTTCGTAGCGTGGGTTGTTAGCACCCAAGGCAAGACAAGTAATTTGCACCCCTAACCCACGGACATTTAGCGCTCCCTGAGTCCCTTCCACTCGTACAGTATTAAAACCCCTTATGGTACATTTTGGGATGTACCATTCTACATTTGTTCTCCTTTCTTTCCCTTTTTTCTCTCTTTATCATAATTTTTCCCCCCCCCCCCCATCCCTCTCTCTGGCCATGTTTCTTATTCTTTCTATTATTCTTTCTCTCCCTTTTTCTTTGTTCCTCCCCCTCTTTTCCTCTCCCTTCCACATATTCCCTATTTTTATTCCTTCTTTTACTCCTTGGTGGGGGGGGGGGGGGGGTGATGGGATGAGTGGCAGTGCTGGCGGGAAGTTGGGATCAGTGGCAGTGTTGGTGGGGTGCGGGATCAGTGGCAGTGCTGGGAGGAGTTCTGATCAGCCAACTTAGGTGCTCTTGATCAAGGTCATCTGCTGATCTGGGAACTGTAGTGGGGACTTTTAATGGCAACTCTGATCGCAGGTAGTGTTACTCACTATGTCTCCGGCTTCACTGTGTCTCCAGCTCTGTGGTGTCTCGCAGAAGTGACACCTATGCCAAAATCAGGAGGTCTCTTCTAGCCCCTCCCACTTCACATTCCTCAACAGTCATCTGACCTCTAGTCTCTGCCCCACCTATGCCATGAACTGAATGAGTGGCTCAGAGGCTGAGTGGGTGGACGTGGGCTCCAGGAACAGCCCAGCTGGGCGGCCACAGGCTCCAGGGACAGCCCTGCTGGGCGGCCGCAAAAAGGCTGGGAGAGCGAAGCAGGCTTCAGGAACAGCCCAGGATTCAGTGACCCCTGGCAAATTGCCATTCGACCCCAGGTTGAGAACCACAGCTCTAGATCAACTGTGGGCATAGGGTTATGTATATAGAGATGTTTTGTTTATTCACTCAATCTACTTCTGTCTTTTTTAAATATTAACTATACCTCACAATACAGAAGCATGATCAGTAAGTCAGGAAAATGAAAATAAATAAAACAATATGGAAAGTGATGTACATAAAAAAATTACGCCCCCCCCCCCCCCCCACATATCAAATTTTTTTTCATAATAGTAATGGCTTGGGAAAAAAACTAAGAAAATAAAAATTGTAGTGCCCCCATACATTGGTGAGCAGTGTGGGAGAAGAACATCCTTACTTGGTGAGGACTGGGAAGCATTCACTATTACCCTGGAGGTTAAAGTGGATGTGAAGTGATGTCATAATGTAGAGAATAAGATTCCCTTTCATTTGAGCCCAGTCTTGCCACACAGATTTACTCGAGGCCTGAGAAATCCTATTTTATTGTTCAGTTAGAAAGATCTTGACAAAGTGCTGAAATTTTTGTCAAAAACGCCCCCTTGCTGTGAGTGAAAGGTGATTTACATATCTCATGCACTAGCCTAAAAGAGGCACATCATGTGTAATTATAAAAAGTGAGAAATCCACCCCTCCCCCACATAACAAATACAATGATCAATGTATCCTCAGAAACACACACTGCACTATAACAATCATCAGATCACTGCATGTTCTACTCTGCTCAGCTCTGACTACATACATCTCCCCTATATTCTTCTTGCTGTTCACTCAAATAAATGTATTTTCACTCTGGTCTGTGTATCTGTGCCTGTCTCAAGCTAGTGCATGATATGTAATTCACCTGTCACTCACAGCAAGGGGGCGTTTTTGACAAAGATTTCAGCACTTTGTCAAGATCTTTCTAACTGAACAATAAAATAGGATTTCTCAGGCCTCGAGTAAATCTGTGTGGCAATACTGGACTCAGATGAAATGAAATCTTATTCTCTACATTATGACAGTGGATGGGTTTACATCCACTTTAAATTAAGGAATGCCTCTCTAACAGATATCTTCAAACATCATTGGTATTAGTGCTTACTTATGTAAGAGAGGAGTGAAAGTGATTACGGGTCCCCCCCCAGGGATAAGTGATGTTGGTACAGGAACTATGTAGGCAAGAAATCAATCTGTAACAGCTCACTGCTCAGGGAGCCCCTAAGTACCTCTGGCGGAAATGTAGGGTTCCACAAAACTCTAATTTTTTTTTTTGTTTTATGTCATAATGTAGAGAATACGATTTCCTTTAATTTGAGCCCAGTCTTGCCACACAGATTTACTCGAGGCCTGGGCAATCCTCTTTTATTGTTCAGTTAGAGAAATCTTGACAAAGTCTTGAAAACTTTGTCAAAAACTCCCCCTTGCTGTGAGTGACAGGTGATTTACATATTATGCACTAGCCTGAGACAGGCACATTTTGTGTAAGAAGTTCACAATTCACATCCCCTCCCCTCCAGCTCTCCCAGCTTTACTGTGTTTTGACTGGATGTTTCTCATCATGGGATGCAGTGAACAGTCAGCAGATTATAGACAGACAAGTGATTTAGGGGACATGTATGTAGTCAGAGCTGGGCAGAGTAGAACATCCAGTGATCTGATGATAACCTGTCTCAGGCTAGTGCATGAAATATGTAAATCACCTGTCACTCACAGCAAGGGGGCGTTTTTGACAAAATCTTCAAGATTTTGTAACGATTTCTCTAACTGAACAATAAAAGAGGATTACACAGGCCTCGAGTAAATCTGTGTGGCAAGACTGGGCTCAAATGAAAGGAAATCATATTCTCTACATTATGACATCAAAAAAAAAAAATTGGGTTTACATCCACTTTAAAGAAGCTTGTTTGGGCTATACTTGATAAATCATACTATACTAAGAAAAGTGGTCAATTATGAATAATTTAGCAGACCAAAATCTGCTATGCAATACTAGAGTCATGTGTGACCAACATAGAAGTGATTAACATAATATACTGTTTTAAGAATATGTATGAAAATAGATATAAAACACCAAGAAAATTAGAGAGCTCTGCAAAGGTTAAGAAGTTAAGAACTTTAATTAATCAGATTCTGTATCTCAGCTTCACCCACATTTTATAATAATCAACTACTGCACAATCAGTGAAATGGACATGTAAGGCAGGTAATTGGTTTTCATGGTTTGCAGGGATTAAAAGATATTAGGAAGAAGACGCTAAGTCAACTAAAAATAACTATTATATAAAAAGCATCAATGCACACCATAGTGGAGGGAATTTATGTAACTTTGAATGATATCCTGAAAGTGGACTGAAATTTTTTTTATGCAGAATATTTTGTTCCATGTATTAATCCTTTTCAAAATAACCTGACCTAATTTAAGTTACTTAACTTATCAACTACTAGTTAATCCCGTCACCCTGAATTATGTCACATGCGGTGATAATCTACATTTCAAGGGAAAGTGGTAATTCACTCTAACACAAATACTGTAGCTCTGGCTTCTTAACATCACTGTCAAAGAAGAACAGAGGTAAAGATTAATTTTACTTCTCTTAAAGTCATAGGTTGTTTAAAGAACCCTGACTACTGGTGCATTATAGTGCCTACAGATGAAGGTGATATACTAGAACAAATGACACATAAAATTGACATGCTGTATTCATTTTCATTTTCCAAATAAAAAAAAGGGAGATATGTCATAGGTATAAAGTTAACATACATTAGCCAACACTTATCATCCATAAAATGAGAATATAGTGTTCCAGATTAGGTGCCAATGACTAAAACCTCCTTAGGGAGTATGCAGGTGGAATCTTTTTTAAACCTCAGACATTGAGGGTCTGGTCTTCTCCTTGTTATTGATGTGTGATCATGGCAAGCTCTCTAAGCCCTCAGAAAGAATGTTGTAAATGTCTATGAGACTGTCAAGGGATTTAAAAAGATCAGCAATGAAATCAATCATTCAACTGTAGTCTACAGGTGGTGTAGGTTTAAAACAACTGCTAATTTGTCTAGGTCTAGACAGTCCAACATATTCAACCCAGGAGCTGTCCATTTGATGCTAAAAGAGGTTTCCAAGAAACTCAACATGTTATTGCAGTATGTTGAGGTGACTCTTGCAACAGTTGGTGTCAAAGTGCATGCATCTGCAATCAGAAAGAGATTGCATCCATTCAACCCCCATGAAAGATGTGTAAAAAACGAAGCCTTTGATTTCCAAAAAGAACATCAAAGCAAGATTGCAGTTTGACATTGAATATAAACAGTAGGCAAAGACCATGCATCTGGAATAATGTGTTGAAGACTGATTGATCAAAAATCAAGTTGGTCACAGTAACAGTTGGCATGTTTGCTACAAATCAAAGACAGTATTTTAGGAGGGGAACCTTCAAAACAATTGTAAAGCAGTGTCATTCTGGAAAGGGATTTATAAAGATCACTATATGATTTCAAACAAATCATTCCACTGTGAGAAAAATCATCTACAAGAGCCATAGATTTCAAATAACTGCAAATTTGTTCAGGTCAGGCCAGCCCCAGCAAACGTAACTCAAGAGCTGATTCTGACTCTGATAGTAAAATAAGTCTCCATGAACCCCAAAATTTGATTGCATGTTATTCCGCTAACCCTTACAACGGCTGAGGTCAAAGGAATTTTTACATGCATAAGCGTTCTTACATTTCATTGATTCAATGTCAGAGACTGGTGGCAAGGTTTGCAATGGGGGACATTTACAAAAAATCTGGTGTATCTGTGCATGGTAGTCAATCAGCTTTTAACTTCTGCTTGCTCAATTAAGCTTTCACAATAAAACCTAGAAGCTGGTTTCTATGCAGAGTTGCACCAGATTTTGCACACTCCAGTTTTAGTAAATCCTTCCCCAAGATGTCTATAATAAATAGTTTCTGCTACAGGGGCAATACCAGCTTTTGATTCCAAGGGGTACTTATTTTTCCCTAAGGATACTATTACACCTACTAATATTTTTGTTGAATCAATGATTTACGTTGAATGATGAATTCACGATGAACATGTTTAAGTGAACAATTTCCATGGGGTGTATTCAGCCAGCCTGCCCATAGATAAATCAAATTTTGGCTGGCTCCTGGTAAACCATCCAAATTTTGATCCATCTAAGGCTCTCACTGAGATGCAAGTTGTTATAATTCTTGAACGTCAACAAGTGGGTAAAAAATGGCTGAAGGGCAACGCCTAGCGTGAGACACTCAGGACTTCCTTATTGGTGACAGCTAACAGGAAGGAACAAGGCAGAGCCCAACACTATAAGACACAGCCCTAGCAAATTAGGGCAGAAAGCAGAATAGGTGGAAGACAAGCATAGCTGGAAAATAAAGGACAAGTCAGGAAAAGTGGCAAATAGAAAGCAGAAATCCAGACTGAGAAGTAACCAATGCTAACCAGCCAAAAGCATTTCTTTATAGACAAGTGGAGGGAAGCAAAACTGAAGCTTTCAAAACTCAGATTATTAAGCAAATTTGAGCCAAGATGAAACCCAGAGTTTGTCTATGGTCAGGTGTGAGCAGCAGCCATGGTCATGGCACAGTACTGAAGATCTGCCAGCAGATATATACACACCAATACACTCCATGTTGCATGGTATGCAATATGGGTTAATTGTAAATACTGTCCTTCTCAAAGTGCCCAAGAACATTAGCCAAGGAGTCTAGCAAGTAAGTAATCAGTTGACAAAAAGCTAAAAATGTTCTAATTATGACTTTGAAAATTGCTGAAAAAAAATCATGCTGTAAATAATATTTTTAAGATTAAAATGTTGTGTTCAATATATTATATTATTTCCATGGAAAACCATGCCGATGACTCATCCCAACAACACAATCCAGTGCATCAGTGAGGTTGCAGAAAACAATTGCAGCCATAACACCATCCAACAGCAATATAATAGTGAAAGAGCATGGCAAAATCCACTTATACTATAACATATCATGACAAAAAATGCCATTAAAAACCATCAACATACTCAGTAGGATTAAAGCCTTGTAACTCATCAGATAGAAAATACTCTGCTCCTCATTTTCTCTCTGCCTTTCTGAATACACTCACTCATAACTTAATGCTAAACTCCAAGCAAATAAAGATATGCAGATGAATACTGCTTTGCAGAGGCATAACTAGAACCTTCAGGGTCCCAGTGCAAGAAACCACAAGGGACCACAAGTGTGACCTGTGCCCCCCCCCCCCCCCCCCCCCGATAGTTCTGCCACTGGTGACAGTAGTTGTTTTGTTTTTACCATTTTTTTAATTTTTTACCATTTTTTTTTAATTTTTTACCATTTTTTAAAAAATGTTTACAATTTTTTACCATTTTTTTTTTCTTTTTTACCATTTTTTTTTCTTTTTTACCATTTTTTAGGAGCCCCTTTGGGGGGCTTTCGTGAAATATCAGGGGTCTATACAAGCAAAGTCCTTTCTTGTATTAAGAGAGGCATGGACTCCAGAGAGAGATATCATTTTGCCCCTGTTCAAATCATTAGTAAGACCTCATCTGGAATATGCAGTTCAGTTTTGGGCACCAGTTCTCAAAAAGGATATCAGGGAACTGGAGAAAGTGCAGAGAAGGGCAACCAAACTGATAAGAGGCATGGAGGAGATCAGCTATGAGGAAAGATTAGAGGAACTGAATTTATTCACTCTTGATAAGAGGAGATTAAGGGGGGTGGGGGTATGATCAACATGTACAAATATATATAGTGAACTTGGTGTGGAGTTACTCACTTTACAGTCAACAAAGAGGACAAGGGGGCACGCTTTACGTCTAGAGGAAATGAGATTTTATCTCCAAATACGGAAAAGGTTTCTTCACAGTAAGAGCTGTGAAAATGCAGAATAGACTCCCCCCATAGGTGGTTCTAGCCAGCTCAGTAGATTGCTTTAAGAAAGGCCTGGATTATTTCCTAAATGTACATAATATAACTGGGTACCAACATTTATAGGTAAAGTTGAAAAAAAGCATTCTTTTTTTACTTTTTGCTATAATAAATATCCCCCAAAAATATATAAAAAAAAAAATTTTTTTCCTCCTCAGTTTAGGCCGATATGTATTCTTCTACATATTTTTGGTAAAAAAAAATCGCAATAAGCGTATATTGATTGGTTTGCGCAAAAGTTATAGCGTCTACAAAATAGGGGATAGATTTATAGCATTTTCATTATTATAATTTTTTTATTAGTAATGGCGGCGATCTGCAATTTTTATCGGGACTGCGACATTATGGCAGACACATCAGACATTTTTGACACTATTTTGGGACCATTGTCATTTATACAGCGAGCGATGCTATTAAAATGCATTGATTACTGTGTAAATGATACTGGCAGTGAAGGGGTTAACCTCTAGGGGGCAGTGAAGGGGTTAAGTGTGTCCTAGGGAGTGATTCTAACTGTGAGGGGGCTGGACTTTAACACACGTTGAGAGAGAGCTGTGATCACTGTCCTGTCAATAGGCAGAACTGGAAAATGCTTTGGAATCTCCCCGTTCTTCCTCTTCGTGACACGATCGCGGGCACCCAGCGAACATAGAGTCCGTGGGACCCGCGGTCACAGAGACCGCGGTGGGTGGTGCGCACGCGACACCACTTCTTAAAGGGGACGTACCTGTACGCCCTTTTGCCTGCCAGTGCCATTCTGCCAACGTAAATCGGCGTGCGCTGGTCGGCAAGCGGTTAAAAAAAAGTTATTTCCTGAAACGTCCCTCTTAAATTGGGGTGCATGTTATACGCCGACGAGTGTTATACACCGATAAATACAGTTATCATATATATTCTTTTGGGCACTTAATGTTTTCAATGTTAAAATGTCTGTTTATCCAAGCAGTCCTCCTGTTTGTTTATTATTTGCGCCACTTATTTGTTTGCACCAAGTTTATACAGTTCACATTTTTTTACTTATTAATGTCATATTGGCAAGTGCTGTCTGCACAATAGGTTTGTGCATGTTTTAACAATTCATTCAAAAGGTTTGGAACAGCAGCTGCCATCTATTACAATTGAACAGTTTATTTTGGCGCGGGGGTATTGATTCACATTGAAATGATATTCAGTAAAAGTTTGCTGCTCCTTCCCAAGTGCTTAGGCTCAGATGTGCTCCCACACATCCATGTAGCATAGCTCAGGCAAACAAACAAATGGAGAGCCAGCCATTCTGGAATACCTTCTGAAGTATATTGAAATATGGTTCAGTAAAAGCAAGCGACTAACATGTTTCGGCAACTCTAGCCTTGCACTCTAGTTATCGCGGTACAGAGAGGCAGAATGAGGATCTGCCTATGTAAACAAGGTGGATCCCCATTCTGACAGTTAACCCCTTGATCGCCCCCTAGTGTTAACCCCTTCAGTGCCAGCGTCATTTATACATTGATCAGTGATTTTTTTTTAGCACTGATCACTGTAATAATGTCACTGGTCCCCAAAAAGTGTCACTTTGGGTCATATTTGTCCGCCGCAATCCAGTTAAAAATTGCAGATCGCCGCCATTACTAGTAAATACAATAGAAAAAAATGAAAAGTGCCTAAATCTATCCCTTATTTTATAGACGCTATAACTTTTGCACAAACCAATCAATATACGATACGCTTATTGCGATTGTTTAACCAAAAATATGTAGCAGAATACATATTGGCCCAAACTGATGAAAAAAATCGTTTTTTTTATATATTTTTTTGGGGGAAATGTATTATAGCAGATAGTAAAAAATCGATAATTTTTTTTTCAAAATTGTCAGTCTTTTTTTGTGTATAGCGCAAAAAATAAAAACTGCAGATGTGATCAAATACCCACAAAAGAAAGATCTATTTGTGGAAAAAAAGAACATTAATTTTGTTTGGGTACAGCATCGCATGACGGCGCAATGTCATTTAAAGCGACGCAGTGCGTTATAAAAAAAATGGCCTGGTCATTAAGGGGGTAAATCCTTCCAGGGCTGAAGTTGTTAATATCTGCATTCTATTTGTTAAATTCCGCCACCTGCCCATAGATTGAAGGCAGAAAACAAAGGAACAGCAGGAAATCCAAGGATGGTTTGCACAGCACCTGGAATATAGGCTTCAGCTTTTCAATCTGTCTTAAAAGAAATTGTCTTATTTGGCGAGGTTCCTAAGGAAAGTCTGCAAGTAGTAAAGATCACAATGTCTGCCAGGCCATAAGTGATGACGCTGCAACACAGGATCTTCTAGAGTGATGAGTCGAATTTTGAAATTATTGGTTTACAAAGATGCCTGTACATCACAAGACTGTTGGTAGAATTACATTACCATCTATCTGCAGCCTTCTAAAAAATGCTTATGTATAGTTTTATACACTTTTCTACTCTTCTGTATTTTCTTAAAACTCAATAAAAATGTATGGGTTAAATGTTGTGTGTTACTTGAAGTGTTCCTAAACCCACAACAGTAAAATCAGTCTGTAAATGCAGTAAACCATGCCTGTTCTCCTCACTGTGGTAACTGAGGGGTTAATCCTCTGCTTTGTGTAAAAATTCAATCCTGTCTCCTCTGATCATCTCCTTCTTGCACTGACTCCAATACTGTATATATTTCCTGATATTTACAGAGCCAGGGGACAGGCTGCACATGCTCAATTTGGTGTGTAGAGAGTTTTTTCTTCTTGGGTGAGTGCATGTGATCAGCACAAGGCCAATCAGCACTGTCCAGACAGAGGGCTGGGGTTCTGCATTCTCATATGACAATCATGGAAGAATGAAAACTCTTCCTACAAGCTTTAACCAGACACTGATAGAAGTCACAAGACTGCTCTAGCTGCTCATGAAAAAAGGTATTTAGCAGTTTACATTTACTAAAATAATTGCCATGTTCTGTTTACTGTTGGAGACAAGATATAGTGAATGGAGGGTCCTGGGTTTAGTAAATTTTTAAGAGTAATTTAATCATGTATAAATGCTAGGCACAAAAAAACAATACAAAAACAAACCCTAAAGTTCACGTAAAAAAGTTCTTTACTTTTTTACTTTTCTTAGACATTATTTCTCTTGTACTGACCCAAATTTCAGGCCAAATATTACTGTTAACTGATGTTTAAAATCGTCCGTTTTGCTGCACTTACATGCCGCGTTTAGCCACGTTTGCATTTAGAAGGGTTCAGTGGCAGCTGAAAAAAAACGCCCAACTGCTCCTAAACATCCGTTTACCAGCAGCATTGTACATGCAGTCCAAGGACCACGGCTATGGAACGCTCTACCTACGAACATCCGCTTGGAAAAAGACCATCGGGCCTTCAGGAAAAAAATCAAGACCCACCTCGTCTAAAAAGTAATCAACGCAGGTCGGATCAAGCGCCTTGAGGCGATTCAGTTCGCAGTTGCAGCGCTATACAAATCATTCATTCATGAAGCCTTGCCAGATTTTGTACTATGTCTTGCCAGATCGATAAAAATAAAAGCAAACATTTTATGGCCCTTAATCAAAGAATTGTGGCTTGGCTATATCCACTTCTTACAGACAAAACTGAATCATGTGACCAAAACCAATACCACTCACAAACTCTGATAACGTTTGTTGACCCTGACTATAGTAAGTTTTATGAAACTGAGTTTTTATTAGAATTCAGTGTTTCCAGGTTAGCACAAGCAGTTCAAATATTTTTGCCTGGATTTGCCCTTTAAATATGTATATGCTCCTAGATTATAAATGGGCAGGTAGCTGGAACTGGGAACTCAGCAATACAGAATTCCCATGAGAATATAGGCTTGATCTACTAAAGGAAATGCACATTAGCTGGGAGAACATGCTATGAGCATAACTGAAATGCTTCTCTTGCAGGTACCTATGAGCACTGAACCTTCTTGCACCCTGTATATCTTACCCTATGCTGATACAGTAACGGACACATTTTTAAAGCAGCAGTATGGCCTTACAATGGCCAAACAGTGCTTTAAAAAAAAATAATAATACTACACGTTATTTAAACACAGTAATGTGCTTTCCAATTAAGCTTAGAGCATCACTTTCTTCAGGACTCCAAAGCATTCGATTCCCCATTCATTTCTATAAATGGGAAAAAAATGTAAAGTGTCAGATGGAAGAAAGCCTGTCAAAGTCAGTTTACAATCCTCTCCTCCAATCAGCAAGTGCTCTCTCTGTAGCATTAGGCAGACAACCGTAGGTTTCTAATTACAGCCTGCAATTCATGAATAGGTCATAAAATGTAAGCACAGGGGTTGATTTACTAAAACTGGAGAGTGCAAAATCTGGTGCAGCTCTGCATAGAAACCAATCAGCTTCCAGGTTTTTTTGTCAAAGTTGAATTAATCAAGCTGGAGTTAGAAGCAAATTGGCTACCCTGCACAGCTGCACTAGATTTTGCATTCTACAAAATAGGCAAACATGAAGCCAAGTAGCCCCCCCCTATAAAAAAAAAAACAGATCTACCATATATACTTGAGTATAAGCCGACCCGAATATAAGCCGAGGCACCTAATTTTACCACAAACAACTGGGAAAACGTATTGACTCGAGTATAAGCCTAGGGTGAGAAATGCGCAGCTACTGTAAGTGGAAAAGAGGGTCAACAATGCCCATTTGCAGCCTCACTGTGCCCATTTGCAGCCATAGGTCCCCTAAACTTCAAACTTGGTAGTTAAGGGTTCCTAAATGCCCCCTAGCTGCAGCCAAAATGTGGGGTCTCTGGACCCAAAGTGTCCCGAAATGACATTGCTGCAGATGGACACAGTTGACCGACTTTGGGGCCCTGTATCTCAGGGTCACTTGGTGCTAGGAACCACATGTTTGGATATGTTGTAGTGCTAGTTCCACTGGGTTTGAATACCAAATTTGGGTCTCCTAGCACAAAGTGTCCCCAAGACATGGGGCCCCAAAATCGGGTCAGCAAATGTCAAGCACTTTTCTGCAGCAGAGAATGACATTTTCCGAACCAACTTTGGGATCCCGTATCTAGGAACCCCATCTATGTGTCGGGTCGGAATTTATTTATTTTTGCTGCAGAAAAGTGCTTGACTAGTGAGAAGGAAGTGTTAGATGGACTAGCAGATTTAGATGCACTTCACTAACGAATTAAAGTGATTGTGAAGTCTCGTTTTTTTTCCCTTTAAAAATAACAAACATGTTATACTTACCTGCTCTATTGCTGTGGATTTGCACAGAGCATGTCATGTGACTCAGTACCGTTACAAGGTCTCAGGTGTGAATGGGGGGCAGGTGTGGTAAATTTGGTGTTATAACTCTTACATACTGGTCACTGGAAGTTCGATATGGCACCTCATAGCAAAGAACTCTCCCAAGATCTGAAAAAAATTATTGTTGCTCTACATAAAGATGGCCTAGGCCAGTGGTGGTGAACCTTGACACCCCAGATGTTTTGGAACTACATTTCCCATGATGCTCAACTACACTGCAGAGTGCATGAGCATTATGGGAAATGTAGTTCCAAAACATCTGGGGTGCCAAGGTTCGCCATCACTGGCCTAGGTTATAAGAAGATTGCCAAGACCCTGAAACTAAGCTACAGCACAGTGGCCAAGACCACACAGCAGTTTAACAGGACAGGTTCCACACAGAACAGGCTTTGTCATGGTTGACCAAAAAAGTTGAGTGCACATGCTCAGCGTCATATGCAGAGGTTGTCTTTGGGAAATAGACGTACGAGTGCTTCCAGCATTGCTGCAGAGGTTGAAGGGGTGGAGGGTCAGCCTGTCAGTGCTCAGAGCATACACTGTATCAAATCAGTCTGTATGGCTGTCATCCCAGAAGGAAGTTTCTTCTAAAGATGATGCACAAGAAAGCCCGCAGTATGCTGAAGACAAGCAGACTAAGGACAAGGATTATTGGAACCATGTCCTGTGGTCTAATGAGACCAAGATAAATTTATTTGGTTCAGATGGTGTCAAGCGTGTGTGGTGGCAGCCATGTGGGGAGTACAAAGACAAGTGTCTCGTTGCCTACAGTCAAGCTTGGTGGTGGGAGTGTCATGGTCTGGGGCTGCATGAGTGCTGCCGGCACTGAGGAGCTACAGTTCATTGAGGGAACCATGAATGCCAGCATGTACAATGACATACTGAAGCAGAGCATGATCCCCTCCCTTCGGAGACTGGGCCACAGGGCAATATTCCAACATGATAACGACCCCAAATACACCTCCAAAATGACCACTGCCTTGCTAAAGAAGCTGAGGGTAAAGGTGATAGACTGGCCAAGCATATCTCCAGACCTAAACCCTATTGAGCATCTGTGGGGCATCTTCAAACAGAAGGTGGAGGAGAGCAAGGTCTCTAACATCCACCAGCTCTGTTATGTCATCATGGAGTGGAAGAGGACTTCAGTGGCAACCTGTGAAGCTCTGGTGAACTCCATGCCCAAGAGGGTTAAGGCAGTGCTGGAAAATAATGGTGGAGGGGTTTACTCACTTTTGTGAGATACTGTAAGTCATGATGTATTATTCCTGGATGAATTACACATGCAGAATAGCGAATAGATATAAAATAGCCCCCAAAACATTAGAGGAAGCCCCACTACTTTGTTAGCATACAACATATGGTGGTGGTACTGCTGCTTAGCAAACCACATTTTGTAGTGAGCTAGCAATATGTACACTATCATTGATATATGCATCATGGGCATATAGTAATTACTGCAAAAGTATGTTATGGTTTTTCAACCAAGTTTTCATGTGTATCAATGTGCCAGTGTATGCAAATATTCTTTGGTAAATTGGATACCATTTATAAAATCAATCAAATCTACCCAACACTGACAATGGGTTTTAAGTGGATTGCTCTTTATTCTCCCATATTTAACCGGACCTTCACTTTTTATTTGATAATTAATATGACTATCTATGTGTATAATACAGCTGTAGTGCAGGCACAATGGCTGGCTTTATAGCTACCCAACACTGTTAGAGCACACATCTCATCACAGATCTCAACAAACTAAACAAGCCTAAATTTTACATGACAGGCCACGTAATGAACATGCAGTCGTACCTGCTCTTTCTTGCTAGTCAGCAGGCTTTTAAAATGATTAGAATGGTCACAGGGGGCTTGGAGAATAGTTGTCTTGGCAACCAAGTGTCTGGCAGATCCCGTGTTTTTTCCTGTTCTCACTGATTCAGAGTTTCATGTAACCCTAAGATTGTATTTTCTATACGTGAGTTCATATGACCCTCCAGCTTTCCCTCAAGGGGTTGAGATCCTGCAACTTTTCCAAGATAATTGGGCTTCTTTATATTTGTTTTGTATGGATGTCACCCCTGCTCTTATAGAGACCATAACAATTATCGGAAAAGGTAATAATAGCAGAAAAAGAACACTGAACAAGTGTAAAGGAGAAGCACATTGTACAATAAAGTTTAAAGTGGTAGTACAGTCTAAAAGATTTTTTACCTTAATGCGATATCTGCATTTAAGTGCATATTACCCCATTATTTCATTATCCTGCCTTATGCCCTATGTACTTGTGTTAAAAAATTTAAAAAGTGTGTTTTGCTTTGCGTTTCTTTTTTTTTTTACTTTCAATAGATTTTGATTGAATTTTTTCAGAAATAGTAAAGAGTCATTGATGCATTCTGTTATACAGTGGAACATTAAATCCCTAGTAAGGCAACATATAACATATTGTTTTTCAAAGATGTATATATATATATATATATATATATATATATATATATATAGTGGTTAGTGGCCACAGGATCAACATTCAAACATAAGGATGGGAAGTGCCACCCACCTCCAGACACCCCAAATGGGTACAAGCTGTGTCATGGAGAGGGGGACGACACACCCAAGCTACAGATTAAATTCTGTGGCTGTGTCCTCCCTGGATTTAATCTGGTTATTTCCCGCCTCAGTCCCATTTGAGAGCACTCCTACCAGACCCCTGTACAACTCCACCCCTGGAACTGCTTTCAATTTAAGAGCCACTTTGTAAGTGACAAAGCAATCACTTTTTACTTTTCATCTTCAGGGCTCAATACCTAGTTAACCATTAACGTTATTCTATATTTCATTACTTTATAGTACAACGCATGCATCCAACTCCTGACGATTGGCGAAAGGCCACGAAACGCGTAGTGTTTATCTAGTGATGCCGAGTTATGCTTGTTCCAGTCAATCCCAACTAATCATGTTCTTTGTTTGTACTAATTATGTGAATTCTGTATACATTATTTTGGTCTGAATTGTATTCTTTTGCTGTCATGAATTTTACTGTTTGTCACAAATCCTGTTCTAGTGATCAATTCTCTATTATTAAATGTATTATGATTATATCAACTTATGTTGAAATTTTATGATTGTATTTTTACACCATACATGTTTTATTATATTGCCTAATTATGCTCTCTCAACATCACTACCATGTACTGACCCAAGGGGTCTGTGACACTCAGGTTCCTTTCATGCAATATACTTATATTATTATACACACCTACAGGCCTCATTTAAAGTCCCATTCCTATCCTCCCCATTTTGTTTTTTACACATATATATGCAAGGATGGATGCTTGCTGGTGTATAATTCCAGGTTGAGACAGGTCACACCCCTTGTGTTAAATTCTACTTAAACTGGTGGGGATGTGACCTTCTATAGTCTGCTACCCACCTTACCAGGTAATATTTAGCAAAGGTGGTATAAAGGATGATGATGTCCTTTCCGGAATGTTCTACCAAGCTAGTTTTATCCAATTCCTACGAGGTTGTCAGGGGTATGTGCATATAATCTGCCCATGGTTCCCAAGTGGCCTCAAATTTTTTAACTGTATCTCGGAGGATACTGACCATTTTTTCCCAAGATATTTTTCGTTTGGCCTGCTTACTGGATACAGTGGGCTGCTTCCATGCTTTCGCTATCGTTATTTTAGCTCCTAGGAAGGTAAAGTGAACGAGGCTCTGTTTACATTTAGAGGTCGTTTCTATTGGGAAGTTCAGCAATTCTATTTGTTTTTTAAACCAAATGGGTTGTTTTACAAGGTAGGGTTTCATAAGTACATTAAGGTAAAAAACACATCCTACCCCTCTGTCCCTAAACACTTACCTGACTCCTCTAACAACTCCAGTGCTGTCTTGGTTGCAGCACAACTGCCTTTACTTCCTGCATCCAAAGGAGAATCTGAAGGCAGGCGAGCCATAAGCTCCCCTGCTGCTGTCAGTCAACATCCTGTGAATAGCGAGAAGGGGCGTGGCTTACTGGCGCTGTGCACAGAGCAGGTAAGTATTCTTTATTTAAAATAGAAAAAAAAATTGTAGCCTTTAGCACTTATCACTTTAACCATTTCAGCCCCTTCTTCCTGACCGGGCCATTTTTTGCGATACAACACGTCACTTTAACTGATAATAGCATGGTCGTGCGACGCTGTACCCAAACTAAATTTATGTCCTTTTTTTCCCAGAAATAGAGCTTTCTTTTGGTGGTATTTGATCACCTCTGCGGTTTAAATTTTTTGCGCTATAAACAAAAAAAGACTGACAATTTAAAAAAAAAACACAATATTTTTTACTTTTTGCTATAATAAATATCCCAATTTTTTAAATAAAAAAATGAATTTCTTCCTCAGTTTAGGCCAATGTATATTCTTCTACATATTTTTGGTAAAAAAAAAAAAAAAATCACAATAAGCGTATATTGATTGGTTTGCTCAAGATATTGCGTCTACAAAATAGGGGACAGATTTATGGCATTTTTTTTTTACTAGTGCCGGCGATCTGCGATTTTTATCAGGACTGCGACATTGTGGGGGACAGATCAGACACTTTTTTGGGACCATTGACATTTATACAGTGATCAGAGCTAAAAATAGTCACTGATTACTGTATAAATAACACTGGCAGGGAAGGGGGTTAACACTAGGGGGCGATCAAGGGGTTAAATGTGTTCCCTCAGTGTGTTCTAACTGTAGGGGGGATGGGATTGCCTGGGGGAGGAGACCAATCATGGTTTCTATATACTGGGAACACACAATCTGTCTCCTCTCCCCTGCCATTCTGGCTCTGTCAGGACACGAGCATGGGCTCCTCAGTAAAGCGGCAGGCACGCCCGCGTGCCCCCTATACCCCTTAAAGCTAAGGCAATTTGCGCAGGGGAGCTATTCTGCTGCCGTAGGGCAGGCGGTCGGCAAGAGGTTAAAGAGGAGTTCCAGTCGTTTTTGTGTTTATTAAGGCCTCATGCACACTGGACATTTTTAAAGCTGATTTTTTTTGGCTTCAGATTTTTTTCGGCAGTTTTTGTCAGGGGCATTTTCTGGCTGGAAAAAAAAACCCAGAAATAGTGGGTTTTGAGAGGAGTTTTTCAGCTGTAAAATAGCTTTAACTCTGAAAAAAGCTTAAAACAGCTTAAAAATTCCAAAAAGCTAAAAAAACTTTGCTATTCGACATTTATCAGCATTTTTGAGCCATTAGCTTTTATAGGAGTATAGCGTTACATTACTAGTAAAAAATAAATAAATAAAAATGCCATAAATAAATCCCCTGTTTTGTAGATGCTATAACTTTTGCGCTAATGGGGATTTTTTTTTTACTAAAAATATGTAGCAGAATACACAGTGGCCTCCATTTATGAAGAAATTTGATTTTTACTTTTTTTTTTATTGAATATGTTTTATAGCAAAAAGTAAAAAATATTGTTATTTTTTTTTTAATTCGCTCTTTTCTTGTTTATAGCACAAAAAATTTAAACCGCAGAGGTGATCAAATAACCACCAAAAGAAAGCTCTATTTGTGGGGAAAAAAAGGACATCAATTTCTTTTGGGTACAGCGTCGCACGACCGCGCAATTGTCAGTTAAAGTGACACAGTGCCGTATCGCAAAAAAATGGTCTGGTCAGGAAGAGGGTAAAACCTTCTGGGGCTGAAGTGGTTAATGTGTGTAAACCCTAACAAGGAACTTCTCTTATTTGAGCCCTTTTGTTCTGTTAAATATACTATTTAATGTGTTTTATTATATCTGTTCAATATGTGCAAAAAATACCCATTGGTCTTGTAAGAAATTCAGAGCTGTCCTTTGCATACTTTATGTATTAGCTCAAGGGGTGCAATTAACGCTCCCAGTTTTTATCTTGGGCTACAGAAAAATTATTATTATATGGAAGTCATATAGCACCAACAGTTTGCAAAGTACTTTACAATATAAAGTTCAATACAGATGGATTTGGAGGGTTCTGCTCATATAGCTTAACAATTTAAAAAGTAGGAGGAGGTGGTACAAAAGGTAACAGCTGTGGGTGATGAGCTGATGGAGGTAACTGACGTACAGTTTTTGGGTGGAGGCAAGTTAGGCTTCTCTGAATAAATCAGTTTTCAGTGAAAGCCTAAAGGCAGACAGGGTAGGAGATAACCAGAGAGATTGGGGTAGAGCATTCTAAAGGATGGGAGAAGTCCCTAAACCTTATGTTGTGGAGATGAGGACAGTGGGATGGATTTAGTAGTTTAGTAAAAGACTAAGAAAGCACGTTCTTGCTCCTTTGGCTACCATATTAAAGTGAATATAAAGCAAAACTTTTTTCCCCAGTTTTGGATAGAATAGGGAATAATTGAAGTGTAAAAAAAAAAGGGAAAAATTAACAACAGAAACATAATTTCCTTTATTTTTCATCAATAATTCTAAAGTATTTCATTATTGTGACATTCTCTGCCATTTCAAAGTACAGTATGTTGTCCCAAGGACATCAATATAGTATTCCCAAGTCCCCACTCTGGCACCTCTAACAAAGAGGCCTCTGTGAACTCCAGAACTTGTCATTGCTGCTCCTATTAGGACCTCCCTAGAAAATAGGTCTGTGGAAAGTGGACAAAGTGTGATCTACCCACGTAAGCTAGCAGGACATACATTATATTGATTGTAATATTGATTTATTGGGATACCTTCCAACAGCAAGGCCAAGATGTTAAATTATGAGGTCCTCTGAGGTATCAAATGAACAAGAATTGAACTATTTGAGGTCAAAATAAAGTTGCAATCCATAAAGACTTTCAGTAGTTAAATAAAACACACATCTCAAGTCTCTGGGCAGCTTAATACATTTTATGGCATTGTCTTGTTGCACAAAAACGTCAAGTAACCATATTGTACAGAAAAACAATTAAAAGATTTATTTAAAGGATCATTTGGTTATATGTTCTAAAAATTATTAAATTCTGATTAACAAAAAGGAATATGGGACATGGCAAAATAAGCTATGACAGATTGTTAGCAGATACTGTATAATGCATACCCACATGGCTCATTAGCTTGTGATACAATAGAAGTCCAACATACTGCTGGGAAATATTGATCATTTAATCAATTATTATAGATTCAAAAGTCATTGTTCATTTACCTGTGGGGTTCATCTACTTTTTTCATGACAATGATCATGAAGCATTAAAATACTATATACACGCGTCATAGTAAGTTTCAAAATAACTTATAATACAGTTAGATAATTTGAATAAATACATTTGTTTAATATTACAGGCAAAACTTTTTTTTCCATTATGGATAAAGCTAGGGAGTGGATAAAAAGGGGAGATGGAGCACCGCCACCAATAACAATAACCCCTGACAGCTTTTTTGTCATCTGTGTTTGGGGGGATTTCTTTTCACTTCCTGTCCCATAGCTAAAACAGGAAGTGTGGGGAAACCCCTCCAAAGTGAGGAAATCCCAGGGTGTCCCCATTGGAAGATTATCTTTCTATTACTGTTCTGGTGTCAACTCAACATTTAGGATTTTCTTTCACGTTTAATGATAATGGTAAACAAGATAAAAAAGAAAGGGTGAATTTCCCTAATGGGGGCATTGACAGCAATAAAAACTGGCAGGTGTTCTAATTATTCACCACTCTATCCAAAACAAACAAAAAAATGCCTTTAGTTATGCTTTAACTACACACATGAACACACAGAACTACATATATTTCTTACTGTAGGCCAAACATGTCAAACTCAGGTTAAAAAGTAGGCCAAAATTAAAGGACAATATCTCATTGGAGGCTGCATCATATCTAATGTGATGAAATGCTATCTACTAAGGGCCACATCTACTTAATTACAGAAAAAAGATTATGGTAGTTTGGAACTTAAAATATTTCCTAAAATATTTAGCTGCAAAATTATGTAAGGACGTGTAACATCAGCTGGAGTACAGCTGGAGGCGCATTCATTTGTTTTTTAATATTTAAAGCACATGAGGCTCAAAAAAAAATATATATATTTTTAATGCTTACTTTAGGCCACAATGATCTTGGGCGGAAAACATCTAGATTTTAGCTTTAATCTGTCTGACTGGAGTAAAAAATGACATTAGCAGAACTACTCTTAGTTGGTGAACTGATCTAACTGAAAATGACAAAGCTGGGGGGGACCATTAAATGAATGGAGAGTGACATATAATGGGGGAGCAGACTTCATGTGGGGAAATATCGCCGTATTGAAGGTAAGTATTATTGTGAAAAAATATATACAGAGAGAGCATAAGGCTTTAACGGTTGACAAATGGAACCCCAAATAAGGAAACGACCACACCAAATATATAAAAAATACAAACTTTTATTTCACAACATCATTAAAATCTTTTTCATAAAAGACATATCCAAAATACATTCAGCTAAGTACATTAGGCAATCCCCCACGGGCTAATATTGGCATTCTAAGTACATTAAGACTTAAATGGCCCAATAAGCTTTGTATTGTATGAACAGGTAGATGAAATCGAGATCTTCCATGCTATCGTGGCCAGGTACAGGATCAGTATACATCACTAATAGTGATCGCTATGCATTTCGACAAAGGCTTCTTCAGGGAATCCTATTAGTGATATGTACATAAAGCCAGTGTTTAAGCCTTAGAGTATTTAGTCCAAAATGAGGAAAGAGGAGGGAAGGCACTCAGATCCAGTCTCACAGGGAGAGACACCACACTGGGGTCAATACAGCTTAAGAAGAGATCACTAAAACATATCCTTACCTCAAAGAGGATGAAAGCAATGAGCTCCCCAATACAAAAGTTGGAAAGGTAAGGTGTATTCGTGCGTGGGTGGAATGCCCATCCAAAAGATTCCCTACTCAAATATTTAAAAGATAATGTCTCCAGATGTGGTCCTAGTTACTGCCTCCTTAGCCTCCAAAAGGAATAAGCTGTCAAGTATTATTGTAAAATATGTATTTTTTATTTCTACACTGAGCAAAATTATAAATGCAACACTTTTGTGTTTGCCTCTATTTATCATGAACTGAAAACAAAGATCTATGACTTTTTCTATGTACACAAAAGGCCTATTTCTCTCAACTATTGTTCACAAATCTGTCTAAATCTGTGTTAGGTGTCCTTTTATGAAGCAGTGATCAGCGGAGATCCTGAGGATCACCACTGATCACAGCCCATAAACAGTTTATGAACCAGAGATAATAGGTGGGAGAAGTGTTTGAACTTGTTCTCCCGCCGATTATCTCTGCACATGGAGAATCCTCATAGAATCACACAGTAATGGCCAGTGTATGAAGCTGCGATCTCAGCGATTCACTGGCGATCTGTGTCAGAATTCACACTCCCCGATTCACCATCTCAGAGGTGGTGAAGCGGGGAGTGAAGAGAGAGGAGGAAATCTGAGGAGGGATCTGAGGAGGAAAGAGGAAGATTATTAACTTCCTTATGCCTCATTCAGACCCCCCAACACTGTAACCATATCCCCCTGTCATATGTATGTGGATACATATATATATATATATATATATATAAAATGTGTATATATATATATATATAATGTGTGTGTATATACATGTATATATATGTGTGTGTGTATATACATGTATATATAATGTGTGTGTGTGTGTGTGTATACATGTATATATAATGTAGGGGGGACTCTTTATTTTATTAACATTAACTGGTGTCTGTCTGTGTATTGAGCTGTGATAATTTATCACTGCTTAATAAATAGACATCTCAGTGTTTCAGTGAATTTCTGGTACTGTAATCTCGTAAAGTCTCACGAGATTCCAGTATCATGGGCCGTTCTCCAGTGTTTGAAGCGTTTGTAGATCACTCCACTCCTCCAAGGGTGAAGCGATCTACTCCGCTTCATGAACAGGCACACAGAGGAGAAAGATCTCCTCTGTGAATGCCGGAGAACGAAGCAGTGAATAGATTTCACTGCTTCATAAAAGGACACCTTAGTGTGCATTTCTCCTTTGCCGAGATAATCCATCCACCTCACAGGTGTGGCATATCATGATGCTGATTAGACAGCATGATTATTGCACAGGTGTGCCTTAGGCTGGCCACAATAAAAGGCCACTCCAAAATGTGCAGTTTTATAATGCAGCACAATGCCACAGATGTCGTAAGTACATCCAGCATCTTCACCTCCAAGATCGTCTGAGACCAGCCACCCAGGCAGCTGCTGCAAAAATCTGTTTGCATAACTGAAAACCAGTCAGTATCTGGTGTGACCACCATTTGCCTCATGCAGTGCAGCACATCTCCTTCGCATAGAGTTGATCAGGTTGTTGATTGTGGCCGATGGAATGTTGGTCCGTTCCTCTTCAATGGCTGTGTGAAGTTGCTGGATATTGTCAGGAACTGAAACACGCTGTCGTATACCCCGATCCAGAGCATCCCAAACATGATCAATGGGTGACATGTCCGGTGAGTATGTTGGCCATGCAAGAACTGGGATATTTTCAGCTTCCAGTAATTGTGTACAGATCCTTGCAACATGGGGCCGTGCATTATCATGCTACAACATGAGGTGCTGGTCGTTGATGAATAGCACAATAATGGGCCTCAGGATCTTGTCACGGTATCTCTGTGCATTCAAAATGCAATCAATAAAATGCACCTGTGTTCGTTGTCCATAGAATATACCTGCCCATACCATAACCCCACCGCCACCATGGGCCACTCGATCAACAACGTTGACATCAGCAAACCGCTCACCCACACAAAGCCATACATGCTGTCTGCCATCTGCCCTGTACAGTGAGAACCAGGATTCATCCATGAAGAGAACACCTCTCCAAAGTGCCAGACGCCATTGAATGTGAGCATTTGCCCACTCAAGTCGGTTACGGCGATGAACTGCAGTCACGTCGAGACCCTTATGAGGACTACGAGCATGTAGATGAGCTTCCCTGAGATGGTTTCTGACAGTTTGTGCAGAAATTCTTTGGGTATGCAAACCGATTGTTGCAGCAGCTGCCTGGGTGGCTGGTCTCAGCGAATCTTGGAAGTGAAGATGCTGGATGTGAAGGTCCTAGGCTGGTGTGGTTACACGTGGTCTGTAGTTGTGAGGCCCGGTTGGATGTACTACCAAATTCTCTGAAACGCCTTTGGAGATGGCTTATGATAGAGAAATGAACATTGAATTCAAGGGCAACAGCTCTGGTGGACATTCCTGCAGTCAGCATACCAATTGCACGCTCCCTCAAAACTTGTGACATCTGTGGCTTTGTGCTGTATGATACAACTGCACATTTTAAGCCCCATACACACGCTCGGACAATCCGCGGACCAGGTCAGTCGGACTTTGTCCGACGTACTTTGTCCGATGTTGGCGTTGCGTACACACGGTCGGACTACGTTGTCGGAATATCCGGTCCGGAAGAACGTTGTGACGTAAGTCGTCGTCCACGAGATTACAAAAGGGAAGTTCAGCACCACGTCAGGCACCCGTTGGGCTCCTTCTGCTGATCCCGTGTTTATCGAGAGTTAGTGGAAGTTTGGTGACTTAAGATTCGCGCTTCTCAGTTTTCTGACTCAGATCGTTACTGCTCTTCAGTTTGTGCTTGTCGTGCGTATCTGTTTATTAGTGCGTGTAGTCAGTTCGCATTTGTTGGTCATTGCGGCCTATATCTTGATATAGGACGCTTTGATTTGCACTGCTTATTGTCTGCTCGTTGCTGGTATTCACTTCGTTCTTTCAGGCCTTGCTGTTTATCGGTGCTTTCTGTTTGTCCGTTCTGACCAGCCGACCTTTTGTGACCTTCTGAGCGATGTTTCCCGTGCGTACTCGTCGCCGAGTTCGTGCTGTACGCGGAATTGGTGTCGGGCTTTTAGCTTTGACCCAAGACCCGTCCATGAACAGAGTGACGAGGAGTATGTGGACCAAGAATTGGTTGCTTCAGCGTGACCAGTTCTCGCACATGCCTTTGCTTCGTGAGATCCGGGAGAATAATCCTGATGATTTCAGGAACTTTCTCAGGATGACGGACCCCGATTTTCACCGTCTTTTGGCTTTGCTGACCCCCTTTATCAGCCGGCAGGATACCTGCATGAGACAAGCCATTACTCCGGAGCAGAGGCTTGTTGCCACGTTGAGGTACTTGGCGACAGGGAGAAGTCTTCAGGATTTGAAGTTCTCTTCAGGTATCTCTCCCCAGGCCCTGGGAATCATTATTCCAGAGACCTGTTCTGCCATCATTCAGGTCCTGCAGGAGGACTATATTAAGGTAACATTTCTACTTTACTATTCCCTTCTATGTATGCTCTGTTTGCTAATGACTTGTATTTTTGACCTCCTTCCCTAATTACCATGATTGCAATATGTTCTAATATGCTGTGCCCCTTTTCTCCTTCATGCATTTTTCCCTTCACTTACCTCACCAGCATGCTCTTCTGCCCCAATAGACACCTATGGCCTAGTCACTTAAGCAATGTCTTTTGTCTGCTGCATAGTATTGTTTGCCCCAAAACACCCCCTAAAATATGCACAAATGTTTGCTGTGTGGTTTACTTCATGTAGAGCCCCCTTTTTTTGTTCTTTTGGTGGGGGGGGGGGCAAACTCATTAGGAACCCCCTCCCCCAACTGCTCTGTCAGATGGTACCAATCCTTTATCTGCTGGCTTTCCCAAGGTCCATACACACTATATACCTACCTCTTTATAGTGCGCATCTTTAGGGATGAATTCAGCAAAGCATGTAGTGCAAGGGACTGCCTCCATACATTCCATTTCCTATTTTTTTGTCTTCTTTCCCTCCTATTAGCTTGCTTGGTAATTTAATAATGTCACACTGTGCCTGCCTTTTGTGGGGGGGGGGGGGGGGGGGGGGGGCGGGTTGAAATGTTATTTGATCTTTCCTGTGGCCTGCCAATAGTGTTAAGTACAGAGGGTCTGGCCAAACTAGCCCACATTATTGAGCCATTTGCCAATCAATGAAGTGCAGAGGGTTAGCTGTCCACCACCCCCCCCCCCAAAACCCCTAGTTATTGCCAATGGCCCATCAGAAGTGGGGGGATTGATGGGGGGGTGAGTAATCTGTGAAGGGGAGCCTCTACTTTTCTGTGCAAATACTTTCCAGCCTCCAATTTTAGACAATGCTCTTGTTCCAAGATGTTGATTGTCTAATCTGCTTGCAATGTTTAGGTGCAAAGTGACTAATGTTTTTTTCTTGTTTCACTCCACAGTTCCCTTCCACGCCACAGGAATGGCAGACTGTGGCCTCCCACTTTGCCAGCCGTTGGGACTTTCCTAACTGCGGAGGGGCAATTGATGGGAAACACGTCCGCATCGTCCCACCGCCCAACTCGGGGTCCTACTATTATAATTATAAAGGGTTTAATAGTGTAGTGATGTTGGCGGTGGTGTCGGCAACATACGAGTTTATGTATGTGGACGTGGGGATGAACGGCCGGATATCGGATGGTGGGGCCATTACGCACACGGAGTTCTACTGGCGTCTCCAAAGTGGCAGTCTGTGCTTGCCACCTCCAGAGGAGAATGCAGAAGGACTCCCCTTCGTCTTTGTCGCAGATGAAGCGTTTGCGTTGACTCCCCATGTGATGAGGCCGTTCCCGATGAGGACCCTCACCCCGGACCAGAGGGTCTTCAACTACAGGCTGTCCAGAGCCAGAAGAGTTGTGGAGAACGCTTTTGGCATCCTGGCCAGCCGCTTCCGCCTGTTCCTGACGGCATTTAACTTGGCGGAATACAAACTGAACCACATAGTTCTTGCCTGTTGCATATTGCACAACTTCCTCAAAAGACATAACAGGAACTATGTGGTGCCCGTTGGCCCAGATGTGGAGGGCCCTCCAAATGCCGAACTCACAGCCCTTCGAGTGGCACGTCCAGGCTTGCCCCCTCTAAATGCCCGTGTGGTCCGGGACCAATATATGCAGTACTTTGTGGGTAGGGGGGCCATTGCTCTGCCTGACGATGTGTGAGAGGCATTTTTTAATAAATCTGATATTTTAACCAACCTATGATTTCATGTCATTTCAGTCTTCTTTTTAGCTTATTTTACTTTGACATTTTTTCCCTTTGCCTTCGACAGTGGGAATGCACTTTCTGGGCAAAAGGAGGTAACAGTCTCTTCTTCCCAAAAAGATTATTCTCATGTTGTGTGTTTGCTACCTAATCTTTGGTCTAGAGAAGGTTTGTACTGCATAACTGACACCCAAAATACTCCTTTTCATCACCAGGTCTGACATGTGTGTATTCTCCAAAATGCTGTGCTCCGTGTTTTCGTACAAAGCACTGTGGGTGTCATTTACATAAGTCAAATCCGCTATGCTCTACAAGTGCATTGAAAAAGTTCCCCGGGAAAGAAAATTGGAGTGCAAAGTGGATTTGCCTTTAGTAAATAACACCCATTGCCCCCCATATCCTTTTCATTTTACATACATAATGCATTGTGTTTTTTAAATAAGGAAGCCACACATTTAGAAAAATAAAAGTTTACTAGGAAAACATTCCCAAGTGCGTTTACAATCTTCACGCCAAAACTGACAACATCTTGGTTATTTACAACATTGTTTACAAACATTCCGCAATTGGTAAAACCAGGCATGGAGCAAAACAGAACCTAGGAACTTGGAAAGTTCAACTTTGTAAAGTGAAGACAAGATCAGACATGACTATATGTTCAAAGTGTGTTTGATCTTGCCTTCATCACATGGGGGGGTCACCCCCGAAAAGTGGAAATTTGGAACATGCACACAATTTGGGACTGAAAATGGTCATTAGATGGTAAAACACATGCCTAGAAGCTTCAAAAGTGCCATTTTCCATCATGGGGATGAATGGACGTTTTTTGGGGGTGCAACCCCTTCACCACAACCACTTTCGTAGTTCGTAAAGTGTTTGCACCCCCAAAAAAACGTTGCCATTCATCCACCATGGTGGGAGCTAGCACATGTGGACACAATGTGTGCATGTTCCAAATTTCAGACAGTTTTTAAGTTGCAAATGTGTTCTGAAGCTGGCACAAATGTGTGTTAATTACTTGGTGCGTTTTCATATTTTTCCTAAAACATCAATGATGTTCTTCAATTTTTGTTGAACATCATTGATGTTTTGCTTTATGTAATCTAGATCTCTATTGCAGACCATTATCTCTCCGATGAGTACGTGGGCACTCTCTGTGGTAAAGTGCGATTTTTCTTCCACAACATCCACGTCACCTAAAAACCACAAACAAACAAAAATGGGGTGTTGGAAATGAGGCAGCCATACATGGATTAGCTTACCAGTAGCTGTGTTCTCCCACGCTCACCTGTTGTGGTGACAATTTCTCCAAGTTCGATGATCTCTCCTTCCTCCTCCTCCTCCTCCTCTGCTTCTGCTCTTTCCCCTTTTTTGGTAGGTGTTGGTTTGGGGGTTTCCTCAGACGGCCCAAGTTTTCGCTCCCCTATGAGAATGTCCAAAAGGAAGATTTAGCAACACAAGCTATTGAGGGCAGAAATAGGAAATGACAAACATTGCTTGAAAGTGACGGACACTATTTTAGTTTGGCCAGTTACAAATGTCAACTACATGAATGAAGTCACTTTGTAAAGGTGCTAAACTGACTAGCTTTTTGGTAGAAGTTTGTGTGATGGAGACCCCCCTCTAGTATCCACTGGAGCACATGTGTGGAAAAGCATAATAAAAAGGGGGTTTGGGTGTCCCAGCACTAGTGCTCTAGAGTCCAGATGGGTAAACAGCTACTGAGTGACCTCTCCTTTACATTGAATAAATTGGCTTTACATTCTTGATGACATTTCTAGTGAGAACAAACTTCCTTTCCCCAAAAAAAACACCAAACATCGTATTATAAGTGGCCGAACGATCGAGGTTGCGTACGATCGAATGCACACACACACGACCATGACAGTGGCAGAAAGATCGAGGCTGAGTACGATCGAATGCACAGACGAACCTGAAAGTGGCCATTTTGGAATGTACAACTTGGTAAAAATCAAAACACAATGGAGCAGTATGCAAGCAAGAAATCAAACACAAAACACAACTACTTACTTTTTTGAAGAATTCTCTTGATCTTTCTGTACTGATCGGCCTCCCTCAGTTTCAGGTCTGACCAGCGTTTCCTGAGTTGCTCCTTGGATCGTTGTACCCCAAAATTATTGTACAGCCTTCTCACAACTTTAGACATGATCTTGGCCTTGCGGACATTGGGGTTGAGGTAAGGCCCATACTTCCCATCATAGTCGCTCCTCTTTAATATGTCCACCATCTCCAACATTTCTCCAAATGACATATTGGAGGCCTTGAATTTCAGGTTCCGGGATCGGGACGTTTCTGCCTCCGGACTTTCCTCGTCCTCCTCCTCGTTGGTGGGATATTTGTGGCGCACCTGCTGTGTCCCCGCCATGTGCTCTCCCCACTACGCCGTAAAGAGAAGGGGTGGGGAATAGACGAGAAAGATCGTCAGGGGCGGGCGGAGTTTGAAGCATGCGCAGTGTATATAAAACGTCACACGCCTGTGTCGTAGCCACGATCTGGGAGACGAGGGGAGAGAAAACTCACACGAGACGATCGCTACAAACGAAGGTACAATTTAACGTTGGTACATAACTAGCCTAGACTGATTAGAACTTGAGGCTTCTTTATGGAGAAGATTAGGAGAGTTTAGCCTGACATAATTTATAGGGTTTGGTGTGGCGTTGTGTCTTGCAGAGGTGATGGATGCCTTCTACAACGTGAGCTTTCTCCCACACTTCATTGATAAATACCGGCAATTCCCCCTCTTATGGCAGGCAAAACACAGGGATTATAGCAACAGACCAACGAGGTACGCAGCCCTGCTGAAACTGGTGGCATTTGTAAAGCCTACCCTGCCCATGGCAACCGTCGCAAACTTAAAAGTGAAGATCACCAACATGAAGACTACCTATTTCCGGGAGCGCAATAAGGTCCTGAAGTCACAAGCATCTGGAGCTGCAGCAGCTGATGTCTATGTCCCCACGCTCTGGTACTATGAGAGGCTCCACTTTCTCAAAGACCAGGCTACTGTCAGGAAGTCACTCTCGACTCTTCCTTGCACGCGTCCTTCCACGCACGCCACCCTTGATGAGGATTCCGAGGACCAACCTGGGCCTTCCAGTCAGGAATATGTGCAGGTGCCCAGCTTGTTCCAGGTATAGTAGTTTTGGAACCAGTTTGTTGAATAATGAATGATGTTCAGTTAATTCAGGATCCCCAATTGCTTATTTCCTAACGTGATTGACATATCAACAGACAGTGGTGTGGGAGACATTTTTGGGAAGAATCTAAACTGCAGGGCTGAGAATTGTATGGTTTTGTATTTGAAAACATTTTGCAACAGTCACTAGATGAGAATTGTGTGTGTTTGATGAACAAATAACTGAAACTATGTCCCTTTTTCAGACACAGGAAGACCTCAGCCAGGAGGTGGCTGTGGAAGGTGGCAGTCAGGAGGAGGCAGGGGGTAGTGGCAGCCAACAGGGGGGTAGGCGTAGGAGCCTGACTGTCTCCCAAGTCTCTCCCCTCCGCCTTCCCTACAGAAGGGCGAAAAACATGGGGGAGGTGGGAGAGTCAGCGCTCCAGCTGATAAAAGATGCCTCAGCCTCCCTCTATGCCACACCCACCTACGAGGAGGCCTTTGCCTCCTTGGTTACCAGTAAATTTACGGGTATGGAGGCGGGGCAACGCAGCATGTGTGAGGAGGTCATCCTCAAAATACTAAATGAGGGGATGGCTGGGGAGATGACTCCCCTCACACATGTTTGCGAGAGTGACCTTGCTCCGCCTCCTCCTCCTCCTTCTGCCACCCCACCAGCACCAGCACCACGGCGTGGAAGGAAGCGTACAAGGAAGACAAGAGAGTGACAACCTGGACTCAGTCTGGTCTGAGAGAAGATGGAGCCTCTCGTAGTACCAGAGCCTGGGGACCTAGATGGCATCTGCTGCAGTTCCGGATGTTTTGGACTTCAGGACCAGATTGCGCTCCCTTATTATTTAGATAGGTAGTCTTCATGCCCCCAATTGTTTAAGTCTGTAAAATGATGGTTGCCATGGGTGTCCAAGGCTTTGCAAATTCCCCAAGTTTCACCATGGCTGCGTTCCTCTTTGGTCTGTTGCTGAGACCTAAATAAAGGTTTTTTTGATTTGAAATAATCATTGACTATTGTGTTTTACTTTTCTACAATGACAGTTTTTCTTTGAGTAGGCAGGTACATTTCACTAATCCTAGAATTAACAAGGGGCACCAACAACCAACAAACTCCTAGTAAATGTAAGCAAGAAATACAAATGTTAATAATGTGGTTTTGCTAAGTTGAGACATACAAACCCCCTCCAAAAAAAAAAAAAAAATCTCCTTCAAATATGTATTCCCCCAAAAAAAAAAAATCTGGGTAAAAAAATAAGAAAGATTGTATTACGATCTGAGTAAAAATAAACATGTAGTGTATAAATGCTGCAAAGTAATAAAGAAGTAAGTTTGTGAGAAGTGCGGGTGAATAGGAGCAGCTAAAAGATGTCATTCTTGTTGCATTGTAAAGAAAAAGAGAATGCGCTGCATTAAAGACATTTTAACATTGCAGCGTGACGAATGTGCTGTGTCGATTAGGAAAGGTAGTTTTACCTGACCGAGCGCTTCCGTCACAGAATTTCTTCTGAGCATGCGTAGCACTTTGTCCGTCGGACAAGCGTACACACGCTCGGATTTGGTGTGATCGGACCGGGTTGACGGGAAATCTTTCCAGCAGGAGATAAGACTTTGTCCGACGGACAAACCGACGAACACTGTCCGATGGTGCATACACACGGTCTGATTTTTCAACAACCTTGTCCGATCGGACCAAATTGATGAAAAAGTCCGACCGTGTGTATGGGGCTTTAGAGTGGCCAGCCTAAGGCACACCTGTGCAATAATCATGCTGTCTAATCAGCATCTTTATATTCCACACCTGTGAGGTGGATGAATTATCTCTGCAAAGGAGAAGTGCTCACTAACACAGATTTAGACAGATTTGTGAACAATATTTGAGAGAAATAGGCCTTTTGTGTACATAGAAAAAGTCGTAGATCTTTGCGTTCAACTCATGATAAATAGGGGCAAACACAAATGTGTTGCATTTATAATTTTGCTCAGTTTTTTCCTTTAATGCCTCGTACACACGCTCGGACTTTCCGGCGGGATTGCCCGCCGGACCTAGCCCAGCGGACAAACCGCCGGACCTTCCAGCGGGGCTTCGCCGAACTTTCCGAGCGTGTGGACTTGCCCACACACGCCCGGACTTCTCCGGCGGACAATCGGCGGGAAAAAGTCTGCGGGACTTTTGAAAATGAACGCGGAGCAAAGTCAGTTCATTTAGAACGTAACTGCAGGTAGACGGGGCTAGCGAAGGCAGTGAATGTCGCCGCGCTAGCCCCGTCACCTGGCATGGATTTAAAGGGAATCCCTACACCGAAAAAGCGGCGTGGGGGTCCCCCCCAAATCCATCTCAGACCCTTATCCGAGCACGCAGCACGGCCGGCCAGGAAAGGGGTGGGGACGACGCCCCCCCACCTCCTGAGCCGTACCAGGCCGCGTGCCCTCAACATGGGGGGTGCCCTGGGGAAAGGGGGGCCGTGCGCCCCCCCCCCCCACCCCAAAGCACCTTGTCCCCATGTTGATGAGGACAAGGGCCTCTTCCCGAAAACCCTGGCCGTTGGTTGTCGGGGTCTGCGGGCGGGGGGCTTATGGGAATCCGGGAGCCGCCTTTAATAAGGGGGCCCCCAGATCCCGGCCCCCCACCCTATGTGAATGAGTATGGGGTACGATGTACCCCTACCCATTCACCTAAGGTGTAAAGTGTAAAAAAAAACACACAATTTTTAAAAAATATTTTATTGCACTGCTCCAGGGGTCTTCTTCCGTCTTGGGGGGTCTTCTCGTCGGACTCCTCCGCTATTTTACCTAGCTCTTTTACCGAGCGGAGGAGCCCGGCTTCCTTCTTTGTCGTCGCCATCGTCTGGGGGTCTCGATCCGCCTTCGGGGGTCTTCCGGGGTCTCTTCTGTTCTTGCCGCTGTCGTTGCTTTCTGCGCCACCGTCTTCTTCTTCTTCTTCCTCTTCTTCTTCTTCTTCTCCTTCCGATATTGACTCGTCGCTCTCTCTGGCCGGAATGGCAGAGCCGCGCTGTGTTGTGACTTATATAGGGACAAGGAGGCGGGGTCACATGCTCATGTCACATGGTGACCCCGCCCCCCTATGATGTCACAGTCCCGGAGGATGCTAAAAATTGTAAAAATTGTACTCTCACTCCTCTATTCTTGTACTAAAAAAATTGAATTTAATTTCCAGTGACCACAATTTAGTTTTGAGCAGTGACATTCCAAAGGGTACAGAGGGAGCTATCTGTACCAGGTACCACCACTTGCACAGTGGCAGTGGTATAACAGATACTGAAACTGATCTCTGCCAATTGTATTGCCAAATTGTAAAAACCTAAAATGCATTCTATTATTTCTTTGGCCCTAGAACAGGTACAAAGGAAAAAAAAACACACTTTTGGTGGTGGGTCATGGTAATGGCATTAGAAATATAAGACTAAGGTTTAAAATAATTATATATTTTGGGCAAGCTTTCCTTTTTAATAAAAAATAATAAAACAAAACCAGGAGATATCTATTAACATTTACCAACAAATGAAAGCTCAATCTGCCCTGAAAAAAACCCAAGGTATAATCCACCTGGATATACTAAGTAGTTGCAATAATATGTACAATTTTACTAACACATTGCAAAATTGCAAAATTGGGTTTGGGCTTTAAGGTTTGTTTTGACCCTGGTCATGAAGGGGTTACAAGCTTGAGTTGACTCTCTAAATGTTCTAAACAAGAAATTAAATAAACCTTGTCTCTTAAACTCTGTTACGTTCCTGTCTGCATGGCTGGGAGTGTCCCAGGCATTTTCTAAAGGTCAGAATGTTTACAGCAGATATGGAGCATGTTTTCATTAACCACCTGATTACTTTGCACTTAAACCCCCCTCATGACCAGACCAATTTTCAGCTTTTGGCGCTGACGCACTTTGAATGACAATTGCGCGGTCATACAACACTGTACCCAAATGAAATTTTTATCATTTTTTTCCCACAAATAGAGCTTTCTTTTGGTGGTATTTAATCACAGCTGGGGTTTTTATTTTTTGCTAAACAAACAAAAAAAGAAGGAAAATTAAAAAAAAAAAATCATGTTTAATAGTTTGTTATAAAATTTTGCAAACAGGTAATTTTTCTGCTTCATTGATATGCGCTGATGAGGCTGCACAGGTGGGCACTGATAAGCTGCACTGGTGGGCACTGATAGGATGCACTGGTGGGCACTGATAGGCTGCACTGGTGGGGACAGATAAGTCGGTACTGATGGGGACAGCAAAGATGGCACTGATGGGCACGGATGGGTGGCACGGATGGGTGGCACGGATGGGTGGCACGGATGGATGACACTGATGGGCACCGATGGATGACACTGATGGGCACTGATGGGTGGCACTGATGGGTGGCACTGATGGGCACTGGTAGGTGACACAGATGAGCACTGGTAGGTGACACAGATGAGCACTGGCAGGTGACACTGATGTGCAGCACTGGCACTGTGGGCACTGAGAGGTGGCACTGTGGGCACTGAGAGATGGCACTGTGGGCACTGAGAGATGGCAGTGTGGGCACTGAGAGATGGCAGTGTGGGCACTGGTAGGTGGCACTTTATTGGGGCAAAGGTGGGCACAATTGATTGGGCACATTGCAGTGAGAGGGACTGATGTTCCTCTCACTGCTGCCGGTGATCGGCTTTTTTTTTTTTTTCTCCTCGCGCTATCAGCGCGAGGAGGAAAAAAAAAGCCGATTACCGGCTCTGTTATCACATGATCAGCTGTCATTGGCTGACAGCTGATCACGTGGTAAGGGGTCGGGATCGAACCCCTTACTCGGATCTGTGATCCAGCGAGTCTCACAGACTCGCTGATCACAGAGCGCGCCGTGCGCGCCCTTCAGGGGGCACGCAGGCAGCTCGTGTCCGGGACGACGTCAATAGACGTAGTCCCGGCACAATAGATCCGCGCTGTAGCCGTCATTTGGCTATAGCGCGGGTCTAAGGTAGTTAAAACATGTGTTAGCAGCTATTGTTTATGTGTGTAAGGGTTACCTGTGGCAGTTTATGGACTCCAGTGGCAATCACTCCCAGCATGTTGGTATTTAGATTGTTGTCCTGCGAGCTGGAAAAAAAATCTGTGCAGGGGGAGCTGAGAGTGCCGTCATTACAACTGGTCTTAAAAAAAAAATATTTCCAGACTTTAATTCCAGGCTAATGATTAAAATTAACCCTTATGCGGACAGCTACACTTTACTTATTATTCACAATTTATATAGTGCCAACAGCTTACGCAATTATGGTCAACTATGCATTTTAAAAGAAACTTATCATTCAATTTCAGGCTCAAGATATTTCTGGGATTATTGCTTCTGCTATTTTTTTAAACAAGACCTAGATATAAAGGAAACAGAAACCTGTTGAGTGCCTGATACTAAATATCACATAAATAAAACAGAATATGATTGTTGCACGTTCTTGGATTTTTGAACTTTTATTCAAAGCTACATTTTGTGCTGCATCTCAGCAGGGATCAACCATGTACCAGCATGGAGAATAAAACAAATGCAGAGCAGAACATCAACTGATAATACTTCTACATTTTATATTTGAAAACATATATATATGAAAAATCAGCATAGTTAGACTGCTAATGCAGACTTATATGCAGGCATTACATGCAGTTTCTTTCTAAGAAGGGGTTCTTTAATGTTGTCGATTTACCCAGTTTGCAGCCACCCCCTTCACTTTTCCCACCATGCCCAATGGTACTGCTTGAAAAAAAAAATTATAGAACATACTGTATATTAGTATATTCACGTAAGTCTGTACTTTAACTTTTCCAATCAACTATGTTGAAAATTTAGTTTCGTTGGCGAGTAGGATTGCCTAGAATGTTCCTATAGGAAGCTTCTTCCATAAAGTTGTCTAAGAACTTATGGTAAATTTAAAGGCATCACATTGTAAAGGTAGAACCCCCCACTTTGCACTCATCTTAAAACATTTGTGCAAGTGAACTGCAATGGCTTGTTGCAATATCAATAATGTATGAATCTGGCATAAAGTTTGTTAAAATTATTGCACAGTTAGAGAGGGTTGTTTTCGCTCAACATACCTGGAATTTAGTGCTGCTACTATCACAAGAAGGGATTCCAGATGTACGGTTAATGTCAATGAAGGAATGGCAGGAGTAAATGGGGTAAACTATGACATTTGTAAGAGAACTGCTGTGTCTGGGCATTATTTATTATTATTATACAGGATTAATATAGCGCCAACAGTTTGCACAGTTGTTTTACAACATGAGGGCAGACAGTACAGTTATGATACAATACAATACAGAAGTAATTAGAGGGCCCTGTTCATTAGAGCTTAAAATTCAGAAGGGAGGATCAAGTGATACAAAAGCTAATAGCTGTTGGGGATGATCTGATGGAGAAAATAAAAGTCAGTTGTTAGATGAAGGCAGAATAGGCTTCTCTGAAGAGAAGGATTTTCAGGGATCGTCTGAAAGCAAACAGAGTAGGAGATAGTCGGACAGATTGGGGTAGGGAGTTCCATAAGATGGGGAGGTTTGGGAAAAGTCCTTGAGGTGAGCATGGGGAGAGGTGACAAGGGAACTAGAGAGCAGGAGGTCTTGGGAAGTAAAGCAGAGAACAAATTGGTTGGTATTTTGAGACTAGGTTAGCGATGTAGCTGGGGGGCAGAGTTGTGGATGGCTTTGTAAGTTGTTGTTAGAATTTTGAATTGAATTAGTTGGATGAGTGGAAGCCAGTGGAGGGATTGAAAGAGAGGAGTATCAGACACTGAACGATTGGTAAGGTGGATGAGCCTGGCAGCAGCATTCATGATGGACTGAAGGGGGGATAGCCTACGTAAAGGTAATCCCCTGAGGAGGGAGTTGCAGTAGTCGAGGCGGGAGATGACTAGGGAGTAAACTAGGAGCTTTGTGGTGTCATTTGTTAGAAAGGGGCGTATTGTGGAGATGCTGCGGAGGTTGAGACTGCAATATTTGGACAGTGATTGGACATGGGGCCAAAAGGATAGTTCAGAGTCCAGGATTACACCTAAAGCCTTGCCATGTGGGGGCGGCCTGATAGTAATGCTATCGATCTTGACAGAGAAATCAGGGGAAGAGGTACGTGGGGGAGGAAAAATCATGAGCTCGGTTTTGGATAGATTGTATTTAAGGAAGTGGTGTGACATCCAGGCTGATATGTCTGTTAGTAAGTTAGTGATACGTGAGGAGACTGAAGGCGTGAGCTGAGGGGTAGAGAGATAGGGTTGGGTGTTGTCAGCGTAGAGATGGTATTGGAAGCCATGGGAGGCATTTACCTGACCCAGGGAGGAGGCTTGTCACACTATAGAAGCCTGATGGGCTCTTCACCAATACCCTGATCAGATAGATTCACTGCAAGAAACAATTCTGAGTGTCAAATGGGAAGGGGAGGTCTAGACGTTTTCTTTGTTGAAGGATGTTGTATAATATGTGTTCATTACTAAATGCCAAAACCTACATGCTAGGCTTTATTGCATTTCTTTATCTTAAACACTGAAACCTATAAATAAGGCATTTATTCCAGTCATTCCAAACTAAAATTAATTTGATCAAAAATATCCCTATAAATACATTGCTGGGCAGTGTTTACTTATCCAATCACATTATCCCATGCTGCTGCTCTCTCTATTTGGAAACTGAAATATTCTCACACTTTTGGGCAAGGGAAAACTACAACTGATAGTACTGGTAAACCTGAAATGCACTCTGCTGCCATTCTGTGGGCTACAAAAGAAAGTTCCATGGTTGACAATTTGACAGCCATGGTCTAAAACAACCTTTCAACCTTCCTGGGTCACATTGGAAGAAGAGGAATTGTCTTGGGCCACACATAAAATACACTAGCAATAATAGCTCACAAATATAGGTGCTGCCGAAAACTGATGACATGAATAAGGCATGACTGTGAAGAGTGGGATATTTTTCTTTGGGAAGATAAAACTTATAAAAGTCCTATAAAGAGACGCTGTCAAGTTTTTCTTCAGCCACATGTTTTCGCTAAGCGTAAACGCATTTTTACAAAAAAATCTCCCAAAAAAAGGAACATTTTTAAATAAGTTTATGATTTTGTGTTGGGCTGCATTCATAGCCATCTTGAGCTGCATGCAGCCCTTGGGTCACAGGTTGGACGCCCCTGGTCAAAAATATACCATAATGGTAGAAATCACTATTGTGTAAATGGAGGATACATTTTTGAGGATTCTAAAGGTTTATTTTCGTGGACAATTACATCCATATGCTGGGCAATAGAGGACTACACGGCAAGGATGGAACAACATCGATCTAATGTAGGAATGATGATTGCAAAGCCCTGTTGCTATGCATTTCTTTTTCCTCTGCTACTGATTTATCAAAACTCATAGCTTATAATGCGTTTCAGAATTTAGTGCTTTTTAAAATGTGCTTGCTATCTAGTGGAAACTGTAAGTCTACTATACATCTAATTGGAAAGTCTAGCAGTCCATTTATGTTTAACTGTAATCTCTATTGGAAACAAGTTTGAAAATAAAAACACAGAAATTAAAGTTCATTTCAAACTTTCATACATTAGGTCTCTCTATATTTTATGAACTAAGCATATGCTGTATGCTTTTCTCTACTTAAAAAGGATTGAGCGAAATAAAAAGCCCCTGAAAATGTTCTATTTGCAAAATGTCCTTTAAAATGTCAAGCTATTTTCAGTCTGAAATTTTTTTATTTTTTTTGTCCCAACTTTCTCTCTCTTGGAAGAGTTAGCTAGAAGGACATAATAAGAACAATTTGATTTCATATTGAAAAGCACAAGACCCTTGCATCAAGGTCTGCTGTTATTTAAATGTCACTTCAGTTAGCTTTTGTTTCGTCATTATCTATAATAGGAAGAGAAGAAAAAAAAACTTTTAGATAGAAGTCTATTTCTCAGCTTTTTATACCTTCCAGCTAGTATATTGTAGATAAAGATTATACTCACTCTCATTGCTCAAAATATCTTCTAATTGGGTTAAGAAATGCTAAATTCATTCCAATTGCTCATGAAAGCTACTCGCACACACTAAAAGTGTGGCAAGAGCTATCTATCAGCAGCTCTAAGCCCATTTCTGACAGATGTTCCTGTGTCCTTCCTTGTTTTTGTTCTGTCATTGCTATGGCTATTTTTGTTATTTTTATAGCAGAAATATATGGAATAGTACATTTGAGATATCATGTATTGTTTTTAGAAGCTAGGGTTTCTCTATTCATATGCTAATTAATCCATTTGGTTTCATGGAGCTCATGGCACAGGAAGTGATGTTGACAGAAAGTAGGGAGGAGGGAATGAAGGAAGCACTGGCACTAGGATTGAGGACTTCAGAGAAGCATGAAGGAGTTTGATAGAGATCCTTTATATAGAAGGAAGAAGTATATGTATAATGTATAAGTATATATATAATACAGGTATCTGCACCCATTTCCGGGACTAGCTGCCCCGCCCCTATCCGAGGATGCCCGCCCATATCCGAGGGTTCCCGTTGTGTCTTGGGAAACACACAGTTCCCAGGACACAACGGGGACCAATAAAGACGCGCAGTGCGACTCGCGCATGTGCAGTAGGGAACCGGGCAGTGAAGCCGCAAGCTTCACTTCCTGATTCCCCGACAGAGGATGGCGGCGGGGCAGCCGAGAGATGAGCGATCGCTCGTCATCTTCTGCCGACATCGCTGGAACCTGGAACAGGTAAGTGTCCATTTATTAAAAGTCAGCAGCTGAAGTATTTGTAGCTGCTGACTTAAAAAAAAAAAAAATCGGGTGGACCTCCTCTTTAAAGTGGAATTTCAGTCAAATATTAATTAAGCCTAAACCTGCTTCCACCTCCATTCTAAGCCTACTGTAACTACCCTACCTCCATTCAAAGCCCACTATAACTACCCTGTAAAGGAAAGAAGTCTATACTTACCTATGCTCAAGGCAGTCTGGTCGGGTCACATGATTACCAGTGGTTGGATTCAGTGAAGAGGGGAGTGCGCCAACAACAGCTGCAGAGCCTGGATGATGTTGTCAACCATAGACTTACTATGGGGGCATCTGTTGTCAGCTGTCCTTTCTCTACACTGAAGCCGGCGCTGGAGTCCGAATAGGTAAGTACACAAGATCTTTGCTTTTACAGGGTAGATAAAATAGGCTAAGAATTGAGGTTGGAATAGGTTTAGGCGTGGTTATTATTTGGCTCTAATTGTACTTTAACGCAACCACAATGTAGCAGACAGAAGACATATCTGAATGCATCTTTGTTGTTTGCTTTGGACCTATGGCATAATAATAGGGTGAGCAGAGATGTCATGAATGTGACTGCCTGCTTTGCTTATACATTAGTTTAACTTTCACCTACAATGTATTTTTTTTTATAATGGAGCGTCGTCTATGTTGTGGTTATTTTGGTAACCATAAGCTGCAAGATCGTACATTTACCTAAATAGTTAACCTCCTCTTAACACCACTAGATCTTGCAGAAGTTCCTAAAAAAGTACAAGCACTCTGAAAGTTTGCATTTGCATATGTTAAGGTGCACTGTCAGCTCCCCTACATTTTATTTTAATACAGGTATTTATATATATTGGTGGCAATTTATGCAGCATTTTACATATCATATATTCACACCAGTCCCTACTCTCAATGAACATACAACCTAGTCTCTATTTCTAATGCACACATACTAGGGGGGATAGTTTTGCCAGGATCCAATCAACCTACTAGTATGTCCTTGCCATGAAGTGTGGAAGGAAACCAGGGTACCAGAGGAACTCCATGCAAACACAGGGAGAACGTGCACACTCCATCCAGATATTGTCCTGGGGACCCTGGTGCTGCAAGGCAGAAGTTTTAGCCACTGTGCTGCCCTGCATAATTGTTATTTGTGTGTTTGTGTGTGTTTGGGGGGGGGGGGGGGTATTCAAATCTATTTATACCAAAGAAGTTGAGGTATTTTGAAATGTATAATGTGCTACTGATTCTATAAACAGTGTGTGTATAAGTTAAGTGCGGTCTCACGGAAGTGGGTCTTTATCTAACTATTTATCAAACTCATGTTTTCAATAAATTTTAGTACACAATAAATTTTCAATACATTTTCAATAAATTTTCAATAAATTTTAGTACACAAATGCATATAGCAGGAGGAGGAGTGACGTGCTGTAGTCATTGCGCTGTGTACTGTAGTGCACGGGTGTTCGTTTTGCCGGCCGGCTTTTTACCTTTGCAAATTTACTTCATACCTCTGTAACTGTAACCTTTAAATTGTAATAAATGTTTTACCAATATGATTTACACTATGGTGAGTTCCTCTTCATTATGGGTTACCTTCGGGATTTCGATTGAGACCATTGAATGACCGAATCCCTGTGACCGTTTTTTGTGCGTTCCTGCTGTATTCAGTACCTGAGAGCTGACATCCTCATCCCTGGCGGGGTTATTAGCTACAAGCTTTTACTAAGCTTGCCTCTGGAAAGCACACAATCTATGTGGTGGAGTAACACGAGTCTGTGGTGTTGTCACAAGTCTATATCTATGGACGGATCTAAAATATAATATATATAATAATTTCAATACACGTGTGCACTAGTTGCATTTTTTGTGTGAGTTTGTAGCGCAGCTCCATCTTCTAATTCCACAAATGCATATAGTACCCACATTTTTGGCAAAGTATTAAAGATTAGGTTGCGTCAAGCAAATAGACACCAAACAAGTCAAGCCCTAAAACTGCATGCACCTGTGAAATGGCAACAAATTACGGTACCAAAAACTGTCCATATGCGATGCCTGAAAATACTTTACGGTTCATTACATGCAGTCCCCGAGTTACAAACACCCGAGTTACGAACGACTGCTATTTACGAATGGCCTCAAATGCTCCACGCTGGTCCTAGATACCTCCGAGCACATTCCACACTGCCGTACTACATGTACTGCATGGACAGAAGAGCCCCAGATAATATAACTGCATGCCCGGAACATCCCACATCCAGGCACAGGCGGAAGTTACACTTACAAATGCAGTGTTCCAACTTACAAACAAATTCAACTTATGAACAAACCTACAGTCCTTATTGTGCTTGTAACTCGGGGACTGCCTGTAGTTTATAGTTAACTGTAAATAATGACCCTAGAATAATTGCTCTCACTCCACTCACTCCAGCATGCGCAGTAATCAAATATCAAATATGTGTAGCGGAATCCATGTGGGTCCACCTGATGAGCGAGTTTACATTTATATGCGCAGGGGTTTTAAATTAACTTTTTTTTTTCTTTTATTGCTTTTATTAAACTTAAATTTCTTAATTTTTTTGTTTTTCACAAACGCATTTTTGAACGTGGCTTAAAGTGGAGTACCACCCAAAAAAAGCATTAATGTGCATGAAAAAAATAAAAAAAATAAAAACATTTGGAATTTTATTTTATTTTACTTACCTTATTATGCCTGTTGCTATGTGGTCTCTCGAAATCTGTCTCCTTCAGCGCCTGGGCTCCTGACGTCACTTACCTTAGCACAGCAAGGGAGATCACCTCTACCCCCTCCCTCTAGGCAATCATCTGGGAGACGTGACAGGTCCCAGATGATTGCGCGGCCAGTCACGGTGCGCGGCTCATACATGCGCAGTGGGTGCCCAGCTGTGAAGCCACAGCCGGGCGCCCACAGTTAAAATGCCGGTGCCGCGGAGGGGTAGACGAGGGGGGCTTTGAACCCCCTCATCGCTGGGAACTTTAATATTATAAAATCTATCACATTGGCTGTCACAACCCCTCCCATTTCAAGAATAATATATCAAAGTTGAGCAGCGAGACTGATAAGCCCACATGATACATATAAAGTGTTAATTTCTAGTAGCAGAAGCTGGCTCACCTTATTACAAAGTCATGACTGTCAATCTCCATGCCACATCCACTGTTCAGGAGGATTCCAGAATTACCCACGACTGCACATGTCTCAAAGCGACGGCTCTTCATAGGTGATACTTCAGGCAAAAGACTGTGCAGATTTCGTGAAATATTTAACGTGCGGCGTCTGTCCAGGACATAATGGATTACATCTCCCGGCTTGAAGCTACTTTTAACTACAGACACATCTCTCTCTGCATCCAGAAATCGAAGGATGTCTTTTCTGTGTGAAAGAGAAAATTAAGATCAGTATAATCAAACATGTATTGTGTTCTACCGGTATCATCTCGCAAAGGCAAACTCTGATTATTTGCTTCAAGCAATACCTCCGTTTCTGATTTCCTCTTGTTTTTGAACATTAACTTCAACACCCCTATTGCATATTCCTATATTTTGTGCACAAATTCAAGAAAAAAAACAAAAAAAGCATAACCTCTACTTTCCCATGCCCTCAGCAAATATTTCCACTGACCAAAAACATGAGAATGTTGTTAGGAGTGGGTTATGATCAAACTACCAAAAGTTTTTTTTTTTTTTTAAGGGGACAAATAAGCATAAGGCCTGGTTCAAACCTATGTATTTTAGTGCATTTTCAGTTTTGCAGAAACACACTACAGACCATTTAACATGTTTTTTCTATGGATGTAGTTCACATCTGTGTATTTTATGGAAAGTGTCAGGGACTTTTTTCTGGTTTTTGGTTCCTTAGGCTCGGTTCACACTGGAACCGGCTGCGGATTGCACAGGAATGCTGTGCGTCCCCATTCTCTGGTTCAAGGACAACTCAGGGCCGAATCTTTGCCTGAATTTGGCCCTGAAACTGAGCCGCCCGGAGATTTGTGAACCGGGTCCATAGAGAGCTGGTCACATTCTCCTGCTATGCAAATTGGATGCAAAGAAATCTGCATCCAATTCACATAGGTGTGAACCCAGCCTTAAGCCCCATACACACGGTCGGATTTTCCGATGGATTCTGTCCTATCGGACAATGTTGTCGGAAATTCCGACCGTGTGTAGGCACCATCGGACAGTTTCCATCGGATTGTCCGACGGACAAAGTTCTATCTCCTGCTGGATAGATTTTCCGACAACAAAGTCCGATCACACCAATTCCGATCGTGTGTAGCGAATTCCGACGGACAAAGTGCCACGCATGCTCAGATCACATTACAAGACCAAAGCTATTGGCTACTAGCCTCTACGTAGTTCCGTCGTACGCAACAAACGTCACTACGTTCAGAATGATCGGATTTTCCGACAACTTTGTCCGACTGTGTGTATGCAACACGAGTGTCGGACAAAATCCGTTGGAAAAAATCTGACGGATTTTGTGGTCGGAATTTCCGACCGTGTGTATGGGGCATTAGGGTCTATTATGTATTGTGGGGGTACTAAGGATAGTTTTTTTGTTTTCTTTATAAAACAAAGCCAGCAATTAAGTTTTCTTTGCCAGCAATTTAAACTGTCACATTTTTTCTTTGTAAACGTAATTTTGTGTGAAGCCCAAAAAATCCATACCAGACTCTTAACCTGAGCATGCAACCTGGCTGTTTAGAATTTTTCCAGGCTACCTGCCCTTGACATGACATGAGGGAGGGTGCCTTGACTCTCCCTGGGAAAGTGTCCTTTCATTCTCCCTCTCCTCTGTTATGAGAGTAAGGGGAGGGCTCACCAATGTAAACAGTGTAGCATAGCTGTGATTGGTCATTACAGTGATCACATAGCACAGAGGCACTCCAATCGGCTCTGTAGCTTTAGCCAATAATTTCTGCTGTCTAACTACAGTGGTAGCAGTGGCCCTGTGCACATGTCAGGCATACGCAAAACTGTAAATAAAAAACGGACAGTTGGATCCATCCACCCTAGTAAGCACACAGTCTGTTTGCTTTTAGGTAAAACTCACAGATGCATTCAGGGTAAAAACGATTACTTTTTGGTATAATAACATTATGTTTTGCATGTGATAGCTTACTTTTTCTCATGACTGTGAAATTTCTTTGTACTGGAGCTGCAGGCACCCAAAAGCTCAAGGTGTTTGCAACCAAAGTAGCATAAATGTTTGGCTATTTATGGTCACCTTTATTGTGGGCTATTACAAAATTGTTAAAGCATAGTGTCATTCCAAGGATTCAATATAGATCTAGAAAATCTAACATTCTCAACAGGGCTTTAATTTCTGTGCATATTTTGCTAGGGGGCTGAGATGTGGACTGCAATAAAGAATACAAAGGAGAGATAAAAGATAACAAAATGATATATGTGAGCAGCTGCACTGAGAATAATTTAAAGCAAGAAAGGCAGAAACTACGGAAAGCATTAAAAAAGCAATAATTTAACCTAAATATATCAGAAAAATGTAAGTGAAATATGTCCTAAGCAGAATTTATAGGCGGTTCATATCTACAGTAGAGTATATGTAAATAAAATGATTATTTTTCTACATTTTTCTACACAATATGAAAAAGTGTCATTTAAGAATGCCACCATGAAAACCAAAGAAATTCATATTTCATTATCACTATTTCCTTATTTTCTAACGTAAAAAACCCACAGCTTGAAAGAAGAAAACCCAAACTAAGAGGAACCACTTACCAAGGCAGACACAACCCATATATCATGTTTATATGAAGCCAAGTATGAAGTACATTCAAAACTCACAACCTTTTGCATCTGCTACATACATACAGTAAGGGCATCCTAAGTCAAAGTGTTACTTTTCTGAAAGGGTCATAAGGAGTTTTCTAGCAAGCCTGAAAATCATTGTGATAGGTCTCAGAAGTGATCACACATTGGTGAAACTCTATACTGTACAAAACATGTCGAGACTATCACTCTAACGCTACTGCTAAATGATCAAATTTCATCAACTGATTGGAACTCTAGATGTATCCTTGTACATGTGCACATAACCAATTTTTTTAACCATGTCCTGTATGTAATAAATCATTTTGTTATATTTTTTATACCCATTGTGAAGTATTGAAATGATTTCTTTATTTTCGGCACCCTAAAAATCCCGCCAAAACCCCCTCCCTCTCTTATATCTATACTGTACTTTGTTATTACAGTAAAACCTTGGTTTGAGAGCATTTTGCAAGACAAGCAAACATTTTTAATACATTTTGACTTGATATACAAGCAATGTCTTGATATACAAGTAGTGTTGTGTCACAACTGAGTATAAAAGAGAAGAGAGGCGCCTCTAAATGTAGCAATATGGTTACATTTAATGAAGGTACAACATTTAGCAACATATTGCTACACTTAGAGGTGTCTCTTTTCTTTTATACTCTGTAGCTCCTGCTAGAGTTTGCTTCTAATCCCCTTCATTTGGGTTGGGTTGGTAACAGCTGCAGCGGTTGGGCAGAATTGGGAATACAGTTGGGCATATAAAACCCCTTGTTAGGCAGCAATATAATTTGAATCTGTCTCAGAGTCTGCCTCTGGTAACCAATAACTGACAGTAGGCACCACAAGGGGCCAGATGCCCACAGTGGCTAAGGGGTTAGCACCTCTGCCTAGCAGCACTAGGGTCAACAACCCTAAACATACAGCCATAGCTACAATGGAATGGTTTAGATCAAAGCATATTCATGTGTTAGAATGGCCCAGTCAAAGTGCAGACCTAAATCCAATTGAGAATCTTTGAACTTGAAAATTGCTGTTCACAGATGCTCTCCATCAAACCTGACAGAGCTATTTTGCATAGAAGAATGGGCAAAACATTCACTCTAGATGTGCAAAGCTGGTAGAGACATACCCAAAAAGACTTGCAGTTGTAATTGCAGTGCTATTACAGGGCGGGGGGGGGGGGGGTTGAATACAAATGCACGCCACACTTTTTACATATTTATTTGTAAAAAATGTTGAAAAACATTTATCATTTTCCTTCCGCTTCACAATTATGTGCCACTTTGTGTTGGTCTATCACATAAAAACCCAATAAAATACATTTACGTTTTTGGTTTTGACATGACGAAATGTGAAAAATTTCAAGGGGTATGAATACCTTTTCAAGGCACTGTAAACATGTATACAGTATCTCACAAAAGTGAGTACACCCCCCACATTTTTGTAAATATTTTATTATATCTTTTCATGTGACAACACTGAAGAAATTACACTTTGCTACAATGTAAATTAGTGAGTGTACAGCTTGTATAACAGTGTAAATTTACTGTCCCCTCAAAATAACTCATCACTCAGCCATTAATGTCTAAACCGTTGGCAACAAAGGTGAGTAGACCCCTAACTGAAAATGTCCAAATTGGGCTCAAAGTGTCAAAATTTTGCATGGCCGCCATTATTTTCCAGCACTGCCTTAACCCTCCTGGGCATGGAGTTCAACAGAGCTTCACAGGTTGCCACTGGAGTCCTCTTCCACTCCTCCATGACGACATCACAGAGCTGGTGGATGTTAGGGGCCTTCTGCTTCTCCACCTTCCATTTGAGGATGCCCCACAGATGCTCTATAGAGTTTAGGTTTGGAGACATGTTTGGCCAGTCCATCACCTTTACCTTCAGCTTCTTTAGCAAGGCAGTGGTCGTCTTGGAGGTGTGTTTGGGGTCTTTATCACGTTGGAATACTGGCCTGTGGCCGAGTCTCCAAAGGGAGGAGATCATGCTCGGCATCAGTATGTCACAGTACATGTTGGCATTCATGGTTCCCTCAATGAACTGTAGCTCCCCAGTACCGGCAGCACTCATGCAGCCCCAGACCATGACACTTCCACCACCATGCTTCACTGTAGGCAAGACACACTTGTCTTTGTACTCCTCCCCTGGTTGCCGCCACACACGCTTGACATCATCTGAACCAAATAAGTTTATTTTGGGCTCATCGGACCACAGGACATGGTTCCAGTAATCCATGCTCCTAGTCTGCTTGTCTTCAGCAAACTGTGGGATTTCTTGTGCATTATCTATAGAAGAGGCTTGGCAATGCAGACCAATTTAATGCAGTGTGCGGTGTATGGTCTGAGCACTGACAGGCTGACCCCCCTCCCCTTCAACCTCTGCAGCAATGCTGGCAGCACTCATACGTCTATTTCCCAAAGACGACCTCTGGATATGACACTGAGCACACACACTCAACTTCTTTGGTCGATCATGGTGAGGCCTGTTCTGAGTGGAACCTGTCCTGTTAAACCGCTGTATGGTCTTGGTCACCATGCTGCAGCTCAGTTTCAGGGTCTTGGCAATCTTCTTATAGCTTAGGCCATCTTTATGTAGAGCAACAAGTCTTTTTTCCAGATCATCAGAGAGTTCTTTGCTATGAGGTGCCATGTTGAACTTCCAGTGACCAGTATGAGACAGTGAGAGTGATAACACTAAATTTAACACACCTGCTCCCCATTCACACCTGAGACCTTGTAACACTAATGAGTCACATGACACTGGGGAGGGAAAATGGCTAATTGGGCCCAATTCGGAAATTTTCACTTAGGGGTGTACTCACTTTTGTTGCCAGCGGTTTAGACATTAATGGCTGTGTGTTGAGGGGACAGCAAATTTACACTGTTATACAAGCTGTACACTCACTACTTTACATTGTAGCAAAGTGTAATTTCTTCAGTGTTGTCACATGGAAAGATATGATAAAATATTTACAAAATGCGAGGGGTGTACTCCATTTTGCGAGATACTGTATATATATATATAAGAAGGCCAGTATGGTGGCCTGAATTTATGGGAGGAGCCCGGGGGGTATTTAACCAGCCCGTTCACCTGTGGTCTTTGTCGGTTTCCTGTGCGCGATACCCACCCTTCCATCCCCTTTTTAGGGCATTTCTCAAAGTATTCATACTCCTCAGAGATTACACATTCTATCTCATTTCATATTTCATTCCTCACTTCTTATCTAGGGTATGCCCCCTTATTTTGGTATACCGTATGTTAGACCAAGGCACACTTTCAGGTCCATTTCATGTGGTAAGTTTCATGTTAACTCTGAGTGTTATCCATATCCGTATCGGCCATAGGGCTCCAACCATAAATATATATATATAGTTATCTATATTTAGATTGCTACTATAGGCACCAGAGGTTTCAGTTTATAAATGTCCTTTACAGAAAAAAACATACTAATAATGAATCCAAGAGCATTATTTTTATATTGTCAGCATTGTAGCCTGTGGTCCAGACCACGTTCAGTTAAATCACTTCTCATACACACAGGCACTTATGAACATAGCATTCAAAATACAAAATTTGTAATAAATAGAACAATGGGGGAACTGAGTGTGAAAGCCTCTACAGTTAGTGACTATTAAAGGCAAATTTATAGTATTAATGTCTATAAAGTTTACTTTGTATAAATGGTAATTTATTCTCTTCTTTTCAAGATATTGCATTTATTAATCAGAAGGGCAGTTATACTATTATGTTGTAATTACACATAAAATTTGAGACTAATAAAACCTTAATGTGTTGCCACCTAATTTGTAATAATGTAATCATAAACATTCCTAACCATCAATCCAGGAAAAATAACAACAGAGTAACACAAGAACAACAAAAGCACATATGAATTAAACATGAAGAATACATGCCGGATATCACACCGTGTGCGGCTGAGAACAACTGCAAAGCCTGACAATCATGTCATTGAATTATGGGAAATGCAAAGGATTCAGATAAGCACAACTGGGAAGTAAGTGCAGACATCTTCCGAATGTCTTTACTCTGATGCCAAAAATAATCTGCTTAAGCATTTTTTAATTATGGTAATCATGTGTATAATAAAAGGTATGAACTGGTTTAGTATGGTTTGACAATCTATCATTTATGGCCATTTAAATAGAAAAAGAACCGTATCTACTAAAATAAAACACCATAACTGGCTCTAAGATTAGCCATTCGCATACATACATACTGATCCAATATATTCCATATATTTGTGTAGTCAGGACAGGAAAGTGTGGTAAGACATGGAAACTATACAACAGCTGCCTGTTAATGGGCCCAATTTACAAAGCTGTAAAACCAGAATAAGGAACATTATTTTCAAGAGTCCAATGAAATTTCAAAATTACAGTCCCATGGCTGGGGATAAAGCTCCTTATTCTTGCGCAAAGCTTCATGATTTGAGCATAATGTGTGACTAGTTGGTAAGGATTACTGCACTATGTGCATCACCATTGCACTGCAGAATAAAACCAAGTGCTCGTGTTACGCGAGCCACTGCTCAGGGTCACAGAATAAAAGAAATTCCATTTGGGTCAAACAAAGAATGTGGAGACTAGAAATGGCATACACCGGTAAAGCTGCCAAGAAAATGGTGCTAATCAACACCAAAGGATTCAAGTTGCATGATTAACATGCTGGTTATCGGCTTTCCTCTCCTCACACTGACAGGGTGTGAGGAGAGGAGAGCCGATCAGCGGCATTTCCTCACAGGGGAGATCTACACAGATAATCAGGAATTATCAGTGCCCTGATTATCAGTGCAGGCCCAACAGTGCCCAGCAGTGATGCCAGTCAGTGCTTCCCATCAGTGCCCATTAGTGCCAGCTATTCATGCCACCTGTCAGTGCCCATAAGTGCTGCCTATCAGTGCCCAACATTGTCACCTATTAGTGCCCATCAGTGCCACCTATCAGTGTTGTTTATCAGTGCTAATCAGTGCTGCATATCAGTGCCGCTTGTTGGTGCCCTTCAGTGCCGCCTCATCAGTGCCCATCAGCGAAGGAGAAAAATTACCTATTTACAACATTTTATAACAGAAACGAAGAAAAAATTATTTGTTTTTTCAACATTTTCAGTCTTTTTAATTTTTTTTTAGCAAAAAATAAAAAACACAGTGGTGATTAAAGGAGTTGCAAAGGCAGAATTTTTTTTATCTTAATGCATTCTATGCATTAAGATAAAAAAACCTTCTGTGTGTAGCAGCCTCCCAAGCACCCCCTAATTACTTACCTGAGCCCCATCTCTCTCCAGCAATGTTAACGATGTGTCTTAGCCATGCGGGACTCTCCTGCTGATTGGCTGAGACACAGCAGCGGTGTCATTGGCTCCTGCAGCTGTCAATCAAAGTCAGTTAACTAATCAGGGGAGAGATGGGGCAGGGCCGGGTCGGGGCTCCGTATCTGAATGGACACATGGAGATGTGACTAGGCTCGGGTGCCCCATAGCAAGCTGCTTGCTGTGGGGGCACTCAACAGGAGGGAGGGGCCAGGAGCACAGAAGAGGGACCCGAGAAGAAGAGGATCTAGGCTGCTCTGTGCAAAACCAACTGCACAGAGGAGGAAAGGTGAACATGTTTGTTATTTTAAAAAAATGAGACTTTACATTCACTGTAAATACCAACAAAGAAAGCTCTATTTGTCTCAATAAAATTATAGAAATTTAGTTTGGGTACAGTGTTGCATGACCGCGCAATTGTCATTGAAAGTGCAACAGTACTGAAAGCTGAAAATTGGTCTGGGCAGGAAGGGGGTAAAAGTGCCCAGTAGGCAAGTAGTTAAATAAGTATGATGATATTATAAAGCATATACTGGCCAAAAACCTCTGCTAGCTCCACTCACGACAGTATAAAATATAACCGGTCACTGATGATTAAATAAATGAGCTACAGAGGCAGATATTAAGGCTGAAACGTTTATATCAGTGGAATTCCATTTACATGATCAAACTGACATTCAGATAGCAATGCTCACATATGCCCACAGCTGCACAGTTACAGTACACAAAGCGTTCCATATCTCACGCACCCACACACAATCCATGCCACTTTTAATAATAAATGCACGCTGCTTCAGCACACTGTATTAGATAATCAAATGGCCCTGCAGACATTTCTATTTTTAACAACCCCATTACTTGCTACAGAGAACTTAAAATTTGTATTTTAATGTGATTTGCACAGTTTAGGTATGGCATGAACACTTTCATACCTTTTTTAAACAACAACTTTGTGGGGTTTTTTTTAATGTCGTCCACAAAATTTTCCTAATACTTTTCATGCCTTTTTCAAGTGACTTACAGCACGATTTAGTGGGGTGAATTTATTAAAGTCAAACAAGCTGTGTACTTTGGAAGTGCACTCATTTTCCCCTGCTTAGGGAATGTGGTAAAGCTCTGCTGATTTTCATCATCCAATCATGTGCAAGCAAAAATGCTGTATTTTCAGTAGACATGTGCATTAGTTTTTGTCCGAATGTATTTTCGTCCGAATTTAAGGTATTTTCGTTATCGTTTTAACAAACAATAACGAAAGTGCAGAATCCGAAAAATGAAAGATCCGACATAAACAAATGCTTTATTTTTTATTTTCTTTGTGACAACAGTTCGATATAGATAGGAGATTTGACATGACGCTGACAATAACAATCTGTGTCCATCGAACCTGTGGTCGAATGGGCCTAACCTTAACTCTATTAGTCCAAGATTATTCTACATAGAGAGAAAAGATTCGACATAGAGAGAAAAGATTCGACATAGAGAGAAAAGATTCGACATAGAGAGAGAAAAGATTTGACATAGAGAGGAAAGATTCGACATAGAGAGGAAAGATCGCTGCTGGAATTGGGTGGGGGAAGTAAAATAAAAATAATGATGATGATGAATGTTATTGGCTGATTGTAACCAAAGAGGAGGAGCAGTAAAATAGCAGTAAAAAAGTACACACGTACAGCCAACTTACTTTCACTTATGATTGCTAGCAGAGAGAGACACACACACACATTTCAGAAGACAGTCAATCTTAGCTGGTCCGTTTGTCAGAGAACCTGAATTATTTAGCAATTAAGCATAAGCACAGCAGCAGAACAATGGTGAAGCAAGCTACAGTTCAACCTAACTTTTTCATAATAATCTGCTATTGTGTTAGTGTTGTGAACTTGATAGTGATACTAGTGTTGCTAGTGTTGTGATAGCCTCAGAGGCTGCCTGTGTTGTGGGGGGGGGGGGGGGGGGGGGGGGGGGTATTATTATAGATTCTATATTATAGATTGAGATTCTATATAGACTCTATATACCCTATCTTGTTACCTGTCTGATCAGTGATCACTGTCACCAGTTCATTTTCTGTTTGAACTATATACATTCAACATGAACGACAAAGATCCAACAAACCAGCTGCTCCGTCGAATCTTCTTTGAACATTCGACAGACACCATAAGCCTTCAATGACAGATTCGACCTTAATTAATTTGGATTTTCGGACGAATGCAATTTTTAACAAAAAACAAAATTAATAAAAACGAATTTCGGGAGTAACTAAATAAATGTATTTTTCGGACGAAAACGAAATTCCGAACCTAATTGGCATGTGTCTTTATGAAGTGTATTCAATCACATAACACCACTGCTGTTCAGTCCAGCCGATAATGGTCGGTTTGGGAGAGGATCTTATGTCTAGGTCTACACCCAATCTATGCAAAAAACACTAAGGTGACAGACCTCAGGGGAGAGGAGAATTTTTGGCCCAGTATGAAGGTCATTGCCAGGGAAAGGGGGGGGCATGGTGCAATGGGCATATTCATAAACATACACACAATACCAGGGTGCTTGAGCTTGTTTTGCCACTATTACCCTACAAAATCAATAATTTTGTAAACTTCAGATATACCAGACCAGTGTCCTATAATTGGTTCTTACATTTTCTACATGGCTCTTAAAAGGGAAGTATGACCTAAGCCCAAAGCTTTTTTGGCCAAACTTCTCATGTGGGTCACAGAAGTGACGGGCTAAAGTGCTCTGTTGGCTGAAGTCACAGATCCGCTCCAGTCTCGGAGAGGATCCCGACAATAATGTTGAGATCTACCTAGATTCTTGACCAGCAGCTGGCTTAGCCTTTAAGCGCCTAAGCCAGCTGCTTCTGCTTTTTCTCCTGCCAGATGCTCCAGTGAGCACTGGAGGGGCAGAGCACAGAGCTGGTGACTGACAGTGTTCAGAGCGGACCTGAGAATTTGTGATCAGAGGTCACACAGAGCAGGTGCACTACCATGTATTGCAGAAGCACATACATTGCCACAATACTCAAGTATGAATGGTCCCTTAAATGATAGGTTCCCCTTTGGAACATGGTACATGTTAAACCTGTATTTAGGGTGTATCATGTATCAGGACCTGCCCCCCTCCTCACCCCTTCCCCTTTAACAGCGGGTGGGGGTTCCTTTCCCTCCGCATCCACTATCCCAATTAAAATTAGTGCGTCTGTCTGCCCGCACAGCCAAATCATACATTCACATCAATTTGTAAATGAAGAAACTACAAGTCCTGTCTGCCACCGTGACAATCAGCACGCTCATAGTCCATTCAGTCTTCCTTCAAGTGTTACAAAACCCACAACAATAAAATCAGTCTGTATATGAAGTAAAGCATGCTTGTTATACTCACTGTGGAACCTGAGGGGTTAATCCTCTGCATTGTGAAAAGGTTGTTTGATCCTGTGTTCTCTGATCTGTGGGGGGGGGGGGGGTTGTGCATGTGATCAGCAAAGGGCCATTCAGCAATGTCCAGACAGAAAGTCAGGGGCCATGCAGCCTCATAGGACAGTCAGAGGTGAATGAAAACTCCTCCTACAAGCTTTAACCAGAAACTGATAGAAGTCACAAGATACTGCTGATGAGAAAAGGTATTTAGCAGTTTGTATTTACTAAAATAATTGCATTTCCATGTCTGTGTACTATGGAAGGCCAGATATAGTGAATGCATTGTCCTGGGTTTAGTAACACTTTCAGCTTTTTAACTGAAAGCCCTTATGGGAGTATGAGCATAAAGCTTGTAGACAAAGTGTAGAGGAGCCTGACATTGCACCTGCAATCCACTGATCGCTGGTGCAATTCTTTGTAGGCTCCAATAAGAAAAAAATTAGTAAGGCTTGATTCTCACTAATGCGTTTTTGATGCATTTAGCAGAAATGCAGGGAAATTTTTTAACATCGTCGGCGGTAAAACACTGCTATTTTTAGCTGCGTTTTACCGTCGGATTTGCGGCGCATTTCGGCCACTAGCGGGGCGCTTTTACCCCCCACTAGCAGCCGAGAAAGGGTTAAAACCACCCGCAATATGCCACAATAGCAGCATTTTGCCGGTGGTATTGCAGCACTGCCCCATTGATTTCAATACGGAGCAGCGGTGGAGGAGCGGTAAACACACCGCTCCTTCACCGCTCCAAAGAAGCTGCTGGCAGGACTTTTCCTGATGCCCTGCCAGCGCACCGCTCCAGTGTGCAAGCCCTCTGGCTTTCACACTGGAGACAATGGAGCAGCAGTTTGAGGGTGGATTGCAGGCGCTATTTCTAACGCTATAGCTATAGCGCCTGCAAAACGCCCTCGGTGTGAAAGGGGTCTAACGATCAGGAAAGACAAAGAAAAGTAAAAAATCCTAAATTACAATTTTCTTCCATCACAACACCAACAGATTATACAGGTTGTATACAATCAGTAATGAGTTTCTGCTTGCCAAGACACTTTAAGGCCTGATTCACATCTATGCATTTTTAGTGCTTTTTGCATTTTACAGATTTGCACTACAGTCCATTTAACATGGTTTCCTATGGAACATGTTCTGTAGTGCAAATCTGCAAAATGCAAAAAGCACATAAAATGCATAGGTGTGAATCCAGCCTTAGTTGGTAAATTTCTCCTTTAACAATGTCTCTTTTTTTCTTTCTTGTTGACTCAAATGTGATAAACAAGAAAAAAGAAGGGAGTAAGAGACATTTTACCATGAACAAAACAGGAAGTGATAGTTCCTTTTTAGCTCACATATAATAAATGGGACGTCAAATACCAAGTTGTGGTTTAAAGCTGAACGTAGAGACACAAAAACTACCTACAGATCTTCTAGCTCAGTGCACATCTAACTACATCTTACAAAAATACATTAATACTCTTTATATAGTTCTGGTAGCAGAACTTTTATTTCCTTGGTTGTCATTATACCAATTGTACATAGTTCCAATATGTAGTATAAGATTTTAGAGTCTATAATATTTTTTTTTTTTTTAACTATACTCTTGATAATAATTAAGACCCCTTTTTTTTTTTATATCTGAGGTCATCTTATATTAACCTGGTCTAAGTTGGTTTTATCAGCTCTTATACAATGTATGACAATCATATGACAATCATTTAGTGTAGAGTAGAGAGTAGTTAGATCCATGCTAAAATTGTTTTAGTTATACTACTTTCAGTTTATGTTGGAACTACAACTCAATATTATTACCATATATGTGATCTTTTCATTTGCTGCCACCATATGTACTTATGTATACTCAGGGCTTTTTTTCCTCACAGAGTAGGTGCAGGAACTCGGGCACTTTCCGAGTCACCTCTTGTGTCCACCCCTTACCCACCTCCGAGCACCATTCCTTGGTTCCACCCCTACCCACCTCCGAGCACTATTCCTTGGTTCCACTCCCTACCCACCTCCAAACACCATTCTTTGGTTCCACCCCTACCCACCTCCGAGCACCATTCCTTTGTTCCGCTCCCTACCCACCTCCGAGCACCATTCCTGGGTTTCACCGCCGAGCACCATTCCTTGGTTCGACCCCCTACCCACCTCCGAGCACTATTCCCTGTTTCCACCCCCTACCCACCTCTGAGCACCATTCCCTGGTTCCACCTCCTACCCACCTCCGAGCACCATTCCTTGGTTCCACCCCTACCCACCTCCGAGCATCATTCCTTGGTTCCACTCCCTACCCACCTCCGAGCACCATTCCTTGGTTCCACCCCCTACCCACCTCCGAGCACCATTCCTTGGTTCCGCTCCCTACCCACCTCCGAGCACCATTCCTTGGTTCCACCCCTACCCACCTCCGAGCACCATTCCTTGGTTCCAACCCCTACCCACCTCCAAGCACCATTCCCTGGTTCCCCCCTCTACCCACCTCCGAGCACCATTCCCAGGTTCCACCCCCTACCCACCTCCGAGCACCATTCCTTGGTTCCACCCCTACGCATCTCCAAGCACCATTCCTGGGTTTCACCGCTGAGTACCATTCCTTGGTTCCACCCCTACCCACCTCCGAGCACCATTCCCTGTTTCCACCCCCTACCCACCTCCGAGCACCATTCCCTGGTTCCACCCCCTACCCACCTCCGAGCACCATTCCTTGGTTCCACTCCCTACCCACCTCCAAGCACCATTCCCAGGTTCCACCCCCTACTCACCTCCGAGCAAAATTACTTGGTTCCACCCCTACCCACCTCCGAGCACCATTTCTTGGTTCCGCTCCCTACCCACCCCGAGCACCATTCCTTGGTTCCACCCCTACCCACCTCCAAGCACCATTCCTGGGTTTCACCGCCGAGTACCATTCCTTGGTTCCACCCCTACCCACCTCCGAGCACCATTCCCTGTTTCCACCCCCTACCCACCTCCGAGCACCATTCCCTGGTTCCACCCCCTACCCACCTCCGAGCACCATTCCTTGGTTCCACCCCTAACCACCTCCGAGCACCATTCCTGGGTTTCACCGCCAAGCACCATTCCTTGGTTCCACCCCCTACCCACCTCCGAGCACCATTACCTGGTTCCCCCCTCTACCCACCTCCGAGCACCATTCCCTGTTTCCACCCCCTACCCACCTCCGAGTAACATTCCCTGGTTCCACCCCCTACCCACCTCCGAGCACCATTCCTTGGTTCCACTCCCTACCCACCTCTGAGCACCATTCCTTGGTTCCACCCCTACCCACCTCCGAGCACCATTCCTTGGTTCCGCTCCCTACCCACCTCCGAGCACCATTCCTTGGTTCCACCCCTACCCACCTCCGAGCACCATTCCTGGGTTTCACCGCCAAGCACCATTCCTTGGTTCCACCTCCGAGCACCATTCCCTGGTTCCCCCCTCTACCCACCTCCGAGCACCATTCCCTGGTTCCACCCCCTACCCACCTCCGAGCACCATTCCCTGGTTCCACCCCCTACCCACCTTTCAGTAATGGATACAGAAGTATTCATTTGTGGTGCTAAGTAATTTGTATGTAATTTGTTAATGATAGAAAGTAAAATAGATCCCCTGTAGCCAGCAACAATGGAGCACCCCCAGCAACAATAGACTCTGAACAGCTAGCAACAATAGACCTCTCCCTCAACAGTAGATGTCTCCCAGAAATGATTGTCTCCCAGTAGCATAAGAGTCCCCCAGCAACAATAGACCCCCCCCCCCAGCGACAACTGACCTCCCCAGCAACAACAGGCTTTCCCCCTTTTTCAGCGTTTCTACTGAAAAAAAGCCCTGTGTATACTAATTGCTAAAATTCAATAAACATATTTGACAAGAAAAAAAGACATTAAACTGAAAACATGCTTCCTTTCACCTTGTCCTTAGGGCTGATAATAATTAAAACATGTTTTTGTGGTAACGTAGAGCTAGGTTTCCTGGGAGTATTTGGAGAAGAACAGTTGGAATTATCTAGCTCTAATTGACATGACTGTGCAGGGTACGTCCATTGAAGATGTACCTGCACCAGCCACAAACCACATAGCAAGCAAGTAACACAAAGGCTTTATCAGATGTGCTGATCATAATGCCACAGGATGCTGACTACTGTGACATCGCTTCAGGATGTTATTGAGATCACAAGAATAAAAACAGCAGACTCATTTGTTTAATGAGAAAAACAGACACTATTCCTATTGTTGGGCATGCACAGGTGTTTGTGCCTATTAACCGGTTTCTCAACCTAGATAGAAAAGATACCGTTAGTAGTGTTTACGATCTCTGTACCTTGTAATTATCTCTAAGCGCTGACAGCCTTAGCCCCCGTACACACGGTCGGAAATTCAGACCACAAAATCCGTCTGATTTTTTCCGACGGATTTTGTCCGAAACTGGTGTTGCATACACACGGTCGGACAAAGTTGACATCCTGCCAGCGCAGAGCCCCAGTGTGAAAGCATTTGGGGCTTTCACGCTGGGATTGCAGCTGAGGCTTTTTTCAGGTGCTTTACAGGCGCTATTTTTAGCGCTAAAGAGCGCCTGAAAAACACCTCCAGTGTGAAAGGGGTCTTAGTGCAGCTGAGCCCGGAGACATTAAGCTGTTAACCCTCACAGTGCTGGAAGTTCAACAGCAGGAAGAAGAAAGTGCAGTCTTGTAGTGAAGATTTCTACAGAATTCAGAAGCCTGCACATCGTGGGCCCAACTTCATAAGGCTTGGTGCACACTGCTGTGACAAGGGATCCGACATGTGAAACCTCAAATCTGATGACACGTCAAATTCAATGTTTCCCTATGAAAGCCGTCTTAACTGATGCTACACAAGTTGCTCCGATTTTAGAAAAGGTTTGTGCACTACTTTGGTCCGATTTGGGTGCATATCAGTGCCACCTATCAGTGCCCATCAGTGCTGCATATTAGTGCCTCCCCATCAGTGCCACTGTAACGACATATTCGGCGACACGTTTGCTATGGAAGTGACGTTCTGTCGCCGCCATCTTGCTATACCCCACACTCGTCCACAGTAAGGATACACTAAGAAGGGGGAAAGCGGACAAGAAGAAGGCATTTTACACGTATTTAGAAAAGTAAAGTGAGTTTCTATAGTGAAATACAGTACTTAGAACTCCGTCTCACTGCTTAGAAGTTGAATTTTAAAAGCAGCAAACTTCTGTCAGATTAGCAACCTGTGAGATGAGCAGGGTTGCCACTGCTTTTAAAATTCAAGATCTAAGTAGTCAGACGGAGTTGTAAGTACTGTATTTCACTATATAAACTGACTTTACTGTTATAAATACGTGTAAAATGCAAAACTCCGGTGGGTGTAACAACATGTCCGCTTTCCCCCTTCTTAGGCCCCTTTCACACTGGGGCGTTTTTCAGGCGGTACAGCGCTAAAAATAGCGCCTGTATACCGCCTGAAAAAATCCTGCCCCATTCACTCCAGTGTGAAAGCCGGCGGGCTTTCACACTGGAGCGGTGCGCTAGCAGGACGGTAAGGCCCCTTTCACACTGGGGCGGGGAGCCGCGGTGACGGTAAAGCAGCGCTATATTTAGCGCTGCTTTACCGTCGTTTTAACCGCGGTATTCGGCCGCTCGCAGTGCGGTTTTATCGCCCGCGAGTGTCCGAAAAAGGGTTAAAGACCCCCGCAGAGTGCCGCCGTAGCGGCGCTTTGCAGCGGTATTGCCGCGGTTTTACCGCGGTTTCCCATTCAAATCAATGGGAAGGAGCGGTATCGGAGCGGTGAACACACTGCTCCTATACCGCTCCAAAGATGCTGCTAGCAGGACTTCACACTGGAGTGAATGGGGCAGGATTTTTTCAGGCGGTATACAGGCGCTATTTTTAGCGCTGTACCGCCTGAAAAAAGCCCAGTGTGAAAGAGGCCTAAAAAAGTCCTGCTAGCAGCATCTTTGGAGCGGTATAGGAGCGGTGTGTTCACCGCTCCTATACCGCTCCTTCCCATTGATTTGAATGGCAATGGCAATACCGCTACGACGGCGCTCTGCGGGGGTCTTTAACCCTTTTTTGGCCGCTCGCGGGGGGGTAAAACCGCACCACAAGCGGCCGAATACCGTGGTTAAAACGACGGTAAAGCAGCGCTAAATATAGCGCTGCTTTACAGTCACCGCGGCTCACCTCCCCAGTGTGAAAGGGGCCTTAGTGTATCCTTACTGTGGACGAGTGTGGGGTGTAGCAAGATGGCAGCGACGGAACGTCACTTCCGTAGCAAACTGCGATGGGTCGCCGAATATGTCGTTACACCACCCCACCAGTGCCCTTCAGTGCAGCCTCATCAGTGCATATCAGTGAAGTAGAAAAATTACTTATTTACAAAATTTTCTGACAGAAACTAAGAAAACCTTTTTTTTTTTTCAAACTTTTTGGTATTTTTTCATTTATTTTAGCAAATAATAAAAAAACAAGTGGTGATTAAATACCGCCAAAAGAAAGCTCTATTTGTGGTCAGAAAATGAAAAAAAAAAATGGATTTGAGTACAGCGTTGCATGACTGCGCTGAAAGCTGAAAATTGTCATGGGCAGGAAGGGGGTGAAAGTGCCCTGTATTGAGGTTGTTAAAGTGGACCTTCAGTAATTTTTTCATCTTTCCATCTATTAAATCTTCTACCCTTGTTGTATTAACTTTGGATAGTAAAACTTATTTTTCTGCCAGTAAATACCTTATATAGCCCACTTCCTGTTTCTTGTCTGGTAAAAAGCTTAGGCTTATGACATCATGTACAGGTTTCTCTCTCATTCTCGTGAGCGTTTGCCAGGAAGGGAAGGGGCATGAGTCATAAGAGGGCCAATGAGAGCTGTAGAGCTGGAGGTGTGTGTCTGTGTAAATCCAGGAAGTGAACAGGCAGCAGCTTCAGCTGCCCACAGTTAAAATGGCTGCAGCCAGACTCAGTGGAGGGAGATTTCTGCAGCATATTTGGCAAGTACAGAATCACAGTATATATAAAATAATATGCAAAGTGGTAAGGGTAGCTTCAGAATGTTTTTTATTACAAATGATGTGAGCAGACTGCAGTTCCTCTTTAAGGAGGTTTTCTTGGATGCGGTTGTGCCTGTTTGTTCCATAGCAGTGCCACTAATACCCAGAAGTCTTTGCTACAGAAAAAAAGGAATTTGTTTTAAGTTTTTAATTTCCACAAAAAAAAAAGGAGACCAAAAATATCCACAAAATCCATACCTGTCTCAATACAGGACCCTATTTCTTTTCCAGACATAAACAAAATATAAAAAGAGGTCCTGTGGTTGCTATGTACAAACATTACCCAAGACATTGCACTCCAACTTGGGGACTTTTGTCTGACTACATGCCACTTCTTTTTTTCTCATATCTGAGCAATCTTAATTCCTTGTTTCTATTTCATATGTAAATCCAAATGTTTATTCAACGTGTCGCAAGGCTTGTTTTCACAAGAGACTAAAACAGGAAGTTTGGATTATTTTACAGATGCTCCTGCCATTGTTCTTAATAACACGTTATAAGGCAATGTCCAGTAACAAGCTATTCACCAGAAGACAGCTGTATGACTTCACTCAGGAATGGTAACAGACTGATGTAAGGCATTGCTAAGCTCCCCTGGGCCATAATGAAAACTGTGAACCAGACTCTTATCCATAGTTCCCAATATTTAAAAGACTATCTCCAGGCAAAACTCGAACTCACTTAACCACTTCAGCCCCGGGAGGATTTACCCCCTTCCTGACCAGAGCACTTTTTGCGATACGGCACTGCATCGCTTTAACTGACAATTGCGTGGTCATGCGACGTTGTACCCAAACAAAATTAACGTCCTTTTTTTTCCCCACAAATATAGCTTTCTTTTGGTGGTATTTGATCACCTCTGCGGTTTCAATTTTTTGCGCTATAAACAAAAAAATAGCGACAATTTTGAAAAAAAAAAAAAAAAAAAAGCAATATTTTTTACTTTTTGCTATAATAAATAGCCCCAAAAAATATATTAAAACATTTTTTTCTCCTTAGTTTAGGCCGATACGTATTCTTCTACATATTTTTGGTTAAAAAAATCGCAATAAGCGTTTGATTGGTTTGCGCAAAAGTTATAGCGTCTACAAAATAGGGGATAGTTTTATGGCATTTTTATTAATAATTTTTTTTTTTACTAGTAATGGCGGCGATCAGCGATTTTTATCGTGACTACAATATTATGGCAGACAGATCGGACACTTTTGGCGCTATTTTGGGACCATTCACACTTATATAGTGATAAGTGTGATTGAAAATGCATTGATTACTATGTAAATGTAGTAACAGTGTAGACTGACAGTGAAGGGGTTAACCAGGAGGGGGCGCTGCAGGGGTTAAGTGTGTCCTAACTGTGGGGAGATGGGCTACGTGTGACACACGCATTTCCCTGTTCTGCCTAGTGACACTGATCACAGCTCCTTGTAATCGGGAGCGGTGATCAGTGTCACTAGGCAGAACAGGGAAATGCTTGTTTACATCAGCATTTCCCCGTTCTTCCTTTGCGTGAGACGATTGCGGGTATCCTCATGGACATTGAGTCCGCGGGACCCGCGATCACACTCACGGAGCTCACGGCAGGGTCGCGCGCACCGCCGACACTGACCACAAGTCGTCAAATTTAAAGGGACGTACCTGTACGCCCATTTGCCTGTCCGTGCCATTCTGCCGACGTAAATGTTTGTGCGGCGGTCGACAAGCGGTTAAAGTGTTACTAAACCCACACCGCATTGTGCAAAAAAGGCTGTTTGATCCTCCCATTCTTTTACTGTCCCCAATCCATCTGCTGATAGAACATAGCCTTAGAAGGCACTCTGCACATGCTCAGTATGGTGTGTATTGCTAGAGAATTTTTTTTTTTTTGGGGAGAGTGCGTGTGATCAACACAAGGCCAATCAGCACTGTCCAGACAGAAAGTCAGGGGTCATGCAGCCTCATAGGACAGTCAGAGGATAATGAAAACTCCTCCTACGTGCGTTAACCAGTGCTTGGCTGGACACTGATAGAAGTCACCAGACTGCTATATACTGCTGATGAGAAAAGGTATTTAGTTTATATTTACTAAAACAATTGCATGTCCATGTTCTATGTGTATGGGAGACCAGATGTAGTGAATGCAGGGTCCTGGGTTTACTAAAACTTTAACTTCATTGTTATTTATTTGTTTCTTTCATTTCTTTTTAGCTATCATTTCTATGTTAGCACCTTTTTCTCCTGAAGAAACGGAATATGCAAAAAATGTTGAGCTTTATGTGAAATGGCGGTGGAGCCCTCTACTATTTTGGCATTATAGTCTGTAATTCAACAGTATATTATATATTCCAGCGTACTATACTCCTTAATCTGGTCCACCACCTTTAGCGACATTTGGTGCATAATGCTACTTTGTTTTTAATATGAACGGTTTTAGGTTTTTATTGTACTTTAATAAAGTTTTGTATTTTATCTTATTTAATGTGGTTGTGCCCATAAAATCTATGACCTGCGGTTCAAATTTTCTCGGTTATACATATAGAATCTTTTGAGACGTGACACTGTTGTATGAATAGGGTATCCATTATGCTTCCTAATGGCTCTCTGTTTTGTTTCTAAAGAAAAACATATGGTGTTGGAAGGAGCAATAGATACCTCAAATCAATGGTCAGGGTCAGGGGAACCCTGTGTTTTGCATAAATGGCGCACACTTTTATTCTTACAGAGTGAATTGAAATACACAGTTTAAAGTGTCATTCCCACATAGGGAATTACTTTGTAACAGTATAGAAAATGTATTTAAATTTAGAAAGTTAAAACATCTGGCATTCCTTGTCAAGAAGGAAACTTCCAAGTTTTGTAGCTGTAAGAAGTCATGTGACTCATAATGTTCAAAATTCACATTCAAAGGAACTTAGAAAAAAGTGAATATACATCATGTGATTTGTACATTGAGACATTGAACCACAAAGTCTCACACTTGGCAACAAAATAAGGCGTAAACGCTTTGGTTTGCAACCACACGTGCATTAGCTACAGAAAATAAACCGTGCTACATTTGTTTATTCAGATACCCCTGACAACATTTCTGCGTGTGCTGCCTATGACCTTAAAGTGGGGTTGCGGTCAAAAAAACAAAAGGGGCTTAAAAATCATTAAAAAAAAAAAAAAAAAAATAATTGGAAAAAAATATTTTTTTACTCACCTCTAAATGCCTGTTGCTAGGGGGTCCTTCGAAGTCTGCCACCTTCATTGCCCGGGCAAAACGTCACTTCCCCCTCGGCGCCGCACAGTCATCTGGGACCTGTCACGTGTCCCAGATGACTGAGCGTCAAATCACGGTGCACGGCGCCGCTCGCGCATGCGCAGTGGGTGCCCGGCTGTGAAGCCACAGCCGGGTTCCCACATTAGGAATGTCGGCGCCGTGAGTGGCTCGGGGAACGAGGGGGGGCCTCGTTCCCCCGCATCGCTGGACCCCGGGACAGGTAAGTGTCCGATTTTTAAAAGTCAGCAGCTGCAATATTTGTAGCTGCTGACTTTTAAAAAAAAATAAAAAATTTTCCCCAGGACGGAGCTCCGCTTTAAAGTGGAGGTTCACACAAAAATTGAACCTCCGCTTTTCGGAACCCTCCCCCCCTTCGGTGTCACATTTGGCACCTTTCAGGGGGGAGGGGGTGCAGATACCTGTCTAAGACAGGTATTTGCACCCACTTCCGGGCATATACTCCCATGGGAGTCTACGCCTCTTCCTGTCCCCCCGTGCTGTCTGCTGGGACACACACGGGTCCTAGGAGATAGCGGGGACCAGTAAGAATGTGCAGCGTTACTCGCGCATGCGCAATAGAGAACCGGGAAGTGAAGCCGCAACGCTTCACTTCCTAATTCCATCACAGAGGATGGCAGTGGCAGCTGTTGAGAGCCGAGCGATTGCTCTGCTTCGGCTGCTGACATCGCTGGACCCTGGGACAGGTAAGTGTCCTTTTATTAAAAGTCAGCAGCTGCAGTATTTTTAGCTGCTGGCTTTTAATATTTTTTTTTTTTTTTAGGTGGACCTCCTCTTTAATAACAATGTTCAATTATAAACTCCGCAATTTCTCAAAAAGAAAAAAATAACATACAGTAAAACCTTGGATTGCGAGTAACTTGGTCTGCAAGTGTTTTACAAGATGAGCAAATTTTTTTTATAAATTTTAACTTGATAAATGAGTGAGGTCTTGCAATACGAGTAGCGCCACGTCACAACTGAGTATAAAAGAGAAGAGAGGAGCCTCTACTGTAATGCCGCGTACAGACGATCGGACATTCCGACAACAAAATCCTGGATTTATTTCCGATGGATGTTGGCCCAAACTTGTCTTGCATACACACGGTCTCACAAATGTTGTCGGAAATTCCGATCGCCAAGAACACGGTGACTTACAACACATACGACGAGCTGAGAAAAATTAAGTTCAATAGCCAGTGTGGCTCTTCTGCTTGATTCCGAGCATGCGTGGAATTTTGTGCGTTGGAATTGCGTACACATGATCGGAATTTACGACAACGGATTTTGTTGTCGGAAAATTGAGATCCAGCTCTCAAATTTTTGTTGTCGGAAATTCCGACAACAAATGTCCGATGGAGCCTACACACAGTCGGAATTTCCGACAACAAGCTCACATCGAACATTTGTTGTAGGAAATTCCGACAGTGTGTACGCGGCATAAGTGTAGCAATATGGTTAAATTTAATGAAGGTACAACATTTAGGTTCGGTTCACACTGCAGCGACTTGGGATCCGACTTGTGAGACTCCAAGTCACGTGACATGTGAAATCCCAAGTTAGTCAATGATAGCTGTTGTAATTAGCACTACTGAAGTCGCTTCAACCGTAGAAAAGGTTCCTGTACTACTTCAAGGCGACTTCTGTCTGACTTGTGCCCATAGACTATAATGGAGTCGCCTTCAAGTCACATGCTAATCTCAATTGATGTGAATTAATCCGACATTACAGTAAGATTATCCAGGCTTTCCCTGAAGTTAAATTCCTATAATCTTTTTATATGGACTATAGACTGAAGGACTTATGGATAAATGGTTGTGGAACGAATCATCTGAGTTTCCATTATTTCTTATGGGGAAATTTGCTTTGATTTACAAATGCTTAGGATTACAAGCACGTTTCCAGAACGAATTATGCTCTCAATCCAAGGTTTTACTGTTTCTACATAATCAAGAAAGTCCACATGGGGGATTAGATGAGGGACAGTACAGAAAAGGACAATGATTACCTAGGGGCATGTGTTTAGGTGTTTGGAAACAATATAGGATACGTGGCAGGTAATGAATAGGGACGGGGTTTCCAGAAATTGAGCTGTCAGATTTACCAATATGCACATGAAAGTTCGTTTTTTTAGGTTCCACTCCCGCAAAGGTACTTGTTTAGTGCTGTTGTTCAGAGTGGCCGGACGGACACCTAAGATATCAAAATAAAGCAAATTTCAACCACAACAAAATGCAAAACCATTGCCTGCATCAGCCTATTAGCACACATCATGACTTTGCAGCCAACTCCAACTCCACAGCTTGACTGGCGGCAGCAGTAGCCTATGGCTTCCACTGTCCTCAGTGTCTCTGTGAGACCAGGAAGAGAGCAGAGCAGGGCTATAGCCAGGATGGGGCTTGAGCGGTGAGAGTTGTCAGTTAAGTGTTTAGGGTTGGGAGCGGGGAACAACGGTAAGTGGGGCTTTTCTTACCTTAATGCAGGAAATATATTAAAGAAGCCTTTCCCAATCTTTTCAACACAATGGAACCCTTGAAATAACTTTCTGATTTCAGGGAACCCCTGCTAAAAATGACTCTATCTACAAGTCATGATACATTAGTGTGATGGTCAGTCGAAAGAAAGCTCCTTACAATTGTGGTCATTGGGATGAATTGTCCCCTTAGAGATAGCTAAAAAGATCAGTGGTGTCAGTGGGAACTTATCCGATAGTCATAAGTTGCTAATTGCTCAAGGAACCCCTAGCACACTCTGGAGGAGCCGAAGGGTTCCATAGAACCCTAGTTGAGAAACCATCCATTACGGTAAAAAACGTCTAGAGTTTACAACCACTTTAAAATTGGATCCAACTTGGTACCTTTAGATCTGCAATTGGCTGACTAGATAAAATTAAAATTCTATTCTGATGAACACATGCACCTTATTCAAGACTCTCACTTTGATACACAACAGTCCTGATTGATCAATTTTACCAAACGGCATATGAACTGGCAAAATCAGTCCAGTATTGTTTAGCTACTGGTAAATCTGCACTATTTCTAACCTCGTATATTCACCTTTCTGCACAATCGTCTGTTTAAAATATTTATGTATTTTAATAACACAACTCCCGTTTGTATTTCACTTCCTTAATATATTATTGCTTATGGCTTTTGTTAAACTAAATTTCATGCTTGGTAAAACCTCCCTGGTAATGCAATAGGCAGGATAAACTTAATTAAAATGATATTGCTATCTAAGCCTCTGTATACACACCTTGACCCTTATACCTAAAGCCTTTATTAAAGCACTACAAAGTCATATATCATTGGTCATCTGGGGCTAAAAAGGTAAACTAAACATTCTGCTATGTACCCTAGCTGGGCTAGTATTACCAGAACTCTATCCTTTATCTAGCAGGCCAGCTACAAAAACGTATTTTTCCTTCCTCTGGATCACTTACCTTCTAAGTTCCCACTGGCACAATATGTCAAATGTAATAACCTAATAGACTTCTTAAAATCTGCTCAATTACATATCATTTTGACATTGGTATTCCGCAGTTATTTCACTATAAATCACCTTTTAATACTTGATACTCCATAAAATATTTCCAGAACACTAAGAGGTATTTTTCACGACTTGCCAATGCGCTAATACATAGTTCACAAGTGGCATTCTTCCTTTAATGTCACATCTTAAAATCAGTTTGTTAGACTTACATGGGAACCCTGGGACACTGCCATAAATCCTATCATATTGCTTTCCCAGTGGCTAATAAATGTCTAATTAAATTCATTATACTATCAACCTTACTCATCACTACACTATAAAGTATTAACTATCTATCCCTCTAATAATGTCACAAATGTAAGAGTTTAAAAGCTGACTTCTGGCATTTGACTTGGGCCGGTTCTATTATATCGGCTTTTTGTTAGGAAGGTGTCTCATTTATTTACAGATTGTTACCTATTATTCTGAATCTTTTCAGTTCCATTTAGCTTGGTAAAGTGGAAGTATTTTTTTAAAGGAGAAGTACAGCCAAAGCTCCTTTGGCTGTACTTCTTCTGTGGGTCACAGGAGGGAAGTTCGTTCTGCATTCCTGTGACCCATTTTTCAGCAGACAACGGGCTGAAGCCTATTGTTGGCTAATGTCACAGAGTCAGTCCAGGCTTGGGAAAGATTGCGACAATAAAGTTGGGATCCGCCCACATGCTTGGACTGGCAGCGAGCTGCTAAAAGCCTGAGCCAACATATGCTGCTCCCTCCACAGTTTAGCACTCCAGTGAGCACGGGCCGAGCAGAGAGCCAGTAGCTGACAGTCACCAGCTCTCTGCTCCCGGAGCTCTGAGAACTGAGTAATCAGCAGTGTTTGAGCACTTGGTTCTCAGTGTTAGAGCCAGCGGGGGACAGATGCAGCATCGGACTGATGCTGCATCCACCTAGGTGAGTATGATTCCAAAAAAACAAAAATCCATACTTCTCTTTTTTTAATCTGTAGCAATCATTAGCTCAAATCACTGTAATTTTTACATTATTGAAATGCGGACAGCTTTCTGGATATAGCAAGCATCTCTGTCCTAATCATTAGCTCAAATCACTGTAATTTTTACATTATATCACTTATTACCGACTACTGCAATCTCTAATACTACTATATATCCCTGATTAGTGCAATCTCTAATACTACTATATATCACCAATTACTGCAATCTCAAAACGACTACATATCATCAACTACTGCAATATCTAATACTACTATAGATCATCAACTACTGCAATATCTAATACTACTATTTATCATCAATTACTGCAATCTCTAAAACTACTATACAGACATACCCCACCTTTAAGTACACAATGGGGTTTATTTACTAAAGATGGAAAGTGCAAAATCAGGCTTACTTCTGCATAGAAACCAATGAGCTTCTAACCCCAGCTTGTTCAATTAAGCTTTGGTAATAAAATCTGGAAGCAAATTGGTTTCTATGCAGAAGTGAGCCTGATTTTGCACTTTCCAGCTTTAGTAAATAAACCCCATTGTGTACTTAAAAGTGGGGTATGCCTGTATATCACCAATTACTGCAATCTCTAATACTTCTATATATCATCAATTACTGCAATCTCTAATACAACTATGTATCATCGACCACTGCAATCTCTAATACTACTATATATCATCAACTACTGCAATATCTAATACTACTATATATCATCAACTACTGCAATATCGAATACTACTATAGATCATCAACTACTGCAATATCTAATACTACTATAGATCATCAACTACTGCAATATCTAATACTACTATATATCATCAATTACTGCAATCTCTAATACTACTATATATCATCAATTACTGCAATCTCTAATACTACTATATATCATTGACTACTGCCATCTCTAATACTACTATATATCAGCAATTACTGCAATCTTTGAATACTACTATACAGGCATACCCCACCTTTAAGTACACAATGGCTTTGGTAATAAAATCTGGAAGCACATTGGTTTCTATGCAGAAGTGAGCCTGATTTTGCACTTTCCAGCTTTAGTAAATAAACCCCATTGTGTACTTAAAAGTAGGGGTATGCCTGTATATCATCGACTACTGCAATCTCTAATACTACTATATATCATCGACTACTGCAATCTCTAATGCCCCGTACACACGATAGGATTTTCCGACGGAAAATGTTTTATGGGAGCTTGTTGTCGGAAATTCCAACCGTGTGTAGGCTCCATTGGACATTTTCCCATCGGAACTTCCGTCACACAAAATTTGAGATCTGGTTCTCAGATTTTCCGACAACAAAATCCGTTGTCCTAAATTCCTAACGTGTGCACACAATTCAAACACACAAAGTTCCACGCATGCTCGGAATCAAGTAGAAAAGCCGCACTAGCTATTGAACTTAATTTTTCTCGGCTCGTCATACGTGTTTTGTACGTCACCGCGTTCTTGACGTTCAGAGTTTCTGACTAACTTTGTGTGACCCTGTGTATGCAAGACAAGTTTGAGCCAACATCCGTCGGAAAAAAAACATGGATTTTGTTGTCGGAAAATCCTATTGTGTGTACAAGGCATAATACTACTATATATCACACATTGCTGCAATCTCTAATACTACTATATATCACACATTACTGCAATCTCTAATACTACTATATATCACACATTACTGCAATCTCTAATACTACTCTATATCACTGATTACTGCAATCTCTAATACTACTATATATCACACATTACTGCAATCTCTAATACTACTCTATATCACTGATTACTGCAATCTCTAATACTACTATATATCACTGATTACTGCAATCTCTAATACTACTATATATCACTGATTACTGCAATCTCTAATACTACTATATATCACTGATTACTGCAATCTCTAATACGACTATATATCATCAACTACTGCAATCTCTAATACTACTATAGATCATCAACTACTGCAATCTCTCCTCCTCCTGTGTCTTTTAAAACTGAGTTTAGATCAGCTGGATTAAATGACATCATTTAAAAAAAAAAGGATGTTTTGGGTACTTTTACAATTTATTTTGAAGTTAGGGTCCTTAAACAATTCACTAGGGATTGCTCTTCTGAGCTACGTATTCACTCTGGCATCAGGCAGGTCGATGGCCTGCCACATCCAAATGATTCAGCCTTTGTCACTCCGCAATTCATTCAGGGCACTGCACAGCTTCCAACAAGCTGATGATCTTGTACTGTATATAATGCCAGGGACCGTGTGCAAGCTGAACGGGCATGTGCCTCAAGACAACATCCTCTTAGAGCCAGGCTGATGAGGACCCCTATGGCTTCAGCAAGTAGATCCTGCCCTGCGTTAGGTATTAAATCAGCACTGCTGGAGGCCTTAAATGTGCTACCAATCACTTGAAATGAAGGAAATATTAACTCGTGAAGCTAAAGACTTATTGTTTGAGCAGCGGCCAATGGTTTCCTGAAAGCTAGGTAAAGAAGGATACATTCTCTTGGATTATGGATGTACAAAATAGTTATCAATGTGTTTGCAAAGTCACCTATTTCCTTCATTGTATACTCCCTATGACGACAGTTCTATTTTGTACTAAATTGTGCTACTCAACAATATTTTTTCTTGTTATTCCAAATCTTAATAAAAAAAGATTGACACCGAAATCAATGTGTTTGCAAAGTTGTGCTCCGTAAAAAGAAATGTTTAGTAACAGGGTAAAAAAAAATAAAAAATTCAAGATTTTTGCCAAGGCAAGATTACACTCTTTTACACACATTTTCATTACATTAGAAGGGATGGTTGCATCAATATAAAACAGCGGTAAGGTTGCAGGTTGCGGGACTCACCGTATCTCCAGAGCCAGTGAAGAATTGATCTTCCAGCCTGCTCCAGAATGAGGAAAGACTTCTTTTCTTAGGATTTTTTCAGAGCTGTTTACGATCAGTCTGCTTAGGCTAAGATCACCATCTCTGAAATGACAGACACAAACAAATTAGTTAGATTGTCCAAAAATATTGTGTATGCATGAGATTGGTTTGCAATTGAGGCATGGCTTAGGCTGGCCATAAACGCTTTGAATCTCGGCCAGTTCAGCATGAACCGGCCGAGATTCGGAACCGTTATTGGGCAGGCTGGTTGTACTCAGGTTGATCGATCGATCAACTTGGGTACTACCAGCTTGCCGGATTCTCTTGCAATTATCGATAGCAGCTGCTATAGCCGCTGACAATAATCACTATCTTCTCCCAGCAGGGACAGCTTCCCCCACCTGCACCCCACGAGCCCCCACCCTCTGCTGGGAGGAGACAATTGCTAATTCCCCTGCCAACACTGTCTGTGTTGATGGAATCGTGCAAATTTCTTCAGCTGCCCCTCATTCACTTCCATTATGTGGAGTTTTCATGAACACCAAAGACACTAGATTGTTGTCTGATCCCAGTGAAAAGGGCTGTTATGTCCATAGAGAGGCTTAGGACGTGTCCGTGTATGGGCTCCGCTTTGCTCAGCGGGGGATCGCTCCGTCGATCCTCGCTGAGCAGGCAGATGACAGGTCTGTCTCTGAACACTGTGCAGGGATGGACCTGTCAGAGCGCCGCTCTCCTCTATGGGGCATTGGATGATGACGGACCATAGAGTCCGTTTTCATTCGATCCGATGACGGATGGAAAAATAGGGTTTTCCTCCATCACACTTTATCGGAGCGGATGTCAGCGGACATGTCACAGCTGACATCCGTCGCTCCATAGAGGTCTATGGAACGTTCATTCAGGTCTGCCTAAAAAAACTGATAGGCGGACCAGAACGGTTCGCTCGTGTGAAAGGGGCTTAAATCGGTGTTTCAGCTAAAAAAAAATTTTTTTAAAAATCAGCAGCAAAAAAAAAAGTAGCTGCTGACTTTTAATAAGTACACTTACCCTCCCAGGTCGTGGAGGCCGAGATGTCCCTCGGCGCTCCGGTCCCAGCGCCGCCATCCTCAGTAATGGAAACGGGCAGCGAAGACTAAGGCTTCACTGCCCGTTTCCTACTGCGCATGCGCGAGTCGTTGCGCGGCCTACTGCGCATGCGCGAGTCGTCGCGCGGCACTTTGTGAATGGGGAACGCGATGTGTTGTGGGACACACAGTTCCCATAACACACTGCGCCCCATTCACTAGAAGACAGCGCTAGGAGCAGAAGACAGAACAGCTCCGTGGAACAGGAAGAGGCAGATTAGGACGGTCTGCCTAGCAACAGCCAGTTCTGGTAAGTAAAAAAAAAATGTTTTTTTGTTTTCTTTTTAAATTGTTATTAACATTTTTATCAAGTTTTTTTTTCAGGGTGGCCCTCCACTTTAATGTACATACTGTATTTTTCTCACAGTGACAGTGGATAACTGTTTAGTAAACAGAACTATAAATCAAACAGTGTTTCTAAAATGGCAGTAGGGAGGTGGGTTTTTAAAGAGCCAGCCAATCCAAAAGTTATATTTCTGACATGAATTAATGAATTAAACAGGTCAGCCATTTTTTCTTCTTTTGCCCTCTCATTCTTGTGTCTGCACTCTACGTGATGTAAAATAAAGGAAAAAAACAGCAGGGTGCAGCTATTCTCTGCCATGACTTAGGGAAGGAGCTAAGAACCCAGGTATAGAGATGGTATTTGCTGGCATTTCTAATAAACAAAAAACGTGGATGGGACAAAAAACTGATTACATGCGCAAAACTCAAAGAACATTTTGGGTGGCTGAGAAGGACGAAATGTGGGAAATTCCGGACATAGCTTTCTCTATGGTTGAATGGTCAGGGGTCATGTTTCTCTACTCAGCCATTCTCTCTCAGACTGCATGGGTAAGACAGTTATCATTTCCTTAAAATGTATGTAAAATCAGCAGATTTAGGAAAAATATTTGCCAGTTTCACTTAATGAGTCAATAGGGAAGGGTAACGCAAAGAGGAGCTCCAGTCAGTTTTCTGAAAATTAAAATCAGTAGCTACAAAAGCTGCAAAAAAAACCTACTAAATCCAGATCTGTGCTCACCCGAGTCCTCTGCGCCAGGACCTGAACTGTGGGCACATGCATGAGACCTGTGAGTTGTGTGTGGGGGTTGGGGGTTACAGCTGTAACGCCAGTCCTCAGAACGCCCTTTGCCCTGTGTTTTTCTTTGTAGCTTGAAAACGCCTATGCCACTAAAAGCTCCTAAAAGCCTATATGTGCATGGAGAGGTGTTTTTAAGCTGTAAGAAAAAAACACCTAATGCTCCTAAAAGCGGCAGGAACATTTCCCTGTGTGCATGAGGCCTTAAAGAGGTACTGCAGTCTGCGCACATAATTTGTAATAAAAACATCTTTGCCATTCTGAAGCTTCCCTCCAACCACTTTGCATATTATTTTATATATACCGTGATTCTCTACTCGCCAAATATGCTGCAGAAATCTCCCACCACTGAGTCTGGCTACATCCATTTTAACTGTGGGCAGCTGAAGCTGCCGCCTGTTCACTTCCTGGATTTACACAGACACACAGAGGCACACCTCCAGCTCTGCAGTCCTGCAGCTCCCATTGGCCCTCTTATGACTCATCCCCCCTACCTTCCTGGCAAACTCTCATGAGAGTGAGAGAGAGAGCTGTACATGATGTCATAAGCCTAGGCTTTTTACCAGACAAGAAAGAGGATGTGGGCTGTATAAGGTATTTACTGGCAGAAAAAAAATGTTTTTACTATCCAAAGTTAAAACGACAAGGGCAGAAGATTTGACAGATGGAAAGATGAAAAAATGACTGAAGGTCCGCTTTAAAGTGGAAATTCCACTTTTGGGTAGAGCTCCACTTTAAGGAGTTTTTTGGTTATGTTAACCACTTCCGGACCGCCGCACGCTGATGTACGTCCCTACTTTGGGGATGGATATCGTTGTTATGGCAGCAGCTAGCTGCCATAACCCCGGTATCCCCGTGTTCAGCCGGTGGTCCAGTACAAGATAAAAGTGGTCTCTGCGGTGAATTCGCCACAAGATCATTGGCGGCAGGAGAGGCCCCCCCCTCCCCCTGAATGAATGAATGAATGAATGAATGAATGAAAGATTTGTATAGCGCTGCAACTGCGAACTAAATCGCCTCGAGGCGCTTGATCCGAACTGGGTTGATTCCTTCTTAGAAGAGGTGGGTCTTAAGTTTTTTCCTGAAGATCCGATGATCTTTTTCTAAGCGGATGTTCGTAGGTAGAGCGTTCCATAGCCGTGGTCCTTGGACTGCAAATCTTCGTTCTCCCCTTGATTTGTACCGGGACTTGGGGACGAGGAGGAGATTTTGGTCGTTAGATCGGAGGTTGCGATTGGGAGTGTAGTGTTGTATTTTTTCGCATAAGTATTGAGGAGCATCTCCTTGTGTGCATTTGTGGGTGAGGCAGAGGGTCTTGAATGTGATCCTATCCTTTACGGTTAACCAATGGAGGGTCCTCAGGGATGGGGAGATGGATTCCCATGGTTTTTTTCCTGTGACTAGTCTTGCTGCCATGTTTTGAACGACTTGTAGGCGTGCAATCTGGAATTTAGGTAGTCCTATGTAGAGGGAGTTTGCGTAGTCGAGTCGAGAGTTGATGATTGTTCCTACCACTACGGCTTTGTCCTTTTCTGGAATGAAGGGGATGAGTCTACGTAGCAGGCGTAGAAGGTGATAGGATCCGCTGACTACTGATCCTATTTGTGCATCCCCTGCGATCAGATGCCCTCCGCCGCTTACCGGAGCAGTCGGCAGCGGCGGAGGCGATCGGATCCTTCTCAGTGCTGTGCATGGAGACGAGTGAGGGGAAGATGGCCCCCACCCATCTCCATGACACTCCAGGGCGGAAGCGACGTCATAGCGTCACTTCCGCCCATAGCTCTTAAAGGGCAATTTTTTTTTATAATGACAAAGCCGAGCTCGCGTGCAGATGCGAATGCATACGTGAGTAGCGCCCGCATATGAAAACGGTATTCAAACCACACATGTGAGGTATCGCCACCATCGGTAATTTTTTTTTTAATTCAAAAAAGTGTATTTTTTAAAAAAAGTGCACTTGTAAGACCGCTGCGCAAATACGGTGTGACAAAAAGTATTGCAACGACCGTCATTTTATTCTCTAGGGTGTTAGAAAAAAAATATACAATGTTTGGGGGTTCTAAGTAATTTTCTAGCAAAAAATAAATGTTTTTAACTTGTAAACACCACATCTAAAAAAGAGGCCCGGTCTTAAAGTGGCTAAAGGATGCATCAGACTTTAAATGGCTCCTGAGGGTTACGGAAGCTTTTTTAAACTACTCTGGATCTGTTCTTGTGCCCTTTTTTAGCCTCCTTACTTTACTTTTGTTTTCATAGAAAGTGAAAAAAGGAAAAATTTTAAGTAAAATTGAAAGTACATAAATAATTAAATACACATAAAAAGTAAAAAAATAAATAAAAAAAGAAACAAATACAAAACGCTAAACAAAACTATCCTATATACTCCCATCCCCACCCCCAAAAATAAAACCTATATCTAAGGCCCCTTTCACACTGGGGCGGGGAGCCACGGTGACGGTAAAGCAGCGCTATATTTAGCGCTGCTTTACCGTCGTTTTAACCCCGGCATTCGGCCGCTCGCGGTGCGGTTTTACCCCCCGCGAGCGGCCGAAAAAGGGTTGAACACCCCCGCAGAGCGCCACCGTAGCGGCGATTTGCGGCGGTATTGCCGCGGTTTTACCGCGGTGTCCCATTCTAATCAATGGGAAGGAGCGGTATAGGAGCGGTGAACACACCGCTCCTATACCGCTCCAAAGATGCTGCTAGCAGGACTTTTTTTGTCATCCTGCTAGCGCACCGCTCCAGTGTGAAAGCCCGCCGGCTTTCACACTGGAGTTAAAGGTGCCGGATTTTTTCATGCGGTGAACAGGCGCTATTTTTAGCGCTGCACCGCATGAAAAACGCCCCGGTGTGAAAGGGGCCTTAAAGAAAAAACACTATGAATGAGTGAAATTGAAAGTTTCCACTTCTAGTGAAGTAACGCGGCAAAATCCACTTTGTCAAAACCTTTCAGCTCATACCTAGTGAGTACTGAAAGTGGAAAGAAACATAGATGATCTGCTTGTAAGGTTGACCAAGAACTGACACGGAAGTAGATCCTCCATTTTCTTTATTATTGAACAGCTACTGAAGGAGCTTTTTTTTTTTTTAATACAAAACCAGTAACTGCTGCTTTAAATACTTTCTCTGCATCAGTGATATAACATCTGTTACCAGAATCATACTATATTGTGACAGAAATATAGTCTTTTGCACTCGAGTGTTAATATTAACAACAGTACGAACAGGATATAATCTTTCAATTAAAATTCTTGCATGAGTGGGCTCACAGTATCTGACTCTGATCACCCCCTAAATTATGTGACACTCTTATAACAATGCTAGCAGTAGGCTTTTGGCATAGAGTTATAGAAAGGATCCCCATGTTCCAATTATTCAACTGAAATCTTAATGACAGGCTAAAACACAAGGTTTACTGTTTTTTTCCACAAGCAGGGAAGATTAGGCACTCTCAGTTTTCTAATGCAGGGCTTCCCTCAAATGTCAGACAACCTCTGGGGTAATTTAGAAATTAAAGGTTGCTCTACTTAGTCTTCCTTTGCCAGTTGAAATCACTGACTAATAAGTTTGTCCAGGCCCATTCTTTTTTTTTTAAGAGAATAGCAAGCAATTGTGCTGAAAATTTGAAAATGACTTGCGAAGCTATTGCTAGTCTTGCCAAGCTCCTCAAGTTTGTTGCACAATTGCAGCAAGTCCGCATTGCATGACTCCAGATCAACTTACTTTGCAAACTTTCTGCAGGTCTGCTGCAAATTCTGCTTCAGTTCTGTTGTGAAATAGTCATCCCACCACAGGGGTCACTGTGGCTGAATTTTTATGCTGTAGACTTGCAGAGCTCTTGCTGTAGACTCAACACTGCAACTTTGCTTTTGTTAGAGACTTGCCACGCAAATTTGCTACAAATTGGAAAAGTGTCAACTAGAACTTGTGCTTCAAGTGCTCTGCGAGTGTACATCTGGGATGGAGGCTTGCCGCTGCTACTAAAGGTTGTGTCAGGTCGCATTACTTAATCGCTGTACAACTTACCAGTGAAAATGTTCAGCAAGTTAACAGACTTACAATTCAACACTGCCACAACTTTGTGGCAAGTTATCCTTGCTATCTGGGACTAGGTAAATTTGCTCTCTCTATTTTTCTTGGTGATCACTGGTATTAGTGAGGGTAAGGCCCCTTTCACATGGGGTGGACTTTGCCAAGAGTCCGCCTGCTCAGTGGGGAATCTGTCCGCTGATCTCTGTTGAGCAGGCAGATGGCTTGTCCATGTCCATTCCGCTTATGCAGAGAGGACACAGACAAAGCCAGCTCTCCTCTATGGGCAGTTGGATGTAAACATACTGCCTATCCGTTTACACCTGATGGCCACCTGGTCCAATCCGCTAGATGGATGGGGAACGAATCCCCATCCATCTATTTTTAGTGGATAGGATCAGATCAAACGTTGGCGGTTGTCAACAGACACATGTCTGTTGACACCAGTTGCTCCACAGAGGGCAATGGATGGTCTGATCAAGTCCATCTAAATACATGACAAACGGACCAGATCGGTCTGTCCGTGTGAAAGGGGCCTGTATCAAAAATGTTGTGTTGTCACCGAAATCTTCCAAAGAGGACATTTGTTACATAGTTACATAGTAGGTGAGGTTGAAAAAAGACACAAGTCCATCAAGTCCAACCTATGTGTGTGATTATATGTCAGTATTACATTGGATATCCCTGTATGTTGTGGTCGTTCAGGTGCTTATCTAATAGTTTTTTTAAACTATCGATTCTCCCCGCTGAAACCACCGCCTGTGGAAGGGGATTCAACATTCTTGCCTCTCTTACAGTAAAGAACCCTCTGCGCAGTTTAGGGTCAAACCTCTTTTCTTCTAATTTTAATGAGTGGCCACGTGTCTTATTAAACTCCCTTCCGCAAAAAAGGGTTATCCCTATTGTGGGTTCACAAGTATTGTATTTGTAAATTTAAATCATATCCCCTCTCAAGCGTCCCTTCTCCAGAGAGAATAAATTCAGTGCTTGTAACCTTTCTTCATAACTAATGTCCTCAATATCTTTATTAGTTTTTTTGCCCTTCTCTGTACTGGCTCCATTTCCAGTACATCCTTCCTGAGGACAGGTGCCCAGAACTGGACAGCATACTGTGCCGGACCAGAGTCTTGTAGAGCAGGAGAATTATCGTTTTATCTCTTCAGTTATTCCCCTTTTTAATGCATGCCAATATTCTGTTTGCTTTGTTAGCAACAGCTTGGCATTGCATGCCATTACTGAGCCTATCATCTACTAGGACCCCCAGGTCCTTTTCCATCCTTGAATCCTCCAGAGGTTCTCCCCCCAGTAAGTAGAATACATTCATATTTTTGCCCCCCAAATGCATTATTTTACATTTTTCCACACTAAACCTCATTTAGTTGTAGTTGCCGACCCCATTAATTTGTTCAGATCTACTTGCAAGGTTTCCACATCCTGCGGAGAAGTTATTGCCCTGCTTAGCTTAGTATCGTCCACAAATACAGAGATTGAGCTGTTTACCCCATCCTCCAGGTAATTTATGAACAAATTAAATAGGATTGGTCCCAGGACAGGTAATCGCTTATGGTGAACTGTACCAAATGCTTTTGCAAAATCCAGATACACCACGTCTACGGGCCTTCCTTTATCTAGATGGCAACTCAACTCCTCATAGAAGGTTAACAGATTGGTTTGGCAAGAAGGATTCTTCATGAATCCATGCTGATTATTGCTAATGATACCGTTTTCATTACTAAAATCCCTTATCATCCCCTCCAAGAGATTGTTCAAGTGACAACTGTCTAACATGGGATTTCCCTTACTTTGAAGAGCTTGCATCCAACTTCCTCAATTTGTCTACAGAACAGGATGCAAAGATAAACACAGATTGTAAAGGATTGCCTACTCTATCCAAAATGAAAAATAAAATATAGATATAAAAAATATAGATATATTTTTATCTCGACCTTTGCAATGTATTACTTCCCTAATCTCTTGTACTATAGTGCTTTGTGTCTATTTAGTTGATTTTTTGATTATTCTGTATGGCTATGCTAGACATACAGGGTTAGAAAGCTACCATATAACATGTTCAACCCTGCATATTGTCAAAATCTTTCTTCCTTCATTAATGTTTCTTCCTTCATTGTGTGAGCAAACCACAACCCAGAATGGTGCTGATGCTCAATGCTTTCAACCTTAGAGGTCCCAAATCAGTGTGCAGTGATGCCTTTTATAAGGCACCACACTAGTTGACTAAGTCTTTATATGGTCACCTGCCAAAATAAAAAAGTGAGATCTTCCAGGTACTTAAAGTGGAGGGCCACTATAAAAAAAAAAATAGCATTAATATTCTTAAAAAAATAAAAATAAAAAATAAAAAATGATTGGTAAGGTGAATGAGTCTGGCAGCAGCATCCATGATAGACTGACGAGGGGATAGCTTGTGGAGAGGTAGGCCAATACACAAAGATAAAACAAATCCTCCTACATAGGTTTTACTTGTTGGAGTCTTCTCCTCTTTACACCCCTTCAAAAGGGCAGATCATGTTACAAATCTTTCTTCATCTATCAGCAGCACAGAGGAGGGGGCGGAGAGACTGCAGTTACAGTGTGTGAGAGATGATTGGAGGAAAGGAACACACCCCCTCCACACTGCAGAAGAACTGTGTTCTAAATAGACAAACTCTATTCTGAGCTCTCCCCCCAACACAAATTTATCTCTCTAAAATTTTAACCGCCCCTTCCCCCCCGTGCCAACACTTAAATGTAAACGGCGAGCACATCACACATGTAAGGTATCGCCTCGAACAAAGCACAAACAAATATTCTAGCACCAGACCTTCCATGTAACTCTAAACAGGTAACCTGTAAAGGCATTTAAAGTGGCACCTATGGAGATTTTTAGGTACCGTAGTTTGTCGTCGTTCCATACACAACTTTAATGCATGACATATTAGGTATCTTTTTGCTTGGTTCAACATAATCTTTTATATTTATTTTTTTAAATGGAAATTATATTGTGTTTGTGTGCACTTAAAGGTATATTTTTTCCTAAAAGTTTGATGTTATAAAAATGGCTGTACAAATATCATGAGACATAAAAATTGCAACAACCACCATTATATTCTCCAGGGTCTCTGCTTTCAAAAAAAATATATAATGTTTGAGGGGATTCTAAGAAATTTCCCAGCAAAAAAAAAAAAAAAGCAGGTTTTTACATGTATGTGGGAAGTGTCACAGTTGGCCTGGGGGTAAAGCGGTTAAGCAGCATATTTATTTAAAAAAAAAAAAAAAAAAATGATTGACAGTTAATAAAAGTGAAACACCAAATGTACAATTCAACTAATTTTAAAATTCATTTCATTTTAAAAGTCATACATCATTCCAGCCCGTTTTGCAGGGCTGCTTATCAATATAGTTTTTTTTTTTTTTTTTAATATAAATGAGAAAAGTGGCTAACTAAATTCTAAAACTCGTCTTTTCCTCGCTTTCTTTCTATTTGCATTCAAGGGATGCCCACGTTTCTTGATTCTAGTGGCTTCCTAGTATATTTATATTGTACAAGAGTTTCTATATATATATATATATATATATATATATATATATATATATACACACACATAATATTATATATATATATATATATATATATATATATATATATATTTATATATATATATACACACATAATATTCCATATATATATATATATATATATATATATATATATATAGGAAGGCCAGCATGGTGGCCTGCAATTATGGGAGGAGCCCGGAGGGTATATACACCAGACCTCTCCACGAGGCCGGTGTCGGTTCCAGCGCGCCGTACTACACGTCACCAGGCCGACAAACAACTCAGTACATGTTCCTGAGTTGTCCGACGCTCCTCGTTCCAGATTACGGATTCGATTCCCGATCGCACCCCCAGTTCGTTCCGCTTCAGCGTCGCAGGTAGGATTTATGCTTTTTCGTCGCTACGTCGAAACCCCTGTTTTTTCACTGAGTCATTTCAACTGCTATTGTCTGTCATTTTCTACCCCACAATTACCCCACTTCCACTGGTTGTTACGCCCGCTACCCAGTGCAAGCATCCCCTCACTCACACGTCCACCACAACGCCCCCCCCCAAACCCCCCCCCCCCCCCCCCCCAAAAAAAAAAAAAAAAAAACGCACACACACTCACCAGAGCATCTGTCACCGCACTCCCCACGCACTTCTTGCAGGCACCGCAAGTTCGTGTAAACGGGCCCCCACACCTTGCAAACCTCAGCAAGACAGTCCACTCCTTGCCTTCCACGGCAACCCAGCCAATGTGAGGCACAGCCGCCCCCCCGCACATCTTGCCTCACCGCAGGTTTGTGTCACGGCTCCCACATCCACCCTCCCACATACCTCTGCAATCGTTGCAGCTCGACCTCCATTGGCCTCGCAGCCACAACCTCCCCAGTAGCAAACTTCAGCTACTCACGCCTTTCTCTATCCCTTTTCACCTTTTCCTTAGGTCAGTAATCGCCCCTGGTCTCCTACACAACAGGATCAGACCATCCCGTTCTTTTTCAGGTTAAAAAAAAAAAAAAAAAAAAAAAAAAATGTGTAATAACCCCCCCCTTTTTTTCTTGAGGGCTTGCATCTCTTCACCAGGGGGTCAACTACGGCCCCAAATCAGCTCTTGCAACCCACCTCTCACTAATAATTTTACGTCACCCTACCGTAGGTACCAGGTCCACCAGGTTTTGACCCCAACAGTGACTCCATCACTAGGGCAGCAAGCAGGTGCGTAAATTATTGTTGGTTTCAGTTTCCATTCTCTTCACACCTTTTTCACCACATATCCCCCTCCCACATACTTATTTGGCTCAGCACCCTGGCGTTAGAAACTGTCACATACTTCTATGCATGTCACTCTGTTTTCGAAGCACAAGTCTTCACTACGCAGACAAGGTCACCTAGTCTCATGACTTGCTGGCAGTGCAAGTATTAGCTGACCGAACCCACGTCAAACTACTACAGATCGAAACATCCCTACTTAGCAACCAACCAGCAGCCACTCCCCCCAGTACCGCCCTGGTGGGGCTCTGGTTGAACTAGTCCGTGCCGAGCACAGACGGACACCCGAGCACCGATTACCTGGTCAGTCACCTCCTGGCTTACCTCGGTTGTCACGCATTCTCTGAGTTCCACAGGCCAAAGAAACAAACTCACCCAGCGCTCACGCGCACCCCCAATTGTTACCATACCGTCGAACGGTATCTTGCTTCGTTCACACATCTCCCCTCCCCACCCAAGCAGAACACCATAGTTTTGATTAAATCTCCAGGCGTTAGTAACTGTCACATATTTCTATGCATATCACTCTATTTTTCGAAGCACAAACCTTCACTACGCAGACAAGGTCACCTAGTCTCATGACTTGCTGGCAGTGCAAGTATTAGCTGACCGAACCTACGTCAAATGCTACAGATCGAAACATTCCTACTTAGCAAATCAACCAGTAGCCACTCCCCCCAGTACCGCCCTGGGGGGGCTCTGGTTAACCAGTCCGTGCCGAGCACAGACGGACACCCGAGCATCAACCATCCGGCCAGTCACCTCCTGGCTCACCTCGGGTGTCACGCACCCCCCTCCCCCGAGTTTTACATATAGGCCCATGGAACATCCCACTCAGCGCACGCGCGCAAAGACCTGTCACACAGGTTTCCCACCCTGCCCCCCCCCCCCCCCCCCCCTTTTTGCCACAGCCACATACATATATATATGCTCTCCTGCCCTTCAAATCAAAAAAAAAAAAAAAAAAAAAGAGAAACCCGAGACAAACATGCATCCCCCCCCCTCCCTTCCCCCCCCCTCTTTTATTCTAGCAGACGCCATGTCTCTGGCCAGCAGCGACGATTTCACCCCCGCCCCATCACCCCCCGAAGCGGGTCCGGCAGACAACTCCTCTCAAGCCTGCAGAGCTTGGACCATCCCCAGACTCTCAGCTGAGCTGAGGCGCAGGAACATCCCCTACCCCATCACGGCCAGGAAAGCCGAACTGTACAGACTACTGTTCCCCATCCCATCCCCACCAACCCCACCAGACACTCAGGCATCACTACAGACAATTGCCTCGGCAGTGTCCCAACTTCACACGCTGGTCTCCTCTCTATCTACTACCATCTCTGATGTCCAGGCCAGAGTGGGGACCTTGGAGTTCCAGCAAGGAACCCCCACTCCACCAGCTGCCGCCCCCGCCACCCCCCCATCATGCGTTACAGCTACGCCCCACGCCGGTTTTTCTGTTTACCCCGCACATCTTATCCCGGCAAACATCAGGAAGGAAATACTAGATGGCCGCGACGTCAACCTGGCATCCCTTCTGATCTCGGTACACGATGTGACAGAGAACAAGGCCTACGCTTGGGGCGACGTTTCCGTTATCTTGAAGGCAAAAGACCACAGGCTTACACGAAAGCTCACGGTGACGGAATTCGTACTTGCTTTCGGCATGTTTCGGGATGTCATCTGTTCCATCAAACCCGACAGGAGGGAAGAACTAGACCTCTACCTTCATGCTGTCACAGATTTAGGGTACAAGTACGGAGGCAGCGCCTTCTACGACTACCATCGCTCCTTTTCAGCAAAGGCAGCAGCCAAGCTCAGTCAGTTTCAGGCAACCACGGACTGGAGCGCCATCGACACCGAACGCCATTTCGCCGGCCTCCGCTCCCCACTGTGCGCTAACTGCCAATCCTCCACCCACACCGCCAATTGGTGTTCAGAACCCGATGGTAGACGCCTCCCCAACTTCCCCTCTGCCCCGCACACATCCCAGTATTCAGACGCAACCCCACCACACCCCCAGGAGGACAGACTCGGACGGCCCGTCCGAACATTAGGAGGGGCGCCGATATGCAACAATTTCAATTTGGGGATCTGCAACTTCTCACGTTGCAGACTCCTCCACGTCTGCCTCATTTGCCGCAAAGCCCACCCCAGGATCACCTGCGGGATCAATAAGCTCAGCTCAGCCTGACTAAGCCGTATTGATATCGGATGGCTGCAGTCCTACCTCACCTCACACCCATCACCCTCACTAGCAGCCTTTCTGGTCCAAGGCTTCACCACAGGCTTTCACACGGGGCTTATCACACTCCCCGACACCACCCACGAGTGCAAAAACCTGCTGTCAGCAGCCACCGACGAGGAAGCCATCAGTACCCTACTACAAAACGAACTTGACCGAGGGTACATGATCGGCCCCTTCTCTCACCCACCGTTTTCCGTTTGGAGAGTTAGCCCTATCGGGCTTGTAAAAGGGAAATTTTCAAATAAACTCCGGTTAATTTATGATTTGTCCGCGCCTTATTCTTCTCACACACCTAGCTTAAATTCCCTTATACCCTCACAAGAATTTTCTCTCAAATATTCTTCTGTCGACCTTGCTATCCAGGCCATCCTAGACACAGGCGAGGGCGCCTGGCTCTCCAAAGCAGACGTCGCAGACGCCTTCAAGCTGCTACCAATCCAGCCGTGTCTGTGGCGCTGGCACGGAGTCAGGTGGAAAGGTCAGTACTACTTCGCCACGAAACTGACCTTTGGATCCAAAAGCAGCCCATGGCTCTTTGACACGTTTGCACAGTCCCTGTCCTGGATTCTCTCGCACCACGCATCCTGTCAGAAAGTGATCCATTACTTGGACGACTTTCTGCTTATCGAAGACCCCAACCGTCCCCCGGTAGACCTCACGAGTCTAAGGGAGGTCTTCTCCAACCTCAATGTCCCCATAGCGGAGAAGAAGATAGAAGGCCCAGCACATCGCATCACCTTCTTAGGCGTCATACTCGACACTCAGGCCATGCAGGCCAGCCTACCACCAGACAAGTTGACTCGCATCAGGGAAGTCATTCATTCCTTCACGGCCACCCAGGGGTGCTCCAGGAGGCAACTTCAGTCCTTACTCGGGATGTTAAATTTCGCAGTGAGAGTCATCCCTCAGGGACGATCCTTTGTCTCCCGCCTCCTAGTTTTCCTCACAGGATGTCAAGACCCAGACCAGATCTTCAGACTTGATCAGGCAGCTATAGCCGACCTTTCCATGTGGGACCACTTCCTGGCTGACTGGAATGGCATTTCCATGTTCATTCCGGCAGCATCTCCCTCTTCTCCCCGGATTGTCACTGACGCCGCTGCCTCCACGGGCTTCGCAGCTATTTTTGGCCCCCACTGGTTTGCCGGTCCATGGCCGCCAGAAATCTTGGCAATCCCCGGTTTCAGCCAGTCCTCCTCCCTATTCGAACTATACCCAATAGTGGCAGCAGCACAAACCTGGGGAAGCAGTTGGGCAGGCCAGACGGTGGTTTTTTCCACTGACAATCAGGCCACAGCTGACATCATAAACAAAGGCCGGTCCAGGTCCTTGACCATTATGGCCTTCCTGCGCAGGCTGGTACAATTATCCCTGCTAAACCAGTTCAAGGTCCTCTGCATCCACATCCCGGGCAAGTGTAACACCTCAGCTGACGCGCTGTCCCGATTCAATTTCCCGTTGTTCTTTTCCCAGGAACCCGGAGCCGATTCGACCATGGCTGCCATCCCTCACTGGTCTCAACTAACCCTAGTCTGAGTCACCACCTTCACGGCACAACCAGTCTTACAATCTTTTGCCAAACAATAAATCATTACCTCCCTAAAAACAAGTCTTTGCGCCCTTTTCTTAACTACTCTACTAGCAGAAAGGGCCTCACGGTGCAGCTCACCAGGGCTTACCTTACGGTAGACCAGGGCACACTTCAGGTCTAGTTTGTTGTCTGTCTTGTGGCGTGTTTATGTTTGCTCCTTCACATCGTTAAGGACCGAGGGCTCCGACCATAAATAGGAAGGCCAGCATGGTGGCCTGCAATTATGGGAGGAGCCCGGAGGGTATATACACCAGACCTCTCCACGAGGCCGGTGTCGGTTCCAGCGCGCCGTACCCGCCCACCCATTCCCCTTCTCAGAACACTCCAACACGTTTCTCTACAGAAACAGCCATTACTCCTCAGGTAAGCGCCCTTTTCTTAACTACTCTACTAGCAGAAAGGGCCTCACGGTGCAGCTCACCAGGGCTTACCTTACGGTAGACCAGGGCACACTTCAGGTCTAGTTTGTTGTCTGTCTTGTGGCGTGTTTATGTTTGCTCCTTCACATCGTTAAGGACCGAGGGCTCCGACCATATATATATATATACACATTGAAAATATATAAGCTGTTTTCTTTTAAGTTATATGAAATTCTTCACTGTGAAGACATACACTTTAAGCATAAAAATAGGTGCTTGCTCTCAGGTGAACATGATGAAAGATGAAAGCCAGTGAAAACTACATGGCCTATGTTGTGTCAGAATGACTAATACACACAGTGGTTTCAGATGTACGAGAGAACACAGCTACACAACTGCCTTAGAGGAAGTTGCCTCATAAGCACAGTCTCTGCTACTTGAAACAACAAAAAATCTTGATAACCTTTACAATAATACAGAGGGGAAATGGAAGAACTGTGGTCTAATCAAAGACTTCTCATGGTGAAGCTCATTAAATCTCAAACTAGGACATGTTAACAATTTTGGCCGGCCAGGCTGTTAATCTGCAGATTAGCTGATCTCTTAAACCAGAAACACAAAATTAATGTAATCATTTAAATGGCTGCCTGACTCTTCTAATTAAAAGTGGACCCTTCCCCTCTTTCACTAAAAATCCTATAACAGCATACAGCTCTGCATGCTATGAAATCATCTTACATTTATTAGTTAAACAAACATGTTTTGTTTTTAATCAAAATCACAGTTTTTCGACTTTATGGGAGAGACACTGGTGACGTAATCCTGGCCCTAACAATGCAGCCTGCGAAGGCTACATCACCCATGCCTATCCCGCTGGATGATGTGCTCTGTTACATGCTCCAAGAGGCAGACCCTGAATTCCAGGAAGTAAATAAAGGTGGACTCATCATAAAGAGCCTATTAGGCCCCTTTCACACGAGGCGGACTCTGCTTCCACGTAGTCCGCCTATGTCCGCCGGCTCAGCGGGAGATCTCTCTGTTGATCTCTGCTGAACCGGCGGATGACAGGTCCCTCTCTGCTCACTGAGCGTGGAGGGGCTTGCGAGCGCCGCTGGTCACAATGGAGAGATCGGATGAAAACGGACAGCGTGTCCGTTTTCATCAGATCTCACCCGATCCGATCCGCCAGCGACGGATCTGTACGTAGAGCCATACGTCTGCTTTTGGCGGATCGGACTGGGTCGGATGTCAGCGGACATGTCTTCGCTGACATCCGACGCACCATAGACTAACATGGAGCACCCGTTCAGGTCCACTGTCAAAACTGACAGGCGGATCTGAACGGTCCGATCGTGTGAAAGGGGCCTTAGGTGTATTCTGCTTTGCACAAAGCTGTTTGTCTCAACACATGTGTGACAGAACCATCTAGCACCCAGCTTGGGTGCTTCCATCAAGATGTATAGCTTTCTCCAGTCTGGACCTAGGAACCAGATATTATAGCTAAGCACCCAAGACTAGGCGACACTAGCTTAGATGCAATCCTAAGATAGTGTCTTACTCTTTATTGTAAATTCACACAGAATATGTATATATATACTGTACCATGCAAGATCAGATAAGAGTTTGATCACATTACCCTAACAATACAAACTGTAAACAGGAATATAATTAACATAGCTAAGGAACAGACAACATACACATACACAGTATGCTAATACACATCTAGCTAACAGTGATCTAATCAACATGAACTAATTAACAACTTAAACAAACCTAGGTGCCCAGACTGTTCAGCACCCAGCCCACAACCCTGGATATACAAAGCATAAACACATAACATCCCACAATGGTTCGAAGGTACAGTGGTCACAATATTAATCACATCTCCAATAGATGATCAGACAAACAGAAACAATAGGTGACTCAATTAAAGATAGGAATGCACACCTAGGAGGCGCACAATGGGACAAAGACACTTAACACATAACACCTTAAAGCAGAGTTCTGCTTAAAAAAAAAAAAAATTAAAAGTCAGCAGCTACAAATACTGCAGCTGCTGACTAATCGGACACTTATCTGTCCCAGGGTCCAGCAATGCGGGCGCTCGAAGCCCGGCTCATCTCTCCCTCCTCTCTGCTGCGCCAGCATTGTAACTGTGGGCGCCCAGCTGTGACTTCACAGCCAGGCACCCACTGCGTATGTGCGAGCCGCACCGCGCGAAGTGACTGGCCGGGAAATCATCTGGGACCTGTGACGTGTCCCAGATGATTGCCGAGAGGGAGAGGTGATCTCTCTTCCAGTGCCGCGGTGCGCCGGGAGGAAGTGGGAGCTGGGACCCTCTGAAAAGAGGGTACCGCCCCCCCCCCCCCCCCCAAAATGTCAGGGGGTCACCTCCCTTAAAGCAGAAGTTCCATTTTTGGTGGAACTCCGCTTTAAACAAATTATATCAGGAGACCCCAGAATCAGGTTGCTTGGAGCTGATGATATTAACACAGGATCGCAGATTAAAGCATTCATTGCTAGTTTGGGGAGGCATGGACTTGAACTCAAAACAAGTCCATTCCAAGGGTCCCCCAGGCACACACCTCCCAAAGAGTAGTGTTCCCTTAAAAGCCAGGGCCCATAGTCGTTACCTACTTGGACTGGTTAGTTATTGATATGTTTTTTGGGGGAAATATCAATGTTACCTTTTGTCTTTGTTCATAAATAAAGATTATACAAAAAAAAAAAGCCAGAGCCCATAGTCAGTAGGCAAGAGGCCACCACCCTGCAGTCCCCTCCAAAAGACCCTGTCCTGGTTGGGTCTGTCATAACATGTTTACAGGAAGAAGAGAGCTTAGGGATAACCTCATCAAAGTGCTCTCATTACTTCATAGCCAAATCACAAGCTGCGGTGTAGCTCTGACCAAGCAGTATTATTTAACCACATGGAAATCTGCAAATAGGTCACAGACTGTGTAGAGATGTCCAGATCACAAGATTTTGATGGAAGTATACATACTTTATCAGGTCAAGCTGATCACACATATACATTTTGTCTTAGTATCTAGTTCAGGTCTACCATCCTTACCAACCGTCCCAGATTTGGCAGGATATAAGTGAATCTGAATTCCATATCTGATTTTGGTGGTTGCGCGAGGCGTAAATGGGGAAATGCTGTTCACCCACACCATTAATCTTAGCTTTGCTCCAGATTCATAAACCTTTCTTCAATTTGCCACCCCTCCCTGCAGAATGCAGTTTTAGGCAGGTGTGAAGAAATGCTGTAAAGTAATAATGCATTCAAAAATATATATTTTTATTGTTTATTTTTATTAATTTACAAAATGAAACAAAGTGAGCAAACAGAAGAAAAACCTCAAATCAATATTTGGTGTAATTACCCATTGGCTTCAAACAAGCATACATTCTTACACTTGCACACTTTGTACACTTGCACAAAGTAAGGATATTTTAGGATTAGTGCAGGGTGCATAGAAATCAATTATTATTATTTATTTATTTTTTAAATAAAAAAAAAAAAATGTTTTAATTTTTATTTCATTTTTATTTAACTACTTGCGGACCAGCCGCCGCAGTTTTACTGTGGCAGGTTGGCTCCGCTGCGAGGTATTGTACATGCCCGCCGCAATCTCAGTGAATCCAACCGCGGGTCCCGCAGACTCAATGTTCGTGGGGACACGCGCAATCTCTCACAGAGAGGAAGAACGGGGAAATGCTTACGTAAACAAGCATTTCCCCATTCTGCCTAATGACACTGAGACTGATCACAGCTCCCTGTAATCGGGAGCGGTGATCAGTGTCATGTCACACATAGCCCCCCCCCCCCCCACAGTTAGAATCACTCTCTAGGACACACTTAATCCCTGCAGTGCCCCCTCCTGGTTAACCCCTTTACTGCCAGTCACATTTACACAGTAATCAGTGCATTTTTAATCACACTGATCACTGTATAAATGTGAATGGTCCCAAAATAGCGCCAAAAGTGTGCGTGTGTCCACCCTAATGTCGCAGTCATAATAAAAATAGCAGATCGCCACCATTACTAGTAAAAAAAATAAAAATGCCATAAATCTATCCCCTATTTAGTAAACGCTATAACTTTTGCGCAAACCAATCAATAAACGCTTATTGCATTTATTTTACCAAAAATATGTAGAAAAATGCGTATCGGCCTAAACTGAGGGAAAAAAAATGTTTTTTTATATATTTTTGGGGGGATATTTATTATAGCAAAAAGTAAAAAAGAATGTTTTTTTTTTTTTTTCAAAATTGTTGCTCTTTTTTTTGTTTATAGCGCAAAAAATAAAAAACTGCAGAGGTGATCAAATGCCACCAAAAGAAAGCTCTATTTGTGGGGAAAAAAGGATGTCAATTTTGTTTAGGAGCCACATAGTACGACCGCGCAATTGTCAGTTAAAGCGACACAGTGCCGAATCGCAAAAACTGCTCTGGTCTTTGGTCAGCCAAATGTTCTAGGGCTGAAGTGGTTAAATCAGATTATTTTTTTTCATTTAAATCAGATTTTTTTTTTTTTTTAATCAAATTTATTTTAATAAAATGCTTTTGGAGTAAAAATCTATCTAAAGTTAGATTTCTATTTAAGATACATTAATAATTTTGTTTATTCAGCATGAAATGGAGCTAAGTTATGTAGCATGAGGCTGTATATTGTTCAATATTTACATTTTTGGTAAACTCATTCAATGAATCCAAGCTCTGCAAGCTGAGATAACATGCACTGCATTGATGCATTCACACGATTTCACAGTAACCATGAGATAAAACAAAGTTCAGGAATATTCCTTTATCTCATTGTTTTGCAAATCTATGTACACTTCAAACTGTATGATTGTTTGAAGAGAAATGCATCTGTACCCCACTCTAAGTGTAAGGAGGAAGGGCAAGCAGTAAAAAGTGAAACCTTCTAAGCAGCTTATAAAACCTTGTGATCTTTCTGCACATAGCTTCAAGTGCTTTATTCCCAGTAGAGTTGCATGATTAATCGTTAAAAAATTGTGATCTCGATTCAACCCCCCTCACGATCTCTATGCAGAATTTCCAGATTCATTCATGTAACAAGTGTAGAGAGTTCTCTGCTCACTCAGCTGTCAAAAAAAAAGAAAAAAAAACGGGCAGCCTGCCAAGTTTGTCACAACATTGTCCAAGCTAGTAGAAAACTATAAAAATTTTAATAGAATTTAGAATAAAGGAATGAACTTGGTCTGACATCAGGGAAGTTTAACCAAAAGTTTAAATTTTTTTTCTGACACTTGTTACAAAGATAAAATCTCATGGCAAGGAGCTCGCTGAGGATCTGAAAAAAAAATATTTTTGCTCTACATAAAGATGGGCTAGGCTATAAGAAGATTGCCAAGACCATACAACGGTTTAACAGGACAGGTTCCACTCAGAACAGGCCTCGCCATAGTCGACCAAAGAAGTTGAGTGCACGTGCTCAGCTTCATATACAGAGGTTGTCTTTGGGAAATAGACATATGAGTGCTGCCAGCATTGCTGCAGAGGTTGAAGGGGTGGGGGGTCATCCTGTCAGTGCTCAGACCATACGCCGCACACTGCATCAAATTGGTCTGCATGGCTGTCAGCCCAGAAAGAAGCCCCTTCTAAAGATAATGCACAAGAAAGCCTGCAAACAGTTTGCAGAAGACAAGCAGACTAAGGACATGGATTACTGGAACCATGTCCTATGGTCTGATGAGACCAAGATAAACTTATTTGGTTCAGATGGTGTAACGCGTGTTTGGCAGCAACCGGGTGAGGCGTACAAAGACAAGTGTATCGTGCCTACAGTCAAGCATGGTGGTGGGAGTGTCATGGTCTGGGGCTGCATGAGTGCTGCCGGAACTGGGGAGCTATATAGTTCATTTAGGGAACCATGAATGCCAACATGTACTGTGACATACTGAAGCAGCGCAGTATTCCAACATGATAACGACCCCAAATGCACTTCCAAGACGACCCCACTGCCTTGCTAAAGAAACTGAGGGTAAAGGTGATGGATTGGTCAAGCATGTCTTCAGACCTAAACCCTATTGAGCATCTGTGGGGCATCCTCAAATGGAAGGTGGAGGAGCGGAAGGTCTCTAACATCCACCAGCTCTGTGATGTCATCATGGAGTAGTGAAAGAGGACTCCAGTGGCAACCTGTGAAGCTCTGGTGAACTCCATGCCCAAGAGGGTTAAGGCAGTGCTGGAAAATAATGGTGGCCACACAAAATATTGACACTTTGGGCCCAAATTGGACATTTTCACTTAGGGGTGTACTCACTTTTTTTGCCAGCGGTTTAGACATTAATGGCCATGTGTTGAGTAATTTTGAGGGGACAGCAAATTTATACTGTTATACAAGCTGTACACTCACTACTTTACATTGAAGCAAAGTGTAATTTCTTCAATATTATCACATGAAAAGATATAATAAAATAGTACACCAATCACCTCTTGTTGTCCCCCTGAACCTAACAAGGGACCAATGGGGGCACATACCTCCCATTCAGGACCCATCCCTGGTGTCCTGTAAAATACATACAATGCAATTTAAAGGATTAAAGAAGATAATATTACCAAGTATGTGTACATATCAGGCTGTCTGAATATAAGAGGTTAAATCTGTGAGACTACGTAGAGATCTTTTGTTGCATAGGTCAGCCTTTTTCAGCTAGGGTGCCTACAGGTTTCTTCAAAAGTGCCTTGGCAAAAGGACAAACAATTGCCTCAAAATTGTATACAAGCCAGTGGGTGGATCAAGCCTGCCTTTAAATTACACAAAGCCACAGGTGTTTCTTTGTGCACCATTACAACCTTTGCAGCCATTGGACGCCTGCACAGTATCCTTGTTTACCACCTTCCCTGCCCCTCTCCATCAGAACTGGGGTCATATTAGCTGAGTGAGGGAAAAGAGAAACATTGGAATACTAGTCAGTGCCATTATGCTCTGGAAGAATAAATTACCTCTAACGTTGGGTGTGTGGATGTTGCTGGGTTATGTAAACCCTTTAGTTTTGTTTTTTTTACATTTTAGAATGCCCAAAGAGTGTGCGCAATTTTAAAGGGTACCTTGACTGTAAAAAGCTTGAGAAACACTGGCATAGATGACTTCCTGGACAACATTAGAACTGAAAGCTCTCACAATTTGTTTCACCTCATTCTAAAATGACAGAACATTAGTGTGATGCAAACATCCAAGGTGCACATGTTCCAGGATTTGGATTTATTCACTCATCTTTATATAGACCTTCTTTTATTAACGAGTCCACCACCTGTGCTCAAATTAAAGTGATTGTAAACGATCACCTTGTAAAATAACCCATTCAGTTTAAAATAGAAATGAAAGGCAAAACATTTTTGTATAGATAAAAGAAAACATAATAAATACCTTTTTTCCCTTTTTTCTAAGTGATCACATTCCCTCTGTTCTCAGCTGTATAAGAGCTGGGAGAGGAGAAGCAGCAGCTTCCTAGTAGACATGTGCACACTGAAATATTTCGTTTTGGAATTTCGTTTTCGTCCGAAAAAATAAATTTATTTAGTTACTCCCGAAATTCGTTTTTTATTTATTTAGTTTTTTGTTAAAAATTGCATTCGTTCAAAAATCCAAATGAATTAAGGTCGAATCTGTCATTGAAGGCTTATGGTGTCTGTCGAAAGTTCAAAGAAGATTCGACGGAGCAGCTAAACTGTATGACTCTGTATAGTTTAGCTGCAATTCCACCCAATTCCAGCAGCAATCTTTCCTCTCTACGTCTAAAATAGATATCATTGTTCAACATGTGGTATATAAACAGCATTGGTACAAGGAGATTACAATATGAAGAAAGAGGATGCGTCCACTCACCAGTGCGTATGGAGAGGAGTATCCAACGAGCCCAGAAATGCCTTACCCGGCAGATATGGGGGCCTGAGTACATGGACTAGACAATGACAATGAAAGAGGAGGTATAATATAAGTTAAGTATAGAGGTTGGCACGTTAAGCATCACCACCCGTGAAGGAAAGGAGGAGAAAGTGTGGGGCCGAGGGCACCATAGGGGGGGCAGGAAAGGGGGGGGGGAGGGTGGGGTGGGTTGGGGTGTAGGTAGGATGAGTTGGGGTGTGGATGAGAGGGGGGGGGGGGGAAGGGGGGAAAGGGGGGGGGAGGGGGGAGAGTGTGGAAGAAGGGAAAAACGGGGGAGGGGAAGCGGGGGAGGGGGGGGTTTTTTGTGGGTTGGGCAAACAAGGGGAGGAAGAAGGGGGAGGGGGATGGGAGGGAGGGGGGGGGAGGGGAAGGGGTCCGTGTGGAGAAGGAGAAGTGTGAGGGGTGGGAAGGAATAGGAGAGGGGGGGGGAAAGTTGGGGGTAAGAGGATTGGCGGGCATGGAAGGGGAAGGAGGTGGGGGGGGAGGGGAAAGGGGGAATGGGAGTGGGGTGGGCAAGAAGAAGGAACCAGGGGAGGGGGAGAGAAAGGGGAGGGGGGGGAGGGGGGGGAAAGGAAGGAAAAGGGGGAAAGGGGGGGGGGGGGGGCGAGGAAAGGAGGGGTGGGGTAAGGAGTGTGCGGGAAAGAGGGCTGTGCAATTCATGCCAAGGGCTAATGATGGAATTGAAAGGTCACTTACAAAAGGTATATATGTCAATGTCAGGCTAGGACAGCGGAACGTGGGGAATCTCAGCTGGTTATAAGAGTTGTTAAATGCATGGGGTCAATTAGAGTAGGAAGCCGTTGAGGGGTTGCAATGTCCAGCATTTGCAGTCTAGACCAAAGGAATAATAAGGTAATCCCACTCATTAGAAGTAGAGGTTAAGTAATCAATTGTGGTAAAAAAAGGGGGGTACGTACCCACGAGACTGTGATCCCACACGATGTTCCGCGTCCTAGACGTTCCATGTGCCTATTGACGGTGAACAGACACCGTCATATAGGCGCCCCAATCAGTGACGTCATGCGCCCGCCAACGGTGTGGCGCGCACCGGCGTCACTGATCAGCCCATCTACAGATCCTCCGGATCCGACGGGACCACCGACAAACGTGCCTTGCGGAGCGCACACCGCCATGTTGGTTAGAGGCGGTGTGGCCCGGCCTGATGACGCTGTGTGCGAAGCGCCGGTGTTGCGCATGCGCAGATGGAAAGCATCACAGGGATGATGCCCATCAATGGGGCAACCCATGTGTGGGTTCACATAGCACGTGTCGGTGGGGTGTCAGTGTGGATGGATGTGCTCCATTTTTATGTGTTCGGGCTGTTTTGGAGCACATCCATCCACACTGACACCCCACCGACACGTGCTATGTGAACCCACACATGGGTTGCCCCATTGATGGGCATCATCCCTGTGATGCTTCTCTGCCTGTTAGCGCATGTTTCATGGCCTTATTTACATCTGCACGCCATGGTTACAATCTCCCGGAATACTGGACGCATGCGCAATGGGCCTTTCCATCTGCGCATGCGCAACACCGGCGCTTCGCACACAGCGTCATCAGGCCGGGCCACACCGCCTCTAACCAACATGGCGGTGTGCGCTCCGCAAGGCACGTTTGTCGGTGGTCCCGTCGGATCCGGAGGATCTGTAGATGGGCTGATCAGTGACGCCGGTGCGCGCCACACCGTTGGCGGGCGCATGACGTCACTGATTGGGGCGCCTATATGACGGTGTCTGTTCACCGTCAATAGGCACATGGAACGTCTAGGACGCGGAACATCGTGTGGGATCACAGTCTCGTGGGTACGTACCCCCCTTTTTTTACCACAATTGATTACTTAACCTCTACTTCTAATGAGTGGGATTACCTTATTATTCCTTTGGTCTAGACTGCAAATGCTGGACATTGCAACCCCTCAACGGCTTCCTACTCTAATTGACCCCATGCATTTAACAACTCTTATAACCAGCTGAGATTCCCCACGTTCCGCTGTCCTAGCCTGACATTGACATATATACCTTTTGTAAGTGACCTTTCAATTCCATCATTAGCCCTTGGCATGAATTGCACAGCCCTCTTTCCCGCACACTCCTTACCCCACCCCTCCTTTCCTCGCCCCCCCCTTTCCCCCTTTTCCTTCCTTTCCCCCCCCCCCTCCCCTTTCTCTCCCCCTCCCCTGGTTCCTTCTTCTTGCCCACCCCACTCCCATTCCCCCTTTCCTTCCCCCCCCCCCTTCCCCTTCCCCTCCCATCCCCCTCCCCCTTCTTCCCCCCCTTGTTTCCCCCCCCCCCTCTCCCCCGCTTCCCCTCCCCCGTTTTTCCCTTCTTCCACACTCTCCCCCCCTCCCCCTTCCCCCGTTCCCCCTCCCCCCCCCCTCCCCCTTCTTCCTCCCCTTGTTTGCCCAACCCCAAAAAACCCCCACCCTCCCCCCCCCCTTTCCTGCCCCCCTATGGTGCCCTCGGCCCCACACTTTCTCCTCCTTTCCTTCACGGGTGGTGATGCTTAACGTGCCAACCTCTATACTTAACTTATATTATACCTCCTCTTTCATTGTCATTGTCTAGTCCATGTACTCAGGCCCCCATATCTGCCGGGTAAGGCATTTCTGGGCTCGTTGGATACTCCTCTCCATACGCACTGGTGAGTGGACGCATCCTCTTTCTTCATATTGTAATCTCCATACTCCAGTCCCTGTTTTATATTACTTAATTAGTACCGATATAGTCGAATTCCCCCTTTCCCCATTTCTTGTGGGTCATAGGTCTACTACACGCAGATTCAGCACCTGCGTTATCTGACCTAGTCACCCCTTGTCTTCTTCAAATCTTTCCTCTCTACGTCTAATCTTTCCTCTCTACGTCGAATCTTTCCTTTCTAAGTCGAATCTTTCCTTTCTACGTCAAATCTTTTCTCTCTACGTCGAATCTTTCCTCTCTACGTCGAATCTTTCCTTTCTACGTCGAATCTTTCCTTTCTACGTCAAATCTTTTCTCTCTATGTCGAATCTTTCCTCTCTACGTCGAATCTTTCCTTTCTACGTCAAATCTTTTCTCTCTATGTAGAATAATCTTGGACTAATAGAGTTAAGGTTAGGCACATTCGACCACAGGTTCAATGGACACAGATTGTTATTGTCAGCGTCGAATCGCCTATCTATATCGAACTGTTGTCACAACGAAAATAAAGCATTTGTTTATGTCGGATCTTTCGTTTTTCGGATTCTGCACTTTCGTTATCGTTTGTTAAAACGATAACGAAAATACCTGAAATTCGGACGAAAATGCATTCGGACGAAAACGAATGCACATGTCTACTTCCTAGCGAATGGCTGTGCAGACAAGTCTGATTATTGGAGGAGAGTAGGCTGAGTTCCCAGCATAGCTAGAGAACTGCCAACGCTGTGTTCTTCTGCTTAGTGTGGTCAGTTTTTAATAGGAAAGCAGAGGGACTGGCAGGAACACCAGGGATATCACATAAAGGAAGCAATGCAAAAAAAACAGGATACTTTCTCATACAAGCACATGGTACAGCAGGCACATATCAGGAATGTGAGATTTTTTGAAAGATACTGGTGAAGGAGTTGTGATACTAGTAATACTTTGGAGACACTTATTTCAATCAGCAATTTACCAATATAAAATGATTGGTACGCCCCTGGATTCTGACGAATAAGGCCCTTTTCAGACAGAGCGGAATCCATCAAGGCGGGATCCGCCTTCTCAGCGGTAGATCTCTCCGCTGATCCCTGCTGAGCAGGCAGATGACAGGTCCGTGTCTGCTCCACTATGCAGAGCGGACACAGACACAGCCAGATGTCCGTTTCCATCCAACTGTAATCCAATCCGCCGGACAGATGGCAAATGTATCCCCATCCATCTGTTTTTAGCGGGCCAGATCGGATGCCGCCGGGTCCGCCGCTCCACGGAGAACAATGGGCAGTCCGATCGGGTCCACCGGACAGGAGCACCCGATCAGTTCGCTGCTACCTGTTTATAAGATTTGTTTGTCACATGTATCCAAAGACTATTAGCACATGCTTTGCACAATGTTATTTATACTGTGATATATAGGTATTGTTTAGTTTATATTTATTGAATACAGGGGGTCCCTGACTTACGAACACCCGACCTACGAACAACCCCTACTTACGAACGGGGTGCTGCGGGGACCCTCCGCCATTTTTCGTCCTTTTTCGGCGTCTTTCGGCCGTTCTGCGCATGCGCGGCCATACAGAGCTTCGGAAAATGCCGGAAATGTCCGTAATTTGCCGCGCATGCGCAGAACGGCAATAGACGGAACATCGGAAATGTCCGAAAATCTCCGTATTTGTCGGTCTGCGCATGCGCGCCGACTTACGAACATTTCCGACTTCCGTACAGGCGGGCAGTCCCTAACGAGTTCGTAACTCGGGGACCCCCTGTATAATGGTTTTCATTTGGGGGGAAGTATCTTTAGCACTATATATTGAATTATATGGAGGCTTTTTAATACTTGTGTTCTAGTGCTTAGAAAAAAAGGGTGTATTATAATAAATCACAATTTTAATAATACTGCTTAGAACAGGATTGTTTATTGGGTTTGCATATGTCCCAGCTGGTTTATGTTTTGGACATCCAAAATCTACTGGTAATTTCCTATTTTTATTTTTTGTATCTTTTTTTACAAATTAGTTGGAAGTTCACGTACTCAATATAGCTGCATTTCTTCTCATACCTTCAAGTGAACCTTGCGTGCAGTATCATGTTTACTTAAAGTTAAAAGTTCAGGCACAAAATCCTTCACTTTAACATATTTCTAAATAGCCACAAAGGATATAAATTTACACTGTGTGCATTATACCAATGTAAACCCAGGTATTACCATGTAAAAGTAGCAGTGACCTCATCACTGCACTGTACATTGCCTGTGCAAAGAGCCCAGCTGTGGGAGGGACCCAGCTGGCTCCACCCACTACAGGCTGCCTGCAGAAAAGTACAGGAGCGGGCGGAGACAAGACCAGTCACCCTGCACAAAGAGAGAGAGTAGCAGTGACTGGTCTTTATTACAGGAAACTCCTGCAGACAGGCCACGTTTCACACTGGATTACTGCACAGATCTGGATGAAATACACAAAGCACACCAAGACTAAAGCCTCGTACACACGATCTGATTTTTGGCAGGGAATTGTGTGATGACAGACTGTTGGCCTAAAATCTGACCATTAGTACGCTCCTTCAGACAATTGTTGTTCAACTTTCGGCCAACAAATGTTGGATGGCAGCCTAGTAAATGTTCAGCAGACAGCGGTCTGTTGTCAGATTTTCGTATCATCTGTACACAAGTCCGTCATGCAAGTCCAAAATACAAACACGCATGCCCGGAATCAATGCTCACCAAACACGACATTAGCAGAAGGTGCCCAAAGTGTGGCGCTCAAGAGCTGAAATTCCACTACGTTCGTGTTTATTGGCCGACAATTGTGTGCCGTTAGTATGCAAGACAAAATCCTGGCACACGCCCTTCGGACAAAAGCCTGAAGCTCTGTTGGCCAACAATTGGATTGTGTGTACGAGGCTTTAGGCTGCATTCACACATCAGCATTTTGAATTGCGTGTGCAATTCTGCCTGCTATTTGAAAGCGCCGTTGTGTGAATCACAAATCGCGGGACTCACATTTGAGATGCTATTCATTTGAATGACACCTAAAGTCGTGCGATAAATCATGCTTTGATCGCGGCAACCCGCATTGCGTGAAGCATGTCGCCCAAAAAAAGTTCAGGAGCTACTTTTGGGCGACGTGCTTCATGCAATGCAGGTTGCCACAATTGCTGTGCGATTTATCGTGCGACAATCGCGGCAGACTCGCACCACGATTTTAGGTGTCATTCAAATGAATGACATCTCAAATGAGAGTCCTGCGATTTGTCATTCACACATCGGGACTTTTAAATTGCGGGCAGAATCGTGGCAAATCTGCCCGGGATTCAAAACGCTGAAGTGTGAATACAGTCTCAAGTATGAACACAGATGACTCAATATTTGCTTATCCTGGAGCTCAGCTTTAAAGTGGTTGTAAACCCATTACAACCACTTTAACCTACAGGTAAGCCTAGATTAAAGCGGGACTGTATCTGAAATTTTTTTTTTAAAAGCCAGCAGCTACAAATACTGCAGCTGCTGACTTTTAAAAAATGGACACTTACCTGTCTCCCAGTTCCAGCGATGTCGGCAGCAGAGGCCGATCGATCGCTCGGCTCTCTGCTGTTGCCGGCGCCATTCTCGTGAGGGAATCGGGAAGTAAAGCTTGCGGCTTCACTTCCCGGTTCCCTACTGCGCATGCGCGAGTCGCACGGCGCAATGACAATCTTCTGCGCTGTCTGCTGGGACACGTGTGTGTCCCGGTAGACAGCGCGCCGGGACAGGAAGTGATGTAAACTCCTGTGGGAGTTTATTCCCGGAAGTGGGTGCAGATACCTGTCTTAGACAGGTATCTGCACCCCCCTCCCCCCTGAAAGGTGCCAAATGTGACACCGGAGGGGGGGGGGTTTCCGAAAAGCGGAAGTTACATTTTAGGGTGGAATCCCGCTTTAAGGCTTACCTGTGGGTGCAAGAAATATCTCCCAAACCTTAAAGCTTTAGGAGATATTTGCAGGAATAGCGGCACCGATGTCTACGGCGCACACCCGCACGCATGTGCGGGAGTGACATCATCGCGGCTCCGGCCAGTCACAGCGCCAGAGCCACGATACCTGGAAGTCACTCCGGGATAGATGGCGGCATTGGAGGAGGCGAATGAGGGCAGATGCCGGGGCTTCGATCTCAGGTAAGTAGTTCATAATGAGCTAGTATGCTATGCATACTAGCTCATTATGCCTTTGCCTTGCAGAGTGTATTTTTTTTTATTTTATTTTTTTATAAGAGGCTTTACTTCCTCTTTAAACTGTGCAGCTATAGGCTAAGGTAAGTAGTTTGGCATAACAATTTTTTAAAAGAGTTTAGTTGGACAGCATCTGTAATGATACTGCGGGCTAGATATTTCTTTTTACCACCATTTGAACATCATTTGTAATACCGTATATACTCGAGTATAAGCCGAGTTTTTCAGCACACTTTGCGCTGAAAATTCCCCCGTCGGCTTATACTCGAGTCAAGCATTTTTTCTGCTGCAGAAAATTACATTTTCTGAACCGACTTTGGGGCCCCGTATCTCAGGGCCACTTGGAGCTAGGAACCCCAAATTTGGCGTGCAAACCCAGTGGAACTAGCACTACAACAGGTTCCTTGCGCCAAGTGGCCCCGATATACGGGGCCCCAAAGTCGGTTTGGAAAATGTAATTCTCTGCTGCAGAAAAGTGCTTGACATTTTCCGAACCGACTTTGGGGCCTCGTATCTCGGGGCTACTTAGTGCTAGGAACCCCAGATATGTTGTAGTGCTAGTTCCACTGGGTTTGCACACCAAATTTGGGGTTCCTAGCACTAAGTGGCCCCCAAGATATGGGGCCCCAAAGTCGGTTAACTGTGTCCATCTGCAGCAATGTCATTTCGGGACCCTTTGGGTCCAGAAACCCCAAATTGTGGCTGCAGCTAGGGGGCCTATAGGAACCCTTAACTATAGAGTATGAAGTTCGGGGGACCTATGGCTGCAAATGGACACAGTGAGGCATGCAAACGGGCACAGTGAGGCATGCAAATGGACACAGTGAGGCTGCAAATGGGCATTGTTGACCGTCTTTTCCACTTACAGTAGCTGCGCATTTCTCACCCTAGGCTTATACTCAAGTCAATACGTTTTCCCATTTTTTTGTGGTAAAATTAGGTGCCTCTGCTTATATTCTGGTCGGCTTATACTCGAGTATATACGGTATACAGAAAAAATAAAGGTAATTCAAAAAAAATTACAAAATTACAGCAAAAATCCTATAGCATGCCTTAAAATGTGTGTAAACCAAGAAAATAATGCAAACCAGTGGTGGATACCCATTTGGGCAAATCAGGCTCCTATATAATTAGCGCCTGCTTGTTCCATTGTTGCTGGATCTCTGGCACACAAGGTACATGCAAAATAAAAATGCATCTAAGCATACTTCATACACCAAGGATGACCTTCCCTTCTGTTATACCTAGAAAAAGTACCACAATCAACCGCCACTTCACCAGCCAGATACCGCTCCGTGGGGCAAGAGCTCTGACAGCATTTTCTATATAAATGAGTCTACTAACAGAACAGTGTTTGACAGCTCCTTGAAAAATAAGCTGTAAACACATTGTTGTTATGGCATTTAGACTAGTTCTTTTATGTGCACATCAAATAGCTGTCTTTTGATCTGCACCTAATCTCAGTTAAAATAAAGTGGGGAAAAAAGTTCATTTTTTTTTCAATAAAAACTTGATCTTTAACTCTCTGCTTACTGTAATCCGTTCTAAATAACCCTCTTAAATCGTTAGCTTTTTTTCTTTTGCACAAAATTTACATAAACATCTTTATTTCCTTTGTAAATAATTTTGTCATGCTTTGCACCAGAAACGTAAAGAGACCCAGGGGGTTACTAAAGGCAAATCCACTCTGCACTACAAATGCACTGCAAGTGCAGTCGCTGTAGATCTGAGGGGAAGATCTGAAATCAGGGGAAGCTCTGCTCATTTTATCATCCAATCATGTACAAGCAAAAATGCTGTTTTTTATTTTCTTTGCATGTCCCCCTCAGATCTACAGTGACCAGACGTCCAAGTGCACTTGTAGTGCAAAGTGGATTTGCCTTTAGTAAATCAACCCCCTGACACCAATTTTAAAAAATGCAGGTAAATAGCACAGAAGGGTCAAGTATTTTATGTGCTTACATTAGAGCTGCACGATTTTGGCTAAAATGAGAATCACGATTTTTTTGCTTAGAATAAAGATCACGATTCTCTCACGATTTTCGCGGTGTAACATATTTCACATTATACAAATACATTATATTTATAATTTTTGATAGTTTTTTATTAATTAAAGTGTATTTTTTCAAAAAGAATTGCGTTTGAAAGACCGCTGCGCAAATACGGTATGACATAAAATATTGCAACAATCACCATTTTATTCTATAGGGCCTCTGCTAAAATATATACATATATATATATATATATATGTTTGGGTGTTCCAATTCATTTTCTAGCAGAATATAATGATTTTTACTTGTAATCAGCAAATGTCAGAAAAGGTTTGGTCTTTAAATGGTTAAACTTCCTTCATTTGGAGTTCTTTCCTTTGATAAAAGAATGAAAATATACTTTAGGGTTGATTTACGAAAGGCAAATCCACTTTGCACTACGAGTGCACTTGGAAGTGCAGTCGCTTTGGATCTAAGGAGTAGATCTGAAATGAGTGGAAGCTCTGCTGATTTTATCATACAATCATGTACAAGCAAATATGCTGTTTTTTATTTTCCTTGCATGTCCCCCTCGGATCTACAGCGACTGCACTTCCAAGTGAACTTGTAGTGCAAAGTGGATTTGCCTTTAGTAAATAAACCCCTTTGTTTCTACTTATTGGCTTGGCAGGCTGCCCGGATTTTTTTCCCAGCTGTGAGAACTCTCTGCAGTTGTTAGAAAGAATCGTAACATGCTGTTTTGAAGATCGGGAAGAGAAAAAGATTGTGATTTCGATTCTTAACGATTAATCGTGCAGCTCTAGCTTAAATGCAGTATTTTAATTTCCTTTCAGGTACGGATATTTTTACATATTTACATTGATCCACTTTGGACCAATGTGAATATGTAGTTGCCTTACCTGTGGGGTCCCCCTGGAAGATGGAAATCACCAAAGTAGACATTGCTATTACTAGTGATCTCCACTACCTTCCAGGTCACATGCCGACAGGGGTGGCCCATCCAAGAAGTGCGAACGGGTGCTGCTCCCCTCTATCCCTGCCACCCCATATATGGTTAATGGATAGATTCATGTGTAGCATGAATCTATCCACGGCCGCTGCAGCCACCCCTTATTCATGCGTCCGGCCCATTTCAGGACGCTGGGCACATGAATTACAGTGGCGGGGTTTTTTTTTTGAAGCACCTGATTAGAGCCATAGGCTTCAAAATAGGGTGGACTCGGAGCGCAGAGCATTGCCCTCGGAGTCCACCCAGGTGTGTTAGAAAAGCAAATGAATATTTGCTTTTCTAACACTGAATCCCCTCTCCGCCAATCAGGAAGCGTGGGTCTGATACCCATTTCCTGAATGGCTGAAAGGTCAGGCAATCCTATTGGACGCCCAGGAGGAGGGGGGTGCATGGCGGAAGGCGTCGTGATCCACACCACAGGAGGAGGAAGAAAGCCACCAGACATGCTGCCTGCTTGCTTCCTAGATGGGGTAAGAGCGGGGCTTTGATGTCCTGGCTGTCCTCCGGGGGAGGGGGGGTTGCTGCCACTGACAGACCGGGAGAGGGGGGGGTGACTGTTTTCCGCCCCCTCAAAAGAAAAAAACTGAGGAGGCTTGGGCACCATTCACAGATTGCTTTGCATTTTCTCAAAGCATGCAAAGTGTTCTTTGACAGGGCAAGGTGGGCAGGTGGGACTGTGACATCCTGCAAAGCATTCTCTGAATGACACCAGTGCCCAATCGCTGACCACCTGTGCTCACAATGCAGCAAGGCAGTGATTTACAACCTCTAGAACAGCCTTTCTCGACCTTTTAACCCTGGAGGAACCCCAAAAATAATTTTCAGGCCTTGAGGAACCTTACTAAAACCAATTTATCAAGGGTCAATAGGAAAAATGTCCCTTATACTGGTGGCCAATAGGAAGAATGTTCCCCTTAAAGTGGTGCTCAGAATGCCACCCTTAAAGACAGCTAAAAAGATATTTGATGTCATGCTGCTGGCTTTGCTACGTGATGCTGAACCTTGAACTCTGTAGGTACCATCAAAAAGGTGGTTCCTCAGCCACAGCTCAAGAAACCCCTAGCAACCTCCGGAGGAACCCCAGGGTTCCACAAAACCTTGGTTGAGAATGGCTGCTCTAGAAGGATCCCACAGGTTTGGTATATGTAAAGTTACATTGGTCCAAGCTGAAACAATGTAAATATTAAAAAAAAAAAATATTTTGAAAATCTTATCTAAGAATTTCCGTTCGAATCGCAGCAACAGCCAATTTTTCGTGCGGCCATCTAATTTGAGTAATCGGCATGTTGGAAATTTTTTGAAAAGCAAATCTAATCAATGATGGGAGAATTGTGCGAGAAATGTAATCGAAAAAGAAATGCACATGTGCAAGAAAAGAAAATTCCCGGAAAGAAAAGAAGATTCCCAGCCACGAAATTATTTTCTGTAGCAACAGGAGGTGAAAATGAAGGCTTGGTTGGTCGAATTTCGAATGGTGGCACCATCGAATCACAAAACGCACAAAATTTCACATTTTCAAAAGAAAATTCTTTCGAAATTCGACCATGTTGTTTATTGCTGCAAACAATGTAGCTACATGAGCATTTGCCACAGTAACTCTGAACTTGCTAGCAAAATTGACTTTAGGAAGAGTCTATTCCCTAGCACAGCCCCTTCCCTCCTTGCACATCATAGCCCTCTCCACTTTTAGGAGTCTCAATTTACTGCCTGTGCTGCCCAAGCTCCTCTGTCCTTTACCTCCTCTCTCTACAAAAAACTTTATGTAGCTCAGTGACTGCTGGAGCTGCCAACATTGTATCTAAGATGGTGGTGCCCACCTGCAGCATTCTTAGGGCTTTTGGATGTCTACACATGGGAGGCTTTTACAGGTAAATAATATGAAAAAAATATGATACATGCATACATAATCTTATGGAAATATTGCTGCTGAAATCAAGAATCTGGTGGCAGTGGGGTTGATTTACTAAGGGCAAAGTGCAGTTGCTCCAGAGCTTAATAAGGCTCCATGCACACTGGAGCTCATAAATGGCCATTTTCTGGAGTTTGGGCATTTTTTTAACTGCCCATAAACTCCCTTCTATGTTATCCTATGTGTCTGTCCATGCACACATGGACGTTTTTTAGCTTTTATCAGAAGTGGAGTTTATGGGCTGTTCTCTGAACGCCATCAAATCGCGTTCAAAGTGCCGTTTTTCTGACCACAAAAAACGTAAAAAAAACGCTGATAAACGCGCATAAACGCGTGTTAATTAACGTTCTAATTTTTCAATGCATTGTGGGAGTTTGGGACTGCATTGTGTGATTTTTGGAGTGTCCTCTGTATTTTTATTAAAAACGCCCATAAACACTAACTCGTGCATAAAAAAACGTGCATAAACGCTAATACAAAACGCTGTTAAAAGCGTGTTTTTCAACCAGCGTTTTCTGCCAGCAATCTGGCGTCCATAAAAAGCTTTTTTGAGCTCTAGTGTGCATGGAGCCTTAGGCCTTTGCAAAGGATACCCAATTACATGCAAGGAAAAAAAAAAAATATTTCCTGACAGACTCCATGGCAGCCTACGTGTGGGTTAACCCCGCCTCCTCTCCAATGCTATAGGACCCCTTTCAAATAAAAGAGCACTCACCCCATGGTACTACGTTCCTTTTTTGTCCTCCTCCAATGGACCATATTTATACTCTACGGGCGTCCGGTCGGATGGATACAAGTAAAGTCGGCATACCTTGCGGTGCAGCTCAGATCCCAGCCATGGGCGGGCAGAAGCTTGGGAGGCACGTTGATACCCTTGTGGTGTGGGGTGGTTGCCTCTGGGTGCCTGACGGGCGGACGGTCGGACCATGGACCATGGACGTCTTTTTTCTGGCTGGCAAAGGTCTGGACTCTTCACATGTATATGCTCCATGGCAGTCGCCTCTTAGTTTTATGTGTTGTTTGTGTCTTGATGTCATTTCTATCATGCAGAGCGTTTTTTGGTGTTTTTCCCCCTTATGGCGGCTGGAACGCTTCTGCGCTCCAGCTCGCCGTGACTTCCGGGTGGCGGCCGTTTCCGCTACTCGCGCATGCGCAGTAGCATCCTCGAGAACGAGGCTTGGCTCGCGCGTGCGCTGTCCTGTCATTTTCCTATGGCCGCGCATGCGCCGTTCGGTTTTCCCCTTCTGCGCAGGCGCGTAGGGGGAAGGTGGATGACGTCACAAGCGGGAGATTTAAAAAGCTGCTTTTTGCTTCTGTCAATGGGGATTTTCTGTCAGAACAGAAGCAGAGCAGCAAAGCAGCAGAGGTGTTTCCAGTTAGGCCTGTATCCCCCAATTTGCTGGGTAAGTGACATTGTGAGGCTATATTTTTTATTTAAAAAAAAAAAAAAAAAAAATAGATAATAATAATAAGATATATATTTAAAAAAAAAAAAAAAAAAAATAGATAATAATAATAAGATATATATTTAAAAAAAAAAAAAAAAAAAATAAAGAAAAATTTTTTTTTGTTTACTGTTTGTTTAGATGACATTTTGGTTTTTATGCTTAGGGCACATAAATGTTTAAAATTATAGGCTGGTTATCTTGTGGCTCAGGAGTTTTTATTGGGTCTGCTGATTTTTTTTCCGCAGACCGCACACCTGTTAATCTCACGTCCACGCAGTATGGACAAGTCACCGCCTTTAAGTGGCCAGCCCTCACGCACAAGGTATGTGCCGTTGAGGGGAGGGGGTTAAAAATCCGTCACAATGACTTGTTTTTTATACGCTCTTTGATGCATGATGCGTTTCCCCTCCCATTTTCCTTTCAGCCCTTCCAGTAGAGACCTTGCCAGACCACAGCATCAGTCATCGTCAAGATCAAGACGTGAATCACCATCGGATATACACCACCAGAGGAGACGCTCTAATTCCTCCTCAAGACACCGCTCCCACCGCCATGACAGCCGCTCTAGTCACAGAGCCTGCTGGGGATGTGGGACACAAGTCCCGGAGGGCAAGTCTTTGTGCGACCAGTGCTATGCCCAAGCGGTTGGGGAAAAGGAGACAGAAAGCCAGAGCTTGGAGTCTCTAGTAAGGCGCGTGGTGCATCAGTCTCTCAAAGAGGTAGAAACACCTCACACTCGGAGCCAGTCCACTCGTTCCGGCTCCCCGGCCGTGGATACACACGAGATGGCAGGCCCTTCACAGCCATACGCCTCTTCGCCTGACTCTTCAGAGGATGAAATTGATGGTGAAGAAGAGAGTGTTGGTTTCGACTTCTCCCTGGTTTCGCCTTTAATCAAAGCGATCAAAGAAGCCCTTAACTGGGAGGAACCATCTGCCCCACCAACGAAGCAGAAAAAGTTCTTTAAGCAATTGGGGAAAGAACGAGCGAGTTTCCCGCTCCTTACTGAACTAAAGGACATCATTGACGAAGAATGGAGTAAGGTAGACAGAAAGTCTTCTATGTCAAACAAGACAGCCAGGTTGTATCCTTTTAAAGCAGACGAGGTCAAACACCTGGAGAATGCTCCTTCTGTGGATGCGGCTTTAATGCGCTTAGCCAAGCATGTCACCCTCCCTTTAGAGGACGCTGTGTCCTTCAAGGATGGTCTCGAAAGGAAGATAGACCAGGATGTCAAGAGGATCTATGGGCTGGCGGGTTTAGCCTGCAAGCCTGCCCTTGCATTGGCAACCATGTCTAAGGCCATGGAAGCCTGGACGGAGAATGTGGATTCCTTTCTGAGAGGAGTATCTGAAGAGCTGGCCAGAAGCTCGGCTGCGGCAGAACTAAAATTGGCAGCGGTCTTCCTGGGGGAGGCATCCATTGATCTGATTCGCCTGTTGGCACGTATTATGTTATCATCGGTTACTGCCAGGCGGGCCTTGTGGCTGCGTCCTTGGCTTGCGGATCCAGTTTCCAAGCAGTCTTGGTGCAGGATTCCCTTTGAAGGGTCTTCTCTGTTTGGAAACAAACTAGATGATGCCATTTCCCGTGCCACAGGTGGTAAGTCGGGTTTCCTTCCTCAGGACAGGCGCCTGTCGGGAAGAAGAAGTTTCAATATAGAAGACGCAGCCAGGAGCGCTCAAGAGAAGCACGCTCTTACAAGCCGGGTCGTGACTTTAGAAGAAACTGGGGCAGAGGCCAATCTTCCTTCCGCAAGTCCAGCAAGAGCCAGACATCTGATGGTCGGGGTCCGGCGAAGTCCTTTTGAGATCGCGCCCGCCCAGGCGGGTCGGGTAGGGGCACGTCTGCTCCTTTTCCGGCACGTCTGGGTGGCCTCGATCTCAGATCACTGGGTCATCAAGACAGTGTCGTCAGGCCACAGATGGGCCTTTTCCAGTATACCTCCCCCCAGGTTCATATCCACTCTACTCCCTTCATCAGAAGAAAAGAAGCAGGTACTGATGTCTTATGTGGACATACTGAAAGTTCAAGGGGCAGCAGTGCATGTTCCAAGAGACGAATGGTTTCAAGGGGTATACTCCCCACTATTCTTAGTTCAAAAGAAAAATGGCGCCTGGCGCCCAGTCATCGACCTGACCTACCTCAACGGGTTCATAAAGCACGGGAAGTTCAAAATGGAGACGTTGTCAACCATTCAACAAGCCGTCCAACCCGGGGATTGGATGATCTCTATCGATCTAAAGGACGCCTATTTTCACGTCCCAATAGAGAAAGAGTTTTACAAATTTCTCAGGTTCCAAGTCGGGGAAGAACATCTGCAATTCATCTGCCTTCCCTTTGGGCTGACAACATCCCCCCGAGTCTTCTCAAAGGTGCTGTTGGCGGTAGTGGCCCTGGTCAGACTAAAAGGCATACGTCTCTACCACTACTTAGACGACCTCTTAGTGTTGTCCCAAGACAAAGAACAGTTACTGTTCCACAGGGACCAAGTGATTTCCATCTTGTCCAGCTTCGGATGGCTCCTGAATTTGGAGAAAAGCCATCTGGTTCCATCTCGGCAGCTGATATATCTGGGAGCCCAGTTCGATACAGTGAGAAATACCATCTCTCTCCCATTAGAGAAAATTCCAATAATTCAGGGGAGGATCTCGCGGGCTCTATACGCCTCACATCTGAAGGCTGCTCAGTGCCTAGAAATCATAGGGACAATGGTCTCTACGACTCAGATGGTCAAGTGGGCACTATGGAGGTTACGGCCGTTCCAATCGGGGTTCCTCCGTCAATGGAAGTCAGGCGACAAGAATCAGTTGATCAGGATATCCACGGCTATGAGGAACAGCCTCTTCTGGTGGCTTCTTCGCAAAAACCTATTGAATTGCCACTCTATCGCTCCCATCTCCTGGGTCACAGTTACGACCGATGCCAGCGGTGCCGGTTGGGGGGCCCTATGCGGGTCAGCTCTTGCCCAGGGCAAATGGGCCACTCAGCTAGTCATCCCTGGGTCGAACGTGCTAGAGCTTCGAGCAGCCTGGTGTGCTCTCCAGTCTTTTTCTCACCTCCTGAAGGGGAAGTCAGTGTTACTGAGAATGGACAATACCACGGCGGTATCCTATGTCAAGAGACAAGGAGGCACACGGAGCACCACTCTCCTTCAGGAAGTCGAACCCATCCTTTCCTGGGCTCAGAAGAACCTGGCAGGCATTTCGGCAGTATTTGTTCCCGGGGTCCAGAATTCCCAGGCAGACTTTCTTTCCCGCAACCAACTAGACAACAACGAGTGGTCACTGCATGTGAAGACATTCGAGTGGATTCTGTCCATGGGGTTTACTCCAGAAGTGGATCTCTTCGCATCTCCCTGCAACTTCAAGGTAGTGAAATTCTACACTCGGGGGCGGTGCAGCCAGGCGTTCGGGATAGATGCCCTGACGGATTATTGGAGCTTCAAGAAGGCATATGCTTTTCCTCCACTCCCGGTGCTACTCAGATTCCTGCGCAGACTTCAGTCAGAGGAGGTGGAAGTAGCGACAATAGCTCCCTTTTGGCCAAACAGACCTTGGTTTCCACTTCTGATCCAACTCAGTTTTCGAGAGCCGGTGCCTCTTCCTCTCAGACCAGACCTTCTTTCCCAAGGGACAGTCCTTCATCCTTGTCCGGCACAGTTGAAACTGATGGTCTGGTTCTTGAGAGGGAAAGGCTGGAATCATTCGGGTGCTCCTCCAGGGTGATCTCTACTCTGATGAGTTCAAGAAGGACAAGCACAAATAAAGTCTACGGTAGGATATGGGCAAAATTTGTAGATTTCTCTTCCTCCTCGGGCAGATCCTTTAGAAAACCGGAAATTCAAGACGTTCTTGCCTTCCTACAAACTGGCCTAGACTTACAGCTATCCATCAGCTCTCTCAGAGTCCAGATTTCGGCTTTGTCAGCCTTTTCAGGAACATCTTGGGCAGTTCATCCTTTAATTCGACAATTTTTTCGTGGAGTGGCAAGACTCAAACCTCAGAGGAGACCACGGTTCCCTAAATGGGATTTGCCACTTGTACTGGATTACTTATCTGGACTCAGTACCACAAGGTCTTCCCCACTCTCTCTGAAGGACTTTTCGGCAAAAGTAGCGTTCATGATAGCCATTACCTCAGCTAAGAGGGTTTCAGAGATTGGATCTTTGGGTCATAAAGAACCCTTTTTGACGTTCTTTCCGGACCGAGTTGTGCTCATCCCGATGTTGGGTTCGAACCCGAAGGTAACATCAGTGTTCCACGATAATCAAGAAATCGTGTTACCCACATTCCGGTCTCCGGATTCTTCTGAGATGCACCCATTAGATGTAGGTGAGGTCCTGAAGTCCTATCTTAGCATCACTTCTTCGTTTAGACGATCCGATCACCTGTTTATTCTTCATTCTGGTGCTAATAAAGGGAAGAAAGCCTCGACTAGGACAATTGCGTCTTGGATTGTGCAGGTCATCCAACAAGCTTACAGGGCTAAGGGCTTGGCTCCTCCAGAGGCGGTGACAGCTCACTCTACTCGCGGAATGGCGGCATCCTGGGCAGCGGCACAGCATGTGGCTCCAGATGTCATCTGCAAAGCGGCCTCTTGGGCCTCTATCAATACTTTCATGTCTCATTACTGTATAGAGCCTGCCTCACTGTCTTCTGTTGATTTTGGTCGTAAGATCCTATCGGTGGATAGGACAAAATAAATTTTCTGTTTGTTTTAAGCATACCCTCCCTGTGTGGTTTGGCTAGTTATTTCCCACACGTAGGCTGCCATGGAGTCTGTCAGGAAAAAGGAAAATTTATTATCAAATACTTACCGTAATTTTCCTTTCCTGATGGACTCCATGGCAGACGGAGTTCCCACCCATTTGGTTATTGAGTAGGCTAGTTACGGAACGTAGTACCATGGGGTGAGTGCTCTTTTATTTGAAAGGGGTCCTATAGCATTGGAGAGGAGGCGGGTTAACCCACACGTAGGCTGCCATGGAGTCCATCAGGAAAGGAAAATTACGGTAAGTATTTGATAATAAATTTTCCTTTTTTTTGCTTGCACGTGATTGGATAATGGAAGTCAGCAGGGCTTCGCCTTCACTAAGCTCTGGAGCAAAGGCCCTTAGAGTGCAACAGCACTTGTAAAGTGCACAGCCTATTTGTCTTTAGTAAATCAACCCCAATGTGCAACTGGAGCAAACCCTTCAATGTGTTTACATTATACTAGAAACATCTTCTAACAGAAACCGCGCCTTTGGTTTGTGCTTATGAAAATCCAATGATGATCAGCTATTTTACATTTTCAAAACGAAATACCAGTATTAGTCATCATCAATACAAAAACACTTTTTATTAGAACAGAATCATATCTACAAAATGATATTGTACACAGGAAACACTGGACCTAACCTCTGGTTTTCTAAAACCTTGCTTTCAATAACACCATGCATGCGTGGGTAGACTATATGTTTCTGACACACACAACTCTTCAAACTTGAAAATAAGGCAGATTTTGCTAAAACTGAAACTCTTGGGAGTTCTGTAGAAGAGACTTCTTGTATCTGAATAAGGCCTGGTTCACACTAGTGCAGTTTTAGATGTGACTTGTATTGCTCAGAATTGCATGACAATGGAAATCACATTGTTTTCAATGGTGCCCATTCACATGCAACTTAGCATGGCACAATTTTGGAATTCCTGTACTACTTTGGTGCGATTCCAGTGCGGTATTGGCCCCATAGAATATACAGACCTTATCGAAGTTGCATCGAAGTTGCATCCAAGCCAGGGTGCCCACGTGTGAACCAAACCTTAAATTGTTACTAAAACCCAGAACAGTAAAATCAGTCTGTATATGCAGAATAGCATGGTTATACTCACTGTGGAACTTAAGGGGTTAATCCTCTGCCTGGTATTGTCCCTGATTTTAGATTTTTGCACCCGTGTCCCGGAGAGAACATTTCCTGTTTCAGTTGAACAGTTCAGGTCACATGACATTGACATCACACGTGTGGGCGTGTATACAGGCTGTGGTGGAAATCTCCTCCTACCTGAACAAAAAAACACACCACCAAGAAATATCTCCTAAACCTACACGGTTTAGGAGATATTTGCACTGAGCGCGCCGCTGTCAACGGCGATATGCCGCGAGTGGCGGCTACCGTGCGCATGCGCGGGAGTGACGTCATCGCAGCGCCGTCGAATGACAGCGCCGGAGCCGCAAGACCCACAAGAAGATGGAGGCTCCGTACACATGACACATGATAGGCTGCCAGGCTGGTTGCTAGGCTAGGGGCCGCCCCGCATCTAGCAACAAGTGACGTCAGGGTTTACTTCCTCTTTAAGTAATGAAGTGCAAACTTATAGAATATAATGAATTATAAAGTACACATTTGGCACACAGACAGAATTCTTGTGTTTTCTGATGAAGTACGATATTTAAGAGACAAACATTCGTAAGTAGGGGTACATGCAAAACATATGCTGAGTACAGTAAATGCATTTGCAAATGCAATTCATCCAATCTGCCCTCTTTTTACTATTACTGAAAAAAAGCTACTTCATCAGCAGCTGTAATTTATTAGAGATGCATAATATTCACATAAAGCATGATTCAATATGTGAACATAAATTACTAATGTGTACTGGAGTGCACCAATAAAAAGCGCATAATTGAAACCTCTCTGCAATTTTCTTGTCACAAACAGAAAAAAGTAGCAGGCTAAGCTGGTAGCTTTTAAACGGAATACAGTGACTTTTAGAATCCTGGTACGAGTTGCAATCAGTAATTAGATTACCTTGTAACTGCATTAGAAAACATGAACGTTCATCATATACTAAGTAGCTGTTGTTTACAGATGGAAGCCTGTCTTTCTGAAGGAGGATGGAAGGCAAGTGACGGGTCCTTGTCATTTCCCTGGTCATTTCTGTTCCATTAGGCATTGAGAAAAGGTGTAAAAAGACTATAAAGTATCTGCGGACACTTAGGCCTCATGCACACAGGATGTTTTTACAGATGCTGTTGGGGCGTCTGACGTTTTTTTTTTTTTTTAACTGCCTCTAAACGCCCCTCCATATTAGCCTATGCAAACATAAACTGTCAGAGGCATTTGGAGGCATAAGCGTTTAGGGGCAGTAGAAAAAAACTACAGCCTGGGTCCAGGAGCAGAGGCTGTTAAGCTGCAAAAAAAGGATAATGCCCAAAAAACGCTGCTAAACGTAGTAACAAGCGTTTAGCTGCGTTTGGCATCTTTAGCGGAATATAACGCCAAAAATAGCGGAAAATAACGCCCATAAACGCTATACAAAAATGTGGCTAACAGCATGTTTTTAACCACTTGCTTACTGGGCACTTAAACCCCCTTCCTGCCCAAAACAATTTTCAGCTTTCAGCGCTGTCCCACTTTGAATGACAATTGCGCGGTCATACAACGCTGTACCCAAAGTAAATTGTTATAATTTTTTTGATGATGGGTGGTACTAATGGGTACTGATAGGTGGCATTGATAAGCGGCACTGATGGGCACTGGTAGGTGACACTGATAGGCAGCACTACTGATGAGGCACTGATGGGCATTGATTGGCAGCACTGGTGGGCAAAAGTAGGTGGTACTGGTGAGCAAAGGTAGGTGGCACTGTGGGCACTGGTAGGTGGCACTGGCAGGTGGCACTGGTGTGCAAAGATGAGGCAGCTATGGCTCTCTGTGTGAGGGAGCAATGTCCCTCTGACAGAAGCCGGTGATCTGTACATCATACATCCCAGGAGTCTACAGGAGGGGATGAAAGGAGGAGGGTTTTTCTCAGATAAGCTCTCCTGCATGCATGCCTGAGCTAAGGGCAGATGGATTCTAGGAAGTAATTGCTACATGAATAATCTGCCCTTATGCAAGATGGTCACGGACAGAAATTCTAGGGGGTTGTTCTTCAAAATGACTTCTCAAAACACTAAGGATGGGTTCACACTATTGCGAATTGGATGCGGGATCCCCGCATCCAATTCGCAATAGCAGGAGAATGTGACCGGCTCTCTATGGAGCCGGTTCACATATCTCCGATGCAGCTGCGGTGCAAATTTGCACAGGTGCCCTGTGCGTCTTTTGGTCTGTTTCATGTCCCAATTTAGCCCAAAATTCAGGCTGAAATCGGACCTGAAACGGTGAACGAGGACGCACCGGACCCCGGCTGGGAGCCGCATCGCCATCCAGTGTGAACCAAGCCTTAAGTATGGAAGAGTTTGCTTTGAATATTAAAAATGTATAAATAAAATAATCACTTAATTTATTTTCTTTTTACACCATTCCACCCTCTTTTTTTATTTTTTTAATTCCCTTTCATCTCGTTCATAAAAATATACATGTGCATTACTGTTAAACCTTTCATTATTTCAATAACATTTCTTTTGAAGAATAAAAATAAATTAAATAGCGTTTTTGGTTTGTGGTGCTCAGATGCAGTGAAGATCCACTTTAAGTTATTCAGTCCATGCTCGCTAATTTAGTCTAGAAGCGTTTTTGAAGCTTCAGCTTCTAGGAGCGTTTTTGGGAGCGATTTGCCAGCACAAAAATGTGATGAATGCTCCTAACTGCTGCTAAAAGCTGGCACAAAAACGCATTTTTTTTTTTTTTTAGCTTATAGTGCGCATGGGGCTTAAACGTATATTTAAATACAGATAGATTATAGACAATCAAAGTAATTGTACAGTGTACAGTAAGTCTAAAACAATCAAAAGTGAAAAAAGAAAAAAAAGGAAGATGGAAATCCATTAGCTGTATGTCTATCAAAAAAGTGATTGAAAGCAGAACTGAAATTGTTCCATTTTGGAAAGCTTGCCTTCTCTCTCCAATATTTCTTGTAATTAGAGACTTGTATGGAATTCTAAGGTCTGCCCGCATATCAACTCTTTAACGGCTCGGTAGGCAATCCATACGTTTATGCAGCTGCCTTACACTTGTGCAGTCCTGTGCTGAGCCGTCTTGGGGATTCCGATATAAATACAGACGGAGCACTGCAGGCCTCCCTGCTACCATAGTATAAGCTTATGATCTGGGCTCTGCAATTCCAGGTCCAGCGTTAACCTTATTTTCTTAGCTTTGAATAAAGTGGGGAAGGATTAGAATCCCTAATTCCACTGTCCTAAAGAAAGCGGCTCAGGCGGTGATCTTCTGACACCAGTCCCTATGTTATCTTTAATCATCCAGAACTGATATGGGATACACTGTGGCCGCATCTTCCCTTTCTCAGAGGCTTGGGATTTCTTTTTATTTTTGCAAATATTTTTTTCATTTTCTAAGGCCGTGGAAATTAAAGATTAATTCCTCAATTAATCGATTCATTTTTTTGATTAATCAAAATGCTTTTGCTCGGTACTCACCTCTCCGCCGGCTTCCAGGTCTTCAGGGAGTTCCCTCGGAGATCCGGTGACGTCACGGACATCGACGATGGGGAGGAGGAGGAGTCCGGTGACGTTGAAGTTCTGATTGAACGTAACGCGTACGGGGAAGTAACTACGCATGGCGTCACCCGCTGCTGCCCTACGGAACTAACACGATTGTCGGCTTTACATGCTGTGTTTTTATCATCTTTATGTGAATAGTTTGTGTTTGAACACAAAAATTTAATCTTATACTTAAGCGTGAGCACTTAGATCTTTTCTTTCTACCCATGACCTGGCGTCCTTGCTGAGATCTAAGGAGACTTAAGAGAAGTTTATGGTCCGTGTTAACCCTTTTGATACCCGCTTGCATGACCACCTGTTTGCACAGGGGTCCATGCCATAAGGTGAGAGTGATTAGTTAGACTGGAGGTGGAGGGATTGTCACGCTACTGTGGGAAAAAAAATTACTTACATCAGTGCTACAGTTTGAATTTAAAACGTATTTGTGTGAACTGTGAAGTTAAGTCATGGATTGTGGAAACTAACTAGTGTCGGGTGATTGTATATAGTGTATACCACATTTACCACTGACTAATGCAGAGTTGCAATGCAAGGAGAGCAGCTAAAAGTAGTTGGATCTGTATGTGCGTTATAATTAATCGAAATTAGTCGATTAATCGATTTTAAAAAAAAAATCGATTAATCGAACACAAAATTTTAATCAGTAACAGCCCTAAAATTTTGATATTTTTTTTTATTTGTTACTCAGTAGAGGGTGTTGGGGTTCAGGTTGTGTAGGCGGTGACTGCATACTACTTTACATCATTGTTTTCATATTCTTTATGTAGTTATATTTAATATGTGTTCTCCTTGGCAGGTCACATTATATTTATTATATTATATATATTAGGTATATTGCAGACTGGCCCAGGTCAGTGTCGTGACTTTGTTTGGGCCTCCTAGTAGATGACATTTTCCTACAGGGGTTGATGTTTTAATATTCTTGATGGGTTGATGGTATTAATGTGTTACTAAACCCAGGACCCTGCATTCACTATATCTGGTCCTCCACAGTGCCCAGAACATGGAAATGCAATCGTTTTAGTAAATATAAATGGCTAAATACCTTTTCTCATCAGCAGTATTTAGCGGTCTTGTGATTTTTATCAGTGTCTGGTTAAAGCTTGTACGAGGGGTTTTCATTCTCCCCTGATAGTTCTATGAGGCTGCAGGACCCCTGACCCTTTTTATGGACAGTGCTGATTTGCCCTGTGCTGATCAAATGCACGCCCCCAGGACTCTCTAGCAATGTACACCAAACTGAGCATGTGCGGAATGCCCCCAAGGCTCTGTACTATCAGGAGATGGTTTGGGGATCGTGGAAGAAGGGGCGGATCAGAGAAGACAGGATTAAACTGCCTTTTTACACAATGCAGAGGATTAACCGCTGAGGTTCCACATGCTTTACTGCATATACAGACTGATTTTACTGTTGTTGGTTTAGTAACACTTTAAATGTTTTTTTTGTTCTCTGGGTCATATTGGTGATGTTATGCAATGGTGTTGTCTAACTAATAAAGTTGTTTCATAATTCAATTTTTTTGTGGCGCAAATATTTTTTTTTTGAGGAGCAGGGACACTAATTCTACTGCACTCTATCCAAAACTAAGAAAAGCATTTAGGCTGGACATACACACTGAGTTACACATTATTGTAACATAACAGTTCCATGTGAACTAATGAACTGAATGTCTGTGCAAAGCCTCAGAGGAAGGTGCTGCGGTCCATACACTGGGAATAAGTTGTGTGTTTATGCGGCTTAAGTCATCATGTGCTGCATGCAGGCATCCCATGTAGGTCTAATGCTATGTACACACGATAGGATTTTCCGACAACCAAACCGTGGATTTTTTTCCAAAGGATGTTGGCCCAAACTTGTCTTGCATACAAACGGTCACACAAATGTAGTCGGAAATTCCGATCGCCAAGAACGCGGTGATGTATAACAAGTACGACGAGCCGATAAAAAAGGAGGTTCAATAGCCAGTGCGGCTCTTCAGCTTGATTCCGAGCATGCGTGGACTTTTGTGCGTCGGAATTTTGTACACACGCTCGGAATTTCCAACAAGTCTTCTTGTCGGAAAATTTGAGAACCTGCTCTCAAACATTCGTTGGCGGAATTTCCGCCAACGAATGTTCTATGGAGCATACACGGTCGGATTTTCCGACAACAAGCTCACATCCAACATTTGTTGTCAGAAAATCCTATCGTGTGTGCGGCCCATAAGGGGACGCATACAGCCAATTGCCCTAATTTGACTGGGGTACAAGTCAGTGGCCCTGAATGAAGACTTGCATGCCTGTCAAATTCTGACAAGCGGCTGTGTCTGGTTAGCCGCTGCATCCCCATAGACCAGCGGTCCCTAAACTTTTTGGCACCGGGGACTGGTTTCGGGGAAGATACATTTTCCATGGACCAGGAGAGGTTGAAGGTTTTGGGAGAAATCAGGCACCACCTCAGATCATCAGACATTAGCTTCTCATAAGAAGCCCACAACCTACATCCCTCACATGCGCAGTTTACAGTAAGGTTGGCACTCCTATGAGAATCTAATGCCGCAGCTGATCTGACAGGAGGGGGAGTTCAGGCGGTAATGCGAGCGATGGAAAGCGGCTATAAATACAGATAACGCTTCACTCGTTCTCCTGCTGTGTGGCCTGGTTCCTAAAAGGCTATGGACCATTACTGGTCCAGGGCCTCGGTAATGCGAGCGATGGAAAGCGGCTGTAAATACAGATAAAGCTTCACTCGCTCTCCTGCTGTGTGGCCTGGTTCCTATATGGCTATGGACCATTACTGGTCCAGGGCCTGAGGGTTGAGGACCTCTGCCATAGACTTGCATGGGCTGCCGGCAAGACGAATACATAAATGGCACGTTCATGGTGTATGGGCCTTAGTGTCTGGGCCTAAAAGCTATTGAGAAAATATTACTGCATTAGATATTATCAATTTTAAATTCATTTGGAGTCTTCAAGAGCCTCTCACTCAGCTCTTCAATAATCAAATACTTTACTTATATGTCACTAAAATTCTGGCTCCAGGCTGGACGCGGGCCAATATCTCACACACAAAAACATGTTTCAATGTTACAATGTTCTGTGTGAAAAATCTTCTCCCAGTTTTCCCATAAGTTTTATTTTCCTGCCAAGCCCCGTTACCATAGTGCAGAGTCTCCCTGCTACATATGTTTTACATCTGATAGACTTTATTTTTAACCCTTTTATTCCAAATTGCTCAGAATCTTGGGCCTAGGTATGTAAAGAGTAAAAATCTAAGTTATAGTAATACCCAATGACATCAAAAAAGCTATAAAGGCATGTTTTCAATTTTTATATAGGGTGGAGACGGATTTGAATTTTTATTGCTGTCTATGCCCCTGTTGGGGAGAGTCGTCCTCTCCCTTTGTCTGGTTATCATTGGGAGTGAAAGTAAAAGAAAATCCCAAATTTTGAGTAGCCAACAGAACAGGAATAGAAGAAAATCCATACAATGGAGACACTTGTTCTGGTGACACCCCTGGATTCCCTCACTTTGGAGGGATAGCCTCTCACTTCCTGTTTTGGCTATGGGACATGAAGTGAAGGGAAATCTCCCCAAGGTGACACAGATGGCAAAAAAAAAAAAAAAAAACTGACAGGGTTTGTAACCCTTCTTAAGTTTAAGGTAGTGTGCGTGGACACATAGGATAACACTATTTAGCTTCTAGGAGCAGGAAAAAAATGTTAATAACGGCTTCTAGGGGCTTAAAAAAAGGCTATTGTGCAATGAAATGTATAAAGCCCCATACACACGGTCGGACTTTTTCATCAATTTGGTCCGATCGGACAAGGTTGTTGAAAAATCAGACCGTGTGTATGCACCATCGGACAGTGTTCGTCGGTTTGTCCGTCGGACAAAGTCTTATCTCCTGCTGGAAAGATTTCCCGTCAACCCGGTCCGATCACACCAAATCCGATCGTGTGTACGGTTGTCCGACCGGACAAAGTGCTACGCATGCTCAGATCACATTACAAGACCAAAGCTATTGGCTACTAGCCTCTACGTAGTCCCGTCGTAGGCAACAAACGTCACCACGTTCAGAATGATCGGATTTTCCGACAACTTTGTCCGATCGTGTGTACGCAAAACCAACATCAGACAAAGTATGACGGACATGGTCCGACGGACCTGGTCCACGGATTGTCCGCGCGTGTGTATGGGGCTTAAGAAACATCAAGTAAAATGAATTGACCCATATTTATTTTTTTAATTAATTTGCCATAATAATTTAAATGAAATTGGTATAAGTATCTGAACTGCCCTTATATCAGCCTTCTGTGGTCCTCTGTTCTCCAGCATTCAGACTGGGAGACGGAAGGTTAGCATTGTGAGACAACCAAGCCCCCCATTGATTTCCACAGTGCTTGCTGTGATCACACTTACATAATATTGACCTAATCAGTAAGCCTTTGTTCCTTAATTGTCCAGTCACAGGCTGGGGGGATTCTGGAATGATCACACTTTTTAACAGAAGTATGGTCTGCAGAAAAGTTTTGGAGCTGACAAGTGATGTTAGGCAAGGCTGCCAGGGTAATATGACTTGCGAAACCTTTGCCAAGTTACAGTTCACATATATGTACTTCAATTGTGTATTCATTTGTCTGAAGGCCACCCTTGGATGTATTTATGCCATAAAACTAAAAGCCATTTTAGTCAAAAGACTAAAATGAGACTAAAACTAAAATGCCATTTTAGTCAAAAGACTATAACTAAAACTAAATTGCAATTACTGAAATGTACTGGAGTTTTTAGCGACTAAAACGTAGGACATTTGAATCGACTAAAATGTACTGGAGATTTGGTCGACTAAATATAACTAAAACTAAAACAATTGCAGAAGACTAAAATGGGACTAAACCTAAAATGCCATTTTAGTCTTAAGACTAAAATTAACACTGGTTCACACTAGAGCATGAAGCGGCATGAAAAGCTGCATCCAATTTGCAGTAGTATGAACCCAGCCTAATGCCCCGTACACACGGTCGGAAATTCCGACCACAAAATCTGTCGGAATTTTTCCAACGGATTTTGTCCGACACTGGTGTTGCATACACACGGTCGGACAAAGTTGTCGGAAAATCCGATCATTCTGAACGTGGTGACATTCGTTGTGTACGACGGAACAACGTAGAGGCTAGTAGCCAATAGCTTTGGTCTCGTAATTTGATCTGAGAACGCGTGGCACTTTGTCCGTCGGAATTCTCTACACACGATCGGAAAAAGTCCGATCGGATTTTGTTGTCGGAAAATTTGAGAGCAGGATCTCAAATTTTTTTCCGTCGGAAAGTCCGATGGAGCCCACACGCGGCCGGATTTTCCGACAACGGATATATTTTCCGTCTAAATTTCCGACCGTGTGTACGGGGCATTAGGCTCCATGCACACAGTTTTTATAAGCTCTAAAAATGGTAGATAAAAACGCTGGATGAAAAATGCGAATAATACTGTTTTTGTGCTGGCTTGTAGCTTTTAGGAGCGTTTAGGAGCGTTTTTACAGGACATGAAGAAAAAAATGCTAGAAAAAAAGCTGGTTTAGTAGCGTTTAGAAGCATTTAAAGTTTTTTTTCTGCTGGAAAAACGCTCCAATAAACTCTACAAAAACAATATTTTCTCTGCTCCCAGATGCTCAAAATACACTAATAAATAAACTTGCTTTTAGTTCTACTATATGTACTTCAATTGTGTATTAATTTGTCTGAAGGGGCTTGGTTGTCTCACAATGTTAACCTTCCGTCTCCCAGTCTGAATGCTGGGGAACAGAGGACCACAGAAGGCTTATATAAGGGCAGTTCAGATACTTATACCAATTTCATTTAAATTATTATGGCAAATTATAAAAAAATAAATATGGGTTAATTCATTTTACTTGATGTTTCTTATACATTTATATATTTTGAGACTCCTTGCACAATAGCCTTTTTTTAAGCTCCTAGAAGCTAAATAGTGTTATCCTATGTGTCCACGCACACTACCTTAAACTTAAGAAGGGTTAATTACCCCCTGATGGGTTTACTTCCTCTTTTGCTCCCCGCAAGGCCTGCAAATTAAAAGCATAATGGGCTAGTATGCATTGCATACTAGCCCATTATATGACACTTACCTGCAAACGAAGCCTGTGCTGTCCCCTGTGCAGGTCATCTCCATCTTCACCCTTCTTCCTTCCAGGGCCGCGGACTCTGGATCTGTGACTGTCCGGAGCCACGTGACATCATTCCCGCGCAGTCACGGCACATGCTGGGGGAAGAAACGGCACGGTGGTTCTTTCTTTACAGCGCATGTGCCAATGACGACATCGGCGTACTACAAGTGAAATATCTACTAAACAGCGCACGTTTAGGAGATATTTCCACTACCTATAGGTAAGCCTTATTCTAGGGTTACCTATAGATAAAAGTAAGACAAAAGGGTTTACAACCACTTTAAGGTTATATTTACACTGGCGATTTAGGCTAGTTTTGTCCGCACCGCCAGCAAATACCTGCAGTGATTTCTCCTGGACGCATACAAAGTGCGTCCCGCAGTGTAGTCACTGGCTGTGCAGAGAGCAGCAAATAGCTGCAGCTGACGGCAACCTGTCATTATAGTGATCTGGGCCGATGGCCTCACCTATGGCCTCATCTCTGATTCCTGCCACTACAATCTGCACTGGCCTAAGTCACTGGTCTAAATGTAGCCTAATGCCATGCTTGTTACAAAAATAAAAACAAGAAGTGAAGTTGCAACCAACCAAAACTTTTTCATTTTAAAAGATTAGGGAGGGGTTAGAACCTATATCTGTTTTTTTAGGGCAAACGTAGGGATTTCCACTTGATTCCTGTCAGAACAGGACGTAACGAGAATTCTCTCCAACAAGAATACAGACAAAAGCACATTGTGAGGAAGAGTTAGAACTTTTTATAATGTTTTTTTGTCATCTGTGACTTTCAGCCCCATAGAATTTCCCAGTTCTGTAAAAAACAAACCTCTTTGGGCTGTGTTAAAAAAGAAAAAAAAAACAAATGTCATACTTGCCTGCTCTGTGCAGTGGTTTTGCACATAGCAGCCCGGTCCTCCTCTTCTGTCCCTGTCAATGCTTTGGGCTCCTTTATCCCTGCTGGGTGCCCCCATAGCAAGCCACTTTCTATGGGGGCATTTGTGTGGGCTCCCTCCCAAGCCCCACTGTGTGTGTTCATTGGTACACAAAACTTGGCTTAGCCTTGCCCCCTGCTCCCTCCTCAGGGTGGTCAGGAAAAAACACCACTGGGGGGGTCAAGAGGGAACGGTACAGAGGGGTTAGGGGGACACGGTACAGGGAGGTCAGGAGGGCAAACCACTGGGGGGTCAGGAGGGAACGGTACAGAGGGGTTAGGGGGACACGGTACAGGGGGGGTCAAGAGGGCACACCACTGGGGGGTCAGGAGGGAACGGTACAGAGGGGTTAGGGGGACACGGTACAGGGGGGGTCAAGAGGGCACACCACTGGGGGGTCAGGAGGGAAAGGTACAGAAGGGTTAGGGGGACACGGTACAGGGGGGGTCAAGAGGGCACACCATTGGGGGGTCAGGAGGGAACGGTACAGAGGGGTTAGGGGGACACGGTACAGGGGGGTCAGGAGGGCACACCACTGGGGGGGCAGGAGGGAACGGTACAGAAGGGTTAGGGGGACACGGTACAGGGGGGTCAGGAGGGCACACCACTGGGGGTCAGGAGGGAACGGTACAGAGGGGTTAGCGGGACACGGTACAGGGGGGGTCTGGAGGGCACACCAAAGGGGGGTCAGGAGGGAATGGTACAGAGGGATTAGGGGGACACAGTACAGGGGGGTCAGGAGGGCACACCACTGGGGGGGGGGGGGGTCAGGAAGGCACAACACTGGGCTGACCGCTACCCTGCAGCAGTCATAAGTGGCAGATGCAGTCCCTGCCCTGCAGCAGCACGTAAGCAAAGTGCATGCTGCAGGGCAGGGAATGCCTTTGCTGGCTAGGATTAGATATGGCACATATCAGCTTTGCTGTGCAACTCTGCCAGTTGGGGGTTGGCAAAGCAGGGACAAGATTGTGATCTACCTGTTACTTACCTGCGGTCGACTGGTAGATCGTGATCAATGGGTTGCCGACCCCGGCTTAGAGCAAGATCAGTTTCCCAACCTACTAGATAGAAGTGTGCTGTGCGAAAGGGCTGTGTATATCTGAGGACTGGATAGAGTGAAATACACATGCGTTTCATTTGTGTATTTAGCGGTTATACTAGAAATCTGCTTTAAAACCCAAGTGTAATTGCAGAGAGGCATGGATAAAGGAGAATTTTGTATTGATAGAGGAGGAATTAGCTCAATGGCCCTTGTGCTGATTTTCCTATTTTTTTTATTTTAGCTAAAAGTAGGTATTAATAGTGAATGCCAAGCATTCTATGATTAAATGTCATTGCCTCACCTCTCCACCTTGTCCAATCAGAGAATGTTTTGCACTCTGAAAATGCAAAATGTTCTCTGAATGGCACGCACACCAAGTGAGTGACCTCATGTTTTTGCAATGCAGCTGCTTGGCACGGGACGCAGAGCCTAGTGGAGATCATTGTATTAGTGGTGCCTACTACATTGATTTTCAGCTTCCAGCGGGATCCCACAGGAATGGCACCAGTAAGTCCAAGGTAGACCTATGTACAGTAATTATGTAACAATTGCCATAAAACCATTCTCTAACTGACCATTAGGCTAGATTTACACTAGAACGTGGTGTAGGAAACCCACGTTCCTTGTGCATTTGCCGCACTGCAGTTGCAATCTGCATGCGGGTTAGACATGCGGTGACGGTAAAGCAGCGCTATATTTAGCGCTGCTTTACCGTTGTTTTAGCCGCGGTATTCGGCCGCTCGCGGTGCGGTTTTTACCCCCGCGAGCGGCCGAAAAAAAAAGGGTTAAAGACCCCCCGCAGAGCGCCACCGTAGAGGCGCTTTGCGGCGGTATTGCCGCGGTATTACCGTGGTGTCCCATTCAAATCAATGGGAAGGAGCGGTATAGGAGCGGTGAATACATCGCTCCTATACCGCTCCAAAGATGCTGCTAGCAGGACTTTTTTTACCGTCCTGCTAGCGCACCGCTCCAGTGTGAAAGCCCGCCGGCTTTCACACTGGAGTGAATGGGGCCGGATTTTTTCAGGCGGTGTACAGGCGCTATTTTTAGCGCTGTACCGCCTGAAAAACGCCTCAGTGTGAAAGGGGCCTTAGTTTCGTACAAATCAAAATTTGTACGAATTTCCGTAAATTCGTACATTCAAAAGGATCCGTAATACAAATTGCTATGCTTCTGAATTTTGTACGAAATACGAAATTTCGTTTACGAATTTCGGATCCAAATTCCGTTACAACGGAAACGTGACTGGTGTTTTGTTGACCAATCAGAGGTTTTCTTCTGCTACTGAGTAAGGGTTGGGAGAATTACCTTTTTTAAAATGGGAGTAGGAGACTGGTACTGGTAGTCGATGGGAGATTCAGAATCAGACAAAATAAGAATGTTCGTTAATTAATTAATTATTCGTTATGATGAAGTTAAAAACCCAGGAAGTCAGCACAGAACAGGGATGGTAGGAGCCCCTCAATGAGCACAGCACAGGGATGGTGGGAGCCCCTCAATGAGCACAGCACAGGGATGGTGGGAGCCCCTTATAATGATAAATTCATCATAAAAAACATTCGCAATTGTTATGAAAAGTTAACGAACCTAACGAAAATTCGTACGAATCCAAATTGAATTTCGCACACGACATACGAATTTACGGCTAATACAAAACTGAAAGAAACGAAAACAAATTTATTGATGGCGCACATGTCTAATGCAGGTGTCATTGTTAAGATAACAACACCCCAAACTCAAGTCACAAACGCAGTGCATTTGCCTGCACCAGATCGCATGGTACAAAAGTACCAAGTAATCCGGTTGCAGTGCGTTTCCAAAAGTAGGACATTCACTACTTTTGGTGCAAGGCAGTGCATATTGGGCCCATTCAAAATGGTTCCTGTGTGATTCATAGCATGAACCGGGGCTTGTCCATAAGCCTAATACATTGCAATTGGCTGGCCGTTACAACATTACCTAATGGATATTGGCTTCTTTGTAGTTAAATATCATCCTCATTAATGTTTTAGCTTGAAAGGCTTTAAATACAGCTGAGAGGTACATGCCATTTGTGTACATTCAAAGTACAGCATTACTTATATATTGACTACAGCACCGAGCCAAGGTGGAATTATTGGAAAAGCAACTTTCATGGCCCAAAACAATAATGTTAATTAGTTTCAAATTCTTTTTTGGCAGGAAGTGGCATAAATAATTAGTATTTCACATCATCCAACCAGTAACAATACAATTCTCAGATTAAATTTTAGACGGCAATACTTTATCAGTTATATGTTGGACTTTCCGCCAAGTTTCAGTAAATAGACTTTGTTTTTTGTTTTTTTCCCGGTTCGGTAATTATCAAGACACTTATTAGACATTTCTACCAGTAAAGCAAAGACGAGGCTTGTCAAGCAGACTTCCTACAGCAGGACACAGATGTGCCTTTCTAGTATAGGACAAACAAACACATCACATAATGTTTCCTCCGAAAAAAGGCAAACATGAATGCCATGATCAATATGCATGCTACATAGATGCATAATACGACCCCAATTACTTTTGTGGAAGGCAGAAGTGTTGTACTAATTACCATATTCTCAATCTGGATGTGTAAAATGCGCATTATTATATCTCAAGTAACCTGGATGACATCCAAGCCTTGTACTCCAAGAATCGGCAAAATAAAATGTGCTTAGGAAGGAACTCTCGTGTCCCTCGGAGGTAGTCTACGTTTATGGCTGGAGTGGTTGTGGTCTTTAGCTATTGTTGAATATTAAACCGATAAGAACAACAGAAAGCTTTGGACTTGGAGTGAAACCAATCTGTCTCAACCCACAGCTTTGTAATAGATGAAGTTAATTAATAAGGGGGCTGTGAGCTGAACTGTGCGCTCACCCATGATTATTTTCACAAAACCCTCTGCGGGGCAGGGGGGTGTGAGACTGTCTGTCCCCTTACATAGGCAGGTGTCACATTTTGGAAAATGAAGCATATCTTAGGCCTTTCTAGGCTGTATTATAAACTGCTCCTGGTCACCCTTCTGCAGCTGTTCCATTTTAACTGGCTACGCGCTGCCATTTTATCCCCTTTATGACCGCCATATATTTGTGGCGGCAAAAGAGTGGCCTTTAACTTCTAGCTTCCCAAGCCAATTCTGACAATTTTGTCATACATGTAAAAATCTGCATTTTGTTTGCTAGAAATTTACTTATGCCGCGTACACACGATCGGAATTCTCGTCGGAAAAAACTCTGACGGTTTTTTCCGACGGAATTCCGCTCAAGCTGTGTTGCCTACACATGATCACACCAAATTCCAACGGTCAATAACACAGCGGCATAAAACACGTTCGACAGCACTATAAAAGGGAAGTTTAATGCTTCCGAGCATGCGTCGAATTGTTTCCGAGCATGCGTCGGGATTTTGCGTGTCGGAATTGCATACACACGATCGGAAAATCCGATAGAAAGGTTTTCCGTCGGAAAAATTGAGAACAGGTTCTCAATTCAAAGTCCGTCGGAAATTCCGACAGAAAAAGACCGTTGGGCATACACACGGTCGGAAAATACGATGAAAAGCTCCCATCGGACTGTTTCCATCGGAAATTCCGACCGTGTGTACGCCGCATTAGAATCCCCAAACATGATATATTTTGTTTAAAGCGGACTTCCACCCAAAAGTGGAACTTCCGCTTTAAGCACTCCTTGCCCCCTTACATGCTACATTTTGCATGTCATTTTTTTTTTTTTGGGGGGGGGGGGGGAAGTGGGTACCTAGTTTTGACAGGTACCCAGCTCCCACTTCTGCTCTTGCCGCCTTGACGACTCCTCCTCTCCCCCTTCCTCCCTGCAATCTTCTGTGACAAGTCACATATCACCCCCACAATCCCTCCTCACACGATTTAACAGACAGCAGCAGGAACCAATGGCTTCCAGTGCCTCTGCAAAGCCTGTGAGAGTGGGGAGAGAAGATAGAGTTGTTACAGAGGGGCACAGTGCTGGATCGAGTGAGGACTCAACACTACCTAAACATTTTTTACTTAAGAATAGAAATATGGTATTTAAAAAAAAACAATCAATTGTACTCACCTAGGGTGGATGCAGCATTGGTCTGATGCTGCATCTGTCCCCCCGCTGGCTCTAAGACCAAGAACTGAGCGATCAAAGATCACTGATCGCTCATTGCTCTGTCTTCAGTGAGTTAAAAGCAAGTGACTGTCAGTCATCGGCTCTCTGCTCTGCCCCTCCAGTGCTCACTGGAGCACCGGTGAAGGGGGTAAAAGCAGCTGGCACAGCTCACAGCGGTGCACTGAGCCAGGTGCTGGTCAGGCAGATCTCAACATTAAAATTGAGATATCACCAGAATCTGGACCTGTTGAGTGATGTCAGCTGACAGTGGACTTTAGTCAGCTGCATTTGGGCCACAGGAGTGCAGAACTAAGTAAACACACAGGCTGGTCATACATGTTCAATTTTCTTGCATAGTTTTCCTTTAGATTTACCTTAAACTATGTAGTGCAAGGGCCTGCCTAATTGGATACAATTGAAAGTTGTTTAGTTTTGACCTCATATTATATGTTTTTTGGTAAATCTAAAGGAAAATTGTACAAGAATATTGAACATGTATGGTCAGCCTTAGTCAACACTTTTTAGCTATATGGTGACTCTGTCGATGGAAGTAGGTGGGGCTACAGCTGGTATGAACGAGCCCTCGGAATAGCTGAGCCCAATGCAGATAAAACACACATTTCCTGACAGACTCCATGACTCCATGACAGACGCAGAGGCTTGGTTCGCACAGGCACTGTGCATGCGCACATCCGTCACCTGGTGGCAACGTTTTCTGGCACAGGCACGCTGCGGGGCGTGGTGACTTCATCAATGGCGGCAGATTTAAATAGCTGTCAAAGCAGCTATTCCTTGGGATGACTTGCGGGCTTATGTGGCGGTTTCCCCAGGCACTGGTCTCTGCTTTACAAGGTAAATTACTTGCTGCAGGCTCCCTGGGTGCTGGGTGCTGGCTGCTGACTATGTTCTAGGCCGACCAGTCTGTCCAAACCAGGGAACAGGAACCAGTCTGTCCAAACCAGGGAACAGGAACCAGTCTGTCCAAACCAGGGAACAGGAACCAGTCTGTCCAAACCAGGGAACAGGAACCAGTCTGTCCAAACCAGGGAACAGGAACCAATCTGTCCAAACCAGGGAACAGGAACCAATCTGCCCAAACCAGGGAACAGGAATCAGTCTGCCCAAACCAGGGAACAGGAACCAGTCTGTCCAAACCAGGGAACAGGAACCAGTCTGTCCAATCCAGGGAACAGGAACCAGTCTGTCCAATCCAGAAGATAGAAACCAGTCTGTCCAATCCAGGGGATAGCTGCAAGTCTGTCCAATCCAGGGGATAGCAGCAAGTCTGTCCAATCCAGGGGATAGCAGCAAGTCTGTCCAATCTAGGGGATAGGAGCCAGTCTGTCCAATCCAGGGGATAGGAGCCAGTCTGTCCAATACAGGAGATAGCAGCCAGTCTGTCCAATCCAGGGGATGGGAGCCAGTCTGCCGAATCCAGGGGATGGGAGCCCGTCTGTCCAATCCAGCGGATGGGAGCCAGTCTTTCCAATCCAGGGGATGGGAGCCAGTCTGTCCAATCCAGGGGATGGGAGCTAGTCTGTCCAATCCAGGAGATGGGAGCCAGTCTGTCCAATCCAGGGGACAGGAGCCAGTCTGTCCAATCCAGAAGATAGGAGCCAGTCTGTCAAATACAGGGGATAGGAGCCAGTCTGTCCAATCCAGGGGATAGGAGCCAGTCTGTCCAATCCAGGGGATAGGTGCCAGTCTGTCCAATCCAGGGGATAGGAGCCAGTATGTCCAATCCAGAAGATAGGAGCCAGTCTGTCCAATCCAGGGGATAGGAGCCAGTCTGTCCAATCTAGAAGATAGGAGCCAGTCTGTCCAATACAGGGGATAGGAGCCAGTCTGCCCAATCCAGGGGATAGAAGCCAGTCTACCCAATCCAGGGAATAGGAGCCAGTCTGCCAAATCCAGGGGATAGGAGCCAGTCTGTCCAATCCAGGAAATAGGAGACAGTCTGACCAATTAATGAGATAGCAGCCAGTCTGTCCAATCCAGGATATAGCAGCCAGTCTTTCAAATCTAGGAGATAGCTGCCAGTCTGTCCAATCCAGAAGATAGCAGCCAGTCTGTCCAATCCAGGAGATAGCAGCCAATCTGTCCAATCCAGGAGATAGAAACCAGTCTGTCCAATCCAGGGGAAAGGAGCCATTCTGTCCAATCCAGGGAATAAGAGCCAGTCTGTCCAATCCGGGGAATAGGAGACAGTCTGTCTAATGCAGGGCATAAGAGCCAGTCTGTCCAATTCAGGGGAGATAAACCAGTCTGCCCAATCCAGGGGATAGGAGCCAGGCTGTCCAATCCAGGGGACAGGAGCCAGTCTGTCCAATCCAGGGGACAGGAGCCAGTCTGTCCAATCCAGGGGACAGGAGCCAATCTTTCCAATCCGGGGCATAGGAGCCAGTCTGTCCAATCCAGGAGATAGAAGCCAGTCTGTCCAATCCAGGGGACAGGAGCCAATCTGTCCAATCCAGGACATAGGAGCCAGTCTGTCCAATCCAGAGGACAAGAGCCAGTCTGTCCAATCCAGGGGACAGGAGCCAGTCTGTCCAATCCAGGGGACAGGAGCATATCTGTCCAATCCAGGGGATAGGAGCCAGGCTGTCCAATCCAGTGGATAGGAGCCAGTCTGTCCAATCCAGGGGACTGAAGCCAATCTGTCCAATCCAGGGCATAGGAGCCAATCTGTCCAATCCAGGGGACAGGAGCCAATCTGTCCAATCCAGGGCATAGGAGCCAGTCTGTCCAATCCAGGGCACAAGAGCCAGTATGTCCAATCCAGGGGATAGGGGCCAGTCTGTCCAATCCAGGAGCCAGCAGTATTTTTTTTTTTTTTTTTTTTTTTGGTAACAGCATGACAACTGGAGAAAACGTTAAAAGTTACAGAGCAAGCTGTAATATTTAAATGCCAACTCAAATAAATCTTAAAAAGCTCCCTTGTAATGGGGCTGAGTTCACTCCGCAAGGGTTTTCTGCTGGTTCGGTCGGGGGAACCGCAAAAAGCCCTTTTACTTACTTAATCCTCCACTCCCCTTCAGATGGGATCCCCCTCATGCTCCAGTGGTGGACTGTTCCTTAATGTCCTCAAGTGTAATGAAAGGCTAAGGACCCTGTTTTGGTCTTGATGACATCAGAACTTTGGACAGCTGCAGCATGGGGGAGGACAGGTTCTGGAGCAGGGGATCCAGTAAGTAGAGGTAGTTTTTCCATGCCCCCTAGACCCAAAAAGCAGTTAACCCTAGCGGTGCAGACACAGCCCAACCGCAAGGGAGAATTTTGAAGTTTCTGGAGTTCAGCTTTATTGAGCATTGGTTACCTGGCTCCTGGGATTTGATCAGCCCTGCCCTGCTGATTATCCTTAACATGTGGAGCGCAGACAATCACTACTACATAAGCATCGCAAACAAGCAATTATATTCTCCCTTCATTTTCTAAGCTAAACTAAGAATATTATTGGATTCAATGGGCAGCTCTCCTATCAGGCAGTTTCATGAGGTTCCTTAATAATTGATCAGCGACATGCTCAGGAATATGGCTCAGCCCTGATATTCCAGCCTCCTCTTTGTGTCGGTGACAGACAAGTACATGTTAATACTGGGCACCGATAATGTCACTGTCATGGCTTGTTCTCTATACCAGACCACTCATCTGTCCTCATATAAAAAATGGCCAATAAATGAAGAAGTGTATGAGTGACAGCTCAGTATTGCATTGATTGTCATGTCTCACACCTATTCTGCTCTCCCTTTCACATAGTATTGATGACAATGAGTCTGTGCTTACATCTTCACGTGTGTGCGTGTTCCTGTCATTATCAGGGGTCGACTTTTCGTTCCAATCTGTTTCTGGACACCCTCGCCTACTCCATTCTACGGACCCATTCTACACCTGATTTATTTATTTTTTTGTCATGGCAGGGGGCCCAGATGTCCAAGGATTGCTGTCTTTTTTTCATGTCGGCACCTTATAGCCTGATTCTTTGTCTTTCCATGTCTTTGTTTCTCTCATTCCCTATGCATGTTTCTTTGTCTGTGGCTACATGTTCGGATCCCTCTTCTTTGTGCTTCTCCATTTCTCTTGTCTGGCTTTAAACCATTCACTAAGTGCCTGTCATTACTGTGCCAGCTCCTTGTTTCTTACCCTCTTGACTCCTCTGACCTTCTTTTATACTCAACTATATTTTACTTATTTTCTCTGAGTGCCTTTGCGTGGCATATTGCGCTTTATTTAATTATTTCTCTCTCCCGGAAACTCACAGACCCGTGTTCTGATTCGATCATTTTTTTTTTATTCTTTGTAAGGTCAACCTTATGTTTGCACTTCACGCCAATATTACATTTAAGTTCGAAAGAAAATTACAGCACTTAGCTAATGTACTTATTTTATTGCAGGAGATTCACCTCTGTATCTGTCAACTGCATATAGTGACACCAACACAAACTGGCCAACATAATAATAAAAAAATGGCAATTCACAAATTCACAGAAAATTGTTGGTGCTATCAATAAAAGCAGGACTATCTTAGTACAGATCAACACTATTTCCCTGATGTCTATAAGAACTAGGAAAGCTCAAACACCCAACAATGTATTAACCGGCTCATGACTCAATAACCAGCTTATGATGCTTGGAACAGACTTCCAGCAAAGGTAGTGAGCCAGTCAACAGTAAGGGGATTGAAACATGCTTGGGACAAACACATAGATCTATTCAGGCAAAAAAAAAAGTAAACAAAAATATATATAGAAAATAATAACATAATAAACCTATCATAGATCTATACTCAGAAAAAAAAATGCTAAAATCAAAACAAGAATAAAAAATAAATATAACATTTTTTTTACAAATGTGTACATTTTTTATTTATTTAAAAAAATGGGCCAAACTCAATGGACCACTTTTTTCTAACATCACCCTTAAATGTTTCTAAATAAGAATATAAAAAAAAAATAATAGTACTATAAACAAAAAACTGGGCAGGGTCCAGGAACCACTTAGTCATTACTTTCTACCAACAATCCTCAATGTTTCTATAATTTAATAATATAAAACAAATAATAACAATATTTAAAAAATGGTGTAAGATCAACAAACCACTTGGTCTTTTTTCTGCCATCACTCTATGTTTCTATCATTTAGTAATATAAAAAATAATAATATAAAAAAATGGGGGTGGGCTTGATGGACCACTTAGTCTTTTTTTTCTGCCATCACTCTTCTATGTTTCTAGAATGTGGTAATATAAAAAATAAAAATCTAAAAAAAATGGGGTGGACTTGATCGACTACTTCGTTTTTTTTTTCTGCTATGTTTCTAGAATTGAATAATATAAACATATAAAATATGAGGCAGGATCAATGAATCACTTGATCATTTTCCAGGCATCATTCTTTCAATGTTGGTATGTTTCTAGAATTTATTAATATAAAAATATAAAAGAGGCAGGATCAATGAATCACTTGATCATTTTCCAGACGTCACTCTTCCTATGTTTCTAAAATTTAATAATATACAAAACAATAATAATATTTAAAAAAAACAGGGGTGGACCACTTAGTCTTTTTTCTGCCATCACTCGTCTATGTTTCTATCATTTAGAAATATAAAAAAATAATAATATAAAAAACAGGGGTGGGCTTAATGGACCACTTAGTTTTTTTTCTGCCATCACTCGTCTATGTTTCTATAATTTAGAAATATAAAAAATAAAAAAATAATAATATAAAAAACAGGGGTGGGCTTGATGGACCACTTAGTCTTTTTTCTGCCATCACTCGTCTATGTTTCTATAATTTAGAAATATAAAAAATATAAAAAATAATAATATAAAAAACAGGGGTGGGCTTGATGGACCACTTATTTTTTTTTCTGCCATCACTCGTCTATGTTTCTATAATTTAGAAATATAAAAAATATAAAAAATAATAATATAAAAAACAGGGGTGGGCTTGATGGACCACTTGCTTTTTTTTCTGCTATCACTTTTTTATGTTTCTCATTTTAATAGTATAACAGCAATTTGTAACCCATAGAAACCAATCAGCAATCACTTTTCATCGCCCTGATAACTAATAATCTAGGAAAGATTATGTTTGACTGGCTACTACTGCGTACTTGTTGCGGATGAATCAATTTTACAAAAGTTATTAATGTGTCCTTAAATAACTTTACGACTAATACACACAGTCGATACCTTTAACCCATTAAGAAGTGCTACTAATAGCGACTTGCTAGAGCGCTGAAACTGTGCAACCAATCATGTTGGAGGAACCTTTGTAGCTTTTAAACTTCCCCTTTTAAGATGAAAGTTGAGCAGAGAGGAAAGTGAAGTTGCACATGTGTAAATAGAAAGACTGATGAGCAGATGTGAGGACATCCAGTGACACATGATCAGCCCAAATGACAATGTCAGGTGTTAAAGGGCTGAGCAGTGTCAGGAGAACTCTGCAGCCAGCCAGCACAATGACAAGTTCTGCTCAGGGGAAGAAGATTGCCAACCCTAAAGAGGAAATCCTTAGCAGACAGATGACACAACATCACAAAGCAAACACAATCTCTGCCCCCCCGTGTAGAGTGGGATCCTTTGTGCTGTGGATGGTGGGGATCTCCTCTGTATAATGGAATACCTGATCCCTGCGATCCCTACACACAGACCCTATCCCAATCCCCCCCCCCCCCCACAGATAGGTAGGTGGGTGACATTTACCCATTGAGCTGTGGGTCCTGGTGCTCGTCAGTCCTTGCGATCTCTTTGGTTTTATAGAAGATCAGAAGGATGCTGATCGTGCAGATCGTCCACCTCTTCCTTATTGAACGCATGTCTTCTCCAAACACTGAGATCCCCCAATCCGATGGCTGTGTATTAGAAGAGAAATGCAGAGGGTGGCAGAGGGTGGCAGAGGAGGGCTCATCTAATGATCCTTGCAGGGAGATCGCTCCTCCGATCACAGCTCTGCTACAACCAGCAGCAGGTTCCCTCGTTCACTGAGACAAGCCCTCCCCTCCACAGCTCTCGGCTCCGCCCATTCTGTCGGGATGGCACTGGGCTCCGCCCACCTGTGACGTCACCCCCAGAGATTTGACAGCCGGGGAGGAATGTGCGGTGCCTGGGAGAGGATCGGGCGGAGATCGGTGCCGGTGTCTCCTCCACCATTCAGCACTAGACAAACACGTGCTATGGAAACACACAGCTCCTTTATTAACATGTCACACACCTTCATCTTCTAACCTGATATAAACCCACAATGCAAACGTTTATTATATTGCAGTTCACCAATACATAGATGATTAGGTTTTCTATTTTCATCTGGTGATCCTGCTAGTAAGTCTGTTGTTTTTCAAAAGAACAAGCTCTCTTCCAGATGTATCAGTTACAGAGATGAGACAAACCATTAACCACTGACAGGGGTGCTCACAATCAGTTGCCTCAGTTGCGTTGCTAGGGGGGTGCGGGCAGGGCAGGACTTAGGGTGGTGGGGGCCCCTGGGCTTGAGTCATTTTCGGGCCCTACCATCTATACATTACCACCGTATTTATCGGCGTATAACACACGCCGGCATATAACACACATCCCAAGTTTAGGAGGGAATTTTAAGGAAAAAAAAAAAAAAAAAACTTACATTTAAATGCCCATCAATGCAGCATTATCAGTGTCCATCTGCAGCCTTTTCAGTGTAGCCTTGTCATTTTGCAGCCTTGCCCCAGTGTCATTTGCAGCCTTGAAGTTTAAAAATGGCGCCGCAGTCCCGAGCGGAGCCGAGTGTACTCGGCTCGACTCACAGTCACAGACATCCCAACCAGCAAAAACTAATTTCAGGGAGGTGACGCAACGCGACAAGACCCCCCCCCCCCCACATGACACGTTAGTATATGTGTGAACATTTTCTGTATGTGTGTGTGTATAATGTCACTCATATGCGGCCTATGTCACACATATACACCGTATATCACTCACATACAGCCTATGTAGGCTGTGTGTGTGAGTGATGTGAGTTGTATATATGTAAGACACACTACAGGAGATGGTCAGAGACTGCAGACATGATACGAGAGATGGTCAGAGACTGCAGGCATGATACGAGAGATGGTCAGAGACTGCAGGCATGATACAAGAGATGGTCAGAGACTGCAGGCATGATACGAGAGATGGTCAGAGACTGCAGGCATGATACGAGAGATGGTCAGAGACTGCAGGCATGAAACGAGAGATGGTCAGAGACTGCAGGCATGATACAAGAGATGGTCAGAGACTGCAGGCATGATACGAGAGATGGTCAGAGACTGCAGGCATGATACAAGAGATGGTCAGAGACTGCAGGCATGATACGAGAGATGGTCAGAGACTGCAGGCATGATACAAGAGATGGTCAGAGACTGCAGGCATGATACGAGAGATGGTCAGAGACTGCAGGCATGATACGAGAGATGGTCAGAGACTGCAGGCATGATACGAGAGATGGTCAGAGACTGCAGGCATGATACGAGAGATGGTCAGAGACTGCAGGCATGATACGAGAGATGGTCAGAGACTGCAGGCATGATACGAGAGATGGTCAGAGACTGCAGGCATGATACGAGAGATGGTCAGAGACTGCAGGCATGATACGAGAGATGGTCAGAGACTGCAGGCATGATACGAGAGATGGTCAGAGACTGCAGGCATGATACGAGAGATGGTCAGAGACTGCAGGCATGATACGAGAGATGATCAGAGACTGCATTTATGGTTGAACTCAGTGTACAAGTATATAGTATTGCAGGGCTGTGCCACTCTGCAAGATAAAGTAAGTAATCCTATAATAAAGTACAACAAGTGACAAGGCAGCAGCACATTTAATTTCCAAAATAATTTTTTTCTTACAAACAGTGATCTGGTCAGGATTAGTGGAGGACAGTAAACAGTTAATGGGTCTGTGAAAATTCTAGCCTGAATCAGAAGTAAATCCTTCACAAAAACATCAAACTCTGCAGCACACACAGAGCTCTGGCTAAATAGCTGAGCTGAAATGGTTAACAGCCAGCCATGTGTGACCCCTCACTGGACACAATGCAGGTGGGCTGCAGGGTCTTCCAGAGATCTTATCAGTGCAGTGTGCAGCTATAAAAAAAAAAAAAAAAAAGGATTACAGAGTGAGGGGGAGGCTGATCAGTAACATTGCACTGCTTGAAGACATACATTTCTGGAAGACACTGTCCAGCCAGCATTACTGTGCAGTGCTCCCCACCATCTTCTTTCCATTCAGCCAGAATGATGTATGTGCTCAGTGCTGCAGGAATTTGTTGTGATCATACCTTCCTCTGTCCTCCTCGGGCTTCAGGTACTGTCTATCTCCCTCCTGGTGCCCCCATTGGCTTCAGGTACTGTCTATCTCCCTCCTGGTGCCCCCATTCAGCACCTGTGTAGTCAAATGTGGCGGGCTGGAGAGGGGGAGGGTTACACTCTGCACACTTGCTCCTCCAGCCCTCGCTGTTAGACATTCCTCAGCCCCGCCTCCTGTTCACAGCACAGCCCCTGCCACTGCTTCTCTCTCTCTCTCTCAGCAGCTGACAGGGGCCCTCTGAGTGACAGGCTCATCTAATCTATGTATCTCGGTGGGGCTGGTGGGGCTGGCGGGGCCCCCTATTGGGCGGGGCCCATGGGCTTGAGCCCAGTCAAGCCCAATGGTAAGTCCGGCCCTGGGTGCGGGCCACACCCGGGTGACACCCGCCAGAGGGGTGACACCCGTGGGTAGCTGCACCGCTAACACCGCTCGCTGCCCTGTGTCTCGCGCCACGGCTGTGTCCCTCAGTGGAGCGGAAACAAAGCCACCTCCCCCTTCTCTCTGTTTACATCCACATAGGAGGAGGAGCCCAAGCTCAAGGGACACACACCGCTGTGTGTATCTGCTGTTCTGAGGTCTGTAAGGGGGGCATCCATACTGATGGGGGGGTCTGCACTGAGGGGAGGGGGCGTCTGTACTGCTGGGGATCTGCACTGAGGGGGGTGTCTGTATTGGGGGGTCTGCACTGAGGGGGGGTGTCTGTACTGCTGGGGGGTCTCCACAGAGGGGGTGTCTGTACTGGGGGGTCTGCACAGAGGGGGTGTCTGTACTGGGGGTCTGCACTGGGGGGGGTCTGCACTGGGGGTGGTGTCTGTACTATGGGGGGTCTGCACTGGGGGGCGTCTGTACTGAGGGGGGTCTGCACTGGGGGGTGTCTGTACTGCTGGGGGGTCTGTAACTGAGGGGGTGTCTTTACTGCTGGATGGGTCTGCATGGAGGGGGGTGTCTATACTGAGGGGGTCTGCACTGAGGGGGGGTGTCTGTACTGAGGGGGGTCTGCACTGAGGGGGGTGTCTGTACTGAGGGGGGTCTGCACTGAGGGGGGTGTCTGTACTGAGGGGGGGTCTGCACTGAGGGGGGTGTCTGCACTGAGGGGGGTCTGCACTGGGGGGGTGGGTGTCTGTAATGCTGGGGGGGGTCTGCACTGAGGTGGGGGTGTCTGCACTGAGTGGGGGTGTCTGCACCGAGGTGGGGGTGTCTGTACTGATGGAGGGGTCTGTACTGAAGGGGTTTCTGTACTGAGGGGGGAGGTTTATACTGAGGGAGGGGGGTCTATATTGATGGAGGGTGGTCTGTACTTAGTGGGGTGGTCTGTACTGAGTAAGGGGGATCTATACTGCGGGAAGGGGGTTTGTAGTTAGTGGAGGGGGGTCTGTACTGAGGGGGGGACTATAGTTGGTGGGGGTGACACCAGTTTTTTCGCACCGGGTGACATCAACCCTATACTTAGTGGCGTCACTAGGGTTGGTGTCACATGGTGCAGTAAAACATGGTGTCACCCCCCCCCCTCCCTCCTGTCTAGGCTGCCCAGCTTCCTGCAGGCAGTGCATGGTCACGGGGCACACCCCAACCGACCCCTGTAAATGATAGTATAGTGTGTTATAGTGGCAGGCTAGGGTAGTATAGAGTGGTATAGTGGCAGGTTAGGGTGGTATAGGGCAGGTTAGGGTAGTTTAGGGTGGTATAGGGCAAGTTAGGGTAGTCTAGGGTGGTATAGGACAGGTTAGGGTAGTATCCGATCCTGTCCGTGAAATCCAGATGGATGGAAACCCTATTTTCTATCCGTTTGGAGAATCAAATCGAGTAGGATCGGATGAAAACAGACAGGCGGTCCGTTTTCATCCAATCTCCATAGAGGACAGCGGGGCTTTGACAGGTCTAACTCCACACAGTGAGTGGAGACAGACCTGTCATCTGCCTGCTCAGTGGGGATCAGTGGATCGATTCCTGCTGAGCAAAAGTGGAGTACATTACAGTACATTGGTATGTCCACTCCAGGAACAGTTCTAATAGGAACGACTCAAGTCGCTCTGACTTAGAAAAAGGTTCCTGTACTACTTTTGGAGCGACTTCAGGTGACTTGCATTAACTTCTATAGAGAAGTCCTTTTGCAAGCCGCCGCTGAAGTCGTGTGCAGGTCGCCTCTGTGAGTCACGCTGCAAGTCGTGCTGCCTCTGTGCGAACCGGTGTTCTGACGAGAAAGGTCCCCCCATCAGATAGTATCTGCCCTATACTGCGCAGGCGCAGCGCTTGCGCAGTACGGATTTACAAAGGAGACGCCGAAAGTCTCCGAAGATGAACAGCTGATTAGCAGCTGTACAGGGCGCCTGCGCACTTAATAGTAAATTTTGTCAGACGCTGAAGATGTTGTAAGCACTTTGTAACAGGGCCCCCCTCGCCACGCTTCAGGCACGGCCTCGCTGCACTCGGCATATTTTTATTCTAACTCTATGTCCACTTGGATGGTAGGGCTTGAACCTGGACTCAGGGCAGAATGTAGTACGCAGGCGCCGTATAGAGCTGATGATCAGCTGTTCATCTTCGGAGACTGCAAGCGCAGTATAGGGCGGACACTATCCGATGGGGGACAGTTCTCAACAAGACTCCGGCTCTGAGTGTTCTCTAGAATTACATTGTATCTCTTTTTACAAAGACTTATACATTTCCCATGCTCCTCAGCTCCACCTACTGGCCATAATGCTAGGTTTTACTTCTGACTATAATAAAAGAAAATAGCCTAAAGAACCTTTGTTTTGCCCTTATTTTGCTTTTTATCACACATTACCTTGAAGTGGCCCTTAGTGATGGCAGACGCTTGATGTGTGTATTTTTGTACAGCTACACGTATTTCTGGAAATTCACTATTACCGCGACAGAAGGAGAGAGCAAGTGACATTAACCACTTCAGCCCCGGACCAATTGGCAGCCAAAGGACCAGGCCCCTTTTTGCGATTCGGCACTGCGTCGCTTAACTGACAATTGCGCGATCGTGCGACGTGGCTCCCAAACAAAATTGGCGTCCTTTTTTTCCCACAAATAGAGCTTTCTTGTGGTATTTGATTGAATATTTTTTGCTTTTTGCTATAATAAAAATCCCCAAAAAATATATAAAAATTATTTTTTTTCCTCAGTTTAGGCCAATACGTATTCTTCTACATATTTTTAGAAGAAAAAAACGCAATTAGCGATTATTGATTGGTTTGCGCAAAAGTTATAGCGTTTACAAAATAGGGGATAGTTTTATAGCATTTTTATTAATTTTTTTTTTTTTACTAGTAATGGCGGCGATCAGCGATTTTTATTGTGACTGTGACATTATGGCAGACACATCAGACATTTTTGACACATTTTTGGGACCATTGTCATTTATACAGCAATCAATGCTATTTAAATGCATTGATTCCTGTATAAATGACACTGGCAGTGAAAGAGTTAACCACTAGGGGGGGGAGGGGTTATGGACTGTGACGTGTGTGTTTTTTGTAACATTAGGGGGCGGGGCTGACGTCTGACGTCATTGATCAGCTTTCCCGATGACAGGGAACAGCCGATCAATGACAGGCAGAGTAGGAAGCGCGGGGATAGGCTTGTTTACACAGACCTCTCCCCGTTCTTCAGCTCTGTGACCCGATCGCGGGACACCAGCGGCGATCGGGTCCGCTGGTCCCGCGGCCGTGGTCATGGAGTTCCCGACCGGGTCGCGACCCACGGCTAGGCAATTAAAGGGCCACGTACCTGTACATGGTTTTGCCTAGCCGTGCCATTCTGCCAACGTACATCGGCGTGAGGCGGTCGGGAAGCGGTTAAAGGAGCCTTCTTTGTGATTGAGCCCTTGTGTTCTACTTTACATGAACCAACCAGCACATCAGGAGAGCAACCATTGTGTTTCCATGTGTGCTCCTCCTAGACACATAGAGGTTTATTTACTAAAATTGAGAGTGCAAAATCTGGTGCAGTTCTAAATAGAAACCAATCAGCTTCCAGGTTATATTGTCAAAGCTTAATTGAGCAAGCTGAAGTTAGAAGCTGATTGGCTGCCATGCAGAGCTGCACCAGGTTTTGCACGCTCTAGTTTTAGTAAACCAACCCCATTGGCTGCTCTTCATACACATCTTCCCTATTGGGTGTAACCATATAAAATGATCTGTGCTCATACAGGAGAAGTGAAATGCTGAAGTCCTGACTTCCAGTAGTGGAATAATCCCCTGTACATATCTCCTTGACGTCTCCACTTCTTTGCTTGAATGACACTTGTCAGCATGTTTCTCTTCTTCCCTGCAGCTCTAATGATGTATCAAGCTGGGAACCGTACAAGAGGCTGATTGACTTCTGCCCATAACTCAGCGAGGAACTTGTGCGCACATGTATGAGGGTGCATTAGTCTAAGAGAGTTGAAGAATCTTTGTAGTGTGTTATTATTACCAGTACCTTGGGATCAAAAGTGTGTGTAACCCTAAAATGAACTTCCTTTCCATACTCCATTCTAATCTGTTAAATATACCAGTGAAAGAATTTGGTTTTAACTGTTTAATAAGTGAAAAAAAAAAAAAAAAAAAAGATCCTGCCTGATAAATTCAAAACAATACGTATTTATCATGCCAGAAACCTAGGGAGCTACCTGGGAACCTACTGTGATTTCTGCCTGTGCTGCTTTGTTATCAGTTAGCATTGTTCCCAGCTCTCTTTGTGGACAACACAACACCACCCCCTATGTTATAGAGATGAGAAGGGGAAGGTGTTCTGTAGCCCTAGAATACTTCCCGTGCTAGAGTTGCTTCTTCATAGATATAGTAAGTAAGTGTTGTCACCCATTGACAGGAAATGTGTTATTAGCAGAATCACCAGTTTAAAATAAAGACAAAAAGGCTTGAAAAAGAAAACAAATACAGCTAACACATCTGAGTACTGGGAAGATTAAAATGTATATATATATATTTTATATATATTATATATATTTTAGGTTTAGATACGCTTAAAGTGCAGTATCCCATAGCACCCAGGAAATATTTGTCTTTCACAAATCTCACTACAGTATGCTTGAAACCTGGTTGGCTGCTATAGAGTACATACTTATTACTATTGTTATAGGATGCATATTATTTATTAGTGCTGCAATAGGGTCCATATTATATATTATTACTGCTGTAGGGTACATATTACCAATCAATACTGCTATAGGGTGCATATTAATTTTATATTAATGCTATATGGTGCATATTAGTTTTATTTTAATGCTTTGTGGTGCATATTCATTTTATATTAATGCTATATGGTGCATATTCATTTTATATTAATGTTATAGGGTGCATATTCATTGTATATTAATGCTATATGGTGCATATTCATTTTATATTAATGTTATAGGGTGCATATTCATTGTATATTAATGCTATATGGTGCATATTCATTTTATTTTAATGCTATGGGGTGCATATTCATTTTATATTAATTCTATATGGTGCTTATTAATTTTATTTTAATGTTATATGGTGCATATTACTATTACGGTATATTAATGCTGTATGGTGCATATTAATTTTATTTTAATGCAATAGGGTGCATATTAATTGTATATTAATGCTATATGGTGCATATTAATTTTATTGTAATGCTATGTGGTGCATATTAATTTTATATTAATGCTATAGGGTGCATACTACTAATTATTCCTGCTATAGGGAACATATTACTTATTAACATGCTACTTGGTCAAACATTCTATATTACTACTGCTATCTGGTGCGTTTTACTTATTAATGCTATAGGGTACATACAACATACTATAAGTACTGCTGTAGGGTGCATATTGCTTCTAGGTACTGCTATAGGCTGCACATTATTTATTAGGTTATTCTGGGTGCATCTTACTGAATAGTACTGCTATAGTGTGCATATTACATATTATTGTTACATCTGCCAAACCAGTACATATGAAACAGTAATGACATAGGGATAGCAGAAGGAACCACAGCAGGGGACCAGACATTCAACACTTTTCTTGGTAATATAAACAGTATCAGCCATGCAAGTGGCAAGACAAATAAGTAACAGGATGGGTAATCAGCCAAATGATCAGACAGCGAGTAACAGCGACGTGTAGTTTACTAAGCAGGTGCAAAGTTAGAATCAATAATGCAAAACAGGGTCACAGTGGCAAAGAGCATGTTTGCCATGCATGTAAGTTCTGACAGTGGAGAGCCTCTCACCTGGCTACAGATCCAGCTACATTTGCCATGCATGTGAGCTCTGACAGTGGAGGGCCTCTTGCCTGGCTACAGATCCAGCTATGTTGGCCATGTATGTGAGCTCTGACCGTGGAGGGCCTCTTGCCTGGCTACAGATCCAGCTATGTTGGCCATGTATGTAAGCTCTGAGAGTGGAGAGCCTCTTGCCTGGCTACAGATCCAGCTACATTTGCCATGCATGTGAGCTCTGAGAGTGGAGGGCCTCTTGCCTGGCTACAGATCCAGCTATGTTTGCCATGCATGTAAGCTCTGACAGTGGAGGGCCTCTTGCCTGGCTGCAGGTCCAGCTACTTTTGCCTCATCAGATGTGACCCCTCTGAGCTGCTAATGGAGGGAAGCTGAGAAATGTATTTTTCATAGGTGTGTCCAGGAACTGTGGGGACAAGAGGGCTGCACCTGCATCTGAGCATTGTAATTTGGCACTTTGCTACAGGCAGTGAAAGTCATTTTTGGTATACGTACAGGCAGAGCCGATCGGCCCTATAGGCACACTATGCAAGCTGCTTAGGGCCCCCCCCCCCCTGCACCTCTGGCTGGCCGTTTTAGAGTGCAGTGAGGAGAGGTGGGAGGAGGTGGAAGGCGGGAGGAGGTGGAAGGCGGCGATTGGCAGCTCTATGGTGCCTAAGTGGGCGGCGGGATCTCCCTGGGGTTTGTAGTACTCTCAGTGTATACAGTGGAGAGGAGAAGGGAGGGGCCTCTGACCCAGGCAGGTATCAGTTTCACTTTCACTCTGCTTGAACACTGTTGCTGATGCCCGGGTTAGAGGCCCCTCTCCGCTGTATACATTCGGAGATAGAACTACTAGCCCCAGGGAGATCCCCCTGCCTGTGGACACCATATAGCTGCCGATCGCCGCCTCCCACCTCCACCAGCCAGGTACAGGGGAACCTCTGCAGGGGGGGGGGGAGTCAGCTGTTTGGGGACACTGATGTAAGTGGGGGGGGGGGCTCTCTGGGGACCCTGATGTAAGTGGGGGGGCTCTCTGGGGACCCTGATGTAAGTGGGGGGGGCTCTCTGGGGACCCTGATGTAAGTGGGGGGGGGCTCTCTGGGGACCCTGATGTAAGGGGGGGCTCTCTGGGGACCCTGATGTAAGGGGGGCTCTCTGAGGACCCTGATGTAAGGGGGGCTCTCTGAGGACCCTGATGTAAGGGGGGCTCTCTGAGGACCCTGATGTAAGGGGGGCTCTCTGGGGACCTCATTCTGTTCTATATTGTTGTACTTATTCTTTGACTGTTTTGTTTAAAGGAGGGAGGTATGTTTTGGGAGCACTGAAGTGTCAGGTGTGACTGTGTGGCAATGGCAAATAGTTTACATAGCTCACATCAAGTAGAGGGCCCCTTAGCAGAATTTTGCTTAGGGCCCCAGGGAGGTCAGGATCGGCACTGCGTACAGGTATATATTAGACCCAAGACTGCATTCACACCTGGGCATTTTGAATCGCCACGATTCTGTCCGCAATTTCAAAATGCTCTGCTAAAATGACAAATCACACAACGCAAATTTCAGATGCCATACATTTTAATGGCACTTAAAAATGCAGAATGGTTCTGCGGCAGTTGAAGTTTTTGTTTCCTTGTTGGATGTATAGCCCAAATCAAACCTCCTTCTTCAGCCTTGGTGTGTCAGAGGGTGTGGTATTGCCAGGAGAGTTGTTATCATCCAGAAACAGGGGACTTGTTTGCGTACCCTTTGTGGTCAAGTGAACACAAAAATGGCATTTCCATGTGCAGATTTTGCACTTTGTTATTAAAATGGAACCCTTTAATTAGAAAGGTTGTCAGTGTGTGCTTGTGTGTGTGCAGATGCCATAGATACAGTACTACTATCGGGTGGCACAGTGGTGTAGTGGGTAGCACTCTCACCTAGCAGTAAAAAGGGTCGCTGGTTTGAAACCCAACCACGACACTACCTGCCTGTAGTTTGCATGTTCTCCCTGTGCCTGCGTGGGTTTCTTCCGGGTACTCCGGTTTCCTCCCACACTCCAAAGAAATGCTGGGAGGTTAATTGGCTTCTGTCCAAAATTGGCCCTAGTATATGAATGTGACTTGGGGACCTCGGATTGTGGGCTCCTTGAGGGTAGGGACCGATGTGACCATGTATGTGTGGAGCGCTGCGTAAATTGACGGTGCTATATGGGTACCTTAAATAAATAATAATATAATAGATGAGCATCTTAATGAGACACAATGTACAGGGACAATTGTAGGCACTCACTACGGATGGACTGGTGTCTTTATTCAACCTTACTAACTATTAACTATCTAAAGGCTGGTACACACGGGCCAAAGATTGGCTGGTTTAACAGAAACTGCCCAACATTGGGACAGTGTGTACAGCAGCCTGTCTGGCGTTGGTCGAATGGGCATGCTGGAAAAACAGCAACCAATTGGCATCAGATCAGCGCTTCCAGCCAATGAATGTGAGGTGCCCCAGGTCCCTAATGTCACAATCACTCATTGTTCAGTAGCTGGCATCTCTCCTCACTGGTTGCTTGTCACAACATCAGAGCCGAGGAAAGCTTCCCCTAATTGGCTCTGATTTGTATCATGCACAACAGGAGAAGGAGCCAGGCAGAAGAGTAGGGGAAGCTTTCCTTGGCTGATCCAAGTCTGTGAGTTTCACAGGAGAGGAAATAGCCCTGGGGGGCAGGTAACAAATGTTTTTGCTGGAGGGTGAAGATTTAGTGATGGGGGGGTGATTTGGAAAGGGGCAGCATTTCTGCTAGCAGAAAGGAGAGGGTTTGTGGGGATTTGTACAAGGGAGGAGGGATTTGTTGGGGAGAAGATTTATTTGTTGCTGAGAGGGGTGATGGAGAGATTTGTGCTGGAAGGGGAGGAGAATTAGTGTTAGAATGGGGGATTTCGGGGAGGGTGGGTATTTGTGCTGGGAGGGGCAATTCAGGAGGGTGAGCAATTTGTGCTGGGTTGGTGAGGATTTGTCTTCGGAGTGGAGTTCTAGGGGTGAGGAATATTTGTACTAGAAGAGGGAATTGGAGGGTATGATTTGTGCTGGAGAGGGGGTGCTAAAAGTGCAAAAACACTAGTGCATAAAGTTCTAAATCCAGTTTTGGATAGTTTGACTAATGGCCCGTACACACGATCCGAATATCGTACGAAAACTGTCTTTCGAGGAAGAATCGTACGATTTTTGGATTGTGTGTACACTACTTTCAAGAGCCGACAGTTCATTTGATATTATTTGATCGGACAAGCAGGAAAAATTTCCTCGTACCATACCAGATCGTACGATTTTCGTTTAGTCAGTATAGTTGTCATCCAAAAATACAACATGACATCACTTCCAATTTTTTTTTTTTTTCTGTTGTACGAGAATTTTCGTGACTTTAGTTACCTATTCAATTTCTACTTGCGACTATTAAGCGAAAAAAGTCGTACGATATTCTGATCGTGTGTACAGGCCATTAGGCTAATGCCATGTACACACGGTCAGAAATTCCAATCGTGTGTGGGACTTTTTTTCTCAAAAAAATTTGAGAGCAGGATTTAAAATTTTCCGACAAAAAAATCCGATAGGACTTTTTCCGATCGTTTGTAGAGAATTCCGACGGACAAAGTGACATGCATGCTCCCCCCCCCCCCCCCATAAAATGGAGATGACAATATATGTAAAGTCATGTTTGGAATACCTATCAGGGTGATTAATCATTTTAGCCCCAGAAGGATTTACCCACTTCCTGACAGGCCATTTTTTGCGATACGGTGCTGCGTTGATTTAACTGACAATTGTGCGGTCGTGTGATGCTGTATCCAAACAAAATGTATATCCTTTTTTTCCCCCAAATAGACCTTTCTTTTGGTGGTATTTGATCACCTCTGGGGTTTTTATTTTTTGCGCTATAAATTTATAGCGCAAAAAAAGACCAACAATTTAGAAAAAGAAGCAATATTTTTAAATTTTTGCTATAGTAAATATTCCCCAAAAATATATAAAAAAAACAAATTTCTTCCTCAGTTTAGACCGATATGTAGTCTTTTACATATTTTTGGTAAAAAAAAAAGCACAATAAGCGTATATTGATTGGTTTGGGCAAAGGTTATAGCGTCTACAAAATAGGGGATAAATTTATGGCATTTTTATTTATGAATATTTTTTTTCACTAGCAATGGCGGCAATCTGTGATTTTTATCGGGACTGCGACCTTGCGGCCGACAGATCGGACACTTTTTACACTATTTTGGGACCATTGACATTTATACAGCGATCAGAGCTAAAAATGGCCACTGATTACTGTGTAAATGTCACCGGCAGGGAAGGGGCTAACACTAGGGGGCGATCAAGGGGTTAACTGTGTGTCCTAAGGAGTATTTATAACTGTGGGGGCATGGGACTGCCTGAGGGAGGAGAACGATTGTTGTTCCTAAGCAGTTGGAACAACAGATCAGTCTCCTCGCCCCTGACAGAACGGAGATCTGTCTGTTTACATTGACAGAACTCTGTTCTGTCCTTCTCAAGAGCAATTGCGTGTAGCCAGCGGCCATCGCGGCTGCTGGCCACACGCATTGGCTTCTATGTCACACGGCGGGTGGCCCCCCTATATTCGTTAAAGCGCCTGCCGTACAGCTACGGCGATTTGCGCAGGATTGCATTCTGCAATGCGGTCGGCATGTGGTTAAGACCTGATGGTCGAAACGTGTTTGGATTTATTGACTGTTGCTCACCTGCATTAATTAAACGTTGTTTTAGCCTATTTCTATGACACCCTCCCTTTTTTGCATGGAGCCTGGAGTGATAACCATGAGACCCTCCATAAATACATTGGAAGAGTGACGTGGCTCCCCAGTGATAGAAAGTGTGTGTTATTTGCAGGATTACTCGGCCAAAATAAAGAAAAAGAAACTTGAAAAATGAAAAGTAAAAAGCAGCCACCCCACCAGCAATATGAGGCATCTTTAGTTTTGGGTTAAGATACACTTTAAACCAGCCCCAGCCCAGCCACATTCTTTAACCACCTCAGGACAGTGCATTTTCACCCCCTTCCTGACTAAGCCATTTTTCAGCTTTCAGCGCTGTCACACTTTGAATGACAATTGCGCGGTCATACAACACTGTATCCAAATTAAATTGTTATAATTTTGTCCCCACAAATAGAGCTTTCTTTTGGTGGTATTTGATCACCTCTGCGGTTTTTATTTTTTTGCGCTATAAACAAAAGAAGAGGGACAAGTTTAAAAAAAAACTATATTTTTTACTTTTTGCTATACTAAATATCCCCAAAAAATATATAAAAAAAATGTTTTTATTCCTCAGTTTAGGCCGATATGTATTCTTCTACATATGTTTGGTAAAAAAAATCGCAATAAGCATATATTAATTGGTTTGCGCAAAAGTTATAGCGTCTACAAAATAAAGGATAGATTTATAGCATTTTTATTATTATTTTTTTAACTAGTAATGGCGGCAATCTGCAATTTTTATCGTGACTGCGATATTGCGGCGGACATATGAGACACTTTTGACACATTTTTGGGACCATTTACATTTATACAGCGATCCTTGCTATAAAAATGCATTGATTACTGTATAAATGTGACTGGCAGGGAAGGGGTTAACCACTAGGGGGCGCTGAAGGGGTTAATATGTTCCCTGGGAGTGATTCTTACTGTGGGGGGAGGGGACTCACAAGGGGAGGAGACCGATCGGTGTTTCTCTGTACAGAGAACACACCATCGCCTCCTCTCCTCTGACAGGACCGTGGATCTGTGTGTTTACACGGTCCCGTTGTGTTACCGGGCAATCGCGGGTGCCCGGTGGACATCGCCGCCGCTGGGCATGAGCATCGGGTGTCCAGTGACACGGCAGTCGCGCACGCCCGCTCCCTGGAGGGCCGGGAAGGGGAGGACGTCATAGACAGCCGGCGGTCAGCTACTGGTTAAAGCGGAGTTACACCCAAAAATGGAACTTCCGCTTTAAGAGAAGGTGACCCCCTATCATGCCACATTTGGCATGTCATTTTTTTTTGGGGGGGGGGGGGCGGATACCTTCTTTTTAGAGGGTCCCAGCACCCACTTCCTCCTGGCGCACCGCAGCACCGGAAGGGAGACCACCTCTCACCCCTCCTGCTCGGCAATCATCTGGGACACATCACGGGTCTCAGATGATTGCCCGGCCAGTCACGGTGCGCAGTGCGGCTCGCGCATGCACAGTGGGTGCCCGGCTCTGAAGCCACAGATTGGCACCCACAGTTACAATGCCACAGAGAGGAGGGAGAGATGAGCGGGGCTTCGTTCCCCCGCATCGCAGGACCCTGGACAGGTAAGTGTCCAATTATTAATAGTCAGCAGCTGCAGTATTTGTAGCTGCTGACTTTTAATTTTTAATTTTTAATTTTTTTTATTTATAACCGGAACTCCGCTTTAACATTTTAAAATGTTAAAGCAGGTCAAATCCTATGGGTTAAATCATGATGTAAAAAAAAAAAAAGGACATATTCTAAGGTAGAAAAGTTCAGCACATTAATATAGCCTTTTTTGGAAATCTTTCAAAACAGGACATGGACATACATGACATGCATAATATTACAGATGCAGTATATTGGGAGAAGTCACTGAAAAGAGTGCTAATGACATATCAAAGGCATACCGCCCAACATTTTGAGACAAGAATGAGGGACACCTACTAGCAAATGTATGTAGGCGTAGGACATGACCTGGCCTCGCCCTCTTAAAGGGGAAATACCCCCCCCCCCCCGCAAAAAAAAAGGTTAATTAAATCCACAAGTGCATTTTTTTTACCACTACTTTTCCTTTATATTGGCTTTTAAAATTGATGCAGCAATTTAGAAATTGGATGAAAGGTTTAGCATTGGGAATCACTTTTTTAAAAGATAAAAAGTGCATTTTATATACAACTATATAGATCAGAACAAAATGAGGGACAAATGAGGAGGAAATAAGGACAGTGGGACATTGCTCCAAATCAGGGACAGTCCCTCCAAATCAGGGACAGGTGGGGGCTATGCAAAGGCAGTGTGAGAACGAAACTAGCACAGCATAGGACAGGGGTGCCCAACCAGTGGCATAGGACAGGGGTGACCAACCAGTGGCCCGGGGGCCACATGTGGCCCGCGGAGCCCTCTGATGTGGCCCGCAACCTCCTGCTCTGGGATGGAATAGAATAGAATAGAATAGAATACTGTTATTAAAGGTCGTTTTTTACTAAAAATCACAGTGTATTTATGGGCATATCTGTTCTGCAGTGGTTACTGGGGTGCTTTCAAACTGATCCGCAGGTGCAGAGCAGTTATAACTGCGGGTTACCGGCACTGAGCCATAGACTTCTGTTATTACCTGAGAGTTTGGTGAGCTTTTGGAAAGTGCACCAAACCTGCAGATTATAATAGAAGTCTATTGCAAAGTGCAGGAAAGTCAAAGGTACATTGCGTTTCACCCGCGGTGCGGGTAACCTTGGGCCCCTTTCACATGGTCAGTCTGACAGTCTGACCAATTTGACCCTCCATCACCTCTAAGTAGTGGCAGACATAAACCAACTTGCGTCCTACCTCCAATCCGATCCGCTACAAAAAAAAAAACAGACATGGGCATGCCATCCACCCGCTCCGCTCATTGTGGCCCGCGATCAATTATCAAGTCGCTTAAGTGGCCCTCACTCTTCAAAAGGTTGGGCACCCCTGGCATAGGACATGTAGATGGGTTATGTCAGATATGCTATCAATGTGGACATGTATACTAAAGATTCATATGACAAAATACCTCGCCTTGTTTGGTCCAAACAGTACATTTCCTCATTTAAAAGAGATACTATGGCAGTTCATCCATGAAATGTCTCTCGTAAAAGCGGCTGGCCTTTATGACAATGAACATGCCATCATCTTTGGAAGTGCTAAGTAACCTTTATTGGGGAATATGTAAGTGTCAGTAGACATAGCAAATGTGAGCCATGTAGAAGGGCAGCAGTGCTGCTGAAATGATACGATCCTCGGTTGTGCTTACTGAGTCAGTCTACCTAAAAATGAAATTAAAATGTATCATGTAGTGTTCACTGAGCTGCGCATTTCTTTTATCTACTATTAACAAAAACACATGTTACATCTTTGAGTTATCTATAAGTTACCAACAAATGAAAGATTTTTTAGACTATTTCTGTAAGCTTCTTGTTTTTTTTATTGTACGACTCTTTTTATAAGATTACGTGAATTACAGTATACTCTACACCAGGGGTCAGCAACCCGTAGATAGTGATCTACCAGTAGATCACGGAAGGTGACTGGTAGATCAAAGTCTGGGCTAGCTTACTCGCCATTCCAGAATGCAATAAAGACATACTACTTGTATAGTTGGAGCTGTAGTAGGGAGCAAGGGCCACTAAAAACCAATGCCTCTTCTGTAGTGCTGGCTCCTGTTCCATGTGGAGTGACACACGATCAGAATTCTCGTCGGAAAAAGCTCTGATGGTTTTTCCGTCGGAATTCCGACAGAATTTCGCTCAAACTGTCTTGCCTACACACGGTCACACCAAATTCCGACGGTCAATAACACTGCGACATACAACACGTTCGACTGCACTATAAAAGGAACGTTTAATGCTTCCGAGCATGCGTCAAATTGTTTCCGAGCATGCGTCAAAAAAGTGTCGGAATTGCATACACACGTTCGGAAAACCCGATAGAAAGGTTTTCCTAAATGCCGACAGAAAAAGACCGATGGGCATACACACGGTCGGAAAATCCGCTGAAAACGTCCCATCGGACTGTTTCCATCGGAAATTCCGGCCGTGTGCACGGCATTACACTGGCTAGCGGTCTCCAGGGTGTTGCCAGCAGCAGGAAAGGGTCACAATTGGCAGGCAGTAGCACCCACTAAAAGCAACAGCGGACTTACAGTAAATCCTGCTGGGGCATGTGTACACCTAGTGTGCTGCCTCAGCAGCTCAAGGGTGTAGGGATTGGGGGCGGTAAAACCTCCACTCCACCGCAGGGTTTTACCACCCCCAGTTTTCGCTGGGGTGGAACGCACGCTAAGATGTGGAGAAATTGTATCTCTGTTTCAGCTAAATATCGCTGTATATGCTGGTGCTAGCACACAAGCCCCTTAATATGTGAGTGAGCCCTTTTATGTCCTTACTGGTGTTTGATTTACAGTCAAGCATATTGCGCGCTATGTGATCTTTTTTTGTTTACATCGAGTCATATAGCCCTATAAATATAAAGAGTACTCTCCAAAAGGACTTGAGCCCATGAAGTATCCCCTTTTCATCTGGTGAGTCTGCAATTTCCTCACATGAGTGAACGTGAAGCACGGCTTGGTCAACTTAAGCCCCATACACACGGTCGGAAAATCCGACCACCAAATCCATCGGATTTGGTCCGACGGATTTTGTCCGACACTGGTGTTGCATACACACGGTCAGACAATGTTGTCGGAAAATCCGATCATTCTGAACGTGGTGACGTTTGTTGCCTACGATGGGACTACATAAAGGCTAGTAGCCAATAGCTTTGGTCTTGTAATGTGATCTGAGCATGCGTAGCACTTTGTCCATCGGAATTTGTGTGATCGGACTTTGTTGTCGGAATATTTATAGAGCAGGAGATAGAACTTTGTCCGTCGGACAATCCGATGGAAACTGTCCGATGGTGCCTAAACACGGTCGGAAATTTCCGACAACATTGTCCGATAGGACAGAATCCATCGGAAAATCCGACCGTGTGTATGGGGCTTAAGAGTACCTGTCACTATATGGTGTTTTGGTGTGTTTGTTTCACTTATATGAGGACTGTCCACTGTATGATATAAGTTTTATGTGTGGTCATATGTTATGCACTATATTCACAGGTCCAAAAGACATATGAGAGTTAGCGCCGACCTTTTATATGTTTAAATTGATTGTTAGGTGATATATTCACTTGTTGAAGGAGCAGCTTTTACTTAAATGTTCACTATATTTATGATTGTTTGGCACCACTTCTTGTTTATTTGAACTATAAAACTGTATGTATATGCCTAATACAAATTTATTGCTAAAGCAGTTTGGGGGAGAGATGGGAACCTATTAAAGAACAACTGTAAAAAGGTACAGTTGTTCTTACCAAAAAAATCCTAATTTTAAAAAGCTTGCTTAACCCGTTGCTGCCCACCTATGGCATAATAATCCTGGGGCCGGCATCTCGTCCCTCAGGGCGGCCGTCATATGACATCCACCTGGATCGCGCCCCTTGCCGCTTGCAGAGCGATCTGTCACCGGCTGTGTCCATGGGATACAGCCGATAACTGATGAATGTACCGGCCCACTGACTGTACCATACGACTGCTGTAGCTAATCACAGCAGGTCACATGACAGTTGTAAACAATGGATGGCTTCTTCTGCCTTTTTAAGCCATCCATTGTGTACAATTGTGTTGCTAGCTTTGATTGGTCAGAGTGATCACATGGTACAGACTGGGCCAAACACAGCCCATCTGTGCCATGTGATCATCTGTGGCCAATGATAGCTAATCACAACAAAACAAAACAAAACTGAATTAATCAATTTCATTCAATAAAATGCTTGCATATAGCAATTACATTTATTGCTATAAGCAAACATAATGTGTAAAAAAAAAAAAATCCTGATCACTTCCCCAGAGTAGTACAATGTCACTATGGTAGCATTATACTGCTCTGGTCAAAGTGTGTTAAAAAAAAAAAAAAATTGTAAACAAAATATTTTACCAGTAAGTGTCCCTGATCACCACCACACCAGTTATATGATGATGTTGTACTGCACTGGTGACAGTATGTAAAAAAAAAATTCAAAAGAATTATGACAATATATTAAAACCTCAAAAAAAACGCCATGCCTTTACAACTTGGACTGTCTACTTTCCAAAAAGGGGTCATTTGGGGGATATCTGTACTGTCCTGACATTTTTTGACAGAAATGAGATAGGCTGTCAGTACAATAGGATTGATTAATTTTCAGATATATACCATAGTGTAGCACCCACACTTTATTAAGTGTGTGCGCTATCAATGTAAATTTAGTTTTTCTCAGAACTGTAATGGAGTTATGGGGTTAATTGTACAGGATTTACTTTGGCATCAGTCTGGCTGGGCTGTACTGTACTGAGGTTCCACCTGGTCATAGGTGCAGTGAGGCACCTGTGACAGGCTGGGAACCAAGCCTGGTTGGACGTGTTAGGTACCAATCATTCCCGGAGCCAATCAGTGGGCGCGTCTGGCTCCGCTGTGTAGTCTGGGAAGGGGTATTTAAGGTGCTGAAGTCATGTGTCCGGGGTTCAGCTGCTGCTTTGATTCCTGGTTCTGGTCCGGGGTAGCCCCGTGAGGGGTCCCGGGCCCAGGAGTGTCTGTCTTCCCGCAAGCACGGTCGCTCTGACCAGCCCCAGAGGCCCTCATGGTCTGGGGTGGGGATCCGTCCGTTTCCGAGCCTCGGAACTGGTTAGTTCAAGGCCCAGTAACTGAAGGAGGATTCAAAGGCGTCCCGGTGTGCTCTCGGTATTGGAGGGACACGGCAACTCGTACAAGTGACCAGGGGAGGACTCTTCTGAGGAGGGCCAACAAGCTGGCTGCTCAGTAAGTGCCTGGGAGCTGAGTTGTATGGACACTAAAGAATCCACACTTCACACAGTATCGCCAAGAAGGCTGAGAGATCCAGGTACTGTGAGAAAGGTTCCTACTTATCTTCAGTTAGAATCTAGTCTGTGGCAGAGACTTTTCAAAGTTTCCGGATCACATGTACTAGATCTCTGGCTAGAGGTTTATCCAGCAGTGAAGCACCCAGCTGTGAGTGGCTACTCTCTGGGTTAATTAGAGACATTCAGTGGATGTCAGCAGTTCAAAGTGCCTGAGTTTTATCACCCGTGCCCTCTATTCCCACCTGAGACTGTGTTACTGTTGGATGTTACCCCTGCATAATAAAAACCTTGGAAAGGACTTTTATGTGTCAGCGTCTGAAGTCACTGGGTACCAACCCTGGGAACCCTTAGACAACAACCGACAAGCCACAAGGAGATAATTGGTAAGCCCAGAAAAGTCAAGGCCGCCCCTAGGGGTTATGGCCGCTACAATAGTTTGTGGTTGATATAACTTTCCTACAGCCTAAATAATATACACTGATTTGGGCTATTTTCACCAAAACAATGTAGTAGAATAGAATTTGGCCTAAATTTTGGAAGAGCGATTATTTATTTGCAAAATTTTATAACAGAAATGAAAAAAACTTGTTTTTTAAAAAACAAATTCAGGCTTTTTTCATTTATTTAGCAAAAAAATGGAAAACCCAGGGGTGATTAAATACCACAAAAAAACAAAAAAACTCTATTTGTGTGAACAAAATGATAAAAATTTTTGTTTGGGTACAGTGTTGCACGCCCACGCAATTGTCATTGAAAGTGTGACAGCGCTGAAAGCTGAAAATTGGCCGTGGCAGGAAAGGGGTAAATGTGTCCTGTATTGAAGTGATTAAGGAGACAGCCAGCCATCCTTTTTAAGTAGTGGCATCATACCCAGACTGGGGCTGTATATCACTTTAAGAGCTTGATGAAATCTACTCAAACCTTGGTGAAAGATTGAAAAGGTTTTCCGCACATGCTGCTCTGAGGACCGGCATTTACAAGCTGTAGACTGGATAAGCTAAAATGGAAATGAGCAGAAGAAGCTAGAGACAAAAATTTATAGAGAACATCAGCCTCCTATAGCAATAGTGAAACACCCTGTGGATAAACTCAGCATTTTACATCTGTTCAGACTTGTCACACTTGGATGACATTATGCCGAGTATGGTAGTGTCTCCACAGCTTGTTTTTAATACTCTCTATCATCATCTTTTTTCAAATGTTGAGCGCAGAAAAATGATTCCAATGGTCTGTAGACACGGAATATAACAAAAATGTTTATGTTATTACAAGAAAAATGAAAATCCTGTTGGGGTAGGGATTGGTTACATCCCAAACAAGTTTTATTACTTTCTTTGCTTAAAAAGTACAGGAACATACAGGGGATTTGTATTACTTCAATCACTACGTTAACGTAATCACTAGTAATTCATTTTGCCCAATTGCTCAGTAATGCCGGGTACACACAATAGGATTTTCCGACAACAAAATCCATGGGATTTTTTCAGACGGCTCAAACTTGTCTTGCATACACACGGTCTCAACTTGCGCGCTTACAACTTATCCAAAACACGGCGGCAAGGCTGATAACAGGGAAAAAACGTGGGAATCCATCTCCCCTTCCCTGAGGAGCCTACATTGGCTAACCGTAAAGAATCGGGTCATTTTCAAGACCCTCTGCCTCACCCACAAATGCACCCACGGAGACGCGCCTCAATACCTTCTCGAGAAAATAAAACGCTACACACCCAATCGCAGTCTTCGATCGTCCGACCAAAACCTCCTCCTCATCCCCAAGTGCCGCTACAAATCGAAAGGGGAACGAAGATTCGCTGTCCAAGGACCACGGCTATGGAATGCACTACCAACCTACATCCGCATGGAAGAAAACCATCAGGTCTTCAGGAAAAAACTCAAGACCCACCTCTTCTAAGAAGCTTGACAACAAAGCACTAATTACAGCGCCTTGAGGCGATTCGGTTCACATTGTAGCGCTATACAAATTATTCATTCCTTCATTCATTCATTCACGGTCACACAAAGCTGGTCGGAAATTCCAAACATCAAGAACGCGGTGACGTACAACACGTACGTCGAGCCGAGAAAAATAAAGTTCAATAGCCAGTGTGGCTCTTCTGCTTGATTCCGAGCATGCGTGGCACTTTGTGCGTCGGAATTGTGTACACACGATCGTGATTTCCGACAAAGGATTTTGTTGTCTGAAAATTTGAGAACCAGATCTCAAATTTTGTGTGATGGAAATTACGTTGGAAAATGTGTGAGGGAGCCTACACACGGTCGGAATTTCCGACAACAAGGTCCTATCACACATTTTCCATCGGAAAATCCTATCGTGTGTACGGGGCATAACTGTAAATCACTACATAGAAGCAACAGATAGCATCTAATATTGGTGTGAGCTACACAAGATTGTAGTAACGATTACTCGCACATAATCACTAGGGATAAGCATGACATTTAGTTGATCTTAGATTTGTTGCAAAAAAATTATCATGTTTCCATTAACCACTTAAGGAACGCAAGGATTTGTCCCCTAAATGACCAAGCCATTTTTTGCGATACGGCACTGCTTCGCTTTAACTGACAATTGCGCACCGTGCGACGCTTTACCCAAACAAAATTTACGTCCTTTTTTTCCCACAAATAGAGCTTTCTTTTGGTGGTATTTGATCACTTCTGTGTTTTTTATTTTTTGCGCTATAAACAAACAAAGAGCGACAATTTTGAAAAAAAAAATATAAAGAAAAAAATGTCTTCATTGGTTTAGGCCGATATATATTCTTCTACATATTATTGGTAAAAGAAAGAAAAAAAATCTGCGATTTTTAGCAGGACTTGTGACATTGCGGTGGACAAATCTGACCCCAAATGACACTTTTGGGGACCAGTGACAATATTACATTCATCAGTGCTAAAAAAATGCACTGATAAATGTATAAATGACACTGGCAGGGAAGGGGTTAACACCAGGGAGCGATCAAGGGGTTAACTGTGTCCCCTGGGTGTGTTCTAACTGTAGGGGGGATGGGCTGCCAGGGACATGACAGAGATCACTGTTCCCAATGATTAGGAATAGTAGATCTCTGTCATGTCCCCTGTCAGAACGGGGATCTGCCTTATTTACAAAGGCAGATCCCTGTTCTGCCTCTGTACTAGGCGATCGCGGGTCGCCGGTGGACATCGAGTCCGCCCGACCCGCAGGCACGCTCCCACAGAGTGCAGCGCGCCTGCCCACAACTGCACCTGCGCGAGCTGTCATACAGCTATTGCGATTCGCTCAGGAGAGCCAACCTGCTGCCATATAATGACAGTGGCTGGTCAGCAAGAAGTTAAGCTAATCTATCATCTACATCCAAACTCCTGATTGATCCTAATTGCTTATCCTAATATGTAGCAAATTGCCAACTGCAAGGTCTGTAGATTTGAGGAGTGACGCTATCTGAAGCCTCAGTGTGGCTTCTCAGTGTGGCTTCTTATCCATATATAGCACACTCATGAATCATTTAACATTAGAACTCCCTATGGGAAAGAGAACCTTCATCTGAGCATCACCCCGCTCTGCAGTGCTCCAAGCTCCACACTGAGGCTTCGGATAGCGTCACTCCTCATATCTACAGACCTTGTAGTTGGTAATTTGCTACGTATGGCTCCCTGTGCTCACACATTATAATCGACTATGACTGCATATACTCTTATAAAATACCCCTGACGAAGGTGCTTAAACTAGAAACGCGTCGGTTACCGGAGACCACTCTGTACCGAAGAGTAAAAATACATTTTTCATGTCATGCAAATCATGTAACCTGTTGTGTTTTTTGTCTTTTCTTTTTTGATTTTGTAATATGTATATTCTCTGATATGTCTTTTTTAAACAAATGATAATTTCACGATCGAACGATTTTATATATATATATATATATATATATATATATATATATACAATACATTTATTTTCTAATCTACCCATGTGTAGTTGTTGCCTACAAAGTCCCAACGAAGGGGAGTTTTTCTTTTCTTGTGTTATTAGAGAGGTATTTTGGGACCGGGAATTTTCGGAGGCCCTGAAGTGATATTCGGGTGGGATAAGGGCCTCCATTCCTGACTACAGGGACTCCAGCACACACCGGGTTAAGAGCCACAGGAAGCAGTATTAGGTGTGATGGTGTGTGAATAGGAGTGGAGAGAGACACCTGTTTGGAGTGCTGCATGTTGGATGGAAGCTGCCAGATAGCCAGGCTGGGTGCCAAACCTTGGGTAAAGTCCCATCAATGAACTGTGTATTTTCCCCTTTTTTTTTTTTCTTTTACAAATGTTTTATTGAAAGAATACATAACAGGCGATGACAAGTATATAACAGAGGCATCGTGACATATAGTAAAAAAGACACAAAAAAAAAGGGGAAGGAAGTCCCAACAGTGGGACCTTGCATACATAACGTAATATATGGCAAAATAAGGTGGACAGTATGTAGTGACTATTTCCAATACAGTTACAATTAAGAGTCCATTAACGAACCTAAAATAGTCATTTATGTGTTTCCTTAGCACATGGCTACTTTGTCAGTCGTACTGTACTGTATGATGAGTGTCGATGATAGCCCGGCTCCATATAATCGGGAGTCTTGGGGGCAAGTATGCAAGGAAAGGTAAAGGGTAGATAGTCTGCGAGTCCCGAGTGGAAAAGTGGACTTGCAGAGAGAAGAAAGTAAGGAAAGGAGACAGAGAGGGAAAAAAGTTCCATTCGTGAGGGGGGTGCATCCAGAAACCAGTTATATTGAGAGTAGCTGGGTATCGAATCTAGAGGGCTGATGGTATGCTATCCAGGGGCGCCAAACATTGAGGAATTTATCATGAGTATCAGAGGTGAAGGATGATAGCTTTTCATTTATCATGATATCGTTCATGCGGTTTTTAACTGCCTCAAAGCTGAGTGCAGGAGTTTTCCAGGCTTTTGCGATGGTCAATTTGGTGGCACTAAAAAGGTGCTGAGCCAGTTGTCGTTCTGAACGGAAAAGTTCAGGAATGGGCTTACATAGGAGGGCTTCATAGGGATCTCTTTTGAGATTAGAGTGGAGCATATTACGTAAAAGCGTGTAGACCCTGACCCATAGTCTGCAAACCTTAGGGCATGTCCACCAAATGTGGGCCATCGTGCCCTCCAGTGCACATCCTCGGAAACAATTAGGAGAGTAAGAAGTGATGAAGCGGGCTATCTTGGTCGGTGTGTAATACCACCTGTAGAAAACTTTATAGGCATTCTCCAGGATGAGCACATTTTTGGAGCTTTTTGTAAGGGTTAGCGTCATGCTCTGCCAATCTTCAGGATCTAAACTTCTAGCCAAGTCTTTCTCCCACTGAAGGTGATATGTTCTCACTGGGGGTTTCTTAGAGGTGATAATAGAGGAGTAAATTAAGGATATTAATCCAGAGGCGTGGGGTCGGGCCCTGCAAATAGCTTCGAAAGGGGTCAGGGTATATGGAGTTGATTGAGCCTTTATAAGGTCTTGTAGAAAATGTCGTATTTGAAGGTAACTGTAGTGTTCTCTCAATGGGATATCATGGGATGATCTCAGGGCTTCAAACGAGAGGATTCTCATTGGGGTGAACAAAGAATGAACATCTGTAAATCCATTCTCTGCCCACCAGGAGAATTGCCTAGGATTTTCACAGCTGGGGGGGAATATTGGGCAGTGAGTAAGACGCAGTAATGGTAGATGGGGAGATAGTAGTCCTGCAGAATATTTGAGGGAATCCCATATGCGGAGGGAATGGGACAAACATGGGCCTAACCCTCGTGGGCGGTTCTGAGGAGGCAGCCATGGTATTGAAGGGATAGGGACAGGGTGGGAATCAACTAGGTCCATTGTGGCCCATAGGGGCATTTGATAAGTATCGTGAAGATGGGCCAGAGGGGCGATGTTAGCTGCTGAGTAATAGGCCTGGAGGTTAGGAACTGAGAAGCCCCCGTTGATCCGTTTGGCGTATAGTATTTGTTTGTTAATCCGAGGTCGTGTGGAACCCCATATGAATTTTAGCAGTTTCCTTTGGTGGATTCTCAGGATATGAGACGGAACAGGGACCGGTAACACTCGGAAAAGATAGAGCAGCTTTGGAAGGTAAGTCATTCGGATAGCAGAGATTCTGCCAAACCAGGAGAGCGGGAGATGGGACCAGGAAGATAGGGAATCGGTCAGCTTCCGGAAGAGGGGGGGGAAGTTGGCCTGGTATAGGCCGTCGTATTTAGGTGTGAGGCGTATTCCGAGGTATGGGAGCGAGGGAAGCCATTGGAACGGAAAATTTGCTTTTAAGGAGGCAAGTTCTGATGTGGGAAGATTCACAGACATTGCCTTTGACTTTGTGGGATTGACTCTTAAGCCTGAAAGAGAGGCAAAAGAGTCCAAGAGGGAGAATAGATTCGGTAAGGAAATTCTGGGCGACGTCAACGTCAATAAAATGTCGTCTGCAAATAGAGAAATCTTGTGGTCAGAACCAGCAACCGAAATGCCTCTAATATCTGGATGCGAACGAATTGCCTCCGCCAGTGGCTCCATGGCTAGAACAAATAGTAGGGGCGAAAGTGGGCAACCCTGCCGAGTGCCCCTCCGAATAGGAAAAATAGGGGATTCAAACCCATAATATTTGACTTTAGCTTGAGGGGCATCGTACAGTGCTGCCAACCATTGCAGAAACGAAGGGCCAAAACCGTAGTGACGGAGTACCGACATAAGGTATGGCCAGGACAAGGTGTCAAAGGCTTTGTTCACATCCAGAGACAAGAGCATTGTTTCCAAAGAGCGGTTCTGGGCTAGGTGTTGTAACTGAATAATTCTTCTAATGGCGTCCCCTGCTTGTCTAAGTGGAATAAAGCCAACCTGGTCTTTTTTGATTAAGCGGGGGAGAAAGGAATTTAACCTATTTGCCAGGATTTTGGTGAGGATCTTCATATCGATATTGATCAACGATATGGGCCGGAAATTGGCCCAGGAGGAATGGTCACGGTCTGGTTTTGGTATCATCACTATATTTGCTGTCAAGAGGTCAGGTGACAATGCCTGACCTTTCTTAACTGCATTCAACATATTCGTCAGAGGAGTGGCCACCACGTCTGCTAATTTCCTGTAATAAAGGGCCGTAAATCCGTCGGGGCCAGGCCTCTTACCTGTCTTTAGTTCCCTGATACATTGGAGTACTTCGGATTTCTGGATGTCTCGGTCCATCATATCTACGTGTGTCTGAGATAAGGTCGGAAGGGAAATGTGCTGCAAAAAGTCAACCCTATCCCTTTCAGTTGTGAGGTCCTGGGCAGAGTAAAGTTTAGCGAGTCTAAAACGAAACTCATCTAATATGCGGGTCGGGTTACTAGTGAGTATGTTCTGTCGGGTGCGCAGGGTGATAGGGGAGGGTTTGGAATTGAAAGTTCGCAGTCGCCTGGCCAGCATCGCATTAGGTTTGTTTGCTTTGGTGTACCAGTGCTGTCGGGACCAGCGTAAGACCCGTTCCGCTTGGTCGGTGAGGCAAAGGTCTAGTTCTGTGCGAGCCTGGTCAAGGAGTCTCCGATTTTTCAATGTGGGGTATTGCTTAAAAATTGCAGAGGTGGACTCCAATCGAGATTCCAAGGTAGCTTGCAATTTTTCCCTTTCTTTTTTACGTCTTGAAGCTATCTGTATAATGTGCCCCCTAAGGACGGCCTTATAAGCTTCCCAGAGAGTCACCGGGGAGGAGACCGAGGTGGTGTTAAGACGGAAGTATTCCGCTGAAGCTTTCAAGAGGTCCTCCCTGACATCTAGTAGTGATAGAAGTTAGTCGTTCATTATCCATGAGGACTGTCGGGGACTCTGTATTAATGACCGGCAGACCACCAAAAGGGGGTCATGATCCGTCCAGGGGGCCGCAAGGATGGAGACTGAATCTATCAATGGGAGATGTTTTCTGAGCATAAACACATGATCTATTCTGGAATGGGAGTGGTGTGGGTGGGAATAGTAAGTGAAGTCTCTGCCTGATGAATGGAATTCTCTCCAAAGATCTACCAGATCGTGGGAGTGTAAGGAGTGGGAGAAAGCCTTTGCTGAAGGAGTGGGAGCCTGACGTTCCGAGGGGTATCTATCTAATACTGGGTCCAGGGCGACATTGGAGTCCCCCGCCATTAGCAGAGTCCCCCGTTGGTGGACAGCCAAGAGAGAGCAGACATGGGTCAGAAAGGGCCCAGGGTTAGAATTAGGTGCATAGTATGTCATTATGGTTACCTCCACGTCATGAATATTACCAACTAGCAGAAGGTATCTGCCATCTGGGTCAGCTATTTGTTTGGTGCAGTTAAAGGGGACCGACTTACGGAAAGCTATCAATACGCCTCTTTGTTTGGTCGGCCCATTAGCTAAAAATACCTGGGGGTATTGGGCATCAAAGTATTTGGGGCTGGAGGTGGAGGAGAAGTGGGTTTCCTGCAGACAGGCTATGTGTATACTTTGTTGCTTAAGGTATCTAAATATTTTCACTCTTTTGTGTGGGGAGTTCATACCTTGTACATTTAAGGACAGCCAACGTAGCGTCATGGTGGGGGGATAAAAAATTGTGCCAATGTGGTTCTGGATGCAGTCCTCAGGAACTCTGGAGGAAAGGATGAGAAAAGAAGGGGAGGAGGAAAAAGGAAAAAGTAGCAGAGTAAGGGAAGAGAGAGTAGCACGGCAGAGCCGAAGACAGATCGGCTTTGTAAATACACACCTAACATCGTTAGTGCAAGTAGTTGTGGGTCCGGAGGCCCACCAGTGGGTCGGAAGTTGACCGGGACCATAGTCTCAGGCAAGTGCCGACATTGTGGGGGCGCAGTGGTCCACCGGACCTCCTCGGCCTGAATAACCAATAAACTATAGTACAAAATTGCATAAGAAATGAGCACATGGTAATGCGTTAAACATTAATCACAAACTTTGGAAAGAGAACAATATTATCTAGATATAGTCTAGAAGTAAGTGAGGACCACACCGGATCCAGCTTGGGGTCCAGCGAGGTCCTCGGGGTACCAGGGACCTGAAAAAAAGGGCAAATATGCCAGTTGTTTCCTTGTCTGCAGTAAGCAACTGATAAAAAGACAAATAAAGCATATAAAAAAAAAAAAAATAAAAAAATAAAAATAAAAATAAGAACAACACAAAAAGGAAGGATCATGGCTAGCAAGACCCGTAGTCAACCGTGGGCACGAGTGAAACCACACTGATGAACCTTAGGGGGTGAGGGTAAGCCCGACAGCCGCAGGGGCTGCGGGCTATACCCCCCCTTGCTGTAGGTAAAAAAAGGGGGTTAACTGTGGTCGGATCGCGTGCCCGCCACTAATTTACTGTTCACAGGCCGTCTCTCCCCTCGGCTGCCATCAATCTGTCTGGGCAGCCCAGGGTGATAGACCCGCAAATGAACCATTCAGTCTTGCTATGTCATAAAAAAAAAAAAAAAAAAAAAAAAAATGATATAAAATATAAGATATTAGACCAGTTATGGCTTGGGCTGTGGAGTAAATCAGGAAACAACTTATAGCAGTTTGGTACCAATGGTGCGGCTCCGGAGAGCCTCCTCAGGTGTCAGGTCCAAGGTGAAGTAGTGACCCCAAGCATCCGGAAGTTCGTTTCTTCACCCATTGGAGGCGTCCTGGAAGCGTTGCTCTTGGAGTGAACGAAGGGCCTGGGATCTTTGCTGGGAGGCCTGCGAGGGCTTGCGGAGAGACTGGGACATCTGCGGGCGAGAAGACGATGAAGAGGGACCCTCCGAGGGTGGAGGCAAATCCAGGTGGAGATCCTGGAAGTGACGCTTCAAATCAGGGAGGGAGGAGGCCTGGACATGACGGCCCTGGTAAGAAAAGGAAAGTTTAAAGGGGAACCCCCACCTGTATTTGATACCGTTGGTTTGCAGGATTTGGAGGTAGGGTTTCAGGGTTCTCCTTTTTGCAATTGTGACTGGGGAGAGATCCGCAAACAGTTGCAGGGAGTGGTTTTGGAAGGAGATTTTAGGAATTTCTCTGGCTGCTTGCAGGAGCCGTTCCTTGGTGCGATAGAAATGGAATTTTATGATGACATCTCTGGGGGGTCCTTCAGAGGGTTTAGGTACCAGGGATCTATGGATACGGTCAAATTCAAGCCGTTCCAGCGGGATCTCAGGGGCCAGTTCCTGAAAAAAAGCAGTGGCTGTGCCTTGCAAATCTGTGATTGTTTCAGGTAACCCACGGATCCTGAGGTTGTCCCTGCGGGCCCTATTCTCAGAATCCTCTAATTTGTCTCTCAGGCTTTCCAGTTCAGCGTTTAGTTTGTCTACCTCCTCTTCATGCCCCTCTAGGACTGTAGTAGTTAAGTCCATACGCTGCTCTAGCTGGTTTGTGCGGTGGCCTAGCTCTTTAAGGCCTCGCATGAGATCAGAAGAAAGCTTGCGGGAGGCTGTAGAGATCTCATCTCTAACTATTGTGCGGAATTTTGCCAGCATTGTGTCATCACATTGTTCAGGGCTTACCAGGTCCGAGGGGTATTGCTGCAGGCTGTCTGCTGAGGAAGCTGGAGGAGATGCTGAGAGCCTCGTGGTATCGTCTGGCTCCGGAGGTTCGGGCGCCATCTTGCTCCTCCTGGGTGCAGGGGCTGCGGCTGCTGTAGAGGCCCTTTTAGTGTATTTGGGCTTCTTTTGGTGGGATTTGTGCATGCCCGCGGGTGCCCGGCGGTGTCCGCAGTCCGCGGGTATAAATAGTTTGTGGCTGCAGTGAGGATGTGCCTTGTTAGCCGAGGTGTTAGCGGCCGGTGGCGCGGAGCGCAGGGATTAAGCAGCCATCTCCCGCGATCGCGCGCATGCGCCCTCCCCTTTTTTTTTTTTGATGCTGTTTTTGTGCTGAAGACAAGTGGACTTTTGCGTTGTATTTTGTTTTGCTGCTGGAAGCATTTCTTTGTGTTTTTTGCCTGAAGAAAAATAAACACTTTTTGTTTAAAATTTTAACGACTTTGCACTTGGTCCCGTGAAGATATAACCCCCAAACTTTACAATACTCATAAACATATACAGTGGAACCTCAGATTACGAGCGTAATCCGTTCCAGGAGAATGCTCGTAATCCAAAGTACTCGCATATCAAAGCAAGTTTCCCCATTGAAGTCAATGGAAACTAAAATAATTAGTTCCGCATTGACTTCAATGGCATGCAATACCGCATGTGGCCAGATCCGGGGGGGGGGAGCCGGAGAGCTTTGGAAACGGTCAAAAAGGCCCGAGGACACCTCGGCTGACCCCGGCAAACCTTCGTTCCCGAGATTTGCCGAGGTCAGCGGAGCTGTCCTCGGGCCTTTCCGTGCATTTCCGAACGGCGCTGATCGGCGATGTTCGGCTCCGTCACCCCCCATCTCAGGCCAAACGTGGTACTGCACACTCGCGAACCGAGTTATGATTTTTAAAAATACAGTGCTCGTATTGCGAAACGCTCGTTAATCGCGTTACTCGCAATCCGAGGTTCCACTGTATCTTGTAAAGCAGACCACAAGTATGTGAAGCAGGGTGCAAAAACATTATCTCTTTAGTAAAACATGCAAGTGTCATAAAGTTCAATGTAGATTCCACATCCTGGTGTCCCTCCACCACTTCAATTGGACAGCCCCTCGCCAGCTAATATTGCTTCTCTTTGGGAAAATATCAGCAAAGAAAGCATGCTGAATTCCTGCGATCCTAGGCAGCTGCTTCTCAACCAGCAGATTCCCTCCACCTTCTCACACTCCATAATATTCCCATCAAAGATCACAGGAAAATAAAACAATACATGGCATAGTACTGCTAAAGCCAGTTATATTGCGGCAATGTGGCTCGATCCCTCAAATCGCCGTAGGTGTACGTCGGCTCGTACACAGCGATTTGTGGGAGCACTTCCATTGGCCAGCAGGGGAGCCAATCAGCGGGTCCAGCGGACTCGATGTCTGTCGGCGACCCGCGATCGTTCCCCTGCATTGACAGAACGGGGATCTACTTGTGTAAACAAGGAACATTTCCATTCTGACAGGGGAGATGACACAAATTCTGTCTTTCTGCTAAGCAGGAAGATGGATCTGTGTGTTTCCCCAGTCACACAGCCCCCCATACAGTTAAAACACTCACTGAGGGAACACATTTAACCCCTTGATCACCCCTGATGTTAACCCCTTCCCTGCCAGTGTCATTAGTACAACAACAGTGCATTTTAGCACTGATTACTGTAATAATGTCACTGGTTTCCAAAAAAGTGTTAAAAAATGTCAGTTAGGTGTGCGATCCGTCCACTGCAATGTCGCAGTCTCGCTAAAAATCACTAACCACTGCCATTACTAGTAAAAAATAAATAAATAATAAAAATACCATAAATCTATCCTCTATTTTGTAGATGATATAAATTTTGCCCAAACCAATCAATATACATTTATTGCGATTTTTTTTTTACCAAAAATATGTAGAATACATATTGGCCAAAACTGATGAATAAATTTGTTTTTTTACATTTATTTTTGGAATTTTTTTCATAGTAGAAAGTAATACTTTTTTTTTTTTTTTTTTTAAATTGTCGCTCTTTTTTTGTTTATAGCGCAAAAAAAAAAAAAAAAAAAAAAAAACGCAGAGGTGATCAAATGCCACCAAAAGAAAGCTCTATTTGTGGGAAAATGCACAGTGGTGTAGTGGTTAGCACTCTCACCCAGCAGTAAAAAGGGTCGCTGGTTCGAATTCCAACCACGACACTACCTGCCTGGAGTTTGCATGTTCTCCCTGTGCCTGCGTGGGTTTCCTCCGGGTACTCCAGTTTCCTGCCACACTCGAAAGACATGCTGGTAGTTACATAGTAAGGTTGAATAAAGGCACCAGTCCATCCAGTTCAGCCTGAGTGAGTGTGGGTGTGTGTCTACAATTGTCCCTATCCCTGTACATTGTACATAGCACACTCACAGGTCCCTAACCTCAAGGAGCCCACAATTTCCAGGTCCCCATTCATATACTAGGGCCAATTTTGGACAGAAGCCAATTAACCTTCCAGTAGGTAGGTTAATTGGCTTCTGTCTAAATTGGCCCTAATATATGAATGTGTGTTGGGACCTTAGATTGTAAGCTTCTTGAGGGTAGGGACTGATGTGAATGTACAATGTATATGTAAATCGATGCATAAATTGATGGTGCTATATAAGTACCTTAACCACTTCAATACCTTAGGGCGTCATATGACATCCTTGAATTTGTGAGGGGATATCTGAATGATGCCTGCAGCTACAGGCATCATTCAGATATCATTCTTTCCAGCCAGTGATTCTGTGCATGATAAGAATGATCATAGCGGCAGTTCCGTTGCTTGATCGTTCTTATAGGCGACAGTAGGGGACGTCCCCCCCTCTCCCGCCACCATCCGGTGCTTATCCAGGCTCTTCCGTGCCATTGGGGGCCCAGAGAAAGAATCGTCCGGCGCCGGATGACGCCGATAGAGACTTCCGGTCACCAAATGGTCACCAGTCATATATCTCTATGACCGTCGGAGGCCTGGGCACGACGTTATGACGGAAGTAAACAAAGCTGCGATCGCGGCTGTCAGCATGAGATTGGTGAATTTTTTTTCTCAATCTCATGCTTTCTAGCCTGGAGGAGAGATGTGGGGTCTTATTGACCCCACATCTCACCATAAAGAGGACCTGTCACAATAGATTCCTATTACAAGGGATGTTTACATTCCTTGTAATAGGATTAAAAGTGATAAAAAAAAAATATGTAAAAAAAAGTGTAAAAATAAAAAAATTTATGCCCCAGTCCCCGGTAGCTGTAAGCTGTAACATGTAAGTCCTGCCCACATATGTAAACGCCGTTCAAACCACACATGTGAGCCATCGCCGCGTGCGTTAGAGCCTGTGCAACAATTCTAGCACTAGACCTCCTCTGTAACTCTAAACTGGTAACCTGTAAATGTTCAAAGCGTCGCCTATGGAGATTTTTAAGTACGGAAGTTTGGCGCCATTCCATGAGTGTGCACAATTTTAAAGCATGACAAGTTAGGTATCTATTTACTCGGCGTAACATCATCTTTCACATTATATTCAAAAAAATCGGGCTAACTTTACTGCTTGCGCAAATACCGTGCAAGATAGTGCAATGACCACCATTTTATTCCCTAGGGTGTCTGCTAAAAAAACATATATAATGTTTGGGGGTTCTGAGTAATTTTCTAGCACAATAAATTATGATTTTTACATGTAGGAGAGAAGTGCCAGAATAAGCCTGGTATTGAAGTGGTTAAATAATAATAATAAAAAAAGGACATACATTTTGTTTGGGTACAGCGCCGCACGACCACGCAATTGTTAGTTAAAGTGACACACTGCCGTATCGCAAAAAATGGCCTCGTCAGTAAGTCCTTCTAGGGCTGAAGTGGTTAAAAAACAAATTTACTCCAAAACATAATTCTTGCAAAAGGATCACATCATGTGAAGCTACTACTATATGTGGTCCTACTGAAATCTCATCTATCCACTGCTGGCAATGCTAAAGCCAGCTGCAGTGCCTGTCAGCAGCATGCCTCCCAGTTATCTTGTAAGGGAGCTAAGCCATCCTCTTGAGAAAGTCATACTAATGATGAAATGTGTCGAGGGTTGGGACTAGCGCTGATCACATGTGGACTTATTAGCAGGCACACTGGAGTTTATTTACTAAAACTGGAGTGTGCAAAATCTGGTGCAACGGAGCATGGTAGCCAATCAGCTTCTAACTTCAGCTTGTTCAATTAAGCTTTGACAAAAAAAAAAAAACCTGGAAGCTGATTGGTTTTCTATGCAGAGCTGCACCAGATTTTGCACTCTCTAGTTTTAGTAAATGAACACTATGTACATGAATAGGCATTTGCTTACACATATTAAATACTTGTTCATTAGGTTAAATAAAAGTAAACCTAAAAAGTAAAAAATATAAATTTTTTGGCCTTTCCCTATAGTTCATTTATTTTGCTGCTGTTTGTAGACAAAATAAATGAAGTCCAAATACTATTTTGAAAAGTTAAAAAGGGCAAAAGTTGGCATTTTTTCTCTTGCATTTGTCTTATAAAACCTCAAACATCAATCAAATACACTAAAACATTAGAAAACCACAAGAAAAAAAAAGACACATTTTTGGAATATTTAGCCAAATGTTCACGAGAATCCATGCTCTGGAAAACGGTTATTTTTCTCAAAGTTATTTTTACTCCTTTTTTACACCTATTCTCTAAAATGTCTAAATACAAACATGTTGTCATTCACACTAAGCACACAAATCAAATACTCATTAAAGCGGTATTAGACCCAAAACAAAAAGCTTACCAATCATTAGATGTGGTGGGTGTATTGCTTTTCTTTTTTTAGGCTTTTTCCCTCTGTTTTCAACTGGTGATCTGGCCAGTAACACACCTCCTGAATTAGCAAGACACAGCTCTGCAGGAATGAGCACAAAGGGCACAGTAGACTATAGCATTGTCGGTCTAGGGGGAAGGGAGTGTTAGATGTACTATGCACTAAGAAATTTAAGCTAAACTCCAGCTCACACTTTATAATGAATTACAGCAAACATTTTTTTGATATAAAGATTTTAAATGAATAAATAAAAGTTGATCACGATAAGCACCCCTGCTAGTTTTAAATGGTCTGATTCATCCCTATAAATTGATACATCTGAAAGAGAACTTGTCCTTTTGATAAATAAACTTTCTGCCTGGATCACCAAATGCAAACAGAAAAAAAGAAAGCCTAAAAAAAAGAAAACCAATGCAGTCATGATATCTAATGTAGCGGGGTCGTACCCCTTTTAGGGGAAGAGACTACATCCCCCATGATTCCCCAGGCTCCCGGGCTGCTTGTTTCCGCCCGAGAGGCTGCTGGGGGAGGTGATAAAAAGGAGGAGGAGAGACCGCCTCTTCCTCTTCTGATGCCGCGTCTGACTGGGACGCCTCTTCTGACTGAGCTGGTGACGCGGAGACTGGTTCCTGAGGAGACACCTGTGCGGACCGGATCTGCTGAAGGCCTGAAGCCTGGGCCTTGCAGCAGATGGAGTGAGACTCTCATCCCTCAGAGTCAGCAGCAGCGGAGCGGAGACTCTTCCCTACAGTCGGTCGGTCGGGGCTGAGGACCGGAGCGCAGGGGCTGTGACTGAGGAGACCGGAGCCGCCATTGGAGGGACCGGAGCTGAGGACGGTACCCCAGGATTGGTGAGAGAGCTGAAAGGCTCATCCTGCATTGATACACACACTTTCATGCCTATTGAACTGCCAAGGCACAATTTACCTCAGAGCAGCAGATGTTACTTTTTGTGGATTACAAGTATACCATTTAAAGCTACATGTGCACCACCTCTACAGATCTATTGCCGGTGAAGAATACTGTACTTATTCAAGGACTGAGCTCTATTGCTAGGGATCAGGCCTGGTCCGTTAGGTAGGCGCAGATAGATTTATTGCACCTCAGGGGTGCATAGCAGACGGTTGCTACATTTGGCGCTCCGTTCCCCATTGCTAGTTTGATACATATGTGTGTACATGTTAAAGTGCATATTGCAGGGACCTGCTAAAGTATTGTAAGTCATATGTTTAAATGCATGTTGCTATTTCTTTTCCTTACTGACAAAGTAAAGCCAGTTATTCTTATTTCAGCAGTCTGCTTGTGAGTTCATACCCATTACACTTAGAGTATAAGTGATGTTTATATGTGCATAGATACATACCCCTTGACTAACTGTGCCAGAGCGGGTAGAGCAAATTGCCGGGGGTTGGTGGAGCTGTACTCAGGGACCCAAAACAAATCAGCGGCCCTCTTAACTGGGGTATCGCTACACGTGGGGGGTCGTAATCCGGGATCCTGAGTCAGCGGGAAAAGCCGCCAGAAGGTACCGGCATGGACCCGATAGAAGTGGGACGGTGGTCCGCAACATGGGCCACCGATCCAGCCGCAGCAGCAGTCATTGAACTGCCAGGGATATGGCAGAGAGAGGCAGTCAAGCAGCTCATAATGTCCCTATCCCCGTGCCACAAGTCATGGATAATGGACATGAGAAATGATGCTGGGTACACATACGCCTTAATAGAATGGAAGGAAGAGACTCCAGAGCAGTTCAGGAGCCAAAGCATACAAGCACCGAATGGTCAGGCCTACCAAGTGCTGCATGCGCTGCCGCGGAAGGGAGACTACTCTCCTATGAAAACCATGCTATCCCCCAAGCAGGAAGAGCAGAAGGGCGCGGAAAGACCCGCACAGACTACTCTTAGTGCAGAACTGTGTGCTGTCCTAGGGGAAATTGTGACTCAGTGCAGAAGAGACCCCGGGGACTACCCAATGTCGGGATACAGGAAACTCCGGATGTTCTCAGGGAGGACACCTGTACCCTCGGGAGAAGAGGGATTTGAAGAGTGGTTAGATGGTGCCACGCTAGAGAAAGAGATAGAGATAGAAAGAGAAAAAGATTTAAGAGAGAGAAGAGAAGAAGAAATAGAGAAAGAAAGAAAGTAGTAAAGGAAAAGAAACAGAAGAATTAAGAGTAGAAACAGAAGAAAAGAAGAAAAGAAATAAGAAGAAAGTAGAAGAGAGAAAGAGAAAGTAGGTAGAAAGAAAGAAAGAAGAAGGTAATAGAAAACGAAAGAAAGAGAGAAAAGAAAGAGAGAAGAGAAGGAAGAAGAGGAATAAGAAGAAGTTAGATACGAAAGGATAGAACGAAAGAAAAAAGAGAGAAGAAGAGAGAATACGAGAAGAGAAAGAAAGATAGAGTAGAAAGAAAAGAGAAGAATAGAAAGCAAGAAGAAGAATAGAGAAAGAAAGAAAGAAAGAGAAAAAGGGAAAGAAAATAGAGAAGAGAGGAGGAGATAGATTAAGTAGAATAAGAAAGGAAAGAAAGAGAAAGGAAAGAAAGAGGAGAGGAGAAAGAAGAAAGAAAAAGAAGAACGTGAAAGAATAAAGAAAGAAGAAAGAGGGAGATGAGAGAGAGAAGAGGGATTAGGAGAAAAGAAAGAAAGAAGAAAAGGAGAGAGAAAAGAAGATAGTAGGATGAAGAGAGAAGAAAAGAGAAAAGAAGATAGAGAAAGAAAGACAAAATAGAGAGAAAAGAAAAGGAGAAAGAAAGAGTTAGAAGAGAGTAGAAAGAGATAGAAAGGAGAAGAAAGAAAGAAGAAAGGAGGTAAATAAGAAAAGAACAGAGAGGGAAGAAGACATAGAAGAAAGGAAGAGAAAGAGAAGAAAAGAAAAGAAGCGAAAGAAAGAGAAGAAAGAGAAGAAAGTAGAGAAAGAAAGAAAGAATGAACAAGCAGAGGCAGAAAGGGAGAAAAAGAGCATAGAGAAGAAAGAAGAAGAAGAAGAAGAGAGAGAAAAGAAGAGATAAAGAGGAGGTAGAAAAGAAGGAAGAGAGAAGAGAGAGAAAGAGAAGAGAAAGAGAGAAAGAAGAAAGGAGAGAGAAACGTAGAATAGATGGTGCCACGCAGGCCCTAGAAGAATGGGAGGTCCCAGAAGGTAGAAAGAAGCAAAGGATTGTTGAGAGCCTAAAAGGACCTGCCTTAGAGGCCATACGCAATCTGAAGACAAGCAAAAAGGATTGCACTGCCCAGGACTACATAGACATCCTGGAAAGTGTGTTTGGTGGGACAGAAAAAGTCACAGAACTTACCTATCAACTGGAACACTGTTACCAGAAGACAGGGGAGAAGCTGTCGGAGTACATGGGACGCATAGACAAGATCCTGCATAGGATTATCCTGAAGAAGGGGATAGATCCAGGGAAGGTAGATGAAGCCCGTGCCCAGCAGGTGATGAGGGGAGCCCAACCCCTGGACCCTGTCGCACTAATTCTACGCACCCGGCAGGATGGGAAGAGCCTGGACTACCCCGATCTCATTCGAATGGTCAGAGAAGAGGAGGCCATGTTGGAAGAGAAAAGGGAAAAGCAAGTGATGGGGTCTACAAAACTTCCAGTGGCCACGGTCAGGTCGGCCTTAACCCCTGAAAGAGAGACAGAGGTAGATGCCCTGAAGTTGCAGATGTCCCAGATGATGGAGATACTGACGTCTCTAGTGGCGAAAGAGACGCCCAGTCCCAAGAAAGAAACAAGCAGGAGGGAATTGTTTCCAGCTGTTTCAGCACCAGCATCCCCACCTGACTACGGTGAGATGATCTGTTTTAATTGTGGAGGAATTGGTCATATTGCAGCTGTATGTTCCAGTCCCAAGAAGAAGAAAACAGAAAGCCGCCAGCCGGCGGGAAACGCCAAAGGGCCCCGGTGAAGGAGTCAACCGGGTGCCCATCACCTTCAGTGAGCTCCAAGAAGTATAACGGGAAGAGGAGATCAGACCCCTCGGAAGGAACCCAGGGATCCTCAACCAAGGTACACTCCAGAGAAAGGGGGCAAGACCCCTCGGAAGGAATGCAGTACTCCTAAACGAGAACCCCCAAAAGTGAGAGATAACAATGTCCCTCAACGGGTTCACACTCCCACTAAGAGGGGGAAAATTAATGCATACCAGGCTCAAGAAAGGATCAAGTGCAGATCAAGTGAGAAGGAAAAGAGTCCGCAGAAGAGGACAGCATCAACTCGGCCTTACCCAGAGAAGCTAGTTGGTCCATCCCCTTCTGTACCCATCCAGGTGGAAGGAGTGTACACAAAGGCCCTCCTAGACACTGGAGCACAAGTGACCCTATTGTACAGGGACTTCTATGACTTCTATTCCATATGAGCTACATGTTGATGCCAGCCATGAGGGCCTAGGTGGAGTACTCTACCAGGAGTACGAAGACCAGCTACGACCAGTGGCTTATGTGAGCCGGAGCCTGACCCCCTCCGAGAAGAACTATCCCACCCACAAGTTGGAGTTCTTAGCCCTCAAATGGGCAGTTGTTGACAAACTGAGAGACTATCTGTATGGGGCTGAGTTTACTGTAAAGACAGATAACAACCCCTTGACCTATCTATTCACCACCGCCAAGCTGGATGCAACTGGACACAGATGGTTGGCGGCGTTGTCTGGATTCAATTTCAGCCTCAAGTACAGACCAGGGGCTGGAAATAGGGATGCAGATGCCCTGTCCCGAAGATCCCATGTCATAGCTGATGATTGGGAAGACTGGACCCAAGTGGCACCAGAAGGAGTGCGAGCCCTTTGTCAGGGGGCTGAACTCCAAGCCAGAGGAGGATCCAGAGCTGAAGAGGTAGGAGTTACCACAGTGGGAGTCCCAAAGTGTTACTGTGGAGTAACTCAACTAGAAGAAGAGTGTCTACCGAAGCTGTCCAAGAAAGAGTTAAGGTGTGACCAATTGGAAGACCCCATGGGGAGATTGGTCCTGGAAGCCCTGGAAGACAAGAGTCCAGAGGGACTTCGCCTTCACCCTTCTAAAGAAGCTCGCCTACTGAGGAGAGAGTTGGACAAGTTACAGGTGCATCAGGGGGTAGTCTACCGAAGGGGCCCCTCTGATGGCCCAGAAGACAAGTGGCAGTTGTTTCTCCCAGAAAAGCATCGAGAGACTGTGCTGATTGCCCTACATGACCAGCATGGTCACTTGGGAGCAGAGAGAACCTTCCAACTTGTCAGAGACCGGTTTTATTGGCCCTGCATGAGGGCCGAAGTGGAGGAGTATTGCCATTCCTGTGCAAGATGCATTCAGAGAAAGACTTTACCCCATCAAGCTGCCCCAATGGGCCACCTACAGAGTCAAGGCCCAATGGATCTGGTATGCATTGATTTTCTCTGCCTCGAACCCGATCTGAGTGGATTGGGAAATGTTCTGGTGGTAACCGACCATTTCACCCGTTACGCTCAGGCTTTCCCAACCAAGGACCAGAAGGCCTCTACAGTAGCCAAGGTACTTTTGGAGAAGTACTTTGTTCACTATGGACTGCCACAGAGAATCCATTCAGACCAAGGAAGGGACTTTGAGAGTCGCCTGATCAGGAAACTACTAGATTCTCTGGGAGTAGAGAAGACTAGGACCACACCATATCACCCTCAAGGTGATGCCCAGCCTGAAAGGTTCAACAGGACCCTATTGAACATGTTGGGAACTTTGGAAACAGAGAAGAAGCAACATTGGAGCCAACACATATCAGCTCTGGTGCATGCCTACAATTGCACCACAAGTGATGTGACAGGTTTCTCTCCTTACCGACTTATGTTTGGGAGAGAAGCAAGATTGCCAGTGGATTTGGCCTTCGGCATTTCTTTAGACCATGCCTCCCACAAAGGATATGTGGACAGACTGAGGCACAGTCTGAAGATAGCTTATGAGAAAGCTCAAGCGGCCTCCGACCAGAGGGGGGCCCGAAACAAGCGGAACTTTGATTTGAAAGTTAGAGTACAGGACCTACAGCCTGGGGACCGTGTACTGTTACGCAATCTAGGGATCCCTGGAAAACACAAGATTGCTGATAGATGGAGATCAGAGCCATATATCATCTGTAGGAAACTTCCAGGATTGCCTGTCTACAAGTTGAAGCCAGAAGGGAGAGTGGGGCCTTTGAAGACCTGGCATAGGAATCACTTGCTCCCACTCACTGAAGCAGTCAGAATGCCTCCAGCAAGAGACGTACCTGAATCTGTTTCCATTCTGGATACCCCCAGGCCTAATACTAGGTCTCAGACATCCCAAGCTAGGGGTGGACAGGACCCCCAACCAGAAGAAGAAAGAGGAGAACTTGAATGGCTATGGCCTTCCTCAACCCCAGGAAATTCCGCCATAGACCTTCCACCTACTGAAGATGTGGAAGATGGAACATTGAACCCAGAAGCCACAGAGTTTGTGCCATTCAGTGTTGTGCCTGAGTGCTGGGAAGATATTCCTGGTCTCTACTCAGAGGAAGAAGTAGATGTTCCAGAGCCAGAGATGTTGCCGGAATGTGTTCCTGAAGAAGTCCCAAGAGAACAGAGAGCTTGCAGAGTTGTGAAGCCTCCCAAGAAGTTAACCTACCCCAAGATGGGAGAAAGTTCAGAGGACTCTGTTACCACAGCAAGGAGAAGTGCTGAAAGCCCTGACCCATCCACTGTCCATTTGGTGGAGGGCAACCCCAGCTCACTCTCTGGCACAGTTAAACAGGTCGCCCACACTGAAGTGACCTGTAGACAGGACAGCTCCCCATCTTATGCCAATTGGTGGGAAGCTCCCCTGTCCAAATTATGTGAAAGTATTGTTCCCGAGAAAGTTTGTAGTTTGAACACTGTCTTTGGGGACCAAAGATTCAAAGTGGGGGGAGTGTGTAGCGGGGTCGTACCCCTTTTAGGGGAAGAGACTACATCCCCCATGATTCCCCAGGCTCCCGGGCTGCTTGTTTCCGCCCGAGAGGCTGCTGGGGGAGGTGATAAAAAGGAGGAGGAGAGACCGCCTCTTCCTCTTCTGATGCCGCGTCTGACTGGGACGCCTCTTCTGACTGAGCTGGTGACGCGGAGACTGGTTCCTGAGGAGACACCTGTGCGGACCGGATCTGCTGAAGGCCTGAAGCCTGGGCCTTGCAGCAGATGGAGTGAGACTCTCATCCCTCAGAGTCAGCAGCAGCGGAGCGGAGACTCTTCCCTACAGTCGGTCGGTCGGGGCTGAGGACCGGAGCGCAGGGGCTGTGACTGAGGAGACCGGAGCCGCCATTGGAGGGACCAGAGCTGAGGACGGTACCCCAGGATTGGTGAGAGAGCTGAAAGGCTCATCCTGCATTGATACACACACTTTCATGCCTATTGAACTGCCAAGGCACAATTTACCTCAGAGCAGCAGATGTTACTTTTTGTGGATTACAAGTATACCATTTAAAGCTACATGTGCACCACCTCTACAGATCTATTGCCGGTGAAGAATACTGTACTTATTCAAGGACTGAGCTCTATTGCTAGGGATCAGGCCTGGTCCGTTAGGTAGGCGCAGATAGATTTATTGCACCTCAGGGGTGCATAGCAGACGGTCGCTACATTTGGCGCTCCGTTCCCCATTGCTAGTTTGATACATATGTGTGTACATGTTAAAGTGCATATTGCAGGGACCTGCTAAAGTATTGTAAGTCATATGTTTAAATGCATGTTGCTATTTCTTTTCCTTACTGCCAAAGTAAAGCCAGTTATTCTTATTTCAGCAGTCTGCTTGTGAGTTCATACCCATTACACTTAGAGTATAAGTGATGTTTATATGTGCATAGATACATACCCCTTGACTAACTGTGCCAGAGCGGGTAGAGCAAATTGCCGGGGGTTGGTGGAGCTGTACTCAGGGACCCAAAACAAATCAGCGGCCCTCTTAACTGGGGGTATCGCTACACTAAGAATTGGTAAGCTGCAACATAATAAATGTTTGCTTTTGGGTTTAATACTGTAAAAATCAATGGACATTTGCTTACAAGTGTCAATTGTCTTTTCATTAATAGAGAAGTATGGGATTCATGAAAAAAAAAAAAAAAGAAAAAAAAGAAAATTATAGTCACCTAGGTGGATGCATCATCAGTCTGATGCTGCATCTGTTCCTGGTCAGCTCCAGACCGAGAACTCAGTTGTTGGTCTGCAGGCTGCAGAGAGCCGATGACTGTCAGTCACAGACTCTTTGCTCTGCCCCTCCAGCTCTCACTGGAGCTATGGGCTGTGGAGGGGGCAGGAGTGGATGGCTTAGCCTCTCCACGGTTGGCTGAGAGGCTGAGCCAGCTGCCAGTCCAGGCATCTGGATGGATTGCAACCATATTGTCGGGATCCTTTAAGAGCCTGGACCGGCTTCAGCCCGCTGTCAGCTAGAAACGGGTCACTATAGTGCAGAACGAACTGCACTTCTGTGATCCATAGGAGAAGTGCAGAAAAAGGCTTTGCCTATACTTCTCCTTTGAGTTTAATAAAAGTAAAAATAACAAGTAAATAAATCCAAAAATCAAACAAAAGAACACAATATAAAAAATAGTCATTTAGAGGTCCTGCAAAACCCTTTAAAGCCTTCTTAAAGGGGTTGTAAAGGTTTGTTTTTTTTTTTCTAAATAGGTTCCATTAAGCTAGTGCATTGTTGGTTCACTTACCTTTTCCTTTGATTTCCCTTCTAAATGTTTTTTTTCTTTTGTCTGAATTTCTCACTTCCTGTTTCTCCTCAGTAAACTTCACACCATCATCCGAGCAGTGTTTAGTCAGCCAGAACAGCTTACTGAACAGCTTACTGAGGAGGAACAGGAAGTGAGAAATTCAGACAAAGAAAACAAAGAAAAAAAAAAATTTAGAAGGGAAATCGAAGGAAAAGGTAAATGAACCAACAATGCACTAGCTTAACCACCTGAGATCAGTGCTATAGCCGAATGATGGCTACAGCGCAGATCTAACTTGCCGGGACTACGTCTATTGACGTTGTCCCGTTCACGAGCAGCCTGCGCGCCCCCTGAAGGGGGGAAAAATTTTGTATTTCGTACTTCCTCTGAGTGATTGGTGAACAATAGACAATAGACTTGTGTTATGTAACGTTAATACGTTTTCGGATAATTCGTTATTATTCGTAGAGTGTCGATATTCGTTATACTGAATCTCGAATTCATTCGAATCATTCGTTATAATTTCTTTCATATTAGTTGAAATTCATCATTTGGTAGTTTGGATTCGGATAATTTGGATCCGAAATTTGTAAACGAAATTTCATATTTCGTACAGAATTCGTATTTGTAAAAATTCATAATTCGGATTCGGACGAATTTCGAAAAATTCGTACGAATTTCCGATTTGTACGAAACTAATCGCACATGTCTAAACAATAACAGTGGTTAAAAAAAAACAATGATGTCCTATGTCTACATACTTTTGCTAATAGGTGTCCCTCATTCATATCTCAGAAAGTTCGGAGGTATGGTGGTGGCAGAAGCAAAACTGGTAGCCTTTCTAAGAAGTGGTGCATTCATGTAATAGGTTTCCCATAAAGCAGCTGCACCCCCAATATATACAGTATAGCTCAGGTGTTCCTCCCGCATAGGTTAAAAAAAGTACAGTATCTAACAAAAGTGAGTACACCCCTCACATTTTTGTAAATCATTTATTATATATTTTCATGTGACAACACTGTAGAAATAAAAAATTTGCTATAATATATAGTAGTGAGTGTACAGCTTGTATAACAGTGTAAATTTGCTGTCCCCTCAAAATAATTCAATACACAGCCATTAATGTTTAAACCGCTGGCAACAAAAGTGAGTACACCCCTAAGTAAAAATGTCCAAAGTGTCAATATTTTGTGGCCAGTCTATTACCCTTACCCTCAGCTTCTTTAGCAAGACAGTGGTCGTCTTGGAGGTGTGTTTGGGGTCGTTATCATGTTGGAATACTGCCCCAGTCTCCGAAGGGAGGGGATCATGCTCTGCTTCAGTATGTCACAGTACATGTTGGCATTCATGGTTCTCTCAATAAACTGTAGCTCCCCAGTGCCGGCAGCACTCATGCAGCCCCAGACCATAACACTCCCACCCCCATGCATGACTGTAGGCAAGACACACTTGTCTTTGTACTCCTCACCTGATTGCCGCCACACAAGCTTGACACCATCTGAACCAAATAAGTGTATCTTGGTCTCATCAGACCACAGGACATGGTTCCAGTAATCCATGTCCTTAGTCTGCTTGTCTCAGCAAACTGTTTGCAGGCTTACTTGTGCATCATCTTGTGCAGGCTTCCTTCTGGGACGAGAGCCATGCAGGCCAATTTGATGCAGTGTGTGGCGTATGGTCTGAGCACTGACAGGCTGACCCCCACCCCTTCAACTGCTGCAACAATGGCTGGCAGCACTCATACGTCTATTTCCAAAGACAATCTCTGCATATGATGCTGATCATGTGCACTCAACTTCTTTGGTTGACCATGGCAAGGCCTGTTCTGAGTGGAACCTGTCCTTTTAAACCGCTGTATGGTCTTGGCCACCGTGCTGAAGCTCAGTTTCAGGGTCTTTGCAATCTTCTTATAGCCTAGGCCAGGGGTAGGCAACCTGGGGCCCTCCAGCTGTTGTGGAACTACATTTCCCATGAGGCATTGCAAGGCTGGCAGTTAAAATTACTTCCAGAGGCATAATGGGACTTGTAGTTCTGCAACAGCTGGAGGGCCCCAGGTTGCCTACCCCTGGCCTAGGCCACCTTTATGTAGAGCAACAATTCTTTTTTTCAGATCCTTAGAATGTTCTTTGCCATGAGGTGCCATGTTGAACTTCCAGTGACCAATACAGAGTGAGAGCGATAACACCAAATTTAACACATCTGCTCCCCATTCACACCTGAGACCTTGTAACACTAACAAGTCACATGACACCGGGGAAGTGAAAATGGCTAATTGGGCCATTTGAGTAAGGGTGTACTCACTTTTGTTGCCAGCGGTTTAGACATTAATGGCTTTGTGTTGAATTATTTTGAGGGGACAGAAATTTTACATTGTTATACAAGCTGTACACTCACTACTTTACATTGTAGCAAATTGTAATTTCTTCAGTGTTGTCACATGAAAAGATATAACAAAATATTTACAAAAATCTGAGGGGTGTACTCACTTTTGTTCAGGCATGTCTGTACAAATACCCTTTCTTAGATCGCTGGGTGGCCACATCATGCATGCATAAATAATATATTTCCCTTCAAGCCCATATGTGTTTATTTCAAAACATAGATGATACCTTAAGCTTAAACTGCTGTATGTGATCATGTACATTGATTCCCATAAGAGAGAGCGTAGATAAATAAGTTATGTGAAAAATATATTCAGCTCCTGGGCATAATATGTGAAGCCCTAGCAAGATTACCACTTGAGATTTTGTATGTTACAGTACATTTTTATGAGAAAATGTTTGCATTTAGATCGTGCTTTGAGTAAAAGAAACACAATGGAGGGGAATACAAAAATTTGTAATTACCATTGACTTCCATGTTAGTGACAGCCACTAGCCAATAGATTGTAAGAAAGATGGTTATTTCAATTTCCTTGAATACTCTGTTTGTCTATTTGGCTTATAGATGTACCAAATCCCATTTTAAAAACTCCAGATAGTCAATTCAGGGTAAAGCAACAGGTTAGCTTTAATGGCCTCATCCTCACTCAACTTTGGTGACTCTTATTGTAACATCTTATATTGGGCTTTCCCTGCTAGTTGTTGAACTGAGTTGCAGTGGAGTGAAAGGAAGGTATATACTGTATACATGTCATTGAAGGTCTGCATTAAAGTAAACCTGTTGTTTCACCATGCATGGGCAAAAGCACGGGTTCATTTTATAGGGCAGGTTCACTTCTGAATAAAAACTCCCCAGGCCCCCCAACCTATTTTAAGATAAAGCCATCCCACCAGAGTGCCTACTTTCCTCTTTCTGCCATGCCTACGGCCTTGGTGCAGAAATCTTATCCAATGCTCTATGGGTCAATAGTACCATAGTGTTGTAGTAAGGAACCATTCAGGTCTATAGGAAGTTACTGCACAAGCAGCATCAGATAAGATTTTGGTGCACTCACCTTTGTGAGATACTGTATGTGTTTGTGTTTATATGTATGTATGTACTGTATGTATGTGTGTGTTTATATGCCTCTGTATATATGTATGCATGTACGTGAGTGTGTGTGTATGTTTATATGGGCATGTGTATATACTGTATATATATATCTATATCATATATATGTATATACTGTGTATATATATATATATATATATATATATATATATACACACACACACAGTATCTCACAATAGTGAGTACACCCCTCACATTTTTGTAAATATTGTATTATATCTTTTCATGCGAAAACACTAAAGAAATGACACTTTGCTACAATGTAAATTAGTGAGTGTACAGCTTGTATAAAAGTGTAAATTTGCTGTCCCCTCAAAACAACTCAACACACAACCATTAATGTCTAAGCCGCTGGCAATAAAAGTGAGTACACCCCTAAGTGAAAATGGCCAAATTGGGCTCAAAGTGTCAATATTTTGTGTGGCCACCGTTATTTTCCAGCACTGCCTTAACCCTCTTGGGCATGGAGTTTACCAGAGCTTCACAGTTTGCCACTGGAGTTCTCCTCCACTCCTCCATGATGACATCACAAAGCTGGTGGATGTTAAAGACCTTGCACTCCTCCACCTTCCGTTTGAGGATGCCCCACAGATGCTTAAAGCGGGAGTAAACTCACTGACATTTTTTTTTATACACCTGTAAGGGAAAAGGCATAATGAGCTAGTATGCACCGCATACTAGCTCATTATGAAATATTTACCTTAGAATGAGGCGTCGGTAACTCACCTGGTCCACGCCGAGGTTGCTGACATGTTGCCTCGGCGTGTCTTCCGGGTATCGCGACTCCAGCGCTGCGAGTGGCTGGAGCCGCGATGTCGTCACTCCCGCGCATGCGCACGGGAGACTTTTTCCCGGCAGGGTTCGGATTCTGCCGGCTTATTAGCCGAGAATCCCCCGTGCGCATGCGCCGCTGCAGTCAGCGGCGCATTGCACGGGGAATATCTCCTAAACCGTACAGGTTTAGGAGATATTTTTTTTACCTACAGGTAAGCCTCATTATAGGCTTACCTGTAGGTAAAAGTCAAAATTTCCACTTTACAACCACTTTAATAGGGTTTAGGTCTGGAGACGTGCTTGGCCAGTTCATCACCTTTACTCTCAGCTTCTTTAGCAAGGCAGTGGTTGTCTTGGAGGTGTGTTTGGGGTCGTTATTATGTTGGAATACTGCCCTGCGGCCCAGTCTCCAAAGGGAAGAGATCATGCTCTGCTTCAGTATGTCACAGAACATGTTGGCATTCATTCTTCCCTCAATTACCTGTAGCTCCCCAGTGCCGGCCGCACTCATGCAGCCCCAGACCATGACACTCCAACTACCATGCTTGACTGTAGGCAAGACACACTTGTCTTTGTACTCCTCACCTGGTTGCCACCACACAAGTTTGAAACCATCTAAACCAAATAAGTTTATCTTGGTCTCATCAGACCACAGGACATGGTTCCAATAATCCATGTCCCTAATAATATATCTAATGTTGAAAAAAGGGCTCTTACCCATCTCAGTGCCAATAAAGATATTGTGATAAAAAATGCCGATAAGGGGGGCTCTGTTGTAGTGCTAGATTCAAATATGTATAAGAATGAAGCAATCCGCTAACTGTCAGATGATAAAACTTATCTGAAGTTAAAGGGGGCTCCTACATCTATCTGTAGGAAGGATCTTAAAGGGGTTGTAAAGGTTCGTTTTTTATTTTCTAAATAGGTTCCTTTAAGCTAGTGCATTGTTGGTTCACTTACCTTTTCCTTTGATTTCCCTTCTAAATGTTTTTTTTCTTTGTTTTCTTTGTCTGAATTTCTCACTTCCTGTTCCTCCTCAGTAAGCTGTTCAGTAAGCTGTTCTGGCTGACTAAACACCGCTCGGATGATGGTGTGAAGTTTACTGAGGAGAAACAGGAAGTGAGAAATTCAGACAAAGAAAAAAAACATTTAGAAGGAGAATCAAAGGAAAAGGTAAGTGAACCAACAATGCACTAACGTAAAGGAACCTATTATGAAAATAAAAAACAAATCTTTACCCCTTTGATGCACTTTTGGACAGAGCAATTACAGCGGGCATTTTCACTCAAGGTGAGAGAGACATGTTTATCCCTGACGCCCCGATTATGCCCATTTTTCATCATCTACCCAAACTGCACAAGGGTTGTCAACCCTTGTTAGGTAGACCTATAGTGGCAGGCATTGGGTCACTAAATGAGCGCTTGGGGGAGTGGGTTGACTATCAGCCATTGGTTTCTGATTTACCCATTTTTTTGGGAGATACTAGGCAGCTTTTGTCTGATATTCAATCTATTAAATGGGATTCGGATTTTGTGTGGATTACCTGTGATGTGGCTAGTTTGGATTCATCTATCTTTAATTTTTGTGTGCACCAGAAGTGTGGGCGTATTAGATGAATGGCTTCTGTATCTTAATGACAACACCCTTAACCTTACATTTACAGGTGTTATGGACCCTAAACAAATTACATTTTTGGATGTTGTTCTGATAGGTGAAGGGGAATGTATTTCCTCTAAGCTTTTCAGGAAGCCTTCTGCCGATAACTCCTTGTTGAGGGCTGATTCAGGCCACCCAAGGCACACCATTAAGGGCACCCCCGTGGGACAGTTTTTGAGGCTAAAACGGGTGTGTAGTGATGAGCCATCTTTTCTGAAAGAAGCCTCTGCTATGAGAAAGCGTTTCATAGAAAGAGGTTACACAGCCCCTTTACTTAATAGGACGTTCAATATAGCCCTTAAAACTGATAGAAGCCACCTCCTTTGTGACAACATCAAGAATGGGGATGGGAGAAGACGGGTATCTGACAAATCCATTAAAACTCTGGTGTTTTCTACTCCTTATAGCTTAGAGTTCAGTAAAATTAAAGGGATCGTGGAGAAATATTTACCAATTCTTTATAACGATCCTGTTTATGCTCAAATTCTATCTAAGGGTATTAGATCAGTTTCCCGTAGAGCTCCTACCATTGGTGGCATGTTGTCTCCCAGCCTCTATTCGAGTGGCGTTTAACGTTCTAATTGGTTGCCGTTTAAGGGATTGTTTCGATGTGGGGGCAATAACTGTCCATGTTGCCCCCATGTTGTGATACTATTCATTCCAAATCTTTGAACAAGGATTTCAGAGCTATGGCCTTTATTAACTGCAACACTAAATTTGTTATCTACGTGGTTACGTGTGAACAATGTTGCATACAGTACGTTGGACGCAAAACACGAAGGCTGAGGGATAGATTATATGATCACCTCTATGACATTTCCAAAAATCATCCCACCAATGTGGCGAGGCACTGGAATCTTTGTCATGATAAGGATGTCAGCGGCTTGCGCATTCAGGGGGTTGAAAAAGTAATTTTGCCTAAAAGAGAGGGTGATAGGTTTAGTCTGTTGTGCAAGAGGGAGGTTTATTGGATATTCCATCTCCATACGAGGCAGCCTATGGGCCTCAACTTTGAGTGGGATATTTTGTTCTTTTATGAATGAATCCTCCACATAGTGACTGCCCAGTATTCATCAAGCTAATATGTATGGCTCCCATTTCCTTGGCTGTCGGTTTTTCATCTGATTCGGCTAGGCTCATTTCATTAAGTTGCCACCAGATTTTATTCACTTTTTCCCATTTATTATTTCTTCATATTTAGGATAGGCTAGTTACCTGATTGAGACTTTTCTGAATAGGGCTGTATACACATATTGAAGCATTCTTGCTGTGGTAACTATTAGTACCAGCAATTTATATATCAATTAATATCCTATTATACATATTCATTATTTGTTTGATGGGCACTTACTCACTGTATCACATTGTGTATGGGATCAACTAGCTGGGTATTTTTATCAGCTTCCTACAGCTGCTGTTTTAGGATGCATACATATACATTTAATTTAATTTGCCTTTGGTCTCAGACGATTCGGTTTGGATCATTCTATCAGTCTATTCCTATTTTCATTATTATTTTTATTTCTATTTTTATATTGTAATAAATTTATTTTTATATTTGTATGTTAATTGTTGTTTTTTTTTTTTCAGGTTGCACCTGTCTCCCTTAAAGTTTTTTACATAAAAAATGAAAAATATTTTTATATATGTTATTTTGTTTTTTTCAGGTTGCACCTGTACTCCCTTTTTTTCCCTAAAGATAAGACCCATCGTGTAATTTATTACCATTATGTAAATTTTCAACATGTCAGCCTTATTTAGGTGTAAAAGGTTTCTTCCATTCATTCAAGCGTTAATTCTTAGATTTTGGATGTTCACAGGTGCTTTCTTGTGCATCATATTTAGAAGTTTGTGTGTATGTATGTATATTCTGCACATTAGCTATGACTAAGCACCGTCTGGGATGACAGCCATGCAGACCAATTTGATGGAGTGCAGCTATCCAGCTATTTTATCCAATCCATGTCCTTAGTCTGTTTGTCTTCAGCAAACTGTTTGCAGGCTTTCTTGTGCATCATCTTTAGAAGAGGCTTCCTTCTGGGATGACAGCCATGCAGACCAATTTGATGCAGTGTGCGGCGTATAGTCTGAACACTGACGGGCTGACCCCCCCACCCCTTCAACCTCTGCAGCAATGCTGGCAGCACTCATACATCTATTTCCCAAAGACAACCTCTGGATATGACGCTGAGCACGTGCACTCAACTTCTTTGGTGGACCATGGCGAGGACTGTTCTGAGTGGAATCTGTCCTGTTAAACCCCTGTATGGTCTTGGCCACCGTGCTGCAGCTCAGTTTCAGGGTCTTAGCAATCTTCTTATAGCCTAGGCCATATTTATGTAGAGCAACAATTCTTTTTTTCAGATCCTCAGAGAGTTTTTTGCCATGAGGTGCCATGTTGAAGTTCCAGTGACCAGTATGAGCGAGTAAGAGTGATAACACTAAATTTAATACACCTGCTCCCCAATCACGCCTGAGACCTTGTAACACTAACGAGTCACGTGACACCGTGGAGAGAAAATGGCTAATTGGGCCCAATTTGGACATTTTCACTTAGGGTATACTCACTTTTGTTGCCAGCGGTTTAGATATTAATGGCTGTGTGTTGAGTTATTTTGAGGGAACAGCAAATTTACACTGTTATACAAGCTTTCACATGAAAAGATATAATAAAATGTTTACAAAAATGTGAGGGGTGTACTCACTTTTGTGAGAAACTGTATATATACATATATATTTGCTTTTCAGAGGAATTTGACAGGTGATGAAGAAGTGATATGCTGCCTTCTCCTCAAAGCCTCTTTTAACCCCCTAAATGCAGCATCATCATGCTGCAACAGCAAGCAATGCACGCGGTTGCAGAACGGTTTATAAACGGTTGCAGCACGACCCCATTTACCTGATGGTTTACTTTCAGCTGCGGCCAAATCATGTGTACAACCCTAGCTGCTACCACTACAGCAAAAGGATGAGACGTTGGGGGGTGGTAAAAATGTCTCAATTGTGTCGTTTTACTGCCTCCTAACCTCACATGTGAACAATTCCCAGGTTCACATCTGGGAGACTGCATGTAGGGCATGTAGGGCAGGCCATTTATTTCAAAGAAGTCCTGACCCTTTTCTTAAAAATGGAACCGCAGGGAAAACACACTGTATTTGCCAATGCAATGGGGTACCAATAAGAATTAAGGCTCCCACCTGTGTCTCTGCTAAAGAACACAGCATTTGTCTGGGTGTCAGGAACATGCACGATTTTGTATGCATTGCCTGACACACAATAATGTGAACCAAGCCATAGACTGGGGTGCCTTAAAAGTTAAGATACTTTCCAAGGGTGCCGTGACTAGAAAAAGACCAAGAAATAATTACCTAGGTGATGTAAGGGGGGGTGGGGTAAGAGTTACAATAAAGAGTACCTGTCCTGTATGTACAAAGTTTATAGCAGTATTTAAAGCTCAGAGGCGGCTTAATATTTCCTTATTCTAAAGAGTACCTGTCCTGTATGTACAAAGTTTATAGCAGTATTTAAAGCTGAACGCTGGGTTGGAACACAAAAGTCCAAAACACTGCAAGGGTTAGATGTTCATTCTGGGGGGGTCAAGGAAGAGGCTCTATTACTTATCCTGTTATCCATTCTTTCAGGCTCCAGAACTGTCCTCTTCCCAAAGCTCCAGGCTGGGGTTCATTGATTTCTTCATGTACAATGCAGGGCAAATAAGGGAGATGCCAACAGATTCTTAGAAAGGTGGCATCATTGGACCAGTCACATGACATGAGGGAGCCTGCTGAAGCATGGAAGAAGGTATTTCTCCTTATTCTGGAACCCCTAGATATAAGCAGCATTTAACCCTGGAAGGGGGAATGGGTTTTGGGGCCCACTGCAAGGGTATTTTTTTTTTACAGCCTATAGTTCAGCTTTACATTTTCATATTTTCAATGACCTTAGATGATTCCCCTGCATTTTTTTTTGCTTCTCCTCTATTAGGATGGGTGTCTTGATCCTGGCACATCTTGGATTATAGTTATTCTGAATCCAGAGGCACACTGTAGCCTTCATGCACCCTTCCACAGAACACTGATTAATTACTATACTAGTAAAAAGCAACCCTTGTAACTTTGGCACAGCGTGCATCCAAGTTATTTGCATTCCAACCACTGCTTCAAAAATGTTTACCATATTTAATAGTCCTTTAGGGCTAATGTACCCCTTGAGTCTGTGTTTTGCTTGTGATACGCATTTGCAAAGCAATTGTTAAACTTGAATTTCAGGCAAACAGCTAAATGCACAGATCAAATGCATATGGGTGTTTTACCTGCCAAAGTATTTGTGTTTCTGTCTATCTAGTTCTGAGATTTATGCAGCATTGCCACACAGCACAGCCCTGTAAAGCAGGACATGGGATGTGATTTTTCTCTGCTGCAATTCAGTAATTGTTCTGCCTCCAGCAGGATATTAATTATAGTGATTCTAAAGGCAGAAGGTTTTTATCTTAACGCATTCTATGCGTTAAGATTAAAAAAACCTGTGTACAGCCCTTTTCAGCCCCCCTAATACTTACCTGAGCTCCCTCTCGATCCATCGATGTTGCATGAGAGCCACGAAGTCTGGGGACTCTCCCTCCTGATTGGCTGAGACACACCAGCAGGTGCCAATGGCTCCCCCTGCTGTCATTCAAAGTCAGTGAGTCAGGAGGGAAAGGGGGCAGGGCTGAGCCGTGGCTCCATGTCTGAATGGACACACAGAGTAGCAGCACGGCTTGGGTGCCCCCATAGCAAGCTGTTAGCTGTTGGGGCAATCAGCAGCAGGGAGGGGCTAGGAGGGCCGACAAGGGACCCGAGAAGAGGAGGATCTGGGCTGCTCTGTGTAAAACCGCTGCACAGAGCAGGTAAATATAACATGTTTGTTATATTTAAACAAAAAAAAAAAGACTTTAGTATCACTTTAACCACTTAAGGACCGGAAGGATTTGCCCCCTTAATGACCAGGCCATTTTTTGCTATATGGCACTGTGTCGCTTTAACTGACAATTGCGCAAATATGCGATGTTGTAACCAAACAACATTTACGTCCCTTTTTTCTCACAAATAGAGCTTTCTTTTGGTGGTATTTGATCTCCTCTGTGGTTTTTATTTTTTGAGCTATAAACAAAAAAAGATAATATATAAATTAAAAAAAAATTATTTTTGCTATAATAAATATCCCCAAGAAAATTTAAAAAACACATTTTTTCATCAGTTTAGGCCAATATGTATTCTTCTACATATTTTTGGTAAAAAAAAAATTGCATTAAGCGTATATTGATTGGTTTGCGCAAAAGTTATAACCTAGGGTATTGATTTATGGCATTTTTAATATTTATTTATTTTTTAATAGTAATGGCAGCGATCTGTGATTTTTAACGGGACTGAGACATTGCGGCGGACAGATCGGACACTTTTGACACTTTTTTGGGACCAGTGACATTTATACAGAGATCAGAGCTAAAAATAGCCACTGATTACTGTATAAATGTCCCTTGCAGGGGAGGGGTTAACACTAGGGGGCAATCAAGGGGTTAAGTGTTCCCTAGGAGGTGTTTCTAACTGTTGGGGGAGTGTACTGACTAGAGGAGGAGAGAAATTGCTGTTCCTGATCACTAGGAACAGCAGATCTCTCTCTAGTCCCCTGTCAGAACGGGGATCTGTCTGTTTACATTGACAGATCCCCATTCTGGCTCTCTGAGGAGTGATCGCAAGTGGCCAATTGACATTCCCCATTATAGCTCTTAAAGCGGCCAACGTACACCTACAGCGATTCACGCAGCCATGCCAACCTGCCGTAGTATAATGACGGCGGATGGTCGGCAATCGGGAGGAGGCAAGCAATCGTCTCCAAGAAAATAAAATGTTTTACTTTCTTGGAGACAATTGCTTTTACACTTTCATCATGGCAATAATAAGCAGCACCAGAATCCTATATGGGTCGGTAGCTGAGCTATCATATATTCCATTATGGAGATCTTCACCTCTCCTGTAGCCCTCGTTTATGTATTCCATCTTGATGGGTTACTCCCTCAGTTCCCGGCATAGGCATTACCAGATGGTCCTTTACAACACATGTTTAAAGCTTCCAGTTGAATTATATGTTGATTGCAACAGCTCCTGAAAAAGTGGAATACCACGAAACGCGTTGAGCATTATAGGATGCAATCCCTATGTTAAAGTTATATATATTTTTGTTTTTGTGATGTAATTGTAGCGGTACCCCTGTATGTGGCTGCTGAAAGTTGTGGCCCAACTCCTCCCTCAGACTGAGCATGGGAACCTCCCATCTCCCATTCTTCCTAATCCGAGCTCTCCTCAGGGGATGACCACTCCACCAGCCTCTCCAGGGACCCAAATTCTGCCAACAGTCTGAGGGAACCCCAATCGATGACCCTGCCCTCACACTCCCCATCCAGCAAGGGCGCACTACCCTCCTGCACTGCCTCAACTGGAATTAGGATGGTGAGGGGCATAGAGACAGCTGGCATTTCAGGGACTTCTAGCTCCTGCTGAGCAGTACTCACAGTTACCAGGTCCCCGACCAGGCCACAGGTCACGACAGTCACCTCTCTTTCCCAACGTCCTATTTCCTCATGGGGGAGTCACCAGGCCGCAACTCCAGTCCACCTATAAGGGATGATTCAAGGTCCTTCTCGGCTATCCCGAACTTCCACGGCTGCAAATTGCACAGTCCTGAAAGCAGGTCCACATTGTAATATTGTGGCTCCCGCTGGGCAGATGCTGGCCATATCAGCGGTTTGCCGCAATGGCCACACCAGACCTATGCGCTGACCACCATGGTCAGTATCTGGCACTCAGGACATAGTAGGCAGAGTCGCTCCATCCTGTCGACCATCCCTAAGGCAAATCCCCCACGGTCTTAAGGCAGTTCTGGCAACCATGTTAAGGCTGGCCATATTCCTTCGCCTCGTGTTGTCTGATGCTAGCAGGGGACGCTGGGTCTCCTCCAGTGTGTGGCATGGCCCCCTCACTTCCAGACAGGCTGGCATCTGAGAAACTGATAGGCAGGCTCCTCCCTGGGCACGCTGCTGTAACCCCTTGTTAGACAAACTGAACTTTGCAGGCATGCTGATGCTAGCAGGACTTGACCAGGCATGTTGCCCAGCACGACTGTCCCCAAGCAACTGAAGACAGATAACCGCTGACTTTTCTGATGGTTGGCAATGAATGAATGAATGAATGAATAATTTGTATAGCGCTACAATGCGAACTGAATCGCCTCAAGGCTCTGAGCAACAACGGTAGCAAAAACAACGTTTGTAACCAATGTCTCACTGAAAGGCACTATCTCAACGCAGTCCCACCCGCAGGCACCCGCAGGCTTACCCTGATCACCCAGGTCAACAGTACTGTCTTTACTTTACTTTACCAGGGCAACACTTTACTGTCTATAGCAGGAGTTTGGAGCAAAGGTTCAAGATGCCCAGCATTTGCAGAGTGCTGAGTATATTTGTAATTGTAATCCAGTGAAAAATGTCCAGGATTAGCAGAACGCTGGACGTATTTGTAATCCATGGGCGTGATCACCCGCCATGATGGCCACGGATCCTGCTGGCTGCTATGGGCAATGGCACCTATTTTTACAGTTCTGAATAGCAGGCAAAGCACATAAGTACTCCCCAGGGTTCAATACCTCAATACGGTTGGAACAAACACAGTTCCCCAGCTCGCTTCCTCGGTTGCTAGGGGCAACAGCTGGCAGTCACACATGATCAGGGGGTCCCAGAAGGAGCCCCTAAATGTAGCGGTACCCCCGTAGGGGTGGCTGAAAGTTGTGGCCCACCTGTCACCCTGCCCAGCCCGGCATTTACTTTCCAGTCACTTTTGAGACAATGAACAGTCCAAGGTTGTTTTTTTTTTTTTTTTTAAGGGATTTGAACTTGGATAGGGATGGGAATATATGGGATGCCCAGTAGAACAAGCAATTGGTTGATTGTATATCAATCAGATGGGAGAACTATATACACTTGACTTACTCCAGTCTCCTCCAGCACATCACTTGCTTGCAGACTGTTACTCTCTCTCTCCCTCTCCAGCACATCAGTTACTCCAGGCACAGCTAGCACATAGTTAGGTCCAACCCTTACTCAGTCAGGCCTCAGCAATTGCCTTTTGCAGGCAGGGACCGCGGGTCCCCTTGATGTAGCAAAAATATAAATAGGAAGTCTTTTAGTGCTAGCTGTCCTATGGTGAACTACTGCTCCCAGTAAGTCCACTTCAGGCCCTGCCAGCCCTCCTGGCTGCAGCTGCCCGACTTCACTGTCCGTGACATCACAGTCCTTACTGTTGGCTCAGCACCCATCCCAGACTGCACACTCCCAGTCCTCTCAGGCGTGCCTCCCCAGTCCTCCCGACTTTGCCTGTCACTCACCAACCCTCCTGGCCACGCATTCACCGGTGGTTCCCTCCTGAAGACTTGCTAGTGCTAGCACCCACTATCCTCTCTGACTCTCTGTGCCTCCTGTCCAGATCCTTCATGTGTATTTGAAGGGATCCTTCCTGCACCAGAGTTCCAGGCCCAAGGTCACCCCCCCCCACCCCCCAGACTGGGGAGCGCCCTCAGAGGCCCGACAGCCTAGCACTCCATCCTCAGTTCTTCCACCGACTACAACCCCCTGGGTATAGCAAGGAGGCCTGCCCCCTGCCAATCCTAAATGGGGATTGGTCAGGGCTCCCTGAGACACCTCAGATAGCTCCACCTCTCTTCCCCTCCTCTCTTCTAGAATCCTCTAGAAGCCAGAGGGAGGTAACCGAAAAGTGATTCTATCTGTGAGTCACCAGCCTACTCTGAGCCACACCCAGCCCACACAGATCAAAACAAATAGGCCTGCCTAAATTTACCTACACTCACCAAAAATCTCACCTCTAGCACCTAAGTAGAGGGTGCTACATAATTCTGTTGGTTCATTATGTACAGTATATACTCTTCAATTGTGACCCTATATGCTACCAATATTCATATCATATATTCCCATGTTAGTGGGGCATGGCTCCACTTTTACCAAAATATTATATTACTTCATATGGTTTGCTATAACTATGATGTAACCATGATGCACGTTTAATATTCTGCCATTCACTATTAATGGCTATTTAATAAAGATACTTGTGTATATTAATAATTTGTTCAGATTTTTATATGATGTTTAATATCCACTAGTGTTAACGCTCCTCATTTAAAGTCCTAACCTCCGTCCCCCTCCTTTCTCCTAGTGAATAAAGCTTCTGTTTCAATAATTTTTATTGAATTATTATAAACATTTAGAATCTTCCATATCATTCCAAACACATATGAATAAAGCTTCTAATGCCCCGTACACACGGTCGGATTTTCCGACGGAAAATGTCCTATCGGACCATGTTGTCGGAAATTCCGACCGCGTGTGGGCTCCATCGGACTTTTTCCGTCTGAGTTTCTGACGGAAAAAGTTTGGGATCCTGCTCTCAAATTTTCCGACAACAAAGTCCTATCGGACTTTTTCCGATCGTGTGTAGCGAATTCCGACGGACAAAGTGCCACGCATGCTCAGATCACATTACAAGACCAAAGCTATTGGCTACTAGCCTCTACATAGTCCCATCGTACGCAATGAACGTCACCACGTTCAGGATGATCGGATTTTCCGACAACTTTGTCCGACCGTGTGTATGCAACACCAGTGTCAGACAAAATCCGTCTGAAAAAATCAGACGGATTTTGTGGTCGGAATTTCCGACCGTGTGTACGGGGCATAAAGGATACTCAGTCTGGCTTATTGCAGAATAGGAGGATTTAGCTGCAAGTCGAGCTACACACAGGGAAATGTGTAGCGAGGACACTTCCAGGTCTCCTCCCAGCCCCCACCTGTGGCTGGATAGTGAAATCAGAAGCAGAAGACTGATGTGCTCATCTCTCTGTCACATTGCTCTCTTCTCCTATCAACATGCTTATTGCACATACAGCACAACTGTTGCTTCTGAGCTCCGCTGTACAGGAACTGCATAAGGCTGACACCACGCAAAATCCAGATATCTACATTTATTGCAATAGAATTAAAATTGTTAGCTTCTGTTGCAGATTTGTGCTCCCATTAAGTCAAATAAAATAACATTCATCCAGGTTCAACTCCTTTAATACATGCAAAACATGAGTGCACCAGTAGTGTACAACATCTCAGAGAACACATCTTCTCCTAATCTATTATATATCTGATGAATATATTAACACACACTTATATTGTTCTGTGATTTTAATATTTCATGCAACCCTGTAATTAATTAACCATCAATTATAAGATAAATGAGATAAAACAGCAATTAACATCTTCACATATGTGCTTTGTCATTTGACAGTTTGAACCTATTACTGACAGTTACAATTAATACCTTTTTCTAATGAAGAGATATAGTCACACTGAATATGCACAAGGGAACAAGCTGATTGTAGGCAGTGTTCTGCAGACTGCAGTACATTGGAGAACACTGAGCGTATTATGTTACTGGCTCCTCTGCTGAAGATAGTGAGTATATACTGAGGATGAAATGCTCCCAAATGGTCATTATCCTTCTTCACTATAGTAAACAGGTTACTGTGCTGGAGAGTACATTACTTTACTGGAACGCTGCACGCAGAAATTACTGGAAATAATAATCCTTTTTTCTATTACCAACGCATGACCAACATCAACACTGACAACAATTTCTCTCCAAACAATAGAAAACAAGGACAATTGCCTTTTTCCTTGGGGAAAGATACAGATGGACATAAATAGAACAGCATGATTAACCACTTGGTGATCATAAGCCTGTTTATTAATGGGCTACATTTTAATTGGTTAAAACAAGTTCATGGCTGCAGCTGCCAGCACTTGGATTTTAAAGTGTCACTAAACACATATCATAAAAAAAACTATCAATAAATGCTGTATTACATGCTGTTCATACTCACTCAGTCACTGTGAGATTCGTTTTTCTGTATTCTACAAAAAAAACCTGGTTGATCCTGCTGCTCTCTATCTCCACCTTCTGTTCATGTCCCCAATGCAGCTAGGGATTTTGCAGCTGTGGTGGCAACTCTGCACATGCTCAGTTTTCAGTGAGTTTCTATGCTGAGAATTTCCTCCCTATCATATCTGAGCAGCCCATGTGACTATAGAGTGACATATGTGGGCATATACACAGTGGTAAATGATAGCTCACTCCCTCCCTCCTCCTCCATGTAGATTAATGAAGGCTTCACCTCCATCCTATTCTAAGACACAGGCGGAGGGGCATGACACTGCCTATGACTGGCAGAAATCCAACAACACCATATTATTTCCACAAAATAATACAAAATTAATTTCAAATATTTATTTGTATGACCATTTAAAACAGTTTATTGATATTATTTATTTATTTTTACTCTGTGTTCCAAAGGCTGTTTTTTTTATTTTAAACATATGACCAGCAGCAAAGAACTATAAGCTCCTCCTGCTTATGTTTCCCTGCAGAAAGGCTGGGAAAATTTGGGTCATGTGACAGATGTATATCAATTAGGAAAAGGGTAAGATGTTGTTTTTAACTAATTACAGCGTCATCATCCACATACAGAAATAGAAGGAACAATGTAAATTAAACACTGTGTGTTGTGTATCACTTTAAGTAAAAGTAATCTGAGCAGCTCTACAGCTGCCCAATCACTTGTATGGTACTGAGAATGAGAATACAGTGTGTACAGTTTCTACTACACTTCTGGTGGTGTACACAGTACACAATACAGTGCAGCCGTAGTACAGTTGCTAATACAGTGCAGGCGGTGTACACAGTATCTAACAGTGCGTACAGTTTCTACTACACTTCTGGTGGTTTACACAGTATCTAATACAGTGTAGTGTGGTGTTGCAAAACAAAATATACATCATGTCCGGAAGGCCACCAAGGAGAGGCAGATGCTCACAGGCCACTAAAAGAGGGCAAGCAGCCTCTGTGTCTACAGTGAACAGTGCTGGTCATGAACATGGTTTATCATCTGCAGGTGGGTGTGGGGTATGCTTGTCTTTTTTTCTGCTCCTGGCCGTGTTATTGCAGAAGAGTTGGTGGAATGGATAACAAAGCCGCCCTCATCCTCCTCATCCTCTGTCAACCAGGCTCAGAGTAGTTTGCCTTCCAATGCAGCTGCCAAAGCGGCCTATTCCACCGGTTCCTTGTCCACAGTCACTCATTCCGTAGCCCCACCAGCATGCACGGAGGAGTCTTATTCGACCACAGTGTCGGGTACATTCTGCTGGAGGATACACAGCGATTTGAAGGCTCAGATGTTGGTTCCCAGGTTGAGGATGGGAGAAACATGAGCCTAGAGAGAGGGGGTGCCCAAGAAGGAAAAGAAACTGGCAGTCGTGTTCCCCCAGCTGCAGCATACTGCCAAGTTTGCTCCAGTGACAAGGAGGGAGGGGATATTGAGGTCACTGACTATACTTGGGTGCCTGAGAGAAGAGAGGAGGAGGCACAACTCCAATGAGACAGGATGTCCTCTAGGGGGCAGCTTAAGGGCAGCCACCCTATTGCATTACACCGAAGAGCTTCGCAGGTGTGGGCCTTTTTTGACACATGTGCAGCATATCGCACCGTTGCTGTTTGCAACCTATGTCTGAAGTGGATCAAGCATGGCCAGAACAGCAGGCGCTTAGGCACCACATGCTTGACCAGACATATGACGACCTGCCATGCAGTCCATTGGCAACAGCACTTGAAAGACCCACATCAAAGAAAAAGGTGGACTTCTCCTTGCTCTTCATCTGGGATCTCCAACCCCACTATACCTCCAGTCCTCTCAAAAACCTGCACTGAGAGGAATGAAGGTATAGCAATAGGTGTCCCAAGTACACCAATCTGCTAGCAGTACACCACCATCTGATTTTAGCAGGCAAATTTCCCTACCCCAGTTGCTGAACCGTAAAAAGAAATTAGGTCCTAGCCATCCACATGCTCAGCGTCTAAATGCTAGCTTGGCCAAATTGCTAGCACTGCAACTGCTGTCTTTTCAGCTGGTAGACTCTGCCCCCTTTCGTGAATTTATGGAATGTGCTGTACCTCAGTGGCAGGTTCCAAAACACCATTTCTTTTCACTGAAGGCCATTCCGGTTCTCTACCGGCATGTGGAAGGCAATGTTTTGATCTCGTTGGACAGGGCGGTCAGCAGTAAGGTGCATATTAATGCTGACTCATGGTCCAGCAGGCATGGGCAGGGACGTTACCTTTCCTTCACGGTGCACGGTGTAAAGCCCCATACACACGGTCGGACTTTTTCATGGATTCTGTCCGATCGGACAATGTTGTTGAAAAATCAGACCGTGTGTATGCACCATAGGACAGTGTACGTCGGATTGTCCGACGGACAAAGTCTTATCTCCTGCTGGAAAGATTTGCCGACAACACGGTCCGATCACACCAAATCCGATCGTGTGTACGGTTGTCCGACCGGACAAAGTGCTACGCATGCTCAGATCACATTACAAGACCAAAGCTATTGGCTACTAGCCTCTACGTAGTCCCGTCGTAGGCAACAAACGTCACCACGTTCAGAATGATCGGATTTTCCGACAACTTTGTCCGACCGTGTGTACGCAAAACCAACATCAGACAAAGTATGACGGACAGGATCCGACCGACCTGGTCCGCGGATTGTCCGACCGTGTGTATGGGGCTTTACTCTGCTGGCAGCTGGGAAGGATGCAAGACAGGGTTCAGTATTGTTGAAGTTTGTTCCGCCACCACGCCTCCAAAATGCTAGTGTTTATTCTGCCACAGCTCTCTGCTTCACCACTCCTCTTCTTCTTCCTCTATGGCCTCTTCTGCAGATTTGTCCTCTGAACCAGCGGTGCTCCATAAGTGTTCAAGGGGCTACGCAAGCAGTCAGGCAAATAGATGCCATGCAGTGCTTGAGTTGGTCTGCTTAGGGGGCAGGAGCCACACTGGAGCAGAGATTCTGTCAGTTCTGCAGGGGCAGGCTCAGAGGTGGTTGATGCCACGCCAGCTTCAGCCGGGAATGGTTGTATGCGACAATGGCACCAACCTTCTCTCTGCCCTCTGACAGGGACACTTGACCCATGTTCCATGTTTGGCACACGTCCTGAATTTGGTGGTGCAGCGGTTCTTGAGCAGGTACCCAGGCTTACAGGATCTCCTGAGGCAGGCTAGAAAGGTTTGTTGTCATTTCCACCGGTCATACAATGCCAGTGCTCGGGTGACTGTCATTCAAAGGGAATGCAACCTGCCCACCAACCGCCTCATTTGTGACATGCCCACCAGTTGGAACTCAACTTTGGCAATGCTGAAGGACATCAGCAATGTTAGTCTCGGGGGAGGGTAGTGTTAGACTAGCAGATTTAGTCTAGGTTCACATCCAAGCCTACCTACATCTAGGTTCACATCACCCGGAGAGCCCTCCCCTTGTAACAAGGGGCATTGGGTGGGTGATGTCATCGGATGGCCACGCCCCATTGCTATATAAGTGTGGGCAGAGAGCGGGCGCCAAAAAAACAGATGAAGACATCAACAGAACAAGAGCAGCTTTTTAAATTTTTTTAGCGGGTAACCGGTGGTGAGGAAGAAGACAGCAGCGGTAGGAGACGGCGGCGGTGGCGGGAAGAAACATCTCAAAGAGAAGACGGCGGGAAGGAGAAGACAGCGGGAAGAGACAGTTGGAGGAGGAACCGGTGGGAAGGAGAACACAGCAGGAATAAACAGCTCAAGGTGGAGGCGGTGGGAAGGAGAACACAGCAGGAAGAGACAGCTCGAGGAGGAGGCGGTGGGAAGGAGAACACAGCGGGAAGAGACAGTTCGAGGGGGAGACAATGGGAAGAGATGGCTAGAGAAGACAGAGCTATTAATAAAGGGATTGTTAAAAACCGTCTCTTGTGTTTTTATTACATTTCACAGCTTTTTTGGTGAATGGGTAGAGGTACAATGTACCCAATACGCATTCACATATGAGGGTGGGATCTGGGGGCCCCATTCTTAAAGGAAGGTTTCCAGATTTCGATAAGCCCCCCGCCTACAGACCCAGACAACCACCAACTAGGGTTGTCAGGAAGAGGCCCTTGTCCTCATCAACATGGGGGCAAGGTGCTCCTGGAGTGGGGGGCTTTCGGGCAGAGCCCCCCTGCCCAAAAGCACCAACCCCCCCCTATGTTGAGGGCATGCGGCCTGGTATGGTTCAGGAGGGGGGGGCGTCATGCTCGGATAAGGGTCTTGTATGGATTTTGGGGCGGACCACGCGCCATTTATTTTTTTATTTTGGCATGGGGGTCCCCTCCGAATCCATACTAGACCTGAAGGGCCTGGTATGGATCTGGGGGGGGGGGGACCCCACACTTTTTTTTTTACTTTTACTTTCAGCTGATGATGTGAACTAGTACTATTGGAAACCATGTTAACTGGACTGTAGTGAGTTTCTCATGGACTTGACAAATTGAAGCTGAACTCCAGCTCACACTTTATAAGCAGTTACAGCAGGTTTTTTTTTTTCCTTTCGGAATAAATGTTTTGCTTAAATAAATAAAACCTGATCATTGTAAGCAACACTGTCAGTATTAAATGGGTTTGTCTTATTACTCTAATGCCGCGTACACACGAGAGGTCTTTTCAACAGCAAAGGTCCGACGGAACGAATCCGTCGGACAATTCGATCGTGTGTGGGCTCCATCGGACTTTTGCTGTTGAAAAATCAGACTTTAGAAACAGAACATGTTTTAAATTTTCACGCTGGACCCAGTTCCTATCGAAAAATCTGCTTGTCTATGTGCTAGTCCGACAGACAAAAAACAACGCTAGGGCAGCTATTGGCTACTGGCTTAGAGCTCCCTTATTCTAGTCCGGTTGTACGTCATCACGTTCCAATCCGTTAGAATTTAGTGTGATTGTGTGTGGCCAAGTCCGTTCAGTCGAAAGTCCATCGGAAAGACCGTCGGATCTAGTCCGTCGAAAAGTCCGCTTGTGTGTACGCGGCATAACTGTTACTTTGCCTGGACAGCTTGGTCTTTTAAAGGAAGTTGAAAAATAACAGACCTGGGCCCCTGTCACACATGCGGACCATTTGTCCGTTTTTCATCCATCCGTTGATGGATGAAAAATGAACATTAATGCATCTCTATGGAAAAACAAACGTAAATGGATGATTATCCATTTAAATCTGTATTTATCCACTTCTGCGAAAAGGGGCTGAGTCACCCAGTGACACCATCCGGTGACCCCACCCTTTTGTTTACTTCAGTGGTTGAGGCGGAATGACAGCTCCTTATCAGTGCTATAAAATAAAGAATAAAAATGAGCAGGCCATTTAAAGCCAACAATGACAGTCAGCACCGGCAAGTGAGGGAGCCTGTCTGTACAGACTGCCCCCTCACTGTATATACGTGTATACTGCTCTTCTCCTTCCTGCCCCTCTCCTTGCACACACTGACCCCCTCCCCCCCAAAAAGAGGACCCGTCACTTATATGCTATCACATAGTGGCCCCCTATGTGATAGCAATAAAATCTTAAGTTAAAAAAAAAACACATGAAAAGTAAAAAACAAAACAAAAATATGTGATCCTCCCCACCCCCACATAGGTAGCCCTGCATACAAAAATGCAATCGTTGGGGTGCTTACATAAAAATAAAAAGGCAGTTGTGTTACACATGTTACATAGCACACTTCAAAGTAAGATTTTAGCACAAGAGCTAACGCTAAACTGATGACCTGTAGGGGGCTTTTAAAGCTTTGCCTATGAAAAATATAGGGTATTGATGTTATTTTTCTGTTTCACAGTTGCCTGCAATTTTAATGCTTGACATGTTGGGTATCGTGTGCCCTAAAATTAACGTTAGTGTTTTTTATACTAAAATTTTTCATTTTTATAAACCGTTGTGCGAATATCATGTGACATAAAAAATTGGAACTACCCCAAATTTATTCTCTAGGGTATCTGTTTTCAGAAAATATATAATGGTTGGGGGTTTTAAGTAATCTTCAGGACTAAAATAATTTTTTAATCATGTAAACCAAAAATTTAAAATGGAAAAATGGCTCTGGGAAAATGATGTAAAAACTGATATAAAACTCATGTAAACTGGTGAAAGACTGGTGAAAAACTGGTGAAAAATCTGATGAAAAACTGATGTAAACTGATCCATTTTTTGTTGAAAAAATTTGACTGAACTGATGAAACAAACGCAATGCCTGTGTGAAAAGGGCCTGAGTGGCAGGATCAGCAGGTGAAAATAAAGGAAAAAAGCCAAAAGAAAACTAATTTAAACACCAAATCTAAGATTCGGTAAGCTGCAGTTTAAAGCCCCTTTCACACGGGACGGATCCGTAATGATCCTCCCCGTAAACATCCGCTTGCTCAGCGGGGATCGTTGCGTTAATCCCAGCTGAGCCGGTGGATGACAGGGCGGTCCCTGCCCACTGTACAGGGACCGCCCTGTCAGATTTCTGCTCTCCTCTATGGGGGATCGGATGAACACGGACGGATAGAAAAATAGGGTTTTCCTCCGTCTGCAGAATCGGACTATATCGTAGACGGATGATATCGGGTGTCAGCGGATGCTCATCCACTGACACAACCGCTATCCCATAGTGATGCATGAATGTCCGTATTTCTTCCGAAAACGGATGGATGAAATACGGACATACGGTCCGCATGTGTGAAAAGGGGCTAATACATTTTTTTTTTGTGGGGTTAATACTGCTTTAGGCCCCTTTCACACATGCTGTTCGATCAGGTCTGCCTGTCCGTTTTTCCGGTGGTCTTGATCGTACACTATTAACTTCTATGAAACAACGGATGTCAGCGGTGACATGTCCATTGACATCTGCCGCTATGCGGTCCGCCAAATCCAGATGGATGGAGGTGCTATTTTCCTTCCATCTGGTGGATCGGATGAAACTGGACAGGTGGTCCATTTTTATTCGATCTCCCCATAGAGGAGAGCGGGGCTCTCAGCAAGCGTAGTCCATCAAAACGAACGTGCCCCGGTGAAAGGGGCCTTAATTCTCCATTTAGCGAGGGAGGGTCTAGTATTTAAGGCTGAATGAATAAGAAGTTCAGGGGGGGCATGCACAATTCGTATCCTAACCAAACCCTATATGCAGGGCTCAAGTCCTGCGGGAACGCGTGGGAACGGAGTTCCTGTACTTTTTCCACAACAGGAACTCAGTTCCCATTAGCAGCCGTGTCCTGCAAAACTTTGAAGTAGGCAAGATGTGTGGCAGGTGCTACACCAGCAGCCGCTGACACAGCTCGCAATAGTAAGTGACGCACACCAGGGGTGGACTGACCATTCAGGCATTGCCAGTAGGGGGCCCCATGACAGCTTCCTCTTCGATCTACCTGTCCACAGCTACCTGACGGGTAGATCAGGTCCCTGCTGCTAAGAGATTGTGTTTAGTCAGACCTCTCGTGATGCGCTCCTCCCCGCCAGCCCCTCCTGATTTTCTGTCTCCTCATCCCACCCCCCCCCCCCCCCCCCAGTCTCCTGCATACTTGCTCTGTGTGTCCCGCTGAATCCCCTCCCTCTATCTTCAGTGCCATATGATGAGAAAACCCAGAGGAGGAGCACAGCTATTCTGCTCACAGGACATGCAGGGAGAGAGGTGAACTGAGGGAGGAACATCAGTTTGGGGTGGTAAGCTGAGCACAATACCTGGCAAAGTTTAATGCCAGTAGGGAAGTTTATGCGGATATATCTGAAGGGTTGGAATAGCAGCGAGTGTGTGTTGGAGCCCTGCAGAGTTTGCAGCCCCCCAAGCTAACATACATCTCCTAAGCAGGAACACATCACTATGTCCCCAAGCATTCTGTCCAGATAATGTGCAGTTAATTTATGACCTTTCCGTTTAACCCCGTGTTATCCAAACTCTGTTCAATGAAAAGTGTAAACTCACCACATAAACACTCTATATACAAAATAAAATTCCCCAATAAAGATCAGAACATGATGTTCACATTAGCATGGTAGCACAATTGAGAGAATGCTGATTATTCAGAGAATTACCGTATTTATGTTTATTGAGGATTGTTTTGTTTTTTTATGTACTAACAGTTAAGCTTCATACACACAATACGAAAATTGAATGAAAAATACCACTTTTGAAGCGTTCGTGCATATGAGCGTATCATTTTTTTTATTTTTGGTGGGGGAGTGGATCTTGGGTGGGAGTTCCCACACTTTTTTCCCCAGGACTTGACCCCTGCCTATATGGTATGAAAAATGTTGGTGGATGATGTCGATTTTGTATTAGGTAAACTGAGACATTTGAGAGAACTATTACAGCTATTTTGTTTAAGAGACTATCACTGCCATTTGGCTAAAGGCTCCATTTCCTGACTTACAGACTGACATGTCTGTATCATACCCCTTCACATCTTTCATGAACATCTGCTATACAGTTGAGATGACAGTTGAGATAATTCTTACTTTTTTGCTTCTATAATATCAGTATCTGGTCATATGTTAGTTCATATCTACTGGTCAATCAGAACATTTGCCATATCTGCATTTCAGCTGGAGGACAACAGGGGCGTAGAACTTGTGGAAGAAAACTGTGTTAATTTTCATCATTCTGTGTAGAATGTGTACATCTCATTGGCTCTGTAATGTTCTATGTTATATCAGCCTATGTTTTTAGATGTATTTGCTGTTGTTTTTGATTTTATAAACTCTTGCATGGAGAAAAAAACATCTCAAAATTATAGCTTTCTTTATTGTTCTCCCACATGTGGTAAATAAACTTTCTCTTTGCATAGCAAGAAGTCTTTATTCTTAACAGTGTTGGTCATCTTACTTTAAAAAAGTAATTAGTTAAGTTACAAATTACTTTTCCCAAAAAGTGATTGCGTTAGTAACTCAGTTACTACATTGGAAAAGTAATTAGTTACGCAGCAAAGTAACTGACTTTTTTTTAAATATTCTATACGTGTAACTAAGGGGCGGGTCTAGTATTACTGTAACCAAGGGGCGCATTTATTATTATTGTTATATATCGTGTAACCAAGGGGCTGCTCTATTATTACTCTAACCAAGGGGCAGTTCTGTTATAGCGTGTAAGCAAGGGGCGGGTCTACTATTATATCGTGTAAGGGGCGGATAGCTACAGAAGAGGGTGAATGTTAAATGAATGGGCAGAGCTCGATATATAACAATAATAATAAATGCGCCCCTTGGTTACAGTAGACTGGCGGAGGAACTTTTTCATCAGGACACCGGAATTACACTACAGCCATCTAGTGGCGGTAGAAGTAATTGAGGTAACGCCGCCCAAGTAATGGGAACTGAGTTACCATGAGGGGAAAAGTAATCAGTTAGATTACTCGTTACCCTCTAAAGTAACTGCGTTATGTAACTCTGTTTATTTTAACTCAGTTACTTACATCACTGATTCTTAAACCATGGGTCTCAATCTGGCGCCCCTCCAGCTGTTGCGAAACTACAAGTCCCATGAGGCATTGCAAGGCTGATAGTTACAGCCACAGGCAGAGGCATGATGGGACTTGTAGTTTTGCAACAGCTGGAGGGCCGCCAGTTTGAGACTCCTGTGACTTAATTAAACAAAGGGATGAGCCCATCCTGGACAGTGCATCATCACCAGGGGCTGGCACTTCCACACCATGTGGTGGAGGTAAAATGTGGACACACACTACAGCAGCATGATTAAGGAAGGACCATAGTCTAGACACCATCAGCTTCTCACAGTATGCGTTAGAAACTGCACCTTATTTCCTAAGAAAAGTTTGAACACTTCATCGCTCAGACATGAATACATCCAGAGATGTTACAACTCGTAATGCTTCGATCAATGCAGCCCTCCTCAGACTGGGAAGTCTTCAAGAGAACTGTAAAAACACAATGTAGGGCACAAAGCCTAGTACATAACCACTACTACTGTTTATTGAACCCAAAAGACAGTAAGAGATGTCATCTGACAATGTATACCAAAATTGGAAGGCTAACGTGTTTCCGGGTACATGCCCCCTTTTTCAGCAAAGATTGGGGCACTTCCCCCAAAATGCATCAGCCTTCCAACTTTGGTATACATGGTCAGATTACATTGCCTTACGGCTGCAATTAAGATTTTATATGTTTTTATGTTTGTGAGTATGTTTTTGTCTTTTTAATTAAAAAAATAGTCGTGGTGGTAATGACTAGGCCTCCTGTGTGTATTTACAGCCACCTTATGTCCTGGCTGATGGACATCCAGCATCATCTAGTCTACCACTTTAATTTATTGGATTTCATTTCTTTTAACCAGGTAGGCTTAAAATCACATTTTCGATTAGGGTTGTCTCCCTGCAAATGCAACCTGCCCAGGAGCTTCTGCCCTTCCAGACTGACATCCACCCATCAAGACGTTTTGGAATTTACATAACACTTTGCAAGAGCCTGCCCACTGCATGTATCAGGGCTGAGAATCTTGAAAATGCTGTGATCTTTTCAGGACGTTATGAACATCAGCTTGTGAGCTCCTCCAAGCAGTCATGATCTGCCTGCATTGCATATATAAGAACAGAGACCCAGGGATGATGTCACTGGGACTAAAATAGATGCAGTGCTGTAAAAGATGATTTGCCCCCTTCCTGATTTTTTTTTTTTTGCATATTTGTCACACTTAAATGATTCAGGTCATCAAACTAATTTTAATATTACACAAAGATAACATCTGTAAATACAAAATGCAGTTTTTAAATGCTGATTTTATTTATTAAGGGAAAAAACCTGCCTGGCCCTGTGTGAAAAATGAATTGCCCCCTAAACCTAATAACTTGGCTGCAACAACTGCAATCAAACGTTTGCGATAACTGGCAATGAGTGTTTCACTTCGCCATGGAAGAATTTTAGCTTACTCTTACTTTTTGACACTTTTTGGTGAATGGGTAGGGGTACAAAGTTACGATACCCATTCATATGGGGGGGGGGGGCAGGATCTAGTCCCCCGCCCGCAGATCCCGACATCCACAGGCCAGGGTTGTCGAGAAGAGGCCCTTGTCACCATCAACATGGGATTAAGTTGCTTTGGGTTGGGGGGGCACAGAGCCTTCCCTGCCCCAAAGCACCCACCCCCCGCAACGTTGAGGGCATGGGGCCTGGTATGGTTAAGGAGGGGGGCGCTCACTCATCCCCACCCATCCTGACCTACCAGGCTGTATGCTCAGATAAGGGTCTGATATGGATTTTGGGGGAGACCCCACGCCATTTTTTTTTTTACATTTTGGCATGGGGTTCCCCTGAAAATCCATACCAGACCCGAAGCTGGCTCTGGAGTCTGGATCCACCGACTTTCCTGTCATTTTTCTTGATTGATGTCCTCTCTCTGCTCCTTCCCGAGACTTCACGGAGCCAGAGCGTAGCTGCTCCCTCCTCCCTCCTCCTCTTCAGCCTGTTCTGTTCTTCAGAGGAATCCAGCAGAGATAACAGCCCTTCAGTGACTGTAAGGTGAGAGAAGTCACTGATAGTGCTGTGTATGAGAATCTACACTATATATTTCTATCTATCAGAGTGAAAAGAATATGTTTTTAAAGCAGAATACACTTTTGGAATATACAGCACACAGGCATTCCATGCATTACTGGTATAGTAAAATTAAATTAAATCAGAGATAACATTGTGAATCAATCCTTTTATTGACTATCTATTTTTATGAGACAATGAAACCTTCCATTCACATCTTCATCAAACTAAAGCACAGAGCTACTCAGACATGGACAGAGCTTTGCTACACCACAATTAGTGTATTACCTAGTACAGGCAGTCCCTGAGTTACGATCAGGTTAGGGACTGCCTGTTTGTTCTGAAGTCGAATTAGCTCGTAATTCGGACGCGGATGCGCAGAATGGCGTTTTCCGCTGTTTTCTGATGATTTCCGACGTCGTTTTCCGATGTTTGCCGATGTTTCCCACTGTTTTCCACTGTTTTTCGATGTGCCCACAGGCGCCGCCTGCCGTTTGTAAGTAGGAGTTGTACGCACCTCGAAGGTTCGTAACATGGGGACTCCCTGTACACCTATAGTAATAATGTGTCCTTCATTGTAAATAGAGTATTGCAGGATTACATCCCCCTTACATTTGTATTGCTATGTGGGGCTGTATTACACGGCGTATTCAAATATAGAAGTATTTGGCCATGTTGATGTGCCCTGGAATGGAGAGGTGTTCCATGCAGTAACTTGTTGAACTCAACTCTAGGCTGACAGGTGCACAGATCTTCATACATATTCTTGCATGTATCTGCCAAGGATGGGATAGACAGGTGTTTGGTGTAGCCATCTTTTAACCACTTGCCCACAACTCCATAGCAGTTTTACTGCTACAAGGCAGTCACGGCAGTCACAAGGCAGTTTACTGCTACAAAGCGCCCCTGCCCATTAAAATCAATGGGCAGTGCCGCCGAAGTGCCCTGACTGCTTTGTGACCGCCTCATGTAGGAGTACGGCAACAAAGTGGCTCTCCTGTGCTGGATCATGTACTATATACGTGATCCAGCACTTATAGGTGGGGGCCATGCATGTGCGTTGCCACCTCACCGGCTGATCAGAAGGTCCCTCTGGCACCCACAGCCTGGGACCTCTGGCACCCACTGATGGGCAAAGAGGATGGCAAGGCAGAGCTCTGTGAATGTAAAGAATGTGCTGGTTTTTGTTTCCATGCAAAGCACATCCCTTAGTAATAGTAAAATTGACCTTTCATAACCTGCTACGGGCTACACCCATATTCTGGGTGTGACATGTAACCAGTGGCCGGACAAGGTAATTTAGAGCCCAGGGCGAACATGCCAAATTGCTCCCCCCCCCCAAGATGTATGGGCATTATGTGTCCCATCCCCACTCCCAACACAAACCCCCCCCAAATCACAACTCCTAGCTCACCCTCCCTAAATTTTCCCTCTTAAAACAATTCTTACCCCCTGAAGCCTCCCAAATTCCCTTTTTTAACACAAATTCCCTGCCCTCTAATCTCCTTGTGGTGCCCCCCCACCTCACATGATACCACATTGCCCAGGGCAACCGCCCCTCCTGCCCACCCCTTGTCCCGGCCCTGCATGTAACATGCTATAAAAGTACCGTCCCCCCCATGCTGTCAAAAAAACGCCTGCCCGCGTACTCTGGGAATGGAACACTACAAGGCCCGACAGCCTTAGCAGCTGTTGGCTTGTTGTTCTCAATAAACTACCACAGTGCTGTGGATTGCCGTGATAGTTCATTCATGCTTCCTGTTAGAATGTATTGGTTTCCTTGGATCCCAATACAGTAATAAGTATGCAGGAGTCCTGCTTGGCATCACTGATCTGCTGATCGCTGGTGGAATGCTTTACAGGCTCATGCAACAAAAAATAATAAATGCACATGTTTTTACCTGCAAACAATGTGCATTTATTTATTTTGGGTAAAAGTTGAACTTATTCTTTAAAGCACCTCACGGTGAATGCACCAAAGCACTGTTATGCTGCGTACACACGCAGCCTGGCAGGCCAGGAAAGGGGTGGGGACGAACGAGCGCCCCCCCTCCTGAGCCGTACCCTCAACATGGGGGGGTGCCCTGGGGAAAGGGGGGCCGTGCAGCCCCCCCACCCCAAAGCACCTTGTCCCCATGTTGATGAGGACAAAGGCCTCTTCCCGACAACCCTGGCCGTTGGTTGTCGGGGTCTGCGGGCGGGGGCTTATCGGAATCTGGGAGCCCCCTTTTCTAAGGGGGCCCTCAGATCCTGGCCCCCCACCCTATGTGAATGAGTATGGGGTACGATGTACCCCTACCCATTCATCTAAGGTGTAAAATGTAAAGTACAAAAACACACACACTTTTGAAAAAATATTTTATTGCACTGCTCCGGGGTCTTCTTCCGTCTTGGGGGTCTTCTCACCGGACTCCTCCGCCATTTACCAAGCTCTTTTACCGAGCGGAGAAGTCCGGCTACCTTCTTCTTCTTCGTCGTCGCCGCCGTCGTCTGGGGGTCTCGATCCGCCTTCGGGGGTCTTCCGGGGTCTCTTCTGTTCTTGCAGCGGTCGTCGTTTTCCGCACCGCCGGCGCCTTCTTCTTCTTGTTCTTCTTGTTCTTCTTCTTCTTCTTCTTCCGATGTTGACCCGTCGCTGTCTCTGGGAGTCTCCCGCTGTCTCCGGGACTGTGACATCGCAAGGGGGCGGGGTCACCATGTGACATGAGCATGTGACCCTGTCCCCATGTCCCTATATAAGTCCCAGCACAGCACGGCTCTGCCATTCCGGCCAGAGAGAGCGACGGGTCAACATCGGAAGAAGAAGAAGAAGAAGAACAAGAAGAAGAAGGCGCCGGCGGTGCGGAAAACGACGACCGCCGCAAGAACAGAACAGACCCCGGAAGACCCCCGAAGGCGGATCGAGACCCCCAGACGACGGCGGCGACGACGAAGAAGGTAGCCGGACTTCTCCGCTCGGTAAAAGAGCTTGGTAAAACAGTGTTATTAGTACAGTCACAGTGTATAGTATTATCACTGATCTCTGTATTGGTGTCACTGGTGATGTCAGTGTCAGTTCCCAGCCAGTGTCATTAGTACAGTGACAGTGTATAGTATTACCACTGATCACTGTATTAGTGTATTAGTGTCACTGGTTCCCACAAAATTTCAGTTAGCGTCAGACTGCCTGCCATGCTAGTAACATCCCGCTATAAGTCGCTGATTGCCAACTTAGATGTTCCATGCATCCATGCACAGGCAATCCCATTAATTCTATTGGGATACAGAAGCTGCACGGACACAGCCAGTGCTTCCAATTTGACACCCAGTAGGTGCGGGTCTGTGTTCAGGGTCTGCTTTATCTGCATTCAGGGACCCACACTTGCAGCTGCACGGGTGTCACATTGGGAGTAGCAGCTGTATCTGTGCAGCTGCTGCATCACAGTAGACATCAATGGGACCGCCTACCTGCATGGAAAACCTGCTCATTCCCTGCAGGTAAAAGCGTACCTTTAGCCTAGGTTCACACTGACTGCAGAAAACACAAATCTATACCAAGGAAAGATAAGCATAGAAAAAGATGCCACATACAGAGCCACAGAGATATAGTATCTGAATAAATGCAAATAATATATAAAAAAAATTGGAAGATGTATTAAAAGTTTGATAAAAATAACCAAATGCACAGAAGCATAAAATCATTACAACCTCCTCCATTCACTATCTAATTACAACGTTGTCGAAAGACAAACAAATACAGACAGATTAACAAACAAATAAGGGAATGTCTTCACTGCACACGTACCATAGTATAAGCCATAAAAAGCACTATAAAATAAATGTGCAATATGGCAGCAAACACTGTGGGGCCAGGCAGTCCTTATAGGAGAGTATTGTGAAGGGGCAGGACCAAAAAATCCAATCAAAAGGATCCGAAAATCAAAGGGTCAGAATCTGCAGTCTATGGTTATTGGGGACATACGGCAGGAAAGGTAAGGAATGTAAGCTAGTAAAGTTCCAACTCATAAAAACTGATCTTTGCAGAGATCCGGAAAGCAAATAGAAAAACTGACATCATGACAATCAAGCATAAAGTCAGGATAATTTCAGCAAATAGAGCACAATCGGCAATAGGTATACAAATGTTGTAGTGTACTTTACCCAGATAAAAGGGTAGATGCTCTGCAGATGATATACGTTACCATAATCTGCCGTTATCCGCAGGGATGAAGGTAACAATAGTGTCCAATGGACTGGCTATCAGTACAGCTGAATGAGGGATCACCTTATTTTCCTAACATTTACTATTGAGCTTGTCACTGCATATGCTGTATCAGGAGTCCCATCACCCAGGCTGAATGGGGAGTTACCACATTAGAGACGGTAGGCTTATGGATAGCCACTGGATGTGGTGACCCAAAGTGCCGTTGTCCCACACCTACATGCCCAAAGTTGTCCGTGCTGAGGATCCCAGATGATGGTGGAAGGTGCAGGCGAGAGGGAGTGACGTCAACGCGTTTCACGGGGAAACCCCCGCTTCTTCAGGACACACTGACTGCCCACACTGACCTCGCACAATTTCATTCCCACATGTCACTTCGGGGGAGATTTCAGAAACATCTGTGTGGGCTTCTGCAGATGCCCCTGTAGATGTCCTAGTTGGACGAAACGCGCCGGAAAAGGTTCATCGCTCCCCACATTGCTCTTATTCATTTGTGATCACTTTTATTCCTTTGTATGTCAGTTTTTACAATAAACCAACCTTGTTGACCTGCACTATTGGAGCCCCCCCCTTCTTTTTCCTGCATACTCTGCTTGGATGTAAGTTGCTGTGGCGTTCGCACTGTGTACCCGTCTTCCCAGCTTGGTTGAAACCCATGAGGTCCTTTGGAGACATCACTGGAGATCCTGGGTCTCTTTGATCGTTTTGGAGAGCCATCCCTTTGGATATTCATGCCTTTATGATTGAGTGTCGCTGACATCCGGGTCCACCTGTTCCGGTAAGAGTGTTCAATGACATCCACCTAGAGACGACTCACCACCTTGGATGTTTCTTGTTACAGCCATCTCATTTTACTTGTTTGAAGATTATCACTTTATAGTTGTGCACTCCGGCTGAATCATTTTATGGGACTTATTTTTACAATATTTATTTCACCTTGATGGACCTTATCACCATATTGGATGCTTATTAGATCATTTATTGTTTGTTTATTCACTTCACTGTGTTATTGTTCTTAGCGCTACATTTCACTCACCTTCTGCACAGATATCAAAGGAAATCACACCCTGAAATCACCAAAAGTAGTACGGAAACTACTTTTGGGAATCAGTGTGGCGTTGCACCGATTCGGAGGCTGCCATTTCCGGCAATTACCGCCGATTTGGCATGCGATTTGACATGTCAAATCACATCAATGTGAACCAGGGCTTACACGAGTGTAAGCATAAGTACACCCATGTGAAGGGCTGTCTTCACCCACATGGGATTTACAGGTGTTTGCTGCAGCCATGTGCAGGCAGCCTGTTCAAATCAATGACAGGTGGCCAGCTTCACTGACCTGCATGGATCTACAATGGGAGTGTACGTCTATACACGACCAAGGCATGGCTCAGAATGCAGTATGTCTGCAAGGAATGTATGTATAGTTCTTGTTTGTGTGAAGTTCTTAAGTTTCATACATACCCAACCACGTGTAGCAGAATTTATGTTTGCACATGTGCATTAGAGGAGGGGGTACACATGTGCATTATAATGTGTACAGGGGTTCTTTTGTTTTATTATTATTTTAATATAGTTTATTTTTGTAAACACTTTCTGACTGCTGTTGGCATGCAGTAAAAAAATTCAGGATAACATAAGTTGGGAGGTCAGCAGGACAGATGATAGGGTCAGCAGTTTGTAGAGGACTGTACAGAGGCCATTTATTTATAGGACAGTGTGCAGGGGGCAGCGGGGCATGGGGTCAGCAGGACAGAGGATGGGAGGTCAGTATGACAGTGTGCAGGATTCAGTATGTTCTTAATGGAACCTGTCCTGTTAAACCGATGTATGGTCTTGGCCACCATGCTGAAGCTCAGTTTCAGAGTCTTGGCAATCTTCTTATAGCCTAGGCCAGTGATGGTGAACCTTGCCATCCCAGATATTTTGGAACTACATTTCCCATGATGCTCAACTACATTGCAGAGTGCATGAAAATCATGGGAAATGTAGTTCCAAAACATCTGGGGTGCCAAGGTTCCCCATCACTGGCCTAGGCCATGTTTATGTAGAGCAACAAATCTTTTTTTCAGAACCTCAGAGAGTTCTTTGCCATGAGGTGCCATGTTGAACTTCCAGTGACCAGTATGAGAGAGTGAGATTTAACACACCTGCTCCCTATTCACACTTGAGACCTTATAACACTAACAAGTCACATGACACTGGGGAAGGAAAATGGCTAATTGGGCCCAAATTTCACTTTTCACTTAGGGGTGTACTCACTTATGTTGCTAGTGGTTTAGACATTAATGGCTGTGTGTTGAGTTATTTTGTGGGGACAGCAAATTTACACTGTTATACAAACTGCTCTATTTTACATTGTAGCAAAGTGTAATTTCTTCAGTGTTGTCACATGCAAAGGTATAATAAAATATATACAAAAATGTGAGGGGTGTACTCACTTTTGTGAGATACTGTATATATACTGTATATTAGTACATCCAAAGAAGGCAGATAGAAAGACTGTTTTTATAGCTCTTTATTGCCTTTTTCCTGCAGTTTAGAGTTCTAATTCATGATTATATCGTTACATTTTGTGAATTTTAAATTTTCAAATTAAGTTAGACCATATTCATGCATATCATTCAGTGGTAGACTGGTCTTGATACGTGCCAATTATCATCTTTCTATTGAGAAACAATAACATAATCTATATTAAAGCTTGCAGAGACAAGTCCTCCAGCAATATTTCTGTTGTTGAGTCTGCAGCCTGTGTTTTTTTTCTTAGGTTTAATATTCTGCACCTTATGTCTAATACTGCTATTGTGCCAGGGCTTCCACTATATCCACTGTGCACTCTTTTGTTCATAAAGTTGAACATAAATCCTGCATTTCTCACCGCCTTTCTGCTTGACCTCAAGAAACAGTCCTGCACCAGAGTTAGCAAGTTACCTGCAGTGTTTGTATTTCTATCTATCAAGTAAAATACCGTGCAAAAAGAAATGTTCTAGCATTTTGCTGTAATATCCTGCACCTGCTACAACAGTTTTTTTTTTTTAAATCAGTTTGGCATTGTTATTTTTTTTTTGTCCTTGACATGAGAGTTATAAAAATGTTTTCCGTTTACAAAATGTTCCAAATGTGTTTCAAAGTAAATCTGTGTTGTGAGAAATAAGGGGGCTGCCAAAATTTTCTCCATCTAAAAATATAAGTTGTCCGGCTGTCACTTCTAACTAACTGTAACTTCTATTTTTATACTTAGGTAATTTGTTATTTTTATTTTAGGTACACTTCATTACTGATTTACTGACCCAGGCCAGTAGAAGCATGCAGCTAGTGAAGTCAGAAAAGTTAGAAAAATTGATTGGTTTGGCAAGAATCATTCTTGCCAAACCAATCTATTAACCTTCTATGAAGTTGCCATCTAGATAAAGAAAGGCCCGTAGATGTGGTGTATCTGGATTTTGCAAATGCATTTGGTACAGTTCCCCATAAACATTTACTGTACAAAGTAAGGTCCGTTGGCATGGACCATAGGGTGAGTACATGGACTGAAAACTGGCTACATGGGTGAGTTCAGAGGGTGGTGATAAATGGGGAGTACCCAGAATGTGGGGTCCCCCAGGGTTCTGTCCGGGGACCAATCCTATTTAATTTATTCGTAAACGACCTGGAGGATGGGATAAACAGCTCAATCTTTGTATTTGTAGATGACACTAAGCTAAGCAGAGCAATAACTTCTTCGCAGGATGTGGAAACCTTGCAGAAGATCTGAAAAAATAAATGGGGTGGGCACTTACCTGGCAAATGAGGTTTAATGTGGAAAAATGTAAAATAATGCATTTGGGTGGCAAAAATATGAATGCATTCTACTTACTGGGGGGAGAAACTCTGGGGAAATCTAGGATGGAAAAGGACCTGGGCGTCCTAGTAGATGACAGTCTCAGCAATGGCATGCAATGCCAAGCTGCTGCAAGCAAAGCAAACAGAATAGTGTGAGGCATTAAAAAGGGGATTAACTCCAGAGATAAAATGATAATTCTCCAACCTCTAAAAGACTCTGGTCCGGCCGCACCTGGAGTATACTGTCCATTTCTGGGCACCAGTCCTCAGGAAGTATGTGCTGGAGTCCAGAGAAGTGTAACAAAACTATTAAAGGGGCTGAAGGACATTAATTATGAGGAAAGGTTACGAGCACTAAACTTGTTCTCTCTGGAGAAGAGAGGGGATATGATTTCAATGTACAAATACCGTACTGGTGACCCCACAATAGGGATAAAACTTTTCCACGTAAGGGCATTTAATAAGACACGCAGCCATTCACTAAAATTAGAAGAAAACCGGTTTAACCTTAAACTGCGTAGAGGGTTCTTTACTGTAAGAGCAGTTAGGATGTGAAATTCCCTTCCACAGGCAGTTGTTTCAGCGGGGAGCATCGATAATTTCAAAAAACTATTAGATAAGCACCTGAACAACCACAACATAAAGGGATATACAATGTAATACTGACATAAAATCACGCACATAGGTTGGACTTGATGGTCTTTTTTCAGCCTTGCCTACTATGTAACTATGTAACTCTATGTAACACCTAAACTGTACTCTTGTTTCAGGCTAGTGCTTTAGAAAGTAATTGGAACAGAATGGCAGCCAGAAAGAAAAGACATTGGACAGCATTTGTACTGTATCCTCTCAGTATAGACTACTTTTAAAAAATTTTTTGTCAAAAAGTCCGACCGTGTGTACGGGGCTTATGTAACACCTAAACTGTACTCTTGTTTCAGGCTAGTTCTTTAGAAAGTAATTGGAACTAGGGATGAGCCGAACACCCCCGGGTCGGTTCGCACCAGAACCTTCGAACGGACCGAAAGTTCGCGCAAATTTTTATTACTGCAAATTATTTATTTAAAGCGGTTATGCACTCTGTAAAAAATTTTTCCAATTTTAATTTGACAAATGTTTTTGGAAAATGTTTTTGGGGGGGTTTTAATTGAAACAAGGATTGGTGATAAAGTATCAGTAGAGAGGAGATACCTTTTTCCCAAATTAAATCTAACAGGATAGAATTTCCCTTCCTAGGGGTAGATTTCCTCTCACTTCCTGTTTTCTCTTTCCATTTGCAAGTAGGAGTCGTTTTGTAAGTTGGATGTTTGAAAGTAGGGGCCTGCGTATATACTCTGCAGAAATTTGCCCTATTAGATGTTGGTGTAGCCACAAGACTGGTGGGCACAGGAATGGGCCTGCTGTGAGTTAATAGATCAAGATTTGTAATTGCATGCACCTGTTGAACAGGGCAGAAAAATTGGGGGTGGTGGTGGTGGTGGACGGTGTTGCCACAAGACTGTAAGCTCTCACAGTTACTCTTGGTGGGCGCAGGAATGGGCCCTGCTGTGAGTTATTAGATCAAGATTTGTAATTGCAAGCACCTGATGAACAGGGCAGAAAAATTGGGCCTTTGGCGGTGGTGGTGGACGGTGTTGCCACAAGACTGTAGGCCCTCATAGTTACTCTTGGTGGGCGCAGGAAAGGGCCCTGCTGTGAACTATAGATCAAGATTTGTAATTACCCGCCCTGTTAAACAGGGGCTGAAAAATTGTGCCTTAGGCGCTGGTGCCACAACACTGCAACCCCTCACAGATACTGTACTGGAGCACAGCAGTCACACGTGTTGCGAAGCATTTTTTTTAAAAAATTGTAAGTACACGCCCCTGTTAAACAGGGGCTGAAAAATTGTGCCTTAGGCACTGGTGCCACAACACTGCAACCCCTCACAGATACTGTACTTGGAGCACAGCAGTCACACGTGTTGCGAAGCATTTTTTTATACAATTGTAAGTACACGCCCCTGTTAAACAGGGGCTTAAAAATTGTGCCTTAGGCACTGGTGCTGGTGCCCACAACACTGCAACCCCTCACAGATACTGTACTTGGAGCACAGCAGTCACACGTGTTGCGAAGCATTTTTTTTTTAAATTGTAAGTACACGCCCCTGTTAAACAGGGGCTGAAAAATTGTGCCTTAGGCACTGGTGCCACAACACTGCAACCCCTCACAGATACTGTACTTGGAGCACAGCAGTCACACGTGTTGCGAAGCATTTTTTTATAAAAAATTGTATGTACACGCCCCTGTTTAAACAGGGGCTGAAAAATTGTGCCTTAGGCACTGGTGTGGTGCATGGATCATTGAGGAGGAGGAAGAGGATAGTCAGTGAACATAAGAGGACAGTCACTCAGCGTCAGCATAGGCAGTCTTGAAGGGATGTGACATTATAAATTATTCCGTTATATCCGCTTCAGGTGCCTGGTAGCTGGTGGTGATCCAAGACTGATTCATTTTGATGAAGGTCAGTCGATCAACGAGGCGGTGGACAGGCGCACCCTATGATCGGTGACAAATCCTCCAGCAGCACTGAATGTGCGTTCGGAAAAGAACGCTGGAGGCAGGACAGGCCAGTAGCTCAATTGCATACTGTGCAAGCTCTGGCCAGTGATCCATCCTCAGGACCCAGTAAGCCAGAGGATTTTCGGTGGGAAAGGTGTCCAAGTCTGACCTTGCCCAAGGTATTCCTGCACCATGTATATCAGACGCTGGCGATGGTTGCTGGAACCGATCATACCTTGGGGCTGCGGACTAAAAAATTGTCTGAACGCATCGGTCAGACGTCCACCTCCCCACCGCTCCTTCTGCTACTGACCGAAGCCTCAGCAACGCGTCGCCCAGGACCAGGAGTTTGTAACCTCCCAGTTTCTGGGAACGCGTTGCACAGACCTTTCTGCAAGGCCTCCCTGAGATGTCTCATCCTCTGCTCCCTCTGCGACGGCAAGATAAGGTCCGCAACCTTACCCTTGTACCGTGGATCAAGGAGAGTGGCCAGCCAGTAATGGTCCCTCTCCTTGATCCGAAGAACACGAGGATCCTTCCTCAGGCTTTGCAGGATCAGGGAGGCCATGCAGCGTAGGTTAGCTGAGGCATTCGTCCGGAGTCTTCTGGGTCACTGAGGATGACATGATCGCCAGCCACCTCCTCCCAGCCAAGTACAAGTCCACTGGTTTGTTGGGACTGTACATCATCCTAAAAGACTGCTGCTGCTGATGCTGAGTGCCAGGCTCCACCTCCATGCTCACACAATCCTCCTCCTCCTCATCCTCTTCCTGTGTGATGGGTGGGACAGAAGGAACACTGTCCGGATAAAGGGGGTGTCAGGAACGGTGCTGTTACCTGGATCGCCTGCTGGTGTCACTGTTTCCTTTGGCATCAAAGGGTGCAGTTCTGGTGGCCACCAGCAGGGGTCTCCCAGCCAATGGACATTGTCAGGAATGTTGTTATTACCTGGATCGCCTGGTGGTGTCACTACTTCCTTCAACATCAAAGGGTGCAGTTCTGGTGGCCACCAGCGGGGGTCTCCCAGCAGATGGACATGCCAGGAATCAGGCGGCACCTGTTGAACTGCTGAGACTATATAAGCCTGTCCCTCACTGAAGCTCAGTGCTTCAGTATTCCGTTCTGTAGCCTTGTCTTGCCTGTGCTGTAACCTGATCCTGGACCTGTAACCTGTACCTGCAATCTGACCCTTTATTCCCTTCCTGCCCTGTCCTGGATGCTGTCCCCCTTTACCTGGTTCCTGAGACCCGTCCCCTGTTTCCTGCCTTGATGTTCCCTTGCTTCCTGTTTTCCCCCCTTGTCTCTCCTCCCTGCCTTGTATATACATGTATATATATGTTCTATTGCCTTGTGTGTATTGTTAGTTAGTTAGTTAGTTAGATTAGGGCTTGGGGGGTTTGCTGTGTTATTTGTGTTCTTGCTTGTTTGTGTTTGCTGTGTTCACGTGTGTCTTTATTATTAATAAATATTTATCTTATCACTACCTTTGGAGCCTGTTTCCTTTAGTGCAGCCCATCGATCTGTTCACTTGTGTTGGATGCCTGTGTTCAGGCTCCTTTCATGACAGAATACTGAAGCCATACAAACAGATCGGCTGCACTTGGGAATTGGGTCTGGACACTTGCTATTGCCAAGAAAGATGCATCCGGAAGATATATTGTATCTTTCGCTCCTGGCAATGGAAGAAAGAGATTTTTGTTATCAGACTTTGGGTGACTATACTAGGGAGCAACTACTGGAGTGCATCCGTATGGCCCATGTTTTTGTTGATCAGGGCCGTTTTCTTTTTGAGGACGTACAGCCTCTGACCAAGATTTGTACAGAGCTGGCCCTGCCCTGTATTCCTGAAGGCCGTGATGATTACACTCCCCCTTTTAATATGAATCAGGTTGTATCCCTAGTATGGCTTTTTTGAAGATGATCCTGCTGATTTCTGTGAGCACTACGCTGGCTGTTCCCCACAGGTGATTGCTGAGTGCATTGTGTCTGCTCAGTCTTTTGTTAGACAGGGAAACTTAAATCCACAGTTTGTACAACCCATACTTTCTGCATGGTCTGACATGGTAAAATTAGCCCCAGCCAAACCCACCACTTCTGCCATCAGACACCAGCCTACCCAAATGTTTGTTTCCCCATCACCCATGCCAAACTCAGTTGCCACCCAGTATACATTGCTCCCAACCAAATATTCATATCCGGTCTCTTCTCCCTGTACCTATCCTGCATATAACCCCCCTGCCTCTTCTCAGCTGCCTACTAATCCACAAGAACTTCCCCCAGCTACTGTTACCTCTTCTCTGCCATATCCCAACACTCCTTTCCTGTCTGCTGCACCCCCACCTACAAAGCTTCAGCGACCAAGTCAAAGAAAAAACGAAAGTTCTTCCCGACCAAAACGATCCTGCCAGTAACCCAATCTGCCTCCACACCCACTAATCTGTCCCAGCCTGAAGCGCAAGAGTTCCAGCCGGAGGTGCCAGCAATCCAGCCTGAAGAGCCAGTACTAGCCTTCCAGCATGATGTCCTGGTGCCAGCCCTCCAGCCTGATGTTCCAGTCTTCCAGCCTGATGTCCTAGCCTTCCAGCCTGATGTCCCAGCCTTCCAGCCTGATGTCCTGGTGCCGGCCTTCCAGCCTGATGTCTCAGCTTCCCTGTCTGATGTCCTGGTGCCAGCCCTCCAGCTTGATGTCCCAGCCTTCCAGTCTGATGTCCTGGTGCCGGCCTTCCAGCCTGATGTTCCAGCCTTCCAGCCTGACGTCCCAGCCTTCCAGTCTGATGTCCTGGTGCCATTTTTCCAGTCTGATGATCCGCTGCCAGGTTTCCAGTCTGATGATCCGCTGCCAGTTTTCCAGTCTGATGACCGCTGCCAGTTTTCCAGTCTGATGACCCGCTGCCAGTTTTCCAGTCTGATGACCCGCTGCCTGTTTTCCAGTCTGATGATCCGCTGCCAGTTTTCCAGTCTAATGACCCGCTGCCTGCCTTCCATTCTGATGACCCACTGCCTGCTGCCCAGCCTGATGTGCCCGTGCCTGATGCCCAGCCCGATGTGCCCGTGCCTGCTGTCCAGCTTGATGTGCCCGTGCCTGCTGTCCAGCTTGATGTGCCCGTGCCTGCTGCCAGCTTGATGTGCCCGTGCCTGCTGCCAAGCTTGATGTGCCCGTGCCTGCTGCCCAGCTTGATGTGCCCGTGCCTGCTGCCCAGCTTGATGTGCCTGCTGCCCAGCTTGATGTGCCTGCTGCCCAGCTTGATGTGCCTGCTGCCCAGCTTGATGTGCCCGTGCCTGTTGCCCAGCTTGATGTGCCCGTGCCTGTTGCCCAGCTTGATGTCCCCGTGCCTGTTGCCCAGCTTGATGTGCCCGTGCCTGTTGCCCAGCTTGATGTGCCCGTGCCTGCTGCCCACTTGATGTGCCCGTGCCTGCTGCCCAGCTTGATGTGCCTGCTGCCCAGCTTGATGTGCCTGCTGCCCAGCTTGATGTGCCCGTGCCTGCTGCCCAGCTTGATGTGCCCGTGCCTGTTGCCCAGCTTGATGTGCCCGTGCCTGTTGCCCAGCTTGATGTGCCCGTGCCTGTTGCCCAGCTTGATGTGCCTGTTGCCCAGCTTGATGTGCCCGTGCCTGTTGCCCAGCCTGATGAGCCACTGTCTGCTGCCCTGCCTGATGAGCCACTGTCTGCTGCCCAGCCTGATGAGCCACTGTCTGCTGCCCAGCCTGATGAGCCACTGTCTGCTGCCCAGCCTGATGTGTTCCTGTCTGCTGCCCAGCCTGATGTGTTCCTGTCTGCTGCCCAGCCTGAGGTGTTCCTGTCTGCTGCCCAGCCTGATGAGTTCCTGTCTGCTGCCCAGCCTGATGAGTTCCTGTCTGCTGCCCAGCCTGATGAGTTCCTGTCTGCTGCCCAGCCTGAGGTGTTCCTGTCTGCTGCCCAGCCTGAGGTGTTCCTGTCTGCTGCCCAGCCTGAGGTGTTCCTGTCTGCTGCCCATCCTGAGGTGTTCCTGTCTGCTGCCCAGCCTGAGGTGTTCCTGTCTGCTGCCCAGCCTGATGAGTCCCTGTCCGCTGCCCAGCTTGATGAGTCCCTGTCCGCTGCCCAGCTTGATGAGTTCCTGTCTGCTGCCCAGCCTGATGAGTTCCTGTCCGCTGCCCAGCCTGATGAGTTCCTGTCCGCTGCCCAGCCTGATGAGTTCCTGTCCGCTGCCCAGCCTGATGAGTTCCTGTCCGCGGCCCAGCCTGATGAGTTCCTGTCCGCTGCCCAGCCTGATGAGTTCCTGTCCGCTGCCCAGCTTGATGAGTTCCTGTCCGCTGCCCAGCTTGATGAGTTCCTGTCCGCTGCCCAGCCTGATGAGTTCCTGTCCGCTGCCCAGCCTGATGAGTTCCTGTCCGCTGCCCAGCCTGATGAGTTCCTGTCCGCTGCCCAGCCTGATGAGTTCCTGTCCGCTGCCCAGCTTGATGAGTTCCTGTCCGCTGCCCAGCTTGATGAGTTCCTGTCCGCTGCCCAGCTTGATGAGTTCCTGTCCGCGGCCCAGCTTGATGAGTTCCTGTCCGCTGCCCAGCTTGATGAGTTCCTGTCCGCTGCCCAGCTTGATGAGTTCCTGTCCGCTGCCCAGCTTGATGAGTTCCTGTCCGCTGCCCAGCCTGATGAGTTCCTGTCCGCTGCCCAGCCTGATGACCCGAAGCTCGCTGCCCAGCCTGATGACCCGAAGCTCGCTGCCCAGCCTGATGACATGGTGCCCGCTGCCCAGCCTGATGACCCGGAGCCTGCTGCCCTGTCTGTTTTTATTTCCAGATCTAAACTTCCAGACCCTGGTGGTGGGGTACATGTCCCATTGTCGGACTCGGGTGGCACGCCTCCTAGTAGGTTAAGAGACTCTGGCCAGAGAGCGCAAGGAAGTCTGCCGTCACAGAGAAGACTTTTTGGGACTCTTCCACTTTTACATGCACTGCCAGATCTAGGGCAGAATGGAGTGTCCAGAGGCCACTCCTTAGGGGGGGGAACTGTCAGGAACGGTGCTGTTACCTGGATCGCCTGCTGGTGTCACTGTTTCCTTTGGCATCAAAGGGTGCAGTTCTGGTGGCCACCAGCAGGGGTCTCCCAGCCAATGGACATTGTCAGGAATGGTGTTATTACCTGGATCGCCTGGTGGTGTCACTACTTCCTTCAACATCAAAGGGTGCAGTTCTGGTGGCCACCAGCGGGGGTCTCCCAGCAGATGGACATGCCAGGAATCAGGCGGCACCTGTTGAACTGCTCAGACTATATAAGCCTGTCCCTCACTGAAGCTCAGTGCTTCAGTATTCCGTTCTGTAGCCTTGTCTTGCCTGTGCTGTAACCTGATCCTGGACCTGTAACCTGTACCTGCAATCTGACCTTTATTCCTTGATCCTTAGCCTCCTGTTCACTGCCTGATGCTGTCCCATTGGGACGGAATATAAAGGATGCTTACCTTTATTGGGGGACTCACCTGTTCCATCTTCCATCTCGATCGCCGCCGGTTTTCGTCCGATGAAGTTCCTCGTCTTCTTCTTTTGTGCTGGGGGCCATCTTGCCTGTGGGCATGTGAAACACCCACAGGAACTTTAGATGGCCCAGCATGCACCGCCGTTACTCGCGCGTGCGCAGTAACGGCACATCTGCCGACATCTCACGAGATTTCGGCAGATGTGGCCGAAATCTCGGGAGATTTCGGAAGATGTGGCCGAAATCTCGCGAGATTTCGGAAGATGCCCGCACTGACTCCTGGGATCAATGACACCAGATCCCAGGAGACAGTGCGGCGTGACGACGATCGACGCAGAGACCCCGCCCGCCGCCGCAGAGAGAGAAGAAGTCTTCAATTACAAGGTAAGTAAAAAAAAAAAAAAAAACATTTCATTTAGTACTCTTTGCCTGATTTGGAAGGCAAAGAGATTTACTAAATGAAATGTGTGCAGAACCGCTTTAAGCATTCTTCTCATAACAGGTGTTGTGGTCCAGTGCAAAGTCGCCTTCATTAATTAGCAGCAAATACCCTTCCCAGCAGCACATACTAATTTTTCCTTTGCATCCTCACCACTCTGTTTGGCGTTTGGTAATGGGGAAAAAAAAGGCTTGTGTATATTCACAGACTTTATAGTGTTCATGCATTAATAGAAATAAATACTTTGCTGCTTTTTTAATATGTGTTTATGTAGACCAGCTAAGCATTCCATCAGTTATTCAGGACACTTTGCAGAGCAGCACAGATGTAGTTTCTTATGTTTTTATAAGTGGCTTTATTTTTCACTTAAGCCTCGTACACACGATCAGATTTTCCGACGGAATTGTGTGTTGACAGACTGTTGGCGAAAAATCTTACTGTTTGTACGCTCCATCGGACAATTGTTGTCGGATTTTCCGCGGACAAATGTTGGATGGCAGGCTTTAAAATTTTCCGCAGACAATGGATTGTTTTCTGATTTTCCGATTGTGTGTACACAAGTCCGTCAGACAAAAGTCCAAAGTACAAACACGAATGCTCGAAATCAATGTTCACCAAACACAACATTAGCAGGAGGTGCCCAAAGTGTGGTGCTAAACAGCTGAAAAACCACGTTGTACGTCACTACGTTTGTGTTTGTTGGTCAACAATTGTGCGCCGTTTGTATGCAAGACATGTTCCTGGCCAATGCCCTTCGGACAAAAGTCTGACGCTTTGTCTGCGGAAAATCCGATCGTGTACTTTAGCGTTGTTATAAGAAATTTTTCAGCAACTTAGCTGGATAGACTTATATTACCAGAAGTGAAAAGTACAGATTTTAAACCATAGAGAATCTTGCAGAAAAATTTCTGGCGCATCTGGAAAGGTCACCTTGTAACGGGAAGAGAATTCTAAACATTAAGTGAAAATGTCTGCTGCTATTACAATGTATTTAGTTTGTTGCAGCTGAATCATCATTAATTTGTTTGCAGGTGATGCAAAGCAATGGAAGAACTATAGAAAAGGGCGAGAACTCATCACAATCGCCCACATGATTCTGCACAATGTGCTGTATTTGCAGTGTCCACGAACAGAGCGAAGCAAAGATTTTTTCCTACAAAATGTATTCATACAAGGACACATTGAGAAATACTCAGTTACTGAGGAGCTGCAAAGTCATTTTAACCTCATTAAGCCACAATAACTAAATCTCTTCAGTTTGCAATATTTTAAATATTTCTCTTTGATAATATTTTTTTTCCTTACATAATGTAGCCTTGGTGTTAGCACTACTGACAAACAATCCGCCAAATCACCCCACTATGACTCCATGTATCCTTTCCAGAGACAATGAACAGTCATTTGCGAGTTTTGTTTTTGTTGTTCTTTTCTTTGGGCGGTACAACTTGGATAGGGATTGGGATATGGGATGCCCATAGAATTAATCATTGCCATCATATTTACAGGTTTCAATATACTTTGATCATATTTAGAGCCTGAAGATTGAATGTGAACACTTGACTAAGTAGAAATCTTCTCCTGCAGCTCCCTGAAGACTGTTACTCTCTCTGCATCTCCTATGCAGACTATTGCTCCCTGCATCTCCATGCAGACTGCTGTTACTAATGCCCCATACACACGATCGGAAATTCGGCCAGCAAAAAAATAATGAGAGCTTTTGGTCAGAAAATGCGACCGTGTGTATGCTCCATCGGACTTTTGCTGTCCGAAATTCCGCCAGCAAAAGATTGAGAGCAGGGTCTCTATTTTTCGGTCGGAAAAAGTTCCGATCGTCTGTAGCAATTCCGACGCGCAAAATTCCTACGCATGCTCGGAAACAATTCGACGCATGCTCGGAAGCATTGAACTTCATTTTCTCGGCTCGTCGTAGTGTTGTACGTCACTGTGTTCTTGACGGTCAAAAGTTCAGAGAACTTTTGTGTGACCGTGTGTATGCAAGCCAAGCTTGAGCGGAATTCCATCGGAAAAACCATCCAAGATTTTTCAGACGGAAATTCCGCTCGTGTGTATGGTGCATAAGAGTTCTCCATCCATCACCATGTGAGGGACAGAAACATCACTTTTGACCGTGTAAAAGTAATCTTAGTTCTCTTCACCACCTGCCCAAACTTGCTTCTCCTTGCACTCTTGGTTTCCTCCTGCACAACTTGTAATTACATAGGGTATAACACATCCTCTTCTAATGGGTATGGGAAGAACTCACTCTGAATAAGCCCCTCTACTGGCTCTGGTGACTTGCTGCTACTAGGCCTGAGGCCTGCAGAACCTCTCCCCGAAGGCCTAGTAGGTCTATCTTCTAGGAATTGGACTACTGCTCCCAGCCAGTCCAACTTGCAAATCATGTGTTCCCGGGCCACACTGATTTGATACACACATCCCCACAGTCTCTTCTCTGATCCAGGACTCTTCACCATTCACCGTTTTTGCATGATAAAGACTCTGCTAGTGACCGTGTAGAAGCAGAGTTCCCTTACAGAATCACTGGCACATCCTCCAGCCATCCACTGTGGTAACACTCACTGACCTTCCAACCTCCCAGCCCTGAGTCCTTGATGAGGAACTTTCCCGGACCATGTGTTCCGACAGCTTCTCCTGCCCCTCTGCTCCAGGAGTTTCCTGCCACCGACCATGTGGTGACAGAGACATTGCCAGTGACTGTGTAAAGACAATGTTCCCACGCAGTTCTCCCTGGGCCACCTCCTGCAATCCCCCACCCCCCCCCCCCAGATGAGGGTGTGCTCCTGCAGCTGTCTAGCACTCCATTCCTCACGTCACCCAGTCGACTACTCCCCCCCCAGCAGCATGTGACCTCAGCATATATAGGAGGCCCGCCCCCTGCCAATGCCAGTTAGGGATTGGTCAGAGCTCCCACATGTGCTGCCTGCCACTCCAGCTCTAGGCCCAGCCTCCTCTTCCAGAACATTCTCCCTGGAAGCGGGGGAGGCGCCTCAGAACTAGAGCCAGGTGGTCACACCCACTGCTACTCTAACCACTCCCAGCCCCAGAATCAAAACAGAAAGGCCTAGCTTGCAGCATAGGCCTAAATTTGCCTGTGCTGAACAAGCCTAATAAAACAACCCTTACTAGCACCTACCTTCTGGTAGAGGGTGCTACATAATAAAGCAAAGATCATCATGTAAAGTCCTCTTTACTTAGGGACACATAACAATTGGTAAGTGGGGGCGTGGCTTGGCACATGGAGCTGTAAGACGCGACTTGTGGCAGCTCCCGGTCCCGATGGCTCCAACGGGGCTATATCTTCCTCCCACCCTCCGGAACCAGCACCCACAGCACCTCAATGGGTAAGGGCAAGCCCACGGACCATAACAACACGGCCATTCCAGCGGCAATTTGGGTCAATTTCTGACCCAATCCTCGGCTGCTTCCACACCACAGACCTCATCCAAGATGTCGCCGGTGTCCTCCTCCCTGGCCTGCTCAGACTACACACCAGATAACAGGCAAGTGAGCCCCAGAGCCTGCTCTGCTTCCCTGGCAGACTCAGATCACTCCACACGCCACTCTCAGAGTCCCTCCCAAGCCTCACTATGCTCACTATGCTCAGCAGATGGATGGGATATGGAGTCCCAGCTGAAGTCCCTCCATACCTACATGCACTCCCTGCCTAATAAAGTGGAGCTTGAGCACTATGTCAAACGCATAGAAAAAAGACCTACAGGCAGGATATCACTGAGCTCAAGAAAGACCTGGAGGTCGGCATGGAGAATATTGAAAACACCACTGATGGTCTGTGTACAGCATTGCAGTCCCATGAGGAGACGCTGAACTCACATACGGTCATTCTGCAACAGCTTATGTATCAGCAGGATGATATTGAAAACAGGAACAGAAGGAACAACATAAGGATACGTGGTATTCCTGAAACAGTAGACCACAAAAACCTGGCAGGGGCAGTAACCACCATCTTTAACCAGTTGCTCCAATGGCCTAAAGAAACACCCATTGAACTGGACAGAGTCCACAGGACCTCAGGTCAGAGAAATCAGGATCCATCCTTCACCTGCGACACGCTATGGGGGGTGCACTTCTATAATATCAAAGATAAAATCATGCGGGCTGCCAGTATACAGGACTCCATCTTATTTAATCACCCCTGTTATGCTCCTGCCAGACCTCTCACTCCAAACATTGGCCACGAGATTCTCCCTGAAACCACTGATGTCCCTCCTGCAGGAGAAACAAATCAAGTAGCAATGGCGTTTCCCATTCATGCTCTGGGTCCATCATGAAGGCAAGATGGCCCTGTTCCGCACCTTGGGAGATTTACCAGCCTTCCTAAGCACATTGAAACTCCTGCAGGTTTCCCTGCTTGATTGGCCTTTTTCCCCTACAACCCCTGGCCTACCATTTCTCCCTCAACGGCAGAAGACAGGCAAGAACAAACATTCCAGATCCTCTTCTCAGCTACCTCAAAATGGTTGACACCGAACTGGCCCATCTCATTGTACTAACTTCTATCGCCTAATTTTTCCTTATTGGGCCCAGTACATTCTGCTGCCCTCACTCAGGACTGACATCCTGCACTTGTGACCCTGTTGAGTCTACGCCATTGATACCTTCTGTTCCTACCTTAATATTTTTGGTTTTAAGTCCTCTATTCAGTTTTTTTTTCCCTTTAATATTTTTGGTTACTACAGAGACTTATGTTTGATACCTTTGAATATACTTGTGTTCATTTTCCTGTTGCTGCCCTTACCCCTCCCATACCATTGTTTCCTCATTGAGATACTAGGAGGCCTCACAACCCTCTGAAGTCATAAGTTATGCCCCCCCCCCCCTCTTAGGACCTATAGTGCGTAATTATGCACTATTTTATAGACAGCTCTCACACTTAGATATAGTACTATTTCTCTTAAATAGTCAATTACTGCCACCTAGTGGCCTGTCATGTTTACTCAGATGTTATTTATCTTTTTTCTCTCTGTTTTCTCTTTCCTCTGTCCCAGCCCCCCCGCATTTCCTTCTGTCAGACGAGTCTGATGGGAAATTCCGCCACGTGAGTATTTTTAGGCAACTCATTTCCTATTTCTCCCCCTCCTCATGTTACTACCCTGATGTCATGTGAAAATACTACACTATCATCTTTTAACAGTAGGGGTTTTACTATCCCAGAGAAGAAAAGCCATTTCCATAAAGCACAATGCAAAATACTGTTCCTCCAAAAGATGCATTGCTGTGGTACGGAAATCCCTGCTATTGGTAATCGTTATTACCATAAATGGTATCACAGTACGAACCCACAGACCAAATCAAGAGGGGTGTCTATAGCCTTTCATAAAACATTCAACATGGAGGTAGTGGACTCCCTTACTGACCCTAATGGTCGTTTTTTTTTTTTCTTAAATTAAAATGTGACTCTTCTATTTTTATAGTGGCTAACGTGTATGGACCAAAGCAGAATCAAGGTGACTTTTTATCTTCCATTCTGAACAAATTATTATCTTTCGGCAGCATTTTTTCATTCTGGGTGGTGATTTCAACACAGCTCTTTCTCCCTCAGTGGACACCTCCTCGGGTAAGTCTTCCATTTCTCACTTCACCCTCACATGCCTCAAATCACTTTTACATTCCTCCAGGCCCGTACTGGGACAAAAAAATAGGCCAGGGCAATTTAGACTGAGCAGCCAATTTTCCAGCAACTGCCCATTCGCAAGGGCGGTTGGTGGCAGGATAATAACAGAGTGAGTCCTCCGCACTGTAATGTAATGGGAGCACTGTGATATAAAGGGGACTGCACTGTAAATGAAACGAATGATTACAGTCCCCCTTTCATCACAGTGCCCCTACCAATCACAGCCCCCCATTACAGTGCCCCTTGCAGTCATGCCCCCTAATTTTTCTCTGTAATAAGTGGCCCCTTTTACTCTCTGCCTCCCCTGCACAGTCCTACCTTTGGCAGGGCAGAGGCAGGATTCAGCCGGTGTGTCCTCTATCGTCTCTCCCACCCTTCCAATGATGTCATCCTATAAGCAGAGTAGGGGGCGGGAGGAGCTGTAGATCAGGATCATATTAACAAACGGGTGATTACCTGCTTGTTGATATGAAAAGACTCAGGCTTTATTGAACCTGTATTACCATTGATTAGGTCCTTCTGCACCCAGGCTTTGTTCTCTTTTTTCACCAATATTTTAGGTTTTACCATTGTCCATTTTTCTTTTTTTCCTTATTCCGGTTTCTTACTCTTCGTGATCTTTCATTTGTATCCTTTATTATTATTTGTATTTCTTCCCCCCCCCCCCTTTTTTTATTATTTATATTTTTATATTTATTATTATTTTTTCACACTTTATTTTTTTATTACTTAGGTAAATTACTTTTTTTTTTTTTAAGTTTATTTTCAATAATTTTTCTCAGTTGCACCTTATCCTCTTAATTTGTCTCCTTTTCCCACTCATTCTTCCTTTTTTCCCCATTTTCATTTCTCTATCATCTTTATCCTTTATTTTTCACTCGTATTTTTCTCTTATTTTCTTCTCCTTTTTCTGTTTCTTTTTCTCTTTATATATCCCCCCTTTTTTCCTATTCGTTCTTCTTCCTTCCCCTCTTCATCTGCCTTTTGCCGCCATTCATTTCTATCCATTTACACTTTCCTGTGTCCTCCATTACTCCTTTTCTAGTTTACCTGTTTTCCTTCTGTGTCTCCTTTCCTTGTCTCCCGATTTGATGGCTTTGCTTCTCTCTATGTACTAACACTTCTCTTGTTTAGTGTCTTCTCACTCCTGTTGGTTTTTTGAATGGACGTAATCTGCCTGGGTGGGGTCTCCAGATGTCATATGTTTCCATGACATCAGCGGCCCCAGCCCTGGCAGCGTCCCCTTTGCCTAGCTATTGTTGGCAGCAGTGCACACAGACAGCAATCGCTGGTTTGATTGGATCCGACCCACGGATCCCTGCACTCACGTTGTTCAGTGTCTCTGGCTCTTCCCGCCCCTGCTCTGCTGATAGATGACATTGTTGGCAGGGCAGGAGAGCCTCGAGAGGATACACAGGTACAGCCGCACAGCTGGAGGTGAGCAGTGACCGCGGCCTGTGTTAACCCTCTCCAGGCTGTGGTCACCGCTTACCTACCACTGTGCTGCCCGGTCATCAACAGGTATCAGACTGTGGCCCTTAGGTTGATCCCGGTGGCCCCAGCCCACCGGGCAAATGCCCGGTGTGCCCTATGGCCAGTCCAAGCCTGCATTCCTCACAACTAGTGGATGTTTGGCGCATACAACGCCCCACTGAGAGAGGCTGCAGCTGCTACTCAGTAGTCCACAACTCCTATAGCTGCATAGACAATTTTTTTGTCTCCTAATCTTTGCTAGACCTCCCCCTTCAAGCCTCGCTGGGCAACATTCTCTGGTGTGATCATACCCCTATCCATCTGCACTTAACACAGTTGCAGAGGGCCCACAGGAAATCTTTGCGGCACCTTAATGATAACCTACTCAAAGACACCCTGTTTGGCAGCGATCATACAGGCGATCCGTGACTTTGTCTTGGACCATAGATCCGATGATACCAGCCCATTAGTTAAATGGGAAGCACTGAAATGCATGCTATGGGGAGTTTTTATAAAGCATGGTTCCAGACTGAAAAAAGCTTGAGCAGCTGACATTGCTCGACTTCTTTCTACCATAGCCACCTTGGAAGTATCCCACAAACAGACCTTAGACCCCAGTATTTACGTTGACCTTTCCAACGCTCGGCATGAGTTACTTGGGATCCTGCACTATCTAAAAGAATTTTGCGCAATGATAGCTAAAAATATGTAATTATAAATCTAAAAAGCAATATGAATAATGACCAGTGATCGGCGCTGGTACTAGTGAGCGGTGATGGCTAATCGATTAAAATAAATATATAAACATACGTGACTAGTAATATAAATTAGACATATAAATAAATATACACATCTATGTGACTAACAGTAAATATAACAATATGTCAAATATTTAAAGTGTCATGTGCATAAAGACCTAATAAACTGTGCAACAAGCTGTGCAACAATCAATGTGCATAAAATGGTGTAAATCGGTGACTGGTGTAAAACAAGTAAAAAACTAGAAATATATGATATACAAGGAATCAATAAACATATGATAAAAATAAAATGGCAATTGTGAATAAGTGATGAAGTGATTAAAAAATTGATGAAGATAAAAAATAATAATTATAAGTTCATATAGTCCCAGAATGGATAAAAATATATGGATAAATGTATAAATACAGCAGAGTCCAAACTGATCCGTCCGATCCTACTAGTGAGGTGCTGTGTGATCGCACACAGCCGTCACGTGGATCCTACAATAATGCATCTAAAAATGCCAGTTCATCCAAATGATCTACACTTTCTGGATAGTTTTTAAAAGACGGTAAAAAATTTAGTAGAGATTTGGTCCTGGTTTTCACATATTGTATCCAATCACTGGTCTCTCAGAACTCTCACCTTAAAGATGAAAAAATAAAGCCTTTCATGGGTCTCCTATAGCCCAGATAGTTTAAGTACAGATGTTCAGCAAACATTGTAAGAGTAATGTACTTCTCCTTTAAGAACGTTTCAATCCTGCAATGCTCAATGTCACAGTGACACAGCGCCAGGGGAAAGAAGAAAGGGAAGCCTCCACTAGTGTAGTATTTTAGATAAGTATTGGAAATATATTTATTAAATAACAGGTGGACTCTTACATAAAATCAAATAAGAACAGGCATTTGTAGATAAAAATAGCTTTCAGGCGTTCTCAGCGCCTTCTCACGTCTCCTTTGTATGCTCCTCTGCCTACGGCCACTCCCTACGCGTTACGACACGTCACATGTCTTCATCTGGGGATGAAGATGAAGACACGTGACGTGTCGTAACGCGTAGGGAGTGGCCGTAGGCAGAGGAGCATACAAAGAAGACGTGAGAAGCCGCTGAGAACGCATGAAAGCTATTTTTATCTACAAATGCCTGTTCTTATTTGATTATTATTATTCTTGCGGGCAGAAATGCGGGCATCATTTAGCATCATTTAGCAAAAACCCTATATCCCCGTGCACCACGTAGTCCGATCCAACTCATCCATGCCACCGATCAACGTAAACTCCATAACCCCCAGGGTATTTCCGCTACCTTTCACTAATATTATTCAGAATTATATTCTTTACCCCCCCCCCCCCCAACCTAGAGCTTCAACACTAGGCCCCCCTTGCCCACCATTGAGGAATACATGTTAGAGACTGCCCTACCGAGGGTGGAGACTGCCGATACCATTGACCTAGACAAACCATTGTCTGACTTTGCCCCACTCCTTGCTCCATTATTATTGGTGATTTTCAACACGATAGATGACTCCCACTTACAATCCAAAAGATCTCCTATCCACCAACATTTCCATATTCCCCAAACCAGGCAAATATCCTTCCCAAAGTAGTATTTACCACCCAATTTCCCTTCTCAATATAGATTTAAAACTATTTGCGAAAGTGCTGACCAACCGCTTGTCCCCCCTCCTCCCTGGCAGAGAGGCACGCGACAACACCACTAAAACCATCCATCTCATCTCTTACATTCAGAGACACAACTTAAAAGCATGCCTTCTCTCTTTTGATGCCGAGAGGGCATTCGACCGAGTGAACTGGCAGTTCTTGCGTCTCTTACTAGAACAGATCGGTCTCTGTCATATTTTTATCACTAAGGCCATGTCACTATGCTCCCAACCTTCGGCTACTGTTCTGGTCAATGGCTCCTCCGTACCATTCGACATATCTAACGGAACCCGTCAGGGATGCCCTCTTTCACCCCTTCTATTTGTCCTAGTGATAGAACACCTAGCGAGGGCTATCAGACAGAATGAATCTATAATTGGCATCCAAATGCCATCCTCCCACCATAAACTATCGCTCTATGCTGATGACTTATTGGTATATATTCAATGACCACACACATCCCTGCCTTCTTTACTACAGGAATTCTGCAGATTTGGAGAATTCAGTAACTTTAAATTAAATATGAGTATCGCTGAACTGTGGTTGCAGAGCAGGAAGTCGCAGCTGGTCGCTGAACTGTGGTTGCAGAGCAGCAAGTCGCAGGACTGGAGTTGCAGATACTCGGGTAGTTGTGCTGAGCCAAGCAGGGCACCAGAACAAGGTCACAGGAATAGTCAGGTTCTTCAACAGGCAGGCAGCAGGGTACCGGAACATCAGGCAGAGACGAGTCAGATGGGAAGCCGGGTTCATCAACAGGCGGGCAGCAGGGTACCGGAACATCAGGCTGAGATGGGTCAGATGGGAAGCCGGGATCAGGAACCAGAGATCAGATATAGCAGATTTCAGAGCAAGGTCAACAGGAGCCAAGGTCAGCAACGGGAATCAGACAGAACAACACAGGTTTCAGGATAACAGGAACACAGCTGAAGACCAGTCAGCACGGATCAGTTGCTGGACCCCCTTTAAATAGGCCATCTGGTGCCAACTAGCGGTAGGGACACGCTCCTGCGCGTGTACACCGGGCATGTGCATAAGTGCGCACAGGCATTTGCAGTCACCCCCACAAACGCGCGTGTGCACCAGCGCGTGCCAGGTGATTTCCACTGGTTTCCTTACACCCATACATGTCATATGTAAAAGAAGTGATCCTAGTACAGGGGTCTTAGGGTGCAAACAATCTGTGGTTAGCAGTGATGAAATACTGCCCTGTAAGGATCAGGGTTTCCAACCTCCCATTGCATTTTTATACTGACAAAACATTGGAAATGTACTGACAGAGCACATTTTTTTACTGCCAACCTGAAAAATGACAGAACTCCTATTGAAAACGAACACAATCAATATTTAAACAATATAAACATGATCAGGGAACCCTGACAATACCCATAACAAGTCATTTGCATGATTTACACTTAAAAAGTTGATACAGCATGACAAATTATCAGCCCCTGATATTTACTGACAGTTGTAAAAAAATCAGATTTTTACAACTGATCATTGGCAACCCTGGTATGGGTTCAAAGATAAAAAATCTATCTTTATATGTGGTGATACTCTCTGCTGTCAACCCAGGGCTTTACAGCTATTAAGAAATGAGCTGGCAATTAGGACCATAGCACACTAGGGATCCAGAAACAGGAGTTCACAAATACTTACCTGTTTCCATGTGTCGCCCCAGCACTAGCTGGATGAGAGACGCAACGATTGGCCGCTGGTAAGTGAAATTTGTGTAGAAATTCTGTCGGCAAAGGAGTAACACCTTTCTCATCTGGCCAGCAAGTGAGCAACAGTGCATGAACAGGTCTGCACTGTGTGATTTTGTCACCAGTGAGTTGTTGCCAATGACAAGACCATCAGTGTGCCATGGGACTTAGGCAGAGAAAATGTGACTTTATGCACAGTAAAAGACATGTAATAGAAAAAAAGAAGTGACAAACAAAAAGTTGAGGCAATGGTATTGGAAGTGAAATTCTTTACTGTGGGATGACATCACAAGGCTTGTCATAGTTGGATATGTCTTAGATGTGGACCTGAGGGGACTCTTTCTCAGCATAAGCATAGCCCTTGCTATTAATATTTAAATAATGATTTTAGTTAGAAAAGCAAGAAGAAATAGTTGATTAGCAATTCAATGACTCAGAATTACTGAAGAAATTAACAGAAGGGTTAATTAAATACTTTGCAAAAGGGCAACTGCTGATTTAATAACTCTGTATATCAAAGTAAAACTTTAAGTTTCTTCAGAATTTTATGATGAGAAAATTCTTTGTAATGTCACAGGAATTCATGTTTTGCTGCTATAGCAGCTTTAATCACAGTCTTACCTTAGAAGCCCCCTTTCTTTAATAAGATTTGTCTACTGGTGCTTAGAAATAAATGTAAAATTTTAGGATACAAAATGTACAGGGTTCATCTGACTTTCCCTGTCTTCAAGATGGAATCTAGAGGGCTTGAATATTTTTATCTTTGGTACATGCCAAGTCCCTTGAACCAAACGTGACATTGTCACCCATTCCAAGTCTCATATTTCAAAAAGAGACCAGAAAGGCTCCTCATTTTTTAAGGCTTCCATCCTTATGCCACGTACACACGAGTGGATTTTCCGTCAGAAAAACCATCCAAGATTTTTCCGACGGAATTCCGCTCAAGCTTGGCTTGCATACACACGGTCACACAAAAGTTCTCTGAACTTTCGACCGTCAAGAACGCGGTGATGTACAACACTACGACGAGCCAAGAAAATTAAGTTCAATGCTTCCGACCATGCGTAGGAATTTTGCACGTCGGTATTGGTACAGACGATCGGAATTTACAATCGGAAATTCCGACCGAAAAATTGAGCACCTGCTCTTTTCCGACCAAAAGCTCTCATCTGACTTTTTCTGGCAGAATTTCCGATCGTGTGTACGTGGCATAAGGCCTCTAAAACCTCTAGTTTTTTCTAGTGAAAGGCAACTGGTGTTTTATATTAACCACTTATACCCCTTTCCTGCCCAGGCCATTTTCAGCTTTCAGCGCTTTTGCACTTTGAATGACAATAGCGCGGTCGTGCTACACTGTACCCAAACTATTTTTTTATAATTTTCTTCACACAAATAGAGCTTTATTTTAGTGGTATTTAATCACTGCTGGGTATTTTATTTTTTACAAAAAATTATTTTTTTACTCTTTTTCTGTCTGTAATTTTTCACCTTCACTGATGTGCGCTGATGAGGCGACACTGATAGGCTGAACTGGTGGGCATTGATGAGGTGGCACTTATGGGCACTGATGAGGCAGCACTTATGGGCACTGATGAGGTGGCACTAATATGCCACACTTATGGGCATTAATGAGCACTGATAGGTGGCACTGGTGGGCGGTAGTGATGGGCACTGATGGGCATTGATTGACAGCAGTGATGGGCATTGATGGGCAGCACTGATTGCCAGCACTGACTGGCATCGCTAATGGGCACTGATTTGTGGCACTGATTGCTGCCATTGATGGGGCACTGATTGGTGGCACTGATTGCTGCCACTGATGGGGCACTGATAGCTGGCATTGGTGGGCATTGATTTGTGACACTATTTTACATTATTGTAATCAGGGCACTGATGATCAGTGCCCTGATTACATTCCTAGCTGTCCCCTGGAAGGAGATGCCACTGAGCGGCCATTCTGGGGCGCCGTCATATGACTTTGTCCCAGAATGAGAGCCACACCTCCCCACCATCATTTGACAGTGGGTGAGCGGCAAGCAGTTAAACAAGGTCTAAATGGGCCATTGACATGCATCACAGTTGAACTTAGGAATGTGTCTTTGATTTGATGTCTGCACCCCTGATAGGGTAAAGACACCTCCCAAATTTTGCCAGTTTTGCCTTCAAATTTATTCACTTCCTGTCACATAGCCAAACAGGAAGTGAGAGTAAAAATCCACCAATGTCTTTGGGGTTTATTTAATAAAGGTAAATCCACTTTGCACTACAAGTGCACTTGGAAGTGCAGTTGCTGGAAATCCGAGGGGGACATGCAAGGAAAGTTAAAAAAACAGCATCTTTGCTTCTACTTGATTGGATGATAAAATCACCAGTGCTTCCCCTCAGAGTTTTAGGGAGTACACTTGTATTGCAGAGTGGGTTTTGCCTTTAATAAACCCCAAAATAGCTAATAATTTGGGGTGTACACAACAACGTGCTAGAGTGCAATTTGCCTAATTTGGACACTAGTTAGATTGACCTGTGTGTCCCCAAGGAAAGATATTGGTAAGGTTTTACCCTCAATTCCTGTTTGTCTTTGTGACAGGAAGTGAAGCCAATTTTCAGAAAAGGGACACAAAGCCCAACCTTAAAAAGACAAGCAGGGGTTCTAACACTCACTTGGTTTCCCTCAAATGCCCACAATTAGAATAGGATTGTCTTGAGCTAGATTTTAGCTCAGTGCTCTAAATCAGTGGTTCTCAACCCTGTTCTCAAGTACCCCCAACAGGCCATGTTTGCAGGTTTACCTTCATCTTGCACAGGTGCTTTAAATCAGAGTCAATGGCTTGTATTTTGTACAGCTTTTTAGCTAAGATAAATTCCCAAAACACGTCCTGTCGGGGGTACTTGAGGACTGAGGCTGAGAACCACTGCGCTAAAATGGAAAATTGAATACTTACCTCTGTAATTTTCCTTTCCTGGTGCCTATCCATGGCAGCATACACACAATCCATGCATATACTACCATGAAGGTACCAGGAAAGTGGCTTTTAGACAAATCACACCTTTTTTGTTTTGCCATGCCAATCAGCCTAGTTAAGCTGCAACTGGGACATCTGTTACATGAAAATTGTGTTTTTTTGGGGGGAGGGGGGGGGGGGTGAAATGCATTATACTTATTATACATACTTAGATTGAGCATGCATTTGCAAAACAAAATTAACAGAACACATAAAGCATAAACATTTATTGGTCAAGAAAACAGGGCTTGGAAGAGAGCAAGGAAAGCAAAAAAACACATGTGTGTTAATTTGAGACACTAACAGAATATGGTTTTGAGGTGTGACCATTTTGCAGAGGAAATTAACAGAAGTTGAAAGGACTGAACCCACAAATAGACAGTCTCTTAAGGATTTAAACATTAGTCACAACATCTTGAGAAAGAGTTTGCAAAATAATGCAGCACAGACAATTAAATCAAAGTGAAACTAACAACCTACAAACATAGATTGACAACATCAAAAAATATTTCAGTGAAAAATATCCCCCCCTCCAAAAAAAATAAAAAATAAACCAAAAATACTTGCTCTAAAACACATTTGTTTTGCAAAGACATAACAAAGAAAATACACGTGTTACAAACTCTATAAGGACACCCAAATGTTTTTTTTTTTCCACTTCAGAAAACTCTCGAAAGACTATTCAGCTTGACGCTCATTCACTGTTTCCAAAAAGGTCTTACATCATCATGGTAGAGACTTAATTATAATCAACATCCTCCATTTTTTAAACTTCCAGATGCCTTCGGCACCCACACCCTTCTTTTTATCCAACACGAAAAAAAAGTATAGCTTGCTTAGCCATAATCCTATACATTTTTTACTGTCTAACGAAACATTTTTATATACATACAAGTTGCGTACACTTCCTTTAATGCACATAACACTAACCACAATACTCTCTGTTTATCTTTTTCCAGTTTCCCCAAGCCATACATCATCATTTTCCACTTACTCACCTTCACTCCTGTTATTTCTTTCACTAGATCTTGACTCTTATTGATCACATATTTCGCTGCATCACACCCCCAGAAGACATGCTTACTGTCTTCTACACCCCCACAATTCATTCTTGGACAAATATCAGACACGCGCGAAACCCTCCTTTTCATAAATAGCCTTGTAGCTAGACATTCATGCAAACTCATCCATACTATCTGTCTCTGCACATTTGTCACCCCAGATATACTAACTTTCTTCCATACTTCCCCAGCCACTGATGCATTAACTCCCCTAAGGTTACACACATACTCCTTCTCAATCAACCACTTTCTCACCTTCACTTTATCCCTCTCCCCTTCTGCCAACTTAAACTCTACCCTAAACTTTTCCAATACCCAGTAGTCGCGTGCCACCACATAAGCCACCGGAATCCCTTTCCAACCACCCCCATCTCCTAAACAACCACCCACCTAAAAAAGCTAACATCCTAGCACACACTCCACCATTCCTCAAAACCTTCACCACGCAAAACCAATAATGCATTACCAAAAACACTTTCACATTAACAAAACCCAACCCACCATTACATTCACGTCTACACATATATTCTCTCTTGACTCTTTCCATTTTCGACCCCCATAAAAAGGTAAACAATAACTTATTAATTTTCCTCAATCTTATCTTCCCAGGAGGGAAGATATTACTTGCATACAAAATTAAAGGTAAGATTACTGACTATTAAAACTTTCCCATAAATCGACAATTTTCTTAAACACCAAAACCTCAACTTCTTGACTATCTTTTCTCCCACTTCATTCCAGCACACTTCCCCTTTCATTCCATAGTCAAACACAATACCCAAAATCCTCACTCCATCCTCAACCTTCCCAATCAGATCATCCACACATTCCACTTGTCTTCCATAAACACCCAAACTATACTTATTCCAATTCACACTCATTCCCACACATACACAAAAAATAGACAAAAGTAACTTCACCCTTCTTACGCCCACCACCGACTGACACACTGCCACCATGTCATCCTTATAACCTAAACATTTCACAATTTTCCCCCCACTCCCAGGCACCAAAAAGCCCCTCACCACCTTATCCCTCTGTATCATCCTTAACAGTGGATCAATAGAACAAATAAAGAGAATAGGGGACAGGGGGCACCCCTGTCTCACCCCAGATTTAACCAAAAAAGCCTGCCCCAAACTCCCATTAACCAGAACCCGACTACTGATCCACCAATACAACCCTTTTATTACATTAATGAGCAGCTGTGGTATACCCATCCACTACAAAACCTCCCACAAAAACCCATGATTTGCTTTATCGTATGCCTTCTCAAGGTCAAATGATGTCAGGATAATCAAACTATTACTATCTTTACAAAAATTAATTATATCCCTAACTAAAATTAAATTCTCCAAGATCGTTTGACCCGGCACTGCACAGACCTGCGTCTTGCTAACCATCCTACTAATGACCTTAGATAATCTCCTCGCCACCATTTTTGCGAAGACCTTGTAGTCTGAATTTAGTAAGGAGATAGGCCTCCAATTTCGAATATCCACCTTATCCCCCTTCTTATAAATTAATACCACTACCCCCTCTCTTAAAGATTCGGATATAATGCCTTCCCTCATCATGTAACTAAATACCACATCCCTCTTAATAATATCCCAAAACTATTTAAAAAACTTACTAGGTAAGCCATCCCCTCTCAGGGTTTTATTAGCCCCCATGCTTGTCACAGCTTCCCACACCTCCTCCTCGTTCACCGCTTTTTGCAAAAAAAAATTATCATCCTCATCTAAATTATCCTATATCATATCAATTATTCTAGTATCTGATTCATCAAAACACACTTCCTCATACAATCCTTCATAAAATGTAGTCATGCATTCCAGCACATTCTCTCCCTTACATTCCCTCCCTTCTTCATCATACACACCCTCAAACACTTCTTTTTCCTTACAAACCTTCTTGAAAAAAAATCTAGAACATTTTTCATCCTGCTCCAGGTATTTAACTCTCGCTTGAAAAATAATTAGTTTTCCTCTTTCAGTTAATACCTCTTTAATCCTCTTCCTAATAGGGATGGGCCCGGTATTCGATTCGAACCCATGTTCGAATCGAACATCAGGTGTTCGACCGCTCGTTGAGCCCAGAACTATTTGGGCTGCTCGCATCAAATTCGTGTAATGCGAACGGCCCACGATGCACTGCGCCAGTCGCAGTGCATTGCTGGCTGATGATTGGCTAAGCATGCACTGTGACACCGCATGCTTGGCCAATCATAGAGCCAGCGGCGAGGAGAGCAATAATTGGCCACAGGCAGGATGCCTGTGGCTAGTTATAGCTCATGGGGTTTAGTAGACGCCCCACACTATAAAAGGCCGCCGCGCTGGCGGCCTCGTATAGTGTGTTCCAGCGTGTCAGTGACATTATCTGCTGTGATCCATTCTGCAGGGTTGCTGAGTCTGACATTATCTGTGCTGTGATTATTCTGCTGAGTGCTGCTGACTGCTGACATTATCTGCTGTGATTCTGGGGATTAGTGTGTGCGTGCTGTTAGTAAAGCATTGCAGTATCACATTAAAACACCTTTACCCTTCTGGCCTATTGTGTCATCTAAGGCAGCCATCTGCGGCTAATGAATTGCCGGTTCCCGTAACACAGAGAACAGTCATTCATTGAAAGTCATTGATAAAAAAAAAAAGTCATTGATAAAAAACAAAAAAACAAAAAAACTAAAAGTGTGGGGGTCCCCCCAAATTCAATTACCAGGCCCTTCAGGTCTGCTATGGATATTAAGGCGAACCCCGGCAAAAAAAAAAAAATGGCGTGGGGTCCCCCTCAAAATCCATACCAGACCCTTATCCGAGCACGCAAACTGGCAGGCCGCAGGAAAAGAGGGGGGGACGAGAGCGGCCCCCCCTCCCTCCTGAACCATACCAGGCCACATGCCCTCAACACTGGGAGGGTGCTTTAGGGTCCCCCCCAAAGCACCTTGTCCCCATGTTGATGAGGACAAGGGCCTCTTCCCCACAACCCTGGCCATTGGTTGTGGGGGTCTGTGAGCGAGGGGCTTATCGGAATCTGGAATCCCCCTTTAACAAGGGGACCCCCAGATCCCGCCCCCCCCTGTGTGAAATGGTAAGGGGGTACAAAAGTACCTCTACCATTTCACAAAAAAAGTTACAAAAATTGTAAAAATGACAGGAGACGGTCTTTGATAATTCCTTTATTAAAATCTTCTTTCATCTTCTTTCTTCTGGTCTTCTTCCTTCTTCCTTTCTTTATCCTTCGGTTTCTTTATCTTCTACTTCGGCATCTTCTTCTATCTTCTTCTTCTGCCGATCCGCTTCTTCTTGCTCTGGTCTTCTCGTCCGGCATCTTCTTCCATGGCGTCGGCGTCTCTTCTTCTGTGTCGGGCCGCTCCGCGCAATGGGAGGCTCCCGCTGTGTGAAGCTTCGCTGCGTCTGACAGGTCTTTTATAACGGAGGGCGGGGCCACCTGGTGACCCCGCCCCCTCTGACGCATGGGGACGTCATGGGGACTTCCCTATGGCTTTCCCCATGATATCAGAGGGGGCAGGGTCACCAGGTGGCCCCGCCCTCCGTTATAAAAGACCTGTCAGACACAGCGAAGCCTCACACAGCGGGAGCCTCCCATTGTGCGGAGCGGCCCAAGAAGAGACGCCGATGCCATGGAAGAAGATGCCGGATGAGAAGACCAGAGCAAGAAGAAGCAGATCGGAGGAAGAAGAAGATGGAAGAAGAAGATGGAAGAAGATGCCGGAATGACTTTTTTTTTATCAATGACTTTCAATAAATGACTGTTCTCTGTGTTACAGGAGCCGACAATTCATTAGCCGCGAGTGATTTTTAAATAGCTTTTTTTCTTGCAAAAATTACACTTTGTGCAGGGACAGTTCTAAGCACGGGAAACATGCGCCCCTTCACAGGCATACTATAGTCACCCCCCAGGTACGAAATTTAAAGGAATATTACACTTTTATTGTTTCACTTTAAGCATTATTAAAATCACTGCTCCTGAAAAAACGTCCGTTTTAAAAAAAAAAAAAAAATTTGCATTGATACATGTCCCCTGGGGCAGGACCCAGGTCCCCAAACACTTTTTATGACAATAACATGCATATTAGCCTTTAAAATTAGCACTTTTGATTTCGAACGCTCGCGTCCATTGTAATTAATAGGGTTCTTAAGTTCGCACAAACTTTATGTCCGTTCGCGGGTTCTGGTGCGAACCGAACCCGGGGGTGTTCGGCTCATCCCTACTTCCTAACATGGTCTATTTCATGGGCCATGTCAAAGCCCATACTTCTAAATGAATATAATGTAGGCAACCTGACTTTTAACCAAGAATATCTCCTTTTCTCACTGCTACTTAACCTCCATACCCCTAAACCAAACTTAATACTATCTCCCATACTCAAATCAACATACACTGCCACATGGTCTGAAAAAATTACCGTCCTGTGTTTAACATTAGCACATTTGAACGCATCAGAAAACAAACATAAATCAATTCTGGATTTGGTGCGCCCACACCCCAAAAAAAAAGTGAAATATGGATCCACCAAACCCAGAACAGTATGAGCATCATTGAGATGCATGTCCTGAATTACCCCATTCAGCATAGTGCTACCTACATCTAACTTAGTCTCCGCTACTCCTATCCGATCTTTCACAAATTGGATCGTATTAAAATCACCCATGATCACACTAGGTCTCCTTCCCACTGCGAGTAACTTCAAAACTTTAAAAAACTCAAGACGTTTCTGGCTATTCACAGGAGCATATAAATTAAAAAGCCTAAACTTCTGGTTAAACAAAACTAAATCTGCCATAATTAATCTTCCTGGCACTAACACAACAAGAGACATAATGCAAATATTTCTATTTGTTATGATAATGCCTACCCCAGCATTCCTATTTTCCCCAACTGCTGACTATATGTAATCCACCACCTACTCCGGAGGCTTGGGCGGTCGATTAAAAAAACACTCCTGTAGACAGGTGATGTCTCCTCCATTGAGCTTCAAGTCCTCAAAAACGGCATACTGTCTAGCAGGAGACCCAAAACATTGAGGGACACCAGCTTGATGCTCATTCACCCCCAGACCTATCACTTAAGCCAGAAAACTGACATACATTCCTCAGGGTCACGACGCTTTCATCATCAAAAAACTCCTGACTAGGCGACAATGTGGCCGGCTGAAAAATGTATGGAGTCCCCGGACTTAGTGCTGGTGATTCTACCTCCACTCCAACATCCCCCAGGACCTCAAAGGGGTTACTTGTTTCAATTCCAGCTGTCTCTACTTTCAATTTCTTAGCCCTTCTCTTCTTAGGGCTCTCCAAAGCGTCCACCTTGGTCTTGGCACCCAGTGTCTCCATCTTTTCCACCTCTTCTTCTTGGGCTTCCTGCACCTCCGGCTCCCACTGTAAGGCTACTGCCAACTCCTCCATAGCCTCCTCCACCGCCCTCTCCACCTCTGCTCCACTCTCCGCTGTTAATGGCTCCACACTGGTGGGTGGCACTTCTACTCTTTCCTTCACTCTCCTCCACACCCTGGTGCCCACTTTCTTCCTCTTCCACCTCCTCCTCCTCTTCCTGTCTTTCAGGAGAGTCAGACAGCACCTGTGTGGACACTGGTCGTCAACTCTCATCGTTGCGCCTGACAGCTTCAGCATCAGAGACATAGGCCCTTCTTACTTTTGGACAATTCTTCACTGTATGATCACGCTGTCCACAAATATCACAGGCCCGCTTAATCAAGCAAGCCCCAGCCTCATGTCCCTCCTCCCCACAGTTCCGGCAGTGCATCTCCACATTACATTCGTCTCTGGTATGCCCAGAATTCTTCTAAAATCTTCTGCAATATGTCGGTTGACCAGGGTAGTAGAGAAACCCTCTATTTCCTGCTATTAAAAAATTAGCTGGTGGATGCCGCACTCCACCAATCCCTTCGGAATCCACCTTCAGCTTAACAAAAAACTTTAATTTGCCATTAAAGATCCCCAGACGATTAGTCAGCCTGAAGCCTCCCTTCACTGCAGAGCAGTATCTCATAAAAAAGGCCACTACCAAGGCAATGCCGTGAAGGGGTTAAACAGGTGAACAACCAATGGTTTATCCTCCATAGCATCCTCCATAGCATCCATAGCATACAAGGGTTCCACTATGAAAGGCCTTATAGACTCATGGTTAGCTTTCTCCAATTCCTTGCTCTTCTCAGTAACTCCCATGCAAAAATTGCTATGCACAAAAGAAACACCATAGTACCTTGGTGCTGCATGGTCCTGCATACAATAGATGTGATGTGGTTCCACTCCAACTGATTTCTCCAGCAAATCCTGAACAGGGAACTCCAAACTCACTTTGTGCAAATGACCAGGCATAACCTGAAACCACAGGGTGTTCTGAATCCCCTTTCGCTCCATCGAGCTCAGCAAAGAAAAATTCAGACCATCACACAATCTTGCCTCTTTTCAGGGCAAGGTAAAGAATGCTATCTGCAAGCTTTATATAACATAGGTTTGTGTGCTAATGAGGCAAATGAAAACACATGCACAGTCCATGAAACACACAAATTGCAAGTTCACCCAATGTAGAGACATAACTTCAAAGTGGGTACACCTGTTAAGGATGTCTTAAAATACTAACCCAAAAAACACACTCTCTGAGCATGCCAGAAAAATCCAAGTGCTATTCACACACAAAAAAAGTCCCTGAGCATGTCCAGACCAACCCAAATGCATTTCACACACCAAAAGCCACAGCAAAAAATCTAATGCCATGTACACATGGCAGGACTTTGAGAGCAAAGGTCTGACGGAACGAAACGGTCGGACAATTCGATCGTGTGTGGGCTTCATCGGACCTTTGCTGTCAAAAAATCAGACGGACTTTCGATTTGGAACATGTTTCAAATCTTTCTGACAGACTCGAGTCCGGTCGAAGAATCCATTTGTCTGTATGCTAGCCCGATGGATGAAAACCGACGCTAGGGCAGCTATTGGCTACTGGCTATGAACTTCCTTATTCTAGTCCGGTCTTATGTCATCATGTTCAAATCTGTCAGACTTTGGTGTGATTGTGTTTGTCCAAGTCCGTTCGCTCAGAAAGTCCATCGGGAAGACCGTCGGACCTAGTCTGCCGGAAAGTCCGGTCGTGTTTACACGGCATAAGTCCCTGAGCACGCCCAGACTAACCCAAATGCAGCTAGCACAAAATTAAGCACACCATCCAGCATGCTACAAAATTACAGATTGGACAACCAAACCAACATTGGGGCAAACAGAGAGCCTAAAATGGGCAAAAGTTATACAACAAATACCATTGCAGTCTATGGGAACTGACTTGTTAATTTTGCTAGTCCCCACTTGGCTGACTTATATTCTAGTTATTGGCCTTAAAATGGGTATGGGGGCCCAGGTCCCACCCTGAGGGACATATATCAATGTCACCAATTTGTACAACCCCAAAAACGAAACAAGGAGAAGTGCCTTTAAAAATGCAAAATTGCTTAAAACCTAGTAAATTGGGGGGGGGGGGGCTCCCTGTGCCTGTAAATGTCCCCCCCAATACATACAAGGCCATTCGGGTCAGTTAAGGCTTCAAATGAGAACCCCCCACGTGAAAAATACCACCCCAATCTAAAAAAATATTGTGCCCCTCCCACACACTAAAAACACCTAGCCAAACACAGCAAACCAGCCTATGAAAGGGGGGTGGATGCTTGGGGGCAGGAGGGGCTCGGGCACCCCAAAAGTCAACCACATTGTTCCCATATTCAGAGGGACAAGGGCCTCTTCCACACAACCCTAGGCTGGGGTTGTGGGGGGCTGCATACAGGGGGCTTTACGGAATGTGGAAAGCCCCTTTAAATTAGTGAGTACAAGGTGCTTTGTGGTTGGGCGATTGCTCTTCTCGCCCCTTTCCTAGCTGGCCCTGTTGTATGCTCTGAAAAAGGATGTGGTTTGGCTTGGTGAAGGCAGATCACAGCCTTTTGAGAATGGAGTGGACTGTGGAGTTCCCCTTTAAAAGCAAAAGGTAGCCCATGTAAATCCAAGGGGTTTGAGGGGGAGACAAGAGAATTGGAGAATGGAGTGTGGAGTTCCCCTTTTAAAGCAAAAGCTAGCCCATGGAAATCATATGCATTAGAGGGGGAGGTTAAATGCCCTTTTAGGAGGAGCTAGAGGAGCGAGAGTCTTTTTACATAATTTTAACAAGGTGCATTTCACATGTTGGCAACGTAACATGCTAACATGACCTGTGTGCAAATCTCCTTATAAAATACATAAAGTTGAACCAGCGTAAAAAATAAATTGTCAAGTTTAGAGGTGCGCCCGTTCAACCTGTGCAATTGCATGTAAGTTGCTTAACATTTACTAAGATTTTGGCCACGCAGTAAACAAACGCATGGGAATGAGTGCATGCACACTGCTTACATTAATCTTACGCAGTTCTAAACGTCTCTGAAAAAGTTACTTTCTCATTCTATTTTGGGCATATTTGTTATTTGGGTAGTTGTTACTAAACTTCCTCACATCACCCCATAATATTGGTACCTCCATCTTCTGTCAATATTGATTTGGATTGATTGATTGATTGCATTCTCCCGTGCACCGAGATTGCTATAGTAAATGGGGGATTCACACTCTGTTACCATTTCGTAAATATGGAAATGTGCGTTGTGCCTCAGTAGAGGTACACGGCTTTCGTAAATCACCCCCACTGTGTCACAAAGAGGTGTTCCTGTTTATGATAATTAAGTGCAAAGTGCGTCAAAGGTTGAATACACAATGGCCAGTAAACATATTCTGTTACTTTTTAGTAAACTGAAGAGTAAGCAGGCATGACTCCGTCCTGTATTCCTGCAGTTCTGAAAAGTATGGCTGATTTTGTTCACTGATCCAGTAATGGAGTCATTAACTTAAAGGGGGGAAACAAATTGGTCTGACTCCCCTTCTTTTATTAAAATCTACCTGTACACTGGTAAAATGTGGTGAAATCATCTTATTAAATATTCATTGGTGTGAAAAAATATCAACTGAGCCGACCCAGGATACTACATTTTTTGTTAGTAACATAGTTACATATTTAGGGTCCCTTAATTCTAAGAAAATTGTTTATCTTGAGATTTTCATTTTTTGGCAGGTGCAGTTAGTGTGCCTGCCACCAGATGGCTTTGTTTCCATTATGTATAGTAAAGGGAAAAGTTATAAGCAAGTGATAGCTCCCCTTTTAGGGAAGTCCCTCCTATAGTGATATCAGGGATGTAGTGAGGGCCTATATAAATATATAAATTGTTGTATTCTGCGCTTAGGTATAGGCTGGGCTGCTGCCTCTGCTAAGGGGCTCCAACCGGAGCACCAGTATTTAAAAAAGATTATACGAATATAGGGGTGATCCTCCACAGTAAGTCACTCTTCCCAGGCGAGTGTGCAGAAGATAGGTGATAAACAAATCCTGGAGGAGACCACTCCCACCCATTACCAGAAGTTCCTGGAGGCACACTGGGGAGCTATTTCTGTTTTAACAGCTGAAATGCTATATTGATCTCCATGACTTAAAGCGGAGCTCCACCCTAAAGTGGAACTTCCGCTCATCGGATTCCTCCCCCCTTCCGGTGTCACAATTGGCACCTTTCGGGGGGGAGGGGGGACAGGATCCCTGTCAAAGACAGGTATCCTTTCCCACTTCCGGAAGTACGCCGTGGCACGATGACGCCGTGACGTCACCGCAGGGCTCCCTCCTCCTCCTCCCTCGGCCTCCGGGCTAATAGGAGAGAGGAGCGGGGCCTCACGCATGCACAGTAGGGTTCCCGGCGTGAAGCCGAAAGTCTACACTGCCGGGTAACCTTAACCGCAATGGTGGCGGCAGCACCCGACAGCTGATTGAGACATCAGCTGCGGTGCCGACATCGAGGGACAGCAGGACAGGTAAGTGTCCATTTATTAAAAGCCAGCAGCTGCAGTATGTGTAGCTGCTGGCTTTTAATTTTTTTTTCCCGGAACACCCCTTTAAGATCATTCCCTTCTGGATATCCTTTGGTCTACCACAGAGGAGGTGATTACTGCAACCTTATCTACTGGAAGCGGCTCACCCCCAGAGGGGCACAAGGATCCCCTATCGCTTGCTGAACTAAGGAGGAGGTGATTGCCCTGAGGACTACCACCACACTCACTACATGCACTTTACCCCTGCAGGGGTTCAGGGATCTGGTGAGTGGGGAACTGAAGGGGAGCACGGAAGTCACGTAAATTGCTGCATAGGCACAAGTCACTTTGGACAAGTCATTTTTTGTACTACTAGACTGAACTTATAATTTTTTCATTTTTTTCTTATTTTTTTTCACTGGAATTTGTTAATGTATTTATTTATCTCCACAATTAATTTGGATATAACTTTTTCTGCACATTTATTATGTACCAGTTGGGATGAATTATTTAGGATGAAATTTGGTAGCAATTGCTGATCTGATGAGACTATTCACTATTACACTACACACATTTATTTTTATATTAAATATTGGTACACACGTCTGCAATCAGCACAACCAATAGAGCTTTATTAGTATATCTTTTTGCAGGCACAGGGTGAGAACGCCCTTCATGACATCTATCTCACATTGTGATTAATCACGTTACCTATCACTCACCACTCATTTATAAAAGAGTGACTCACTTTGGAGGATTACCCTACAGGTGACAGTTGTGTTTATCACCTATCTGTTGCACACTCGCCTGGGAAGAGTGACTCACTGTGGAGGATCACTCTTCAGGTGACAGTCAGCGCCACCCACCCCTATATTCATATAATCTTTTTTAAGTGCCTATATAAAGGCCAGCTATAGGGTGGCCCAATAGTCCCAGGCATGCAAGCAAGATACCCCTCAACTGCTAAGATGTAGTCTCCTCAAGAGCTGAACCAAAGGGCCCTTTGCAGGGCTAAAATCCCAGGCAAGGTGGTACAGAATATGAGATGAATGTCTGTAATTGCTGTATCTCTTATGACCTTCTTCTGGGATCCGTGTGTCTCCCAGAAGACAGCGGGGGGGTGGGGGGGGGGGGGGGTGGCGTGGGTATCTATGCCCGGAAGTGGGAGCAAGATACCTGTATTAGACAGGTATCTGCTCCCCCCTCCCCCCTGAAAGGTGCCAAATGTGACACCGGAGGGGAGGAGGATTCCGAAAACCAGAATTTTTGTGTGGAACTCGGCTTTAATGGGGCCTATAGTCCTCTGTGATGGTGGAAGCCTCTGAATGACTGTGCCATCTGGGAGCATGCTTGGCTGGGCAGAGCCATAGAGCGATATTGGGAAGAGACTGGTGTACTATAGAAGGCACCTTGATCCTACTTGGTGATGGAATCTATATGCTGTGGACTTAGTATACTTATACTTTGGGAAGTGGTCCTGAGTCTTTGGTGCTACCAAGGAAAGGAGGTGCAAAGGAAAGATGACTTATAAGATATGTGCTTGTGTTTTGCACATAAATGACAACTACAGAATATCTTCTCTTATGTGTGACATTGAGTGCCAAAGAATTCTGCTAGTATGTCAAATGTGATGTCTGATGTCACAGAAATCTTTGGGAAGTTACTGTAAAGTGCTAAGAATACATTTGTGTGAGCATTCCTTTACTCTTAAATATTTGGGCCTACGGCCGGGATGTCATGAGCGTGCCTAAAGCCAGAAGTATGACACAATATGATGGAGGGTACCATCAACAGCAGGGGGATAGTTGCCCTATTCAAGTTTTACACCAACACGTAGCTATTCTTAAGCCCCCTTACACACTCAAACTAGAATTATGGGAATTTTTAAACATTTATACTCACCTAGGTGGATGCAGCGATGGTCCGATGCTACATCTGTCCCCTGCTGCCTCTAAGACCGAGAACTGAGTGATCAAAGACTGATGATCGCACGGTTCTTGGTCTTCAGTTAGCAGAGAGCCGGTGACTATCAGTCACTGTCTCTCTGCTCTGTCCCTCTTTGGGGGGTGCAAAAGTAAAACATCTGTAGCAGCCTCCTTTTAGTAGATCATATACTTAGTGTGTTTTATTCCAGTGCAAAATCAAATCAGAACGTCAGGCTCAACCCCTTGTTGTTTTTTACTGCACTCAACCTTAAGTGTAAACAAGGCCTATTATAGTTGTATTACCGGTTGATCCTGCCAGTAAATTTGTGATTTTTTCAGATTTTTTGCAGTGCAGCTGTTTAGCAACCAGCAGAGAGCAATGACCAAAGTGGCTCAGATTAAAGCACAGGGAGACCACCATCCTGTAGAAGTGGAAACTGGTGGTTTCCATATTAAAAAAAGGAGAGGTAGCAGAAACTGTCAGGATCAATAGCTATTTATGAAACATTTACATAGTCCATTATGAAAAAATAAGCACAGCTACATTTCTGTCAGAAACCATTAAATCAGGTCTTGACAGGAGTACAGTTAAATCACACTTGTTTAATAATAAAAGTAAAAAGAACAAACGTAGTCAAAACATAGCCAAAGTTCAGTAACCCGAACGGATAGTCAGCCAAGTCAGAAGTCAGGGATCAATGTAGTGGAACAGCAAGCAGGATCTGGAGCCAGAAGGGATGTCAGCAAAGCAAGTCTTGAAAAGGATCGCAGGAAAGCGTCTCAGTTTCTGTGATGTTGACCAAGGCGAAGGCAGAGCTCCTCTGGATTTGACGGCTTAAGTAGGCAGGACTGATGAGCAGGATATCATCAACAGCTGAGTAACTTTGGAGAGATAGGAGCTGGCAATTAGCTGACAGCTGAGCGGCCAGCTCAGAGAAGAAAGGGCTGAGCCCAGCCCTGACAATTTCCAAAGCAAAAGCTATTTACCCAAGTTTAGTATTTGGATTTTCATACATTTTAATTTGGTATTAATCCTAAAAGCAAACATGTATTGTGTTGCAGCTTACCATTTCTTAGATGTGATGGATTCATTTGTTTTCTTTTTTAGCCTTTCTTTTCTCTGTTTTCACCTGGTGATCCAGCCAGTGGGTTTGTTGCTTTTCATCAAAACAAGCTGTCCTGCAGATTTAGCAGTTACGGTCCAGCCAATTGGTTGCTGTAACAGGGTTCTCTAAAAAGTGGACGGGGCCATCCACTACCACCCATAGTTTAGCAGGGTAAAGCATAGAGTACACCACCAGGATGGCACGTAGACATTTTTTTACTTATGTAAACTTTTCCCTCAGCTTTTGAATTGAAGCCAAGAAATCTGGCTAGTTAGAGATCTTGGTGCCTTGAATCTCCATATTGGATTTCTGCTTGGCCCAGTCTTTGTAGTGCAGTAGCTTCAATAGGAATGGCCTGTCAGGACCCCCTGGTAGTGGAGCTTGGGTGGCACTTTCCCTGTGAGGTCATCTTTCCCAAAGGTTTTTGCTAGCCAGTGCTCAATGAAATCAACAGGGTTTTTGCCATCTGTTTTTTCAGGAATCTCTACTATACAAAGATTGCTGCATCTAAGTCTTTTCTCCATGTCCTCAACCCTGGCCGCATTGTGCAGATGCTTTAGCAGATACTACAGACGTCTTGTGCTAATGGAAGGAGCTCATCTTCAACCATGCTCACTCTACCTTCCAAAGCTTTGGCTCTCCCCCTAATCGTCTGCTTGTCATGCCTAATGTTGAGTAACTCCTCTTTCATATTTTTAACTTCTATAGACAAGTGGGTTAGAGAGGATCCATAGGTATGTACGGCTGTGAGGATTTCTTTCAACGTTGGCTCCCTGGCTTCAGCCTCTGGATCCTCAATGGCCACATGTACTGGCAGCTGGAAGGCACTCACTGCAACCCCAGGAAAAGTAGGCATCCTGAGAAGAGGTGTAGACTGTTCCACACAGGAAGGCTATCGCGAGGGAGATGATCGAGCCGTCGTTGCTTGGATTGAGAAAGAGGATTTCTGCAGAGGCTTGCCTTTGCTCGAGTTGTGGGCAAATTTCCCCAGTTTGGCTGCTGCTGCTTTTTGGTGGTCTTTCAATGAGCGCTGTGGCAGAAGGGAGTCGCCATGTTGAGTCGGGCACTCGGCAGGAGGGCTGTCTTCCGTCTTCCTAGCCATCTCTGCGGGCTTCACAGGAATGACAGGAACGTCTGGATAATTGTCTCTGCGCTGGGAGCGATACCTCTGGGCGGTGTAGCCGATTGCTGGGTCTCACAGCAGGATGTATATCAGGATTCTGTCAGAGCTGAGATGAAGCACATCTGCACACATGAAGCACATGCACACATGAACGGCCAATCCACACCCCCCAGATTTTGCAGTTAGGGGATTAAGACAAACCATTTACCACTGACAAGGATGCTTACAATGGCCAGCTTTTATTTATTCATGTAAAACATTTGTAGCGGCCATAACCCTCAATGGGGCGGCCTTGACTTTTGGGCTTACCGGTCACCTCCGCTTGGCCTGTTCCTCCTGGTTCAGGGGTTCCCAGAGTCAGTACCCAACGACTTTGGACGCTGACACCATAAAAGTCCTTTTGAAAGGTTTTTATTTGCAGGGGTAACATCCAACAGACACAGTCTCACATGGGAACAGAGGATAAGGGTGAAGAAAACTCAGGCACCTTGAACTGCTAGGTATATGAAAGTCTCTATTCGCCATACCAGAGTAGCCACTCGCAGCTGGGCGCTTCAAAGCTGAACAAATCTCTAGCCAGAGATTATGGCAGTCAGCACTTGAATTACGGAATTTGCAAAGTCTCTGACCTTGAATCAAAGTAGCACTCAGAACAAAACAGGAACCTTTCCTCAGTACCTGGAACGTTATCCGTCTCCTTGGCAGTATTGGGGAAGTGTGGATTCTCTAGTGTCCTTGACAACCCAGCAACCAGGCACTTCTTAGGATGCCAGCTTGTTGGCCCTTCTCCGAAGAGTCCTCCCCCGGTCACTTACACGAGCTGCAGTGCCCCTCCAAGTTGAGAGCACACCCGGACGCCTTGAATCCTCCCTCAGTTACTGCGCCTCGGACCAGCCGGCTCTGGAACTCAGGAACAGATGGATCCTTGCCCCAGACCAAGCGGGTCTGTGGGGCTTGTCAAACCAACCATGTTGCCGGGCGGCACACGCTCCGGTCCAGATCCAGGAACAGGCAGCTATGGCCTAATGAACCCCGAACATGTGACTCCAGCATCTTAAGTACCCTTCCCCAGACTCCTCAGTGGGGCCAAATGCACCCACTGATTGGCTCCGGGGAATAACGGTACCCAAACGTCCAACCAGGCCTGGTTCTGAGCCTGTCATGTGTACCTTACTGCATACATGACGAGGCAGAACCCCAACACTGCCCATTTAAACTGATGCCAAAGCTACCCTATCCAATTAGCTCTCAGAACCCCTCTACCATTCTGAGAGACAAAAATAACGAAATTTACACATAGCAGACACCTTGAAAAAGTATCACCGCTACACATTTATCCTAAAAAGGAAAATAAAACTGTTGCTATAGCTGCTTAAAAAGTATGATCTGGAGTTTGGCTTCAATTTGTATTTAAATCTGCTAGTACATCTAATACTCCACTCCCCCCAGATTAGCAATGCTGCTGTCCAAATGTATCTCTGTTGCTCCTCCATCCAGAGTGTAGGCATTCTAATACAGGAGGTGTGTTACTGGCCAGATCACCAGGTGATACAGAGGGAAAAGGCTAAAAAAGAAAATGAATGCAGTCAACACATTGAAGAATCGGTAAGCTGCATTATGTTAAATGTTTGATTTTGTGTTAAATATCACTTTAAGTTGTTGTTTTTTAGGGATTGATTCTTGATGAGTGTTGTCTGGTATTTTTAATTTTTTTTTTTTCTTGTGAACATATATGCGTTAAAAAATATCTACCCACAGACATCTGCTTTATGTTTTAACATCATCTGAGTACCTGACATTTTTCAGTTTGATGTTGGCTATATGCATCTCATTTTGTTGAATTTAGTAATCTATGCATTTAATAATTGCCCTTCGTGGTAATCTAAAGAGAGTAACTGCAATTGCATGTTACAATTCTGGAGACTAAGAAGAAAACGATGATCACATTGTAATGAAAAGGCTTGTATCTTAATTCAGGCGTTTGTGCTGCCAAAACTAGCTTAATGCAATTCAGATTTATATAGTTTTCCAAAATATTTAATTAGATCTTGCAAATTTATAATGAATTTGGCAGTCAAATGCAGTTTAACTATCCTGAGTACCCTTCATTAGCTCTTGTTCGGTCTAGACTGCTGTGAAATGAACTCAGATGTGAACAGATAAAAGAGAATGGTGATGTGGACTTATGCTCAGTTTTCATTATCATTTACAGATGTGTACACAGTTGTCCCACCTTTTTACTAGTTATAATCAGCTATCCATGAGACAAATATCTTAATCGGGTGGGTGGGAGTGATCTCCTGGAGGAGGACGGCAGGTGCAGGGTGTGTTAGTGAGGTCAGCTGGTGAACTAGTTCCTTGTACTGATTTTTCTGTCCTGAACCAAAACAGCCGTCTCTGGTGGCTGGCCGCTGACCGTTGAACATATCCACAGTATCCAGTAACGCCCGTCTCATCGGCCATTGGAGGCACGGGGAGGATCAAAGGCCCTGGATGGGTATTAGCCACAAGCTCGAACAGCTTGTGCAGCTGGTGAGCTTGCACTTTATTTGGTGGTGGATTCACGTTGTTGTTCAAAAGCCAGAGAGGATTTCACCTTATTGTGCTGCTACAATCACCTATCTCTTTATTGAGGACTCTAGAATGTGTTTTTTTGTTCATATCATTTTTTCTCGTTTACCATTTTACTTTTAACAGAATTAGTCCCAGTGGCGGCCCGTCTATAATGCACGGGCGCCACCCCCTCTCTCCTGCCACCCCCCCTCTTTGCACTATGGATAGATTCATGCATTGCATGAATCTATCCATGGCCGCTGCGGCCACCCCCCATTCAGGCATCGGGCCCCTTTTTGGGTGCCGGGCTCCTGAATTACAGCGGCGGGGGTTATTTTTGAAGCACCTGATTAGAGCCATAGACTCTAATAGGCATCAAAAACGGTCACCTGTGAGCGCCATGCTTGGCGCTCGCAGTTCACTCAGCTGTGTTAGGAAAGCAAATGAATATTTCCTAACTGCCTCTCCGCCAATCAGGTGCTCGGGTCTGTTACCTGTTACCTGTCACCTGATTGTCTGAAACAACAGGCGCCGCTATTGGACACCTATCAGGAGGAGAGGACGGTAATCGGGATATGAGGATGGCAGGAGACGCTGGCTTGAAGGACCCTGCTCGTCACTCGCTGCCCCACCAAGACAGGGTAAGTGTCGGGCAGAAGGCGAGCGGGCATGGGGGGTCTCACTGGCGGCATTCGATGGCACAGTGGCAGAATTTAATGGGCACATTGGTAGCATTTGATGGGCACATTGGCAGCATTTGATGGGAACACTGGCAGCATTTAATGGGCCCACTGGCAGCATTTGATGGGCACTGGCAGCATTTGATGGGCCCACTGGCAGCATTTGATGAACCCACTGGCAGCATTTAATTGGCACAGTGGCTGCGTTTGATGGCACAGTGGCTGCATTTGATGGCACAGTGGCTCGTTTGATGGCATATTGGCAGCATTTGATGGGCGCAGTGGCTCGTTTGATGGCACAGTGGCTCGTTTGATGACACAGTGGCTGCAATTGATGTTTTTTTTTTTTCAAAATTTTTCAGTTTGTTTGCTCCCCCCAAAAAAAATTTGAGCACCAGCCGCCACTGATTAGTCTGACATTGGAGGACTTCATATATGTCACACGATTTATTGCTTTTGGGATTTATCATCAGTTACATTTTTTTCTCCAGGTTATTAATTTATATTTGTCTGTTATCACATTCTGATTCACACGTCATTTGAGAGCGCAGCTCCTTTTTTAGTTATAGATATCTTAATCAGTCCAGAAAATAAAAATAGTAATATCTCAAACAAACTGCTGAGCTAGCTGTAGACATCTGTTAATGTCTGATCTATGGAGAAGGAGATGGAACTCAAAAGATTTTTTTTAACCATAAATTCTGTATCACACACTGTGCCTTGGATCTTACTGTATTACAAATAGGTTCAGGCTCTGTTCTGGCTTTTAGTATGCAAAGGTAGGAATCAAGCGGAGCAGACACTTGATCAGCATAGATGAAAAAAGATGGCATAGTCTAGTCAACATAGCATACAGTGTAGTATCTGTGCTAATAATGATCTGTATATTGTGTTAAAAAAAAATACATAACACACTATTGGATGCCAGGTATCAAAGTTGCATCTTTTGAAACCAGTATTTTGCTGCCCTATTCATAATGAGGCTCATATGATTTCAAAGGGGGCATAAAAAGTGTGCTATGAAGTTCTGTGAATTCTTTCCCCATGGGGGCAGGGACGCTGTTAGAAATCATGGGGCACTGTACAGCCTACTTGACAGGGCCTTCCTCGACACCACCCCTGGCCCCTCTCCACCCCATCCCTGGTCCCAGTTTATTATGTAAAGGCACAACGACAGAGTTCAGGGGGCACAATGTACAGAGTGCAGAGTTGAGAAATGCATTGCACATGAAGTGCAAGGTTTTAGCAGTGCACTGCGAACAGAGTGCATAGTGGTTCTTATGGTTTGACAAAGGGGCAGGCCTTGTTCCCCCAAAATGCATAGCCACGCCTCCACGCCACCCATGGGCTCCTCCTGGAACTTGTGAGTCTTGGAACTCTGCCAGCTTGCCATTTCGGCTCTAGCCCTGGTTTACTCCCAGACATCAACTATACCATCCCAGTCTGCTGACAGGACTACCATTCCTGCGTTGCACCCAGCTAGCCGATTGCTAAAGACTCCTGCCACTACTGTCACGTGGCCGATCAGTCGCCATTCTCTGGGTCACCATCAACGGAGTTGCCAGAAGCCTGCAGATCGGACCTCCATCCGCTTGGTACATCCCCTCAGCTGATTTCCGCAGTCCCAATCAACCGGATGTCCTCTCCCTGCGGCTCCCACAGCCTGTTTGTAGATACCTAGCCATGACCCTGCCGAGCTCTGAATAGTTTCCACCAGGATACATGATTGAACAATTTCACCAAATGTGAGTGCCACCTTTTATTTATCGCTTCAGTTGTTTTTAGACTAATTTCACTTAGATGGTGGCTCTTTCTGTTCAAAATTTGTTTCATAGACTCCTCAGCTCGTTATGACGCTTCAGGAAAGTTGAACTTACAAAGCAGGATATGGAAATGTTCAGACTTCAGAAGGAGAGAGAGATAGATGATATGTGTCTTCAGAGTGTAAGGTTTCCTTTTTCTTGTCTCTGAATGACCTCTAGATGTAGTAGTTCTTTTATACTATATGTAAAGATGATGTAAGGTAGTAATACTAAATATAAAAGTAACATCCACTCTTGCATACATGGTTTGAGTCTATAGTAAGACACATAATGCCCTGTACACACGATAGGATTTTCCGACAACAAAATACAGGTGATTTTTTCCGACGGATGTTGGCTCAAACTTGTCTTACATACACACGGTCACGCAAAATTGGTCGGAAATTCCGAACATCAAGAACGCGATGATGTACAACACGTACTACGAGCTGAGAAAAATGAAGTTTAATAGCCAGTGCTGTTCTTCTGCTTGATTCCGAGCATGCGTGGCACTTTGTGCATTGGAATTTTGTGCACACGATCGGAATTTCTGACAACGGATTTTGTTGTCGCAAAATTTGAGAACCAGATCTCAAATTTTGTGTGACGGAGATTCCTATGGAAAATGTGTGATGGAGCCTACACACGGTCGGAACAAGGACAACAAGGTCCTATAATACATTTTCCATCGGAAAATCCTATCGTGTGTACAGGGCATAACTCCACCCAACATACTGACATAAGGTTTCAAAATAGATATACATACATAGCAAAATGACTTGTCTGTCATTGACTGAGGCATATGGAAATAACCTTCAAAGCTAACATCATTGCATTATGACATTCATATATATTTCAGAGACTTTTATCATTTAAAATAAAATTAAACTCTAAAACTCTAATGCCGCGTACACACGGTCGGAATTTCCGATGGGAGCTTTTCATCGGATTTTCCGACCGTGTGTCTGCCCATCGTTTTTTTTCTGTCGGAATTTCCGACGGACTTTGGATTGAGTAACTGTTCTTAATTTTTCAGACGGAAAACCTTTCTATCGGATTTTCCGATCGTGTGTATGCAATTCCGACACGCAAAATTCCGACGCATGCTCGGAAACAATTTGAGGCATGCTCAGAAGCATTAAACTTCCCTTTTATAGTGCAGTCGAACGTTTTTTAAGGCGTTGTGTTATTGACCGTCGGAATTTGGTGTGACCGTGTGTAGGCAAGACAGTTTGAGCGAAATTCCATCGGAATTTCCACGGGAAAACCATCAGAGCTTTTTCCGACGAGAATTCCGAACATGTGTACGTGGCATAACACTTCCCACTCCTCCTTGTATACACAATCCAGCTGGATAACAGACTTCTCAGTACTTTCTGCTAAGAGAGTCACCAGACTCCTGTGAGGATCCAGCTTCCATCCTGCTCCTTCCTTTAACATTTTACATCCCTGGCTCCTAATCTTGGGTCAGCTTCTCCATTCTTTTAGACCAGGGATATGCAATTAGCGGACCTCCAGCTGTTGCAGAACTACAAGTCCCATGAGGCATAGCAAGACTCAAGACAGCCACAAGCATGACACCCAGAGGCAGAGGCATGATGGGACTTGTAGTTTTGAAACAGCTGGAGGTCCACTAATTGGATATCCCTGTTCTAGACGGACAGCTTTTGGCTAAACTATATGGCTCCATTAGTAAGTACATGTTAGGCCAGGAGTAGGCAACCTTTTGAGAACAGTGTGCCGAGAAATTGAGCTTGCCGATTTTATAACAAAAAAATTTCAACGTCACACTCTCAATCACGAAAAGGATTTTTTCTAAAGTAAATGCTGTAAACGACCTTAGTAGTGAGAAATTAACAACCTGCACTCTCACGCCTCAGATCAGCCCTAATTCCTGCAACTCCACACTTCAGATGAGCCCCAGTTCATACACCTTCACACCTCAGGTCCCCCCTGCAAATCTCTTTCACCACTATACCCCCTGCTCATCTGCCCCACCACTGTAACCCCCTGCACATCTGCCCCACCACTGTACCTCCCTGCTCATCTGCCCCACCACTGTACCTCCCTGCTCATCTGCCCCACCACTGTAACCCCCTGTACATCTGCCCCACCACGGTAACCCCCTGTACATCTGCCCAACCACTGTACAACCCTGCTCATCTGCCCGACCACTGTACCCCCCTGCTCATCTGCCCCACCACTGTAACTCCCTGTACATCTGCCCCACCTCTGTACCCCCCTACTCATCTGCCCCACCACTGTAACCCCCTGTACATCTGCCCCACCACTGTACCACCCTGCTCTTCTGTCCCACCACTGTAACCCCCTGCTCATCTTCCCCACCACTGTAATCCCCTTTCTCATTTTCCCCACCACTGTACCTCCTGCACATCTGTCCCACTTCTGCCCCCCCTGCTCTTCTGGCCCACCACTGTAACACCCTCCTCATGTGTTCCACTGATGTACCTCCTTTCTCCTCTGCACCCCTCTGCACATCTGTCCCACCTCTGTACCCCCTGCTCCTCTGCCCCACTGCTGTAACCCCTGCTCATCAGTCCCACTAATGTACCTCCTTTCTCCTCTGCCCCAACACTGAACCCCCCCGCTCACCTTTCTCACCACTGCAACCCCCTTCTCATCTGGCCCAACACTGAACCCCCCTGCTCATCTGTCCCCTGTCCCACCACTGTAACCCTCTGCTCATCTGCCCCATCACTGTACCCCCTGCTTTTCTGTCCCACCGCTAAACCGCCTTCTCATTCCTCCCACCACTGTACCTCCTGCACATCTGCCCCACCACTGTTCACCCTTGCTCTTCTGTCTCACCACTGTAACCCCCCTGCTCATCTGCCCCATCAATGTACCCCTTTTCTCATCTGCCCCACTACTGTACCTCCTGCACATCTGCTCCACTGCTGTATCCCCATGCTCTTCTGTCTCACTACTGAATTGACTTCTGATCTGTCCTAACACTGAACCCATCTGCTCATCTGTCGCACCACTATAACCAGCTTTCTCATCTGCACCACCAATGTACCTCCTGCACATCTGTCTCACCTCTGTACCCCCCTGCTCTTTTGCCCCACCTCTGTTCCCCCTGCCCCACCACTGTTCCCCCTGCTCTCCTGCCCCACCACTGTAACCCCCTGCTCACCTGCCCCACCAATACACCTCCTTTCACATCCGCCCCACTGCTCTTCCCCCCTGCTTTTCTGGCCCAACACTGAACCCCCTTGCTCATCTGGCCCATCATCTTACCCCCCTGCTCCCCTGTCCCACTGCTGAACCCCCTTCTCATCTCTTCCACCACTGTACCTCCCCGCACATCTGCCCCACCGCTGTACCCTCTTGCTTTTCTGTTCCACCTCTGAACCCCTCCTGCTCATTTTCACCACCGATGTACCCTCTTCTCATCTATGATGTGCGTGATATGCAGAGTGGTGAAAGGAAGCAGAGATGAGACACATCTACCTGTCCTGGCACACTCATCCCCGCTGATCCACCTCTCGCATCCAGCCCATGTGCTTGTATGTGATGTATGTGATGTCACATACAAGCATCTGGAATGAATTTGCAATGATGAGCTCAGGTCAGGGGCATTTTCTGAAAGCAGTGGGCCTGTGTGCAGGTTCATAAGTTGGGCCCCTGCAGCTGAGAAAAAGTGGTTGGGTGTGATTTTCATTGCACTGAATAATGGCTGTTGCTTAACCACTTCAGCCCCGGACCAATTTGTAGCCAAAGGACCAGGCCCCTTTTTGTGATTCGGCACTGCGTCGCTTTTACTGACAATTGCGCGGTCGTGCGACGTGGCTCTCAAACAAAATTGGCGTCCTTTTTTTCCCACAAATAGAGCTTTCTTTTGGTGGTATTTGATTGCCCCTGTGGTTTTTATTTTTTGCGCTATAAACAAAAATAGAGCAACAATTTTGAAAAAAATGCAATATTTTTTTACTTTTTGCTATAATAATAATTATCCCCCAAAAAATATATAAAAAAATTTTTTTTTTTTTTTCCTCAGTTTAGGCCGATACGTATTCTTCTACATATTTTTGGTAAAAAAAAAATCGCAATTAGCGATTATTGATTGGTTTGCGCGAAAGTTATAGCGTTTACAAAATAGGGAATAGTTTTATAGCATGTTTATTAATATTTTTTTTTACTAGTAATGGCGGCGATCAGCAATTTTCATTGTGACTGCGACATTATGGCGGACACATCGGACATTTTTGACACATTTTTGGGGACCATTGTCATTTATACAGAAATCAGTGCTATTTAAATGCACTGATTCCTATGTAAATGACAGTGGCAGTGAAGGAGTTAACCACTAGGGGGCGGGGAGGAGTTAGTGTGACGTGCGTGTGTGTTTTTTTCACAGTAGGGGGCGTGACTGACGTCTGACGTCACTGAACGGCTTTCCCGATGACAGGGAACAGCCGATCAGTGACAGGCAGTGTAGGAAGCGCGGGGAGAGGTTTGTTTACACAGACCTCTCCCCGTTCTTCAGCTCTGTGACCCGATCGCGGGACACCAGCGGCGATCGGGTCCGCTGGTCCCGCGGCCGCGGTCACGGAGCTCCCGACCGGGTCGCGAGTGCGCCGCCGGCGGCGCGTGCGCGACCCTGCGGCTAGGCAATTAAAGGGGACGTACCTGTACGTGCTTTTGCCAACGTAAATGTGCAGGAGGCAGTCGGGAAGCGGTTAAAGGGACACAGAGTGCAGGGGTTCAATAGTAAGTGACACAAAGGTTCAGGAATAATTTCAACAAAGTTCCCAGAAGCTCAACAATAATTCCACAAACTGTCACCTGATTGTGGTTTTCTCATTCACAGTGAAATCCCTTCTTTTTGAAAATGGATGGTAGTAGCAAACAAGCGAGTCATCTTCCTCCAGATGGTGGGTGGGGCTAGCAGGACTGTGATTGGCTTTAGCAGTGGCCAATGACAGTCCTCCTCCTTCTGGAAACAGGGACCGCCCCCCCTAGCAGAACTGCACCCAATCTCTTCCCCATCACAAAAGCTGACGATCGCAGCTACAGCAAAGTTAGAAGAGAACCAAACAATGTTTCCTATCTTTTACAATGTGTGGGGGCACAGTACCTCCCCCTCGGTGCGGCGTGGGGAATTCTGATATTGGAATGATATTGGAATGCATTAGGCATCTCACAAGGCAGATCCACTTCCACAGAGTCTGCCTCTGTCTGCCAGCTCAGAGGGAGATCTCTCCTTTGATCTTCGCTGAGCCGGCGGATGACAGGTCCCTCTCTGCTCACTGAGCGGGGAGAGGCTTGTCGAGCGCCGCTGGTTTCTATGGAGAGATCGGACGAAAACGGACGGCATGTCCGTTTTCATCAGATCTCACCCGATCCGCCAGCGATGGATGCGAACGTAGGGCCATCCGTCTGCTTTTAGTGGAACGGACCGGGTCAGATGTCAGCGGACATGTCACCGCTGACATCCATGCTAGTCTATGGAGCGATGGAGCGCCCGTTCAGGTCCGCCGTCAAAACTGACAGGCAGACCTGAACGGTCCAACAGTGTGAAAGGGGTCTTAGTGTCTCACTGACACTTCCCTGCGCTGCTCTGCTGATGGGGAGGGAGTCGAGTGCCGGCAAAAGAGGCTTTGTGTGCCGGGGGTTGCCTACCCCTGTGTTAGGCTCTCCTTAAAGTGGATGTAAACCCCAAAAAAAATGTTTTTCATAATGTAGAGAATATGATTTCCTTTCATTTGAGCCCAGTCGTGCCACACAGATTTACTCCAGCCCTGAGAAATCCTCTTTTATTGTTCAGTTAGAAAGATCTTGACAAAGTGCTGAAATCTTTGTCAAAAATGCCCCCTTGCTGTGAGTGACAGGTGATTTACATATCTCATGCACTAGCCTAAAAGAGGCACATCCTGTGTAATTATAAAAAGTGAGAAATCCACCCCTCCCCCACAAAACAAATCCTGTGATCAATGTATCCTCAGAAACACACACTGCACTATAACAATCATCAGATCACTGCATGTTCTACTCTGCCCAGCTCTGACTACATACATCTCCCCTATATTCTTCTTGATGTTCAATCGAATACATTTATTTTCACTCTGGTCTGTGGATCTGTGGTCTGTGCCTGTCTCAGGATAGTGCATGAGATATGTAAATCACCTGTCACTCACAGCAAGGGGGCGTTTTTGACAAAGATTTCAGCACTTTGTCAAGATCTTTCTAACTGAACAATAAAAGAGGATTTCTCAGGGCTGGAGTAAATCTGTGTGGCAAGACTGGGCTCAAATGAAAGAAAATCTTATTCTCTACATTATGACATCAAAAAATAAAAAATAAATGTTTTGGGTTTACATCCACTTTAAGCTTCAGGCCTAGGAGGTCAGACAACCTGACAGTACACCTCCCCAGGCTGATACCTTTATACCTTTAAGAAAGAAAGCTTCAAAGGTATCAGTGACACTTGCTGTCAGTAGGAAAAAGCAGGCGAAATAATAGAGTTTGGGGAAGACCAATTCAGTACCACCCAGCTAATTTAGTCACTCCTGCTTAGGGCAGCTGAGAGAGGAATTTATCACTCAAGCTGTAATCTTGTAGTGAATCTGTCTCAACATCTTTCTCACTGCTTCTGTTTTGCATGCTCTTGCTACATGACAGATATGATACATGTCCCTCACTGGATATTATGCAAACGGGAACATATATTTTGCCAAATTTCTCAATTCAAAACATTAGAGCCCCACTTTCAAAAATCAATGTAGCGATACTAACCAGATGCAATGATTGGAAGGAAAAGCTGCAGATTTGTATCTTTGCCAGTAATGATCAGTTGTTATCTCCCTTCATTGAACTTAGAATTACCTTTTCACTGTGCCTGTTCTGATTTCAAATGTTGCTCAGAGGGAAGCATCACAGCTGGTGTGTCAGTGCTGGCTCAGGCAGGTGGATTTCTTATCTCCCATTATTACAAATAAGTGGTCTGCCTCTCTGAGGCCCGATTCACACCTATGCATTTTTAGTGCTTTTTGCATTTTGCAGATTTTCACTACAGAACGTGTTCCATAGGAAACCATGATAAATGGACTGTAGTGCAAATCTGCCAAATGCAAAAAGCGCTAAAAATGCATAGGTGTGAATCGGGCCTCAAGACAGCCAATAGGTGACCATAAATGGGCAGATAGATACATATTATTTGATATTGTGCGGGGGTACATGGTATTGTGTGATAATCCATCAGTGTATGATGTCCGAATGATTGTATCAGATAATCTGCACAGCCCTCTATTTATCTCTGCACATATGAATAGAGAAAGATCCCTTCAATTTACATGGGCAGCAATGGGGAGATTGCGTGACATTCATTGAATGGTCAATGTGTATGTGAGATATAAGGAGAATCCTTCTTGGGTCTAATCGTTTGGCTCTATTTAATCAAATGTACTGACAAATTATTTACATATTCATTATATGTTCATTACATAAATGGACAGTGTCTATGTAAATAGGCCCCTGCCCTGCCACATTGATACTGGGAAGAGACAATGAAAGGAGCGGTGGGGTAGCACTGGAAAGAGACAGGAGAACCTCTGAATGGAAAGGAAGACTGTCTCTTTACAAGCAGTAAAAATGATTTATAACAAATCCTCCCTAATGTCTCGTATACACGATCCAAATATAGTACGAAAACGGTAGTCCGAGGAATCGTACAATTTACGGATCGTGTGTACACTACTTTCGACAGCTGATCACGACCGTTCATCCGATCTTATTTGATCGGGCATGCACTGAAATTTTCCTTTGTACGATTCCAGATCGTGCGATTTTCGGTTAGTCAGTATAGTTGTCATCCGAAAATTCAATACAAATACATTACAACACATGACATCACTCCCGATTTTTTTTTTTTCTATCGTACGAGAATTTTCATGACTTTATTTAGGTATTCAATTTCTACTTGCGACTATTAACTGAAAGCGGTCGTACGATCAGTCGTACGATATTCAGATCATGTGTACGGGCCATTATTCCTGGAATGGATTTTTAGTTGCTTTCTACCACCTGTTGTGTGTTTTACACAGTTGCATAGTTAGGTTGAAAAAAAGACATGAGTCCATCTAGGTCAACCAATACAAAAATAATAAAATAAATAGAGAAAGCCTTCAAATACACAATCCTATACCCACAGTTAATATGGAGGAAGGCAAAAAATGATAGCACGAAGACAATCAAAAATCCCTGGTGTTGCTACGTATAAATAATAATATTCAGTTACATTTTGTGAATTTATTCGGAAGCCAAAAAGATTTCTTTTCACAGATTTCAGCTTCGACACACAGTCTCTTTTTCCAAAGGCTTTATTTAAGAAAGGACATTCCAATAGAGGGATGGAGGGTTTAGGGGAATTCAGGTACCTTTATAATTGCAAGTCAGGGATACTTTCTTTGATCCAGAGGATATCAGCTCCACAACTGGATTCAGCAACCACCGGATAGACCTCTCTCACTGACCTAGCAGCCAATGCGATGCTCAGTCATAGTCTCTGCCACAGACTTTAAGATTCAGTAGAACTGTTACGCAATCCTCTGCCTCAGGATTGGGTAATTAGCGACTTTTTGCAATGTCAAGGCTTAATCACATGGTACCAGTTTCCTTTCTTCGAACCAGTGGTACTGTGTGGTAGGTGACCCGGGATGCATCCTCCAACTGAGTCTCCAGGCTCTTCCAGAGGCACTGGCCTTGTTGCTCGGTCCTCTATCTGAAAAGTCCTTCCACAGAGGATTGTGTAACAGTTCTACAGAATCTTAAAGTCTGTGGCAGAGACTATGACTGAGCATCGCATTGGCTGCTAGGTCAGTGAGAGAGGTCTATCCGGTGGTTGCTGAATCTAGTTGTGGAGCTGATATCCTCTGGTTTAAAGAAAGTATCCCTGACTTGCAATTATAAAGATACCTGAATTCCCCTAAACCCTCCATCCCTCTATTGGAATGTCTTTTCTTAAATAAAGCATTTGGAAAAAGAGACTGTGTGTCGGAGCTGAAATCTGTGAAAAGAAATCTTTAATGGGACCCCTATGACGGACATGGTGGAACAGTAAAGGAACGGTAAGCCCAATCAAATACCAGAGCTCCTTCAGGGGTAAGTGCTACACACATATATATATATATATATATATATATATATATATATATATATATAATATATATAAATATTGTGACATTATGAAAGGCGAGGTGATTTATGGACGTTATATTTCACCTTGCATGCGTTCATATGCAGGGAACTAAGGTGAAATCTAGTCCAGGTTTTTACAAGCCACTTTGGCAGTGTTGGTTCCGGACTAGATTTTGCGGTCCACTTGTGACCATCAGCAGGTGGTATAAATAAAACAGGACTGAAACAATAGATTGTTCTTGGCCTGGGACTCAGGAAGCCAAACCTGAGAGACCTAATAATGTGAAGTTTGCTTTGTGAGAGAAAGACAAACGGTTTGCATTATCTTTGTTTTGTAGGTGACTGTGAGAAGCCCTTCACCTGCGAGTTAGGAACCTAAACTGTTTAGTTAAAATTATTTAGTTGGGCAAGTAGGTGGACACTCAGAGGACATGGTATGTTTGCAATAAAGGTACAATCAGTTGATACAGTTTATAACATGTCAAAGGGGCAAAAACATACAAAGCTTTTATGACAGAGGTATAAACTTGCTTGGTACATATGGTAAGGAGGATGCCAACATGTTTCGGACTGTGGTCCTTTGTCAAGGCAATTTATATCCTTAGAAGCTCATCTAAATAGATGAAGGGTCATAAAATTAGTCTCAACATATCAATACATTGTATTTGCACTAGGAAAATCTATATTGCTGGAGGAGATTTATCTCAAAAGAGAAGTAACATAGGAATGATCAGAGACATGAAAAAATAGGAGTAACTGACTACAAACAATATGTAGACCTTGTATTTACCTGAGTATAGTTGGTGAGTAGTGGGTAGGAGGTCATCTCTGGTCAGTCAGCAGCATGAGACTGAAGCCAGAGTGTGGAAAGTTTATATGTAATCAAGTAATGAATAACAGCTGAGGGGGGTGTGTGTCAATCATCCTCAGGCCTCAGTGTTAATTTGCTGCTGTGTGGTTGGGAGGCGGGCGCCAGGAGGCGCTGTATTAGAATGGGACAAAATGGATCAGCGGATGTATCACTGTAGAGTGAAGTAAAATAGGAGGCTGATCAGAGACATGAAAAAATAGGAGTGACTGACTACAAACAATATGTAGACCTTATCATGGGCTTTCAGCCCTAAACCCTGTATGTTGGACCTTGTAGTCTGAGGGGGTTCTCAGCAGGCCATCCATGCCCCAGTGTTTAAACACACTGAGACTGAAGCCAGAGTGTGGAAAGTTTATATGTAATCAAGTAATGAATAACAGCTGTTTAGTTAGTGCCTGAATGGGAAGGATTAATTTTTTGTTTGCTTCATTTGATTTGAGTGCCAATTTTTGCCATCACTGGCCTAGGCCATCTTTATATTTTTTTTCAGATCCTCCGAGAGTTCTTTGCCATGTGGTGCCATGTTGAACTTCCAGTGACCAGTATGAGAGAGTGAGAGCGATAACACCCAATTTAACACACCTGCTCCCCATTCACACCGGAGACCTTGTAACACTAACGGATCACATGACACCGGGGAGGGAAAAGGGCTAATTGGCTCCAATTTGGACATTTTCACTTAGGGGTGTACTCATTTTTGTTGCCAGTGGTTTAGACTCACTTTTGTGAGATACTGTGTATATATACATCAATTCACCAAAACACATTATTTGACACACACAAAAAAAAAATGTAATGATTTAAAAACACAGCTTTATAAATAGAGCATTGTAACGACTCCTGGGTATAACAACATTATATATCCCAGAAAGCTTTGTTCTTTGTCCGTTCATAGAACAGTAAGTTAATGTACATGGACTTGGTGCCAGATCTCTGCACATGTGTTGTTGGTATATCAGAAGTCTGCAGGAGGAGAATACTGTAAATTGTACGTAATTCTTGCTTAGGCGAGAATGGCAACTGTAAAAACAAAAATAAAAACATAATGTGAAGACTATGAGAAGAATGCTGAATTTCAGGCACACAGCTAAATGCAAAGATGAAATAAACAATTGGGTCTTATTTTACCTGCCAAAGGATTTGTACTTCTGTCCATCCAATCCTGAGAGTAACACAGCTCTGCCACACAGCACAGCCCATTGGCAGGTCTCCACATTACCCCAGCCTGTAACTAGACAGTGAAAAGTAGGGAAGCAGAATGATGAAGTCATCTCTCTGTCATCCTGATCTCTCCTCCTTTCAGAATGCCTGTTGTATTGTAGCTTATCTGTTCGGCTTCCGGTCACAGTCTAAGCTCTGTTGTACAGGTAATGCAAGAGGCTGATGTAAAGGTATATACTTACACTGCTTATATTTTAAAAATACATTTAAGGCTTTGCTGTTTATATGTGTTACCTTGTTGCACGCGGGTTAATGGGCATTGTGTCATGCATTACTGTGCGTTACATCAAGGCAGCCCATTCAGTTTAAAATGGCTGTCAATGTACAGGGGTTGGACAAAATTATGGAAACACCAGGTAAAAGGACAAAATCATAAATTAATATGGTGTTGGCCTGCCTTTGGCATCCAAGGCGGCTTGAATCCTCTGAGGAATTGAGAAATTTAAGTCTTGGATGGTGGATAATGAAATCTGATACCACTGTTAATGTAAATATCATTCCAGTTCTCACAGAGATGCCAGAGGCAGAAAACGAGCCCAAACCTTGTTCTACAAAAATTGACCATAATGGCTCTATGTTATTGAGGTCCGACGATGGCACCCAGGGAAGGTGTGAGACTTTGTCTGCATACTCGTCAAACCACAATTTGACAACACCAGCTGTGTAAATCAGAGCATTATCCTCTTGGACAAATGACACTGTCTTCGGGAAGCAATGTCCACACCATGGTGTGCACATGGTCGGCCAACATTTTTACAGTCTCTGGCAGTGACTCTACCATTCAAGGTAATGATGGGGCCTGCAGAAAACCAAGATATGGCTGCACAAACAACGAATGAGTCGCCACCATGCTTTACCGTTAGCACATGTATAACCTTTATCGCAGGGATAGAGAGGGTAAAAAAGGGGGAGGGGTATGCCTGTATATCAAGAATAATGTACAAGTGAATGTGAGAGATGACATCACTAAGGAAGCTAGGGAAGAGGTGGATGGGTAGAGCTCCAAAGGGATGAAGCTAAGGGGAAAATAATACTGGGAGTATGCTATAGGCCCCCTAGCCTGAGGGAGGAGGGGGATGCGGACCTCCTATCACAATTTCGGATTAGCAGCAAGGATAGGAAGTGTTATCATAATGCGGGATTTGAATTATCCAGACAGACTTGGCGGAGGGAACCACCCATTCGTATAAGGCTTGCCAGTTCCTAAATGTCTTGCAGGACGATTTCATGGGTCAGATGGTAGACGCACCAACTGATTACCAACCATACAGACCTGATCATGGATGTGGAAATACGTGCCAATTTAGGAAACAGCGATCACAGGTCAATTGGCTTCAGTATAAATCACACAAATAGAAATCATAAGGGAAATACAAAGACACTGAATTTCAAAAGAGCCAACTTCCCTAAACTACGAACCTTACTAGAAGGCATGAATTGGGATAAAATCTTAGGAACAAAGAACACGGAGGAGACATATTAAATAATTAAATAAGGGAATTAGCCAGTGCATCCCATTGGGTGATAAACTTAAAAGAGCAAACAAAAGTCCTGGATGGCTTAACGCCAGTGTAAAAATGCATATATAAGCAAAAGAGAAGGCCTTCAAAAATACAAGGGATCATCAGCAGCGTTCAAATTTTATAAACAATGCAACAAGAAATGTAAGGGTGCAATTAGGGCGGCTAAGATAGAACACGAAAGACACATAGCAGGGGAGAGCAAAACAAAATCCCAAGAAAGTATGTAAACCGGAAAAAAGGGAGGACAGACCATATTGGCCCCATAAAGAATGAGGAAGGACATCTGGTTACAAAGGATGGGGAGATGGCAAAGGTATTGAATTTATTCTTCTCCTCAGTCTTCACGAGGGAATCGGTGGGCTTCAGTAACCAAAACTGCAGTGTTTATCCTCGTGACACATCACAGGAAGCACCCTCATGGCTAACAGAGGACAGAATTAGAATTTGACTTGGGAAACTGAACATTAATAAATCACCGGGACTGGATGGCTTGGACCCGAGGGTGCTTAGGGAACTCAGTCAAGTAATTGCCAGACCATTGTTCCTAATTTTTACTAGACATGTGCGATTCGTTTCGTACGAATTCGTAATTCGTACGAATTTTTCGAAATTCGTACGAATTTACGAATCTGTAGTACGAATTTTTTTTTTTACGAATTCCGTACGGAATACGAATTTTTTTTTACGAATCGTTACGAATCGTTACGAATCGTTACGAATCGTTAACGCGGCTAATGAATTGTTGGTTCTCATAACACAGAGAACAATTCGAATCCAACTACAAATATCGAATTTCAATTTCAAGTTACGAATCGTTACGAATCGTTATGAATAGTTACGAATCGTTACGAATCGTTATGAATAGTTACGAATCGTTAGTAAATCCAACTACCAATATCGAATTTCAACTAATTTGAACGAAATTATTATAGCAGATATAACGAATGAATTCGAATGACAAAGTGTCATTTTTGCAGAAAAAAAAAAGCGTAGGGGTCCCCCAAATTCAATAACCAGGCCCTTCAGGTCTGGTATGGATATTAAGGGGGACCCCAGCCAAAAAAAAAAAAAAAAAATGGCGTGGGGTCCCCCCCAAATATCCATACCAGACCCTTCAGGTCTGGGATGGATTTTAAGGGGAACCCCGGCCAAAAAAAAAAAAAAAATGGCGTGGGGTCCCCCTCAAAATCCATACCAGACCCTTTATCCGAGCACGCAACCTGGCAGGCCGCAGGAAAGGAGGGGGGGACGAGAGCGGCCCCCCCTCCCGCCTGAACCGTACCAGGCCACATGCCCTCAACATTGGGAGGGTGCTTTGGGGTCCCCCCCAAAGCACCTTGTCCCCATGTTGATGAGGACAAGGGCCTCATCCCCACAACCCTGGCCGGTGGTTGTGGGGGTCTGCGGGCGGGGGGCTTATCGGAATCTGGAAGCCCCCTTTAACAAGGGGACCCCCAGATCCCGGCCCCCCCCCTGTGTGAAATGGTAAGGGGGTACAAAAGTACCCCTACCATTTCACCAAAAAAGTGGCAAAAATGGTAAAAATGACAGGAGACAGTCTTTGACAATTCCTTTATTAAAATCTTCTTTCTTCTGGTCTTCCTTCCGTCATCTTCTCCTTCCGTCATCTTCTTCCAGCTTCTTCTTCCTTCGATTCGCTTCTTCTTCCTCCGGTCTTCTCGTCCTTCTCGTCCGGCGTCGTCCTTCTCGTCCGGCATCGGCGTCTCTTCTCGCAGGCCGCTCCTCGCAATGGGAGGCTCCCGCTCTGTGAGGCTCCGCTCCGGGTGACAGGTCTTTTATAACGAAGGCACCTGGTGACCCCGCCCCCTCTGACGCACGGGGACGTCATGTGGAATTCCCTATGGCTTTCCCCATGACGTCAGAGGGGGGGCGGGGTCACCGGGTGCCTTCGTTATACAAGACCTGTCACCCGGAGCGAAGCCTCACAGAGCGGGAGCCTCCCATTGCGAGGAGCGGCCTGCGAGAAGAGACGCCGATGCCGGACGAGAAGGACGACGCCGGACGAGAAGGACGAGAAGACCGGAGGAAGAAGAAGCGAATCGAAGGAAGAAGAAGATGGAAGAAGATGCCGGAAGGAGAAGATGAAGAAAGGAAGACCAGAAGAAAGAAGAAAGAAGATTTTAATAAAGGAATTGTCAAAGACCGTCTCCTGTCATTTTTACCATTTTTGCCACTTTTTTGGTGAAATGGTAGGGGTACTTTTGTACCCCCTTACCATTTCACACAGGGGGGGGGCCGGGATCTGGGGGTCCCCTTGTTAAAGGGGGCTTCCAGATTCCGATAAGCCCCCCGCCCGCAGACCCCCACAACCACCGGCCAGGGTTGTGGGGATGAGGCCCTTGTCCTCATCAACATGGGGACAAGGTGCTTTGGGGGGGACCCCAAAGCATCCTCCCAATGTTGAGGGCATGTGGCCTGGTACGGTTCAGGCGGGAGGGGGGGCCGCTCTCGTCCCCCCCTCCTTTCCTGCGGCCTGCCAGGTTGCGTGCTCGGATAAGGGTCTGGTATGGATTTTATGGGGGACCCCACGCCATTTTTTTGGGCTAGGGTTCCCCTTAAAATCCATCCCAGACCTCAAGGGTCTGGTATGGATTTTGAGGGGGACCCTACGCCATTTTTTTTTTTTTTTTTGGCTGGGGTCCCCCTTAATATCCATCCCAGACCTGAAGGGCCTGGTTATTGAATTTGGGGGGACCCCTACACATTTTTTTATCAATGACTTCAATGAATGACAGTTCTCTGTATTACGGATCCAACAATTCATTTGCCGGCAATAGTTGCGACTCGATTTTAAATAGTTTTTTTTTTCCTGCAAAAATGACACTGCAGGAACAGTTCCCTATATTAGATATACTGAATCTCGAATCATTCGAAGCATTCGTTATATCCGCTATTATAATTTCTTTCATGTTAGTTGAAATTACATATTTGTTAGTTACAATACAACATTCGAATTGTTCTCTGTATTACGGGAATCGGCAATTAGCCGCGAGTGATTTTAAATGTCTTTTTTTCCTGCAAAAATGACACATTGTACAGAGAGAGTTCTAAACACGGGAAACCTGCGCCCTTCTATATACTATATACTCTATAGTATGTCTATGAAGGGGGGTCAGGTTTCCCGTGTTTAGAACTCTCTCTGTACAATGTGTCATTTTTGCAGGAAAAAAAGACATTTAAAATCACTCGCGGCTAATTGCCGATTCCCGTAATACAGAGAACAATTCGAATGTTGTATTGTAACTAACAAATATGTAATTTCAACTAACATGAAAGAAATTATAATAGTGGATATAACGAATGCTTCGAATGATTCGAGATTCAGTATATCTAATATAGGGAACTGTTCCTGCAGTGTCATTTTTGCAGGAAAAAAAAACTATTTAAAATCACGAGTCGCAGCTATTGCCGGCAAATGAATTGTTGGATCCGTAATACAGAGAACTGTCATTCATTGAAGTCATTGATAAAAAAATGCGTAGGGGTCCCCCCAAATTCAATAACCAGGCCCTTCAGGTCTGGGATGGATATTAAGGGGGACCCCCAGCCAAAAAAAAAAAAAATGGCGTAGGGTCCCCCTCAAAATCCATACCAGACCCTTGAGGTCTGGGATGGATTTTAAGGGGAACCCTAGCCCAAAAAAATGGCGTGGGGTCCCCCTCAAAATCCATACCAGACCCTTATCCGAGCACGCAACCTGGCAGGCCGCAGGAAAGGAGGGGGGGACGAGAGCGGCCCCCCCTCCCGCCTGAACCGTACCAGGCCACATGCCCTCAACATTGGGAGGATGCTTTGGGGTCCCCCCCAAAGCACCTTGTCCCCATGTTGATGAGGACAAGGGCCTCATCCCCACAACCCTGGCCGGTGGTTGTGGGGGTCTGCGGGCGGATGGCTTATCGGAATCTGGAAGCCCCCTTTAACAAGGGGACCCCCAGATCCCGGCCTCCCCCCTGTGTGAAATGGTAAGGGGGTACAAAAGTACCCCTACCATTTCACCAAAAAAGCGTCAAAAATTGTAAAAATGACAGAAGACGGTCTTTGACAATTCCTTTATTAAAATCTTCTTTCTTCTTTCTTCTGGTCTTCCTTTCTTCATCTTCTCCTTCCGGCATCTTCTTCCATCTTCTTCTTCCTCCGATCCGCTTCTTCTTCCTCCGGTCTTCTCGTCCTTCTTGTCCGGCGTCGTCCTTCTCGTCCGGCATCGTCGTCTCTTCTCGCAGGCCGCTCCTCGCAATGGGAGGCTCCCGCTCTGTGAGGCTTCGCTCCGGGTGACAGGTCTTGTATAACGAAGGCACCCGGTGACCCCGCCCCCTCTCTGACGTCATGGGGAAAGCCATAGGGAATTCCACATGACGTCCCCGTGCGTCAGAGGGGGCGGGGTCACCAGGTGCCTTCGTTATAAAAGACCTGTCACCCGGAGCGAAGCCTCACAGAGCGGGAGCCTCCCATTGCGAGGAGCGGCCTGCGAGAAGAGACGCCGATGCCGGACGAGAAGGACGACGCCGGACGAGAAGGACGAGAAGACCGGAGGAAGAAGAAGCGAATCGAAGGAAGAAGAAGATGGAAGAAGATGACGGAAGGAGAAGATGACGGAAGGAGAAGATGAAGAAAGGAAGAAGGAAGACCAGAAGAAAGAAGATTTTAATAAAGGAATTGTCAAAGACCGTCTCCTGTCATTTTTACCATTTTTGCCACTTTTTTGGTGAAATGGTAGGGGTACTTTTGTACCCCCTTACCATTTCACACAGGGGGGGGGCCGGGATCTGGGGGTCCCCTTGTTAAAGGGGGCTTCCAGATTCCGATAAGCCCCCCGCCCGCAGACCCCCACAACCACCGGCCAGGGTTGTGGGGATGAGGCCCTTGTCCTCATCAACATGGGGACAAGGTGCTTTGGGGGGGACCCCAAAGCACCCTCCCAATGTTGAGGGCATGTGGCCTGGTACGGTTCAGGCGGGAGGGGGGGCCGCTCTCGTCCCCCCCTCCTTTCCTGCGGCCTGCCAGGTTGCGTGCTCGGATAAAGGGTCTGGTATGGATTTTGAGGGGGACCCCACGCCATTTTTTTTTTTTTTTTTTGGCCGGGGTTCCCCTTAAAATCCATCCCAGACCTGAAGGGTCTGGTATGGATATTTGGGGGGGACCCCACGCCATTTTTTTTATTTTTTTTTTGGCTGGGGTCCCCCTTAATATCCATACCAGACCTGAAGGGCCTGGTTATTGAATTTGGGGGGACCCCTACGCTTTTTTTTTTTCTGCAAAAATGACACTTTGTCATTCGAATTCATTCGTTATATCTGCTATAATAATTTCGTTCAAATTAGTTGAAATTCGATATTGGTAGTTGGATTTACTAACGATTCGTAACTATTCATAACGATTCGTAACGATTCGTAACTATTCATAACGATTCGTAACTTGAAATTGAAATTCGATATTTGTAGTTGGATTCGAATTGTTCTCTGTGTTATGAGAACCAACAATTCATTAGCCGCGTTAACGATTCGTAACGATTCGTAACGATTCGTAACGATTCGTAACTTTACTAACGATTCGTAAAAAAAATTACGATTCGTCCGAATTTCGTATTTCGTACGAATTCGAACGGAATTTCGTACACGAATTACGAATTACGAATTTTTTTATATACGAAACGGGACGAAACGAAACGAAACGAATTTTTTGGCAGTTCCCATGTCTAATTTTTACTCACAGTCTACAGACTCTAATGGTACCAGCGGATTGGAGAAAACCAATGTAGCACCAATATTTAAAAAGGGCCCTAAATACATCCCTGGGAATTACAGACCAGTTAGCCTAACATCAATAGTATGCAAGCTCTTGGAGGGGATGGTAAGGGACTATATACAAGATTTTAGTAATGAAAACTGTATCATTATCAGTAATCAGCATGGATTAATGAAGAATCGTTCTTGCTAAACCAATCTGTTAACCTTCTATGAGGAAGGGAGTTGACATCTAGATAACGGAAGGCCCGTAGACGTGGTGTATCTGGATTTTGCAAAAGCATTTGACACAGTTCCCCATAAACTTTTACTGTACAAAATAAGGTCCGATGGCATGGACCATAGGGTGAGTACATGGAATTAAAACTGGCTACAAGGGCGAGTTCAAAGGGTGGTGATAAATGGGGAATACTCGGAATGGCCAGGGGTGGGTAGTGGGGTCCCCCAGGGTCCTGTGCTGGGACCAATCCTATTTAATTTGTTCATAAACGACCTGGAGGATAGGGTAAACAGTTCAGTCTCTGTATTTGTGCACACTACTAAGCTAAGCAGGGCAATAACTTCTCTGCAGGATGTGGAAACCTAGCAAGAAGATCTGAACAAATTAATGGGGTGGGCAACTACATGGCAAATGAGGTTTAATGTAGAAAAATGTAAAATAATGCATTTGGTTGGCAAAAATATGAATGCAATCTATACACTAGGGGGAGAACCTCTGGGGGAATCTAGGATGGAAAAGGACCTGTGGGTCCTAGTAGATGATAGGCTCAGCAATGGCATGCAATGCCAAGCTGCTGCTAACAAAGCAAACAGAATATTGGCATGCATTAAAAAAGGGATTAACTCCAGGGATAAAGTGATAATTCTCCTACTCTACAAGACTCTGGTCCGGCCGCACCTGGAGTATGCTGTCCAGTTCTGGGCACCAGTCCTCCGGAAACTGTATATGCCGTCATAACCTTTGATACTGTACCTCGCGACACCACAAATAAATTGGCAACTTCAGTAAGCTCTAACACGACTCCATATTACTAGCAGCGCACATAGTGAACGACAAAGTGAGTCTTCCCACCTATTATCTAGGTGTCTCATCACACAGTGGAAGCAAAAGAATGTTACATCACTTCCACTCTCAACACAAAACATGTCGTCACTTTCACACCTGCAAATCATGTAGTGTTTCCATATTTTTGTCTAACCCCTGTACCTGAAAGGCCAACAAAAATTACATGCAGCACTTTTTTCTGAAACATGCATTGAAGCTGTGTTACATAGTCAAGTTGATAAAAAAAGACATAAGTCCATCTAGTTCACCCAATAGAATGAAAACAAAAATAGAAAACCTCAATATACACAATCCTATACCGATAGTTGATCCAGAGGAAGACAACCTAGTGCATTGGGGTGCAATGTAATATGAATGGCAATGCATCCAGCTAACGGATGTAATGCACCACAATACAAAAGTACAACTCAAACCTCATGATCTATTAATGAACACAGAGTTACATTCATTTGTGTCTTTTATATCTGATTGGAGTTCAGCTTTCACTCTGACAGGCTGCCAGAGATGTACAGGAAGTTTGAATTGTCAGAAGGAGCTCAGCACTTGTAATAAAATAACACTTATCTGATGTTGGTGACCCTCAAAACCGGGTCATAACTCACTTAGGACCCTTTCACACTGATGTGCTTTTGATGCGTTCCCATTGACTTACTATGGAACGTGCCCTTTTGATGCGCTTTTGAAAAACTGCACCAAAGATAGATGCAGCATGCAGAACTTTTCACACCGCAGCACATCTGTAGTGTGAATAATTACATTGGATTTAATGTGGAATAGTATTCATGCATTTTTGTTGCCCTGAAAAAGCATGGCAAAAGCACACAAGTGTGAAAAGGGCCTTAGGCTGGCCATACATTAGTAGAATTTCATTTAAAAATGCCATTAGCGGCATCAAATCAACATTTGTTTTTGACCGCAGTGACAAAAAATTTAAAAGGAGCAGGAAGGAAAATCTTTCTCGAACAAATTCATTTCCAACAGTGGTTTTCCTTTGGGAAAGTCTATATTAGTTTCAAAATGTAATGTTAAAAGCAATCAAAATTTGAAAGTACTTTTGAATGACATTCGTCAAGTCATCAAATGTATGGAGAATTTTTGTACAAATTTTCATACAAACGTTGTTTTGGAAATCTACCGGTGGATGATCAGCTCAAGAATTAAAAAGCCCAAACACCAATTGCTTGCTACAGGAGATAGCATGTTTCAGAACTGCCTATCTATTCTCTTGAGGTTCCTTAAAAAAGCATTCGAAGAGACAAGCGTTAGTAGAGACAAGTCCTGATTGTGTAAATACTTTTATTTATCTTTCCTTCAATGCCACAAATTGACTAATGTGTTTCATCGCCCAGTGGCATGACATGTTGGGCTTGTGACATTTACAATATCTTTCTATACCCAAACTGCATTGGGTTTATGGATTCTAAACTTGCGACGACTTTCATTATTTTCAGGGTCCTCAGCATCCTGTTATGCCGCGTACACATGATTGGACTTTCCGGCAGATTTGGTCCGGTGGACCGGAATCCGTCATACAATTCAATCGTGTGTGGGCTCCAGCAGACTTTTCTTTCCCAAAAGTCAGACGGACCTAGAAATAAAACATGTTTCAAATCTTTCTGACGGACTTGAGTCTGGTCGAAAAATCCGGTCGTCTGTATGCTAGTCCGGCGGACGAAAACCGACGCTAGGGCAGCTATTGGCTACTGGCTATGAACTTCCTTATTCTAGTCCGGTCGTACGTCATCACGTTCGAATCCGTCGGACTTTTGGAGTGATCGTGTGTGGGCAAGTCCATTCGTTTGAAAGTCCAGCGGACTTCTGCTGCAAAGTCTGTCGGAAAGACTGTCGGACCTAGTCCGTCGAAGAGTCTGATTGTGTGTACGCGGTATTAGTGGTGTTTTATATGTTGTACATGTGTTGAAGAGCTGTATTTGTGGAGAGTTGTTATTTATTTATGCATTATTATTATTATTTAAGATTAGTTAAGATCATTCATACATAACTGTAAGTGGGTTAATAGATCGTATGCCAAATATCGTATCTAAAAACCAAAATGCAGACACAGATAAGCAGCTATTCATTTTTTTAATATTTTGCCTGAAGTTCTCAATGTTAAAATGATTTTTTCATCTAATACATGTCTTTCTTACTACATAAAATGTGTGATAGTAGCCTCTTGATATCACTGCCATTTTTTCAAAGATGTAGCGATAAAATGGACTTGAATGCTTTTAGATCCACAAAATATCACTTTTCCCTGCTGTAATAATACATCTGTTTGATCATATATGGCCACCTTTGGAAGAAATGACAGCTGCTATTGTTCAGTAAACTTAATCGTTCAGTAGGAGAAAGCTCACCTACTGACATCTATATAGATACAATAAAATACACTTTTTTCATTTCAGCAACACCACCATCTAAAACACAGTTACTAAGCTCAGATCCAGCCATACCTTCTTTCCCATTCTTTGCCCAAAAACACAAATACAATAGTTTGGACTATTAATGTTTAGTCTGGCACTAATTACAAAGCTGAGCTTCTACTTGGAGATCTGGAAAACAGTACTGAGAGCATCCAATAGAGGACTAGAGCTGAGAAATGCTGCTCTATAGCAAATACAGCACTTACTAATGTTAAAGTGGACCTATTAGTAATACCACAAGCGTGCATCCATAAATTCCTGACAAGCTTGTGGGGAGGTGCAGTGTGGTGCTCAGTTCCATTGCAGAGAACAGAATTTGTATTAATATTAAAGTTCAACGATTCACAACAAGCCCGGCGGAAAAGGTGCACAACTGGGAACACTCACAGACAGTAGTACTGATAGTGTCTGTCTTCTGGGGCGGAATGCAGTTTAGAATCCACAAACCCAATGCAGTTTGGGTATAGAAAGATATTGTGAATGTCACAAGCCCAACATGTCATGTAGCCGATGCGCGATGAAACACATTAGTCAATTTGTGGCATTGAAGGAAAGATAAATTGGAAGGCCGGGTACCGGCCTGAAGTTATGGGAGGAGCCCGGAGGGTATTTAAGCAGCCCAAAGGCCGCCGGTCTTTGTCGGTTTCCTGTGCGTGATATCTGACATCTAGGACCGACTCGTTGGAGACAAGCGCTGTTGGTGCCGGTTCGTGAGCTCCGTTTTCGTCTGTCCGTCTCCTTTTGTTGCAGTCCCGCGTTCCGTGTTCGTAAGTCGTGTTGTCCCTTCGTGTCGCACTCGTGTCGCCGAGTCGCAGTTCCGTACAAAGAGTCTGGTTCGGCTATCGCAGGTAGGGCTTCGGCTCCCATGTTTTACGTTCTCATGCACTGCTTATCATGTCACTAAACTGTGGTCTGCGTAGCTCACGAACCACGCGCTGCTTGTCTCGAAAACCTAAACACTTACTCGCACGTTTTTGGTTGTACACGATCGGGAGCCACCTAGCGGCACGCACATTCAGGGCCGCCCGCCATAACACTCCGATCGATGCCGCATCCGGCACTCAAGGGTTCCCCTTACGCGGTCGTATTACGCAGTCTTTGAGTCGTTCAAACATGGCTCACGCACGGGTGCCGTTCGCACTCACACGCATCATTCATGTCCTGTCATGTTATTCAAATCGGTTGCGCCAGCAAGCGTGCTGAATCGCTATTTGCATTCCGAATCACTGTTGGCATGTTAGTTGTACGAATCACTTCGACCGCGTCGAAACATCTCACGCATTAGCATGGCAATCATTTCATCATTTCAAATATGGCTAACGTATCAGGCCATTCGGTCATGCTAAGTCATTTCGCATCAGTTAAAACAGGGTGTTCATGCCATCATTTCGATCCTGGTCGCACTCAGATTCAAGTCATGTCGCACTCAGGCACGGATTTGTCTCGGGGTACCCAGGTTACGGCCGTATTACCATACATGTTCAGAGATTGGCCCACCGCTCGTACGGATGCGGGCTCGAGTCCAGTCTTTGGCATGATATCGGTCATTGGCCACGTATCGGTCTGAATCCGGTCGCATCCGGCATGCATCGATTCGCACTGATTCGCCTAGCCGCTCGGCCTCATTTCGGTACATGCTCCAGAGATTAGATTCGGTTACAAATTGCTCGGTTTGTTGTAATCTAGTCTTTGTCATGGTTTCATTTCGGTCACCATACCTCTGGGTAGGTCCGGTCGCATCCATAGATGCTCCGATCGGGGCAATCCAGACGCACGACTACCCGGCCTCATTTCGATACATGCGCCAAGGGCGGAATCGCATCACAGGTTGCGTACATTCTTGATTCTTGCCCCTGTCATGGTATGTCATTTCTGTCACCTTACCACGCCCGGCATGAATGCAGTCACTTCCCCGCACTAATTCGTGTCGGCGTGCCCTAGGCCGGCCTCATTTCAATACATGCGCCAGGGGCGGAATCGCAAAAAAAAAAAAAAAAAAGAGAGACTTTGATTCTTGTCCTTGTCATGTTATGTCATTTCTATGTCACCTTACCACGCCCCGGCGTTAATTGGTCACCTCCCTGTACGAATTCGCGCCGGCGTGCCCTAGGCCGGCCGCATTTCTATACAAAAAAAAAAAAAAAGATGTCACAGTTCGACCTCAGCGTACCCAGGCAGTGGCCTCATTTCACGGTTGCCTCATTTCTGTACGTGCTCCAGAGTCTGGCTCACAGTCACCCCAATACGGTACGAACGGGCCGGGCCCTGTCACGGGAAGTTCATTTCAGTTAAGGCAACATGTCATATCAGTCATTCGTGTTGTTATCTGACATTTGATTCCACAGCTGTCTCGGCAGTCGACTTAAGTCACTATCGCCTGTTGTTATCATCTACGTTGGGTTCCGTCGCTCTGGACGGCAGCAGTTTCAGGGTCTTAAATAGGTACTTTCTCTCACACTCTCTCAGGTCAGTCGGATTCAGTAGGTCCACCTGCACCAGCTTGATCAGGCTTCCAGCAGGTAAAAAAAAAAAAAAAAAAAAATCCAGGGGCACGGGGGGGGGGGGGGGGGGGGGGGAGCTCCTGCTTTCTCATGGCAGGTACGTATACCGTAGGCGACACGTCCAAACTCATTTCTTGTCACCTCTTTATAGGCCCAGCCTGCAGACACGTGACCAGTCTACTAAGTAACGGGTCTTGGCAGCCGCCATGTCATCAGTCGGGCGATGACCTCACCACCCCGCTATCTCCGGCGTCAGCCTCCGAGGCTGACAGTGTCCAGTCTCTTAGGGCATGGACAATTTCCAGGCTGTCCGCCGAGCTGAGGCGCAGAGGGATACCCTTCTCGTCCGTGGCCAGGAAGGCGGAGCTATTCAGGCTCCTCTTCCCACCACCGGCCGCAGCAGGCCCCAGCAGCCAGCAGGCGTCTCTGGAATCTATTTCAGCCGCCGTCGCTCAGCTACACACCCTCGTGTCTTCCCTGTCTTCCTCGATCGTTGAGGTCCAGGACAGGGTGTCTCGTCTAGAGACCAGCCCGGTTGCCACGGTTCCGGACCCTGCGGTGGTCCCAGCCATCAGTGCACCGGCCGCAGGTAGTGAGCTTGCCACGACTACCGTTCACCCTTCCCACCTGGTGCCACCCAGCGTAAGGAAGGACATTTTAGAGGGCAGAGACGTTAACCTGGCCTCACTCATGATCTCGGTCCATGACTTGGCCGAGAACAAGGCCTACACCTGGGGGGACGTCTCGGTGGTTTTGAAAGCAAAGGATCCGAGGCTCAACAGAAAGCTCACGGTGCCCGAGTTCACGCTCGCTTTCGGCATGTTCAGGGACGTGCTGTGCTCAGCCTCCCCGGCAGGCGGGAGGAACTGGACCTCTACCTCCATTTGATCGTAGACCTGGGCCACAAATACGGTGGCTCAGCGTTCTACGACTATCATCGGTCCTTCTCGGCCAAAGCCGCGGCCAGATTCTTACAGTTCCATTTGACAACGGACTGGAGCGTAGTGGACACGGAGTTGTTCTGCCGCCACTTCGCGGGTCTACGCTCCCCGCTATGTGCTGTCTGTCAGTCAGCGTCCCACACCACGGTCTGGTGTGCCAACATAGCCTCTGCCCATCCGATAGCTAGCACGGCCTCTACCAGCACGAGCCAGGCTCAGCAGGCCCCGGCGCAAGGGCAGAAGGTGGACAAGTTGGGACGTCCGGTGCGGATGGTTGGGGGAGCCGCCATTTGCAACAATTTCAACTACGGCTCCTGCAATTTCAGCCAGTGCCGGCTCTTGCACGTTTGCACCCTATGCCAGAGGGCGCACCCCAGGGTCCTGTGTGAGGTCAAGCAGAAGAAACCGTGACTAAGCCGGGTCAATGTCCTTTGGCTCGATGTTTACTTGACCTCACACCCCACTCCGTCACTCGCCAGCTACCTCATCCGAGGTTTCACCGATGGGTTTCATACCGGGCTCATCACCCTGCCCCACTCCACCCACGAATGTCCGAACCTACGCTCAGCAGCAACAGATGAGCCGGCGATTGACGTCCTTCTGCAGACGGAGTTGGATCGGGACTTTATGATAGGCCCGTTCAGTCAGTCTCCCTTTAGTACCTGGAGGGTTAGCCCTATTGGGCTTGTACAGGGAAAATTTTCAAATAAAAAACGTCTGGTGTATGATCTGTCAGCGCCTCATTCTTCCGTCGTTCCCAGTCTCAACTCGCTCATCCCCTCCGAGGAGTTCTCACTGAAGTACGCTTCGGTAGACATGGCTATCCAGGCCATTCTCAGGGCGGGGGTGGGTGCTTGGCTCTCGAAGGCGGACATATCCGATGCCTTCAAGCTGCTGCCCATTCATCCTTCCCTGTGGTGCTGGCACGGCATCAAGTGGAGGGAGCGATATTATTTCACGACCAAATTGACCTTCGGGTCTAAGAGTAGTCCTTGGTTATTTGACAAGTTCGCGGAGACCCTGGCGTGGATCCTTCTCCACAAGGCACAGTGCCACGAGGTCATCCATTATTTGGATGACTTCCTTCTGATAGAGCCATCCGGGGCTCCCCCAGGGGACCTTGGAAAGTTGAGGACGGTTTTTGACAATCTGAACGTCCCCATAGCGGAACACAAGGTCGACGGACCGGCGCACAAGATCACGTTCTTGGGCATCGACCTTGACACGCTTGCCATGCAGGCCAGCCTTCCCGCAGATAAGTTGGACCGTATCAGGACGGTTCTGCGAGAGTTCACCCGGGTGGGGGGATGTACTCAGAAGCAACTTCAGTCTCTCCTCGGGATGCTGAATTTCGCTATGAGGATCATCCCCCAGGGACGCTCCTTCGTGTCCCGGTTGCTGTTCTTCCTGTCCTACACTCAGGACCCAGACCAGGTCATCAGGCTGGATTCAGCGGCCAGGGCAGATCTGGCCATGTGGGAACACTTTCTTAGTAATTGGAACGGTGTGTCCCTGTTCATCCCAGTAGTGTCCACGCAGTAACCTCAGGTGGTGACCGATGCGGCGGCATCCACAGGATGCGCCGCCATTTTTGGCCATTTGTGGTTCGCCGCCCCTTGGCCTCCTCAAGCACTAGCCACACCGGGCTTCACTACCACGTCAGCCCTCTTTGAGCTGTTCCCCATCGTAGCAACCGCTCACCTATGGGGTCACCATTGGTCTGGACAGACTGTGGCGTTCACGACAGACAATCAAGCCACAGCCGAGATCATCAGCAAGGGCAGGTCTAAATCCAGGCCCGTCATGTCCTTCCTCCGCAGACTGGTCCAGCTATCCCTACAACATCAGTTCAATGTTTACTGCTCATTCATTCCAGGGAAGTTTAACTCAGCAGCGGACGCACTCTCCCGTTTTAACTTTATTTCTTTCTTTGAACAGATGCCAGGAGCCTACCATCTTTCAGCCACTATCCCGGATTGGTCACAACTGACCTTGGACTAGCCCCACATCTACGCTCAGCTACTAACATCATCAACGCTTCGCTCGCCCGCAACACCCGTCGGGCCTACCGGACGGCCTGGAGGGCGTTTAATAAGTTCCTGCCCCATCGCCCTCGTGAATCTTCCAGCATCAAGCAGGTTCTGGCGTTTATCGCTTATTGTCATTCTCACCTGGCACTGTCACACAGCACAATACGCCAGTACGTGGCCGGGGTGCAGCACTACTTGTCACTTCAAGACCCCGCGAGGCCTTCGGTGTTCTCCTGCCACGCAGTGAGGGCTCTACTGCGTGGAGTTCAGAAACACCAGCCGCCAGTCAGCCCGAAGCGGCTGCCTATCACTGGGGAGATCTTTAAGGGGATGTCTGACATCCTGGATAGGTCCCCTTTCGGTCTCCTCCTCAGCACCGTCCTGCAGGCTGCGATACACATGGCGTTTTATGGGTTTCTACGGCCCAGCGAGTTCACTCGCAGCCACCCAGCCGGTCCAGTCTTGCATAGAAGTAATCTCTGCCGCCACCAGGATCACTACGTCCTTCACTTAGCCTAAAAACTTCCAAAACTCAGCAGCGAGGTTCCGGAGTAGATATTCACCTGTACAGGACTCACAACAACTGGTGCCCAGTTGCCGTGTTAAACCGCTTGACGGCACTGCTGTCCGACCGCCCAGGATCCAGTCCGCTTCTACCCTTTCCGGTAAAACCCCTCAACTCGTCGCAGTTCGTGGAACATGTCCGGGTCCTTCTCGGCAATCTTCAGTTGGACCCCAGCCAGTACTCCGGGCATTCATTCCGGATCGGGGCGGCCACGACGGCCTCAAGACAGGGGGTTCCGGACCATGTGATCAAGAAACTGGGTCGGTGGAAATCGGCCTGCTTCTCTCGCTACATACCTAACCCACAGTTAGAGATGGTTCAGGCCTTTGCTCGACTTACTCAGTGACATTACCTTTAATAAATAATTATCCCCTACCTGAAGGTTTTTGCCCCCTTATTTTGGTGTACCATACGGTAGACCAAGGCACACTTTCAGGTCTATTTCATGTTGGTTAGTTTGTGTTGTTCCTATGTGTTATCGTTACTCATGTCGTCCGTAGGGCTCTAGACCATAAATAAAAGTATATACACAATCAGGACTTGTCTCTACTAACGCTTGTCTCTTCTAACAATTTTTTAAGGAACCTCAAGAGAATAGATAGGCAGTTCTGAAACATGCTATGCCCTGTAGCAAGCAATTGGTGTTTAGGCTTTTTAATTCTTGAGCTGGCCATCCACCGGTAGATTTCTCACAGACAGTAGCGCTGATAGTGTATGTCTTTAGGAGCGGAATGCAGCCTGGCTGGTCTGTACCCAAATGATACATTTTTGGGATGGATGGCATGCCACTATCCTTTCCCTACTCACCTGGAACCTCTCCCTACCACTAATCACTGTCCCTGTTAGACAGTTGACATGTGCCTACACTAACCACGTGCGAAATGCGCACCAAGTCTGGGAGCCAAGGCCTTACATAGGCTCTCCCTGACCCAAGATGATTTCCAGAGTCACATGGGACGGCAGCATCCAATTGGATAGCCTCCCCAGTGACCCAGGAAACCATAGAGGAACCATGTTCCTCTTGACTTCCCCTCCAACTGCAATTCTGCTGCAGTCGAGCGCCACCTACAGTGGAGAAAATAGACTGCATCTGCCTACAAGCCACGTGTAAATGTATAACTGAAATCTGCACATTTAACGATAAAAAACTGACTGCTTGGGCACGCCAAGCCTGGGAGCCAGGGCTTTAAATAGCTAACTCAAGATGGCTGCCAGAGTCACATAGGACAGCAGCACACAGTTGGATATGGTAGCTTCCCCGGCGACCCAGAAAACCATAGAGGAACCATGTTCCTCTTGACTTCCTCTCCAACTGCAATGCTGCAGCGGTCGAGCGCCACCTACAGTGGAAAAAATAGGCTGCACCTGCCTACAAGCCACATGTAAATGTATAACAGTATAACTAATATCTGCGTATTTAACCATAAAAAACTGACTGTGCTTGGGCACCTTGAACATGGAAGAGTTATGTCATCTGAGCCTGCTGTAGGCAGAAGGAAGCATCTCCACAGTCTTACCTTACCCAGTGATTGCTCAGTCTATAAATTGTAACGCTTTGACAAGTCACACCATTGCACTAATGTCCCTCGTCATGAGCAGTTACATATGATTAGGGACTTTGATCATACTAGGATGCAAACAGTTTGCATCCAGGGCCAGAATATGTCATAAACAAAAAATGCTGATGCATTCATATGCAGCGTTTAGCCATCCTCATTCACCAGTCTGAATGAGGCCTAATGGTGATGCATTTGAATATTCAATAGAAAGTGTAAAGCCCCATACACACGGTCGGATTTTCCGATGGATTCTGTCCTATCGGACAATGTTGTCAGAAATTCCGACCGTGAGTAGGCACCATCGGACATTTTCCATCGGATTGTCCGACGGACAACGTTTTATCTCCTGCTCTAAAAATTTTCCGACAACAAAGTCCGATCACACCAATTCCGATCGTGTGTAGCGAATTCCGACAGACAAAGTGCCACGCATGCTCAGATCACATTACAAGACCAAAGCTATTGACTACTAGCCTCTACGTAGTCCCGTCGTAGGCAACAAACGTCACCACGTTCAGAATGATCGGATTTTCTGACAACTTTGTCCGACTGTGTGTATGCAACACCAGTGTCGGACTAAATCCGTCGGAAAAAATCTGATGGATTTTGTGGTCGGATTTTCCGACCGTGTGTACGGGGCATAAGTCTGTAGTAACAGCTACAGGAACTGTGCAGGAATTGTATTAAAACCAGGGTCGGATGTATCCTGTCTGATACGGGAGAGCAGTAAAATAGTCAATATTCTTTGTTCACTCTGTACTCTTCTGCACTAATGCCGCGTACACACGGTCGGAATTCTCATCGGAAAAAGCTCTGATGGTTTTCCCGTCAGAATTCCGACGGAATTTCGCTCAAACTGTCTTGCCTACACACGGTCACACCAAATTCCGACGGTCAATAACACCACGCCTTAAAAAACGTTCGGCTTCACTATAAAAGGGAAGTTTAATGCTTCTGCGCATGCGTCGAATTGTTTCCGAGCATGCGTCAAAATTTTGCTTGTCGGAATTGCATACACACGATCGGAAAATCCGATAGAAAGGTTTTCCGTCGGAAAAATTAAGAACAGGCTCTCAATCCAAAGTCCGTCGGAAATTCGTACAGAAAAAGACCGATGGGCATACACACGGGTGGAAAATCCGATGAAAAGCTCCCATCGGACTGTTTCCATCGGAAATTCCGACCGTGTGTACGCGGCATTAGAGTTATGCCCTGTACACACGGTCGGACATTCCGATCACAAAATCCGTCGGATTTTTTCAGACGGATTTTGGCCGAAGCTTGTGTTGCATACACACAGTCGCACATAGTTGTCGGAAAATCCGATCATTCCGAACGAGGTGATGTACAAAACGTACAATGGGACTACGTAGAGGCCAGTAGCCATTAGCTTTCGTCCCCAAATTTATTCTGAGCATGCGTGGCACTTTGTGCGTCGGAATTCTATACACACGATTGGAAAATATCCGATCGGATTTTGTTTTCGTAAATTTTTTTGCAATCATGTGCAATATTTTTCATGTGATGTTTTATTGTACAAAACCAGTACACATTACATGAAAATCGTAAGTTCTGTTCAGTAATGAGAAAAACTGTTGCAGGTTGACAAATTGGTGTAGGTGTATGTCAGCCCTTTAAATAGCCTTAGCAGGCACGCGCGCTGCCGGAAGGGCGCGCACGCGCCCATCGCGTGACATAGGAGCTGATGCATGTGCACAGTGGCTGCGATGTCTGCCGGGCACCCGCGATCTCTCCTGAGAGAGAGAGAATGGGGGATTGTAATTAGACAGATCCCTCTTCTGTCAGGGAGAGGAGAGAGATCTGCTGTTTCTAGTGATTAGAAATAGCAATGTCTCTCTACTCCCAGTGGCTACACTGCCCGCACAGTTAGAAACACCTCCCTAGCACACACTTAACCCCTTTATCGCCCCCTAGTGTTAACCCCTTCCCTGCCAGTGACATTTATACAGTAATCAGTGGCTATTTTTAGCTCTGATCGTTATATAAATGTCAGTGGTCCCAAAAAAAGTGTCAAAAGTGTCAGATCTTTCTGCCGCAATGTCGCGGTCCCGCTAAAAATTGCAGATCGCTGCCATTACTAGTAAAAATGCCATAAATCTATCCCCTATTTTGTAGACGCTATAACTTTTGCGCAAACCAATCAATATACGCTTATTGTGGGGTTTTTTTTACCCAAAAATATGTAGAAGAATACATATTGACCTAAACTTATGAATAAACTCTTTTTTTTTTTTTTTTTTTAATTTAGGGATATTTATTATAGCAAAAAGTAAAAAAAAAATGTTTTTTTTTCAAAACTGACACTCCTTTTTTGTTTATAACGCAAAAAATAAAAACCGCAGAGGTGATCAGAGCTAGCTGATGCAATAAGAACGATATTCCTCTTCAAAGTCAGCACGTATAGATCGGTGTGCGGCGGTCCATAAGTGGTTAAGGTGCACAAAAAGTTGTTCATAATGGTAATTACATTTTTATACAATGCATAAAGTTGCCTCCATCATTTACAATAGAAGAATTTAGTGGCATTTTATGAATATTATCAAGGTGTTTGGGGTCCAGCACATGTTAATAATCTTTTAGTTCAAAAAATAAACTTAAATTATTAATTATAATGATGATAACCTATAATTTCATATTACATAGTCTGTTGGGTCCATAATGTGAAAACATATTTTTATCTGATAAAACCACAAATATTTAAACATTCTATGAACAAGTAGTACCTAATTCATTTTCAGGTATTTGATTATAATTTACAGTATATCAATTTGAATCGAATTTGATTCAAATATGGATGACAATTTTGAATTGAAAACTAAAAAGAAATAAAAACGAAACAAATTCCAAAAATGAATCATTCTAACATAATGAATGTAACTAAACAAAAGTTTTAATTTATCAGATCTATCCGAAAATAAACAAAACATTTTTTTTTGTTCTGCACATGTCTACTAAAAGTTACAACCCAGAAGTAATGTCTGATAGGTGGTGCAGGCAGGGCCACTGATAAGGTAGGACAACCAAGCCTGCAGTATATCAGTTCATAAGGGGGGCAGCAGGAAGATCAGAATGTGGACAGCAGGGTGTAATCGGTGCAGCAGAGGGAGCAATTGCTGGAACCGATCGCCTTGTGTGGCTGTTTCTGCTGAAACTGAAAGCCAACAGGAGTGAGAAGAGAAGAAGCCAGCTTTTAGCTGCTGCAGGAAGATCGACACAGGGGAATTGGTTCCAGTAATTGCCTCCCTGCTGCTACAATCACCCTCTCCTGTCCACGATTCTATTCCTCCTGCTGCCCGGGACCCACTGTCTGCCCCTGTCCCCTGCAGTGCTGCAGATTTCCCCACCTCTCCCTCCTTCCAGCTTTCAGCTGCTGCCTCATCTGTCCAGGATTCCTTTCCCTCTGCTTTCCAGGCCCACCTGTGTGTGCCTCTTTCATCCCTCACTGCAGACTAACCCCCCCCCCCCCCCCCACACTGGCTGCTGCAGGCACACAGGGGGGTCATTTCAGAATCAAGAGTGGGGAGCCAGTAAATATGTCATAGTAACTGGCCCCTTTTTTTGTGAATGAACACTCACTGTGCTCATTCGTATCTGAAGCATAGTAAACTGTGTTTACAATGCTTCTGAATGAACAGGGAGTCTCTGTACAGAGTTCATTAATCTGCAGTACAGCTGAGGAATAATTGGGGATCTGTGTCCTCAATTCCTTTCTCTGTCTGAAAAAGTAAGACAGCAGGGGTCAGTTTAGACCCCTGATATTTCACACAAGCCCCCCAACAGCATTGTGAAAGTAATAAAAATTACGGTATTGCAGCACTGCCCCATTGATTTCAATGGGGAGCAGCGGTGAAGGAGCGCTCCTTCACTGCTCCAAAGAAGCTGCTGGCAGGACTTTTTGTGATGCCCTGCCAGCGCACGAATGCAGTGTGAAAGCCCGAGGGCTTTCACACTGGGGTGCATGGAGCAGCTTTTTTCAGGCGCAATACAGGCTCTATTTTTAGCGCTGTAGCGCCTGAAAAACGTTGGCAGTGTGAAAGGGGTCTTATACAAAATTTCGTATTATTAAATTATCTCTGGTAATGCACTAGGTTTTCGCGCCTTCCATTTCTGTTTTTCTTGTAGTTTTTGAATTACCCCATCTGAGGAAGGCAGCATCCACCTAGTTTTGGGATACCATATATACCTTCCACACCTCCATTTTATCTGACATCTGTTACTCCACACCTTGGAAGACCTATTAGCGCTGGAAGTGACTGTTTTTTGTATCTCTACTTGCACCTACACTCCTGTCAGATTAGGGCCTGTGGCTGGGTTTGTAAAGCTGTTGCGTCACCATAACGTAATGTTGGCTGCCTGCACACAGCTCCAGCTATTACTGGGGGTAAGGGGTGCCCTTTAGGTAGACTGTACCGTGATTTTTAACAGCAGCCCTGGGTGCAAGAATGAACAGAGAACACTAGTATGTATCAGGCTATCATTAAATTATGATGATTAAGCAGACCCTGTGCACCGTTGCATCAGGATCCCCATAAGCGTGTCCCCTTACATCAGGGTTCAAGAAGAGGAATGCCACATTCACAGAGAATAAAGTTTCAGTCACCACATCCCAAATTGTAGAGAAAGAACAACCCCCAAAAAAGGTGGGACTTTAAATAGTGACTAGAATCTCAGACGACATATATAAAAATAGATAAATGCCTTTATTAAACACACATATACAAACTTTAAAAATAAAGAATGATCATGATAATTTACAGATGGATATGGATGGGTATAAATACATATAAACATCAGGGTTCCGTCCCTACATCAGAGCCCCATCAGAGTCCAACCTTAAACAAGGGCCTCCATGAGAAAGCCACATCAATATCCCTATCAGAATCCTTTCCTTACAATAGGGTCCCCATCAGAGTCCCACCTTACCTCACAGTCCCCAACAGAGTGCCCTCTTTCATCAGTATCCCCATTAAAGTCTCACCTTGCATCAGGTACCCCATCAGAGTGCCCCCTTACATCAGTGTCCCCATCAGAGTCCCCCTTTACAAAATCTCCTCATCAGACTGGCTCATGGATCAGTGGATCCATCGGGGCAACTAAAATCTGGGAGGAGAGTACAGCCCACCCTAGCAACCTCCTAGATCCGGGCCTGTTTAAGACTATAAGACCTTCCCCCTTTCCCGATCTTCATAACATAAGCTGAGGGGTTCTGTAGTCTACTGAGAAAACTGGGAACATTGCTAACTGAAAGCAGTCAGCAGAATCAGAGGCAGAAAGCAGAGGAAGTTACCAGCTCACAATTATTTGGCAGGATCATCAGGTATTTTTTTTAAGTTATCAAAGAGATATAAAAAAACTTTTCCAAAGGTATATTTACTATAAAAAAGGAGCAAATAGGAAAAGTTAATTGTTAGCATTTACAAACACTCACTGTCCCAACACCCTTTCAGTGAACCCTTCTCTGTTACTTAGAGAAGCTGACACTTCTGGGTGTGTCAGATGCGTATGTCCCTCAATACATGGTTCCTCTCACTGGCTCCTTCGTCAGTTTAATACTCCCTTCCTTCAGTATTGTATGACTGAGTCAGATGTTAGAATCTTTCTGATGGCTTTTCTTAGCAAGGGACAAAGAATCTGCCAATGGGTGTCGGAACAGGTTAGTATAAACTGTCTACTTTACAGGATTTTTTTTTATTGTTTATTTTTTATTATTTAATAGTGACCATCATTTAATCCATGCAAACGTGCAGATTTTTATAGTTTGCACTAAGCCAAACTTAAGTTCAGAACATTATATCCACATGCACATTTTGTGCAGGAGTGTCTCAGTAATTTGTATTCCAAGAATTTATCTTCAGTTTTACCCTTTAGTCATCCTGAATGCAGCAGGATAAAGAGGGAGAGGACAAGTGCCATTAATGGAATAAAATGTTACAAACTGGTGGATATTAAATCCATAGCGGAGACGCAAAAGGAAAAAGTATACCTGCACCATTTACTTTAAGTTCACGCTTGGCGATAACGATAATTTATGTCATTCAATGACATTTAGTATGACATTTAACAATGCACAAGATTTCATTAACAACAAAGCTAGCTTTTCAATATGTAAATTGAAGCAACGCTTTCCCGTAATCCTCAACTAGTACGGAAAGTAAATGTCTATTACCTTATCCATCTGAACAGTGATTGCATCTCTTTCCATCTAGCACTTTACTTTTGCCAGGCAAAATAATGAAAAAAAACATTGAATTCTCATTTGTTGCTCTTGTAAATAGCTGCTAAATCTGCTATGTCTATGAAAAAAACATTTGTTGCATTAAAAAAAAGTATCAGCTTCTTAAAATGATGGTTGAAGAATCCCAGCCTAATTTAACATCAAAATACTGCTTTGAAAATGGGAGCCTAAATATAATCAATTAACTTTATCGGCTTCATTTTCAGTTGTATAATGGCTAAAACCATACTTAAAGTTTTTTATTACAATACACCCCTCTACTGCATCATGAATACTACAAGAACCATTCATGCAGCTGAGCTCAGCAAATATATATATTTGTGCCAGGTAGACACACAATAACTTCAAATTCAGTCAGGTTAATTTGAACTATTGCACATGAATTACATGGTATGTGTAATGAAAATTAGGTAAATATCAGTTCTGGTGGTGGGGTTCCCCCTTTCTAGATCAACAGGGTGAGGGTAATGCAGCATTACCCATTCTGCATCCAGAAGCTGTAGCATGCGGAAGTGCTGCTACAACTTCTTTGCAAGCTGGTACCAAATCCCTCCACGGAATTTGTGAAACCCTGGTCCTATCCTGGTGGTTAGGATGTGGACAGGAGGGATCCTTTCTCCCTCTATTGCAGGGGTCTCAAACTAGCGGCCCTCCAGCTGTTGCAAAACTACAAGTCCCATCATGCCTCTGCTTGTGGGAGTCATGCTTTTAACTATCAGCTTTGCTATGCCTCATGGGACTTGCAGTTTTGCAACAGCTGGAGGGCCACCAGTTTGAGACCTCTGCTCTATTGGTTGCCAACTTTTGGAGAGAAATCAGGAGCACAAACTGAAAACCCTTGGGCTCTACTATTCCATGCAAATACCTTTGGTGAATTTTGGAATTCTGTAATGCCACATCTCATCAATGTAACTAAAATGCTCACTCTTGTAGAATGGAAGATGCCCATCCCACCTTGTAGAATGGTTAACAAAATACAAGACACAGAGGATTTTTTTATACTGAAGGAACCCCACCAAAAAATAGAACTTGGGCAATCTGGTTGGACTTTAAGACAAACTCAGTCTAAACTACTATTTTGAAATAATGATATACTATATATCACTTGTCATTCATCCTTGCCTTGGTTGACTTTATATAACTATTGTATTTAAAAAAATATTATGGAGGGATTTTAAGTACCCATGTTCTAAAGCTGGCCATAGACTGTGTAATCTCGAATCTCGGCCGGTCTGCGATTGTGGCCATGCTGGTGGTATCCAGGGCTCCCTCGCTAGCAGCAATGCACTGATTTTGACAAATGGGTGCCCGATACAGAACTCAGGCAGAGAGTGTGGCAGGCACGTGTTCAGAGCATGAGTGCTCCTTCCTCAGGTCAAATGATGGCTATAGCAGATCTGATCCTTTTATGGGCAGAAAAAGTCCCTTATGGTCTTTTTTACTTGATCCATTGATATGTAAGTACACTGTTATGGCTATATATATGTTTTATAACCATGAGTTATAATCCATTATTGATGTATTATAGCCAACCATGGTTTAGAATTCTGGCCATTTATCACTTGATATTGTTCCTTTTGAGCAGCGGCGCAAGCATGCTGGTTCTTCCTGCTCACCTGTACTGCTGCCCATAAAAAGACCAGACCTGTTATGCCCGCCATTTGGCCTGAGGAAGGAGCATGTATACTCCGAATGCACGCCTGCCACACCCCCTGCCTGAAGTCTGGACCAGAGGCCCAGCTGTCAGAATCAGTGTATCACTGCTACTCAGGGTGCCCTGGATACCACCAGCATGGCCACGATTGCAGAGTGTATCATCTGCAGCATTCTGCATAGTCGCGAGCAAAGAGAAGCCCAGTTATGAGATGTTAGCCATGTGTGATTTCACCCGACCTTTATGAGTTGTTTTCCTATCTATTAAATAAACGTTTTTACCATACATACTGCACTTAGGTGGTGCTGCTGTCTTTTTTGTGTTTTTCCTACATTGTTGCACTTAAAGCAGAGCTCCACCCTAAAGTGGAACTTTCGCTCATCGGAACCCTTCCCCCCCTCCGGTGCCACAATTGAATTGAACTTTCAGGGGGGAGGGGGGTACAGATACCTGTATAATACAGGTATCTGCACCCACTTCCGGGCATAGATAGCCGCAGAATCTGCGGGTATTTACGCCACTTCCTGTCATCCCCTGCTGTCTGCTGGGAAACACACGGATCCCAGAGACAGCAGGGAGCGTCCTTATTGCGCAGCAGGACTCGCGCATGCGCAGTAGGCTTCGCTTCCTGATTCCCATAACGAAGATGGCGGCGGCAGCACCCGAGAGTGTCGATCGGCTTTCGGGTGCCAACATCGCGGGCACGCTGGACGGGTAAGTGTCCATATTTTAAAAGCCAGCAGCTGCAGCATTTGTAGCTGCTGACTTTAAAAAAAAAATAAAAAATCGGCGGCACTCCTGCTTTAACAACATTTTGTGGAAAACAGCATACAGTGTAGGTGCTGTGTACTAAGTGTCCTGCTTCCAGTGACTCAGTTTTTGCTATCAGTGTGCAAGTATTGGGCGTGTGTGGCAGTAATCAGGAGACGAGTACAAAGACAAGTGTGTCTTGCCTACAGTCAAGCATGGTGGTGGGAGTGTCATGGTCTGGGACTGCATGCGTGCTGTCGGCACTGGGGAGCTACAGTTCATTGAGGGAACCATAAATGCCAACATGTACTGTGACATACTGAAGCAGAGCATGATCCCCTCCTTTCGGAGACTGGGCCCCAGGGCAATATTTGAACATAACAACCCCAAACACACCTCCAAGAGGACCACTGTCTTGCTAAAGAAGCTGAGGGTAAAGGTGATTGACTGGCCAAGCATTTCTTGAGACATAAATCCTACTGAGTATCTTTGGGGCATCCTCAAATGGAAGGTGGAGGAGCGCAAGGTCTCTAACATCCACCAGCTACATGATGCCGTCATGGAGAAGTGGAAGAGGCCCTCAGTGGCAACCTGTGAAGCTCTGGTGAACTCCATGTCCAAGAGGGTTAAGGCAGTGCTGGAAAATAATGGTGGCCACACAAAATATTGACCCTTTGGGCCCAATTTGGACATTTTCACTTAGGGGTTTACTCACTTTTGTTGCCAGTGTCTTAGACATTAATGGCTGTGTGTTGAGTTATTTTGAGGGGACAGGAAATGTACACTGTTATACAAGCTGTACACTCACTACATTGTAGCAGTGTCATTTCTTCAGTGTTGACACATGAAAAGATATAATAAAATATTTACAAAAATGTGAGGGGTGTACTCACTTTTGTGAGATACTGTATATCCTTTTCAATACTGTTTAGGTGTCTTATTGTATCACTTCTGTGTTTTGTAACCCTTTTTATGCTAAGCTGAATTTTATTGATCCAAAGGTTGCAAAAATCTGAGGAAATAGTTGTGTGTACAATTGTACCGTTTCATCAGTGCCTGTAAGCGTGGGTATAAATCGCTGCTAATGGGTGTAAGATTGCATCTGCTTGCTGCATGATTTCTGTAATTGTAGTAGTTGTCTGACAGTGAATGTGATGGCCAATCTGATTACATGCAGATTAGTATTAATGTGATAGTATGAAGAGATTGTGGGTGGGTGTACTAGCTTCAAAATATATTACTTGATATTATATGTGGAAACCTGGGATCACCAACCAGCCATATTGGTAAAAGCAAACAGTCATTTTATTTTCAAAAACAGGCTAACAGAAAAATCTTATCTACAGCAAACAAAAATAGTCCATCAATTTGGTACATAAATAAAGGGTTGGCTCACCGTCAATCACACTCATCCCATAACAGGGTTTTTGAAAGTTATTTCCTGCCTCAGCTGTCCGAAACAGGAGGTCTCCACAGTTCAGCAGCTGTGTCTCAGCCATAAGCTAGCCCACACTGCTTGCTCGGCTGTGCCCTGCTGCATACTACTTCACAGACAAGTGCTCACTTTCTCTTCCTCTTATGGACTCCCTGTAATCAGGGTTTTGAGGTTTTCTCCCACCCAAAGATCTCTCTGAAGTTTTGAATTCTGGGTCGAAAATGAGGACCTACCAATTCAGAGGGAACTGAAAATCAGTACTCTCCTCTCTGGTTGGGCTACCTTGAAACCCCTCAACCTGCATGGGTGAGAACCCCTGAGTACTAACAATATTTCTTAAGCTCTGCCTTAAAGGAACCACAATCCAAATAGTAGGAAAATATCCTGTCCAGAACCCATCCCTCGCAACCTGTACACTGGTTTAAAGTGATACTAAAGTCTTGTTTTCTTTTTTTGGGGGGTTATAAATAACAAACATGTCATACTTACCTGCTCTGTGTTATGATTTTGCACAAAGCAGCCCAGATCCTCCTCTTCTCGGGTCCCTCGCCAGCCCTCCTGGCCCCTCCCTTTCTGCCAAGTGCCCCCACAGCAAGCAGCTTGCTATGAGGGCACCCAAAATGAGCTGATGCTCTGTGTGTCCATTCAGACAAAGAGCCACAGCTCGGCCTCGCCCCCTCACTCTCCTCATCGGCTGACTGACTTGCCAATGACGCCCGCTACTGTATCTCAGCCAATCAGGAAGGAGAGTCCCGGACAGCCGAGTCTCGTGCAACATCTCTGGATCGAGATGGGGCTGGGGGGCGGGGGGGGGGGTGCTGCTGCACAGAGAAGGTTTTCTATCTTAATGCATAGAATGCGTTAAGATTTTACATTTTTTTTTAAAAATAACCACTTTAACTAATCTTTATCTCCTAGTGAGAGCAGTGTGTATGAATGGTGAAAGCCTGCATGCTAGGCTGCTTAAATGTAGCGTGTACTGACTGGAGGTGTCAGGAGCAAGTTTCCTCATATGCCTGTAAGTTGTGAGTGGTGGCACCATTGATATTACCATTGTGTGCGTGTGTTGTTTGCAGTTGTTTCCTGTGTCCGGATTGTGGTATTTTTGGTTCTCATATCAATTTGCAGTGAGCTGGTCAATTTCTGAGGTTGACCTTGCACATCATCGGGCTTCCATTTTGCCTGCACCCTATGAAACCACAATCCATGACAACAAACTGAGATAAGAATAATAAATGACAAATGTTCAAACTGTATAATATAAAAAAATTACAGGTTTTATTTAAGGTGAAGGGCAACTGTTGCTTCACTCACTGTATAATGTGCATATCAATTTTCTATATTGCAACAAATACATGTTCTAGGAACACACCTTATTATAACTAAATGTTTATTTCAATACATATACAAAACATTGAAAAAATGACACAATGCAAATATAAAAATAATATACGTCCTATTCGTCTGTTATTTGGAAAGAGCTTATGAGTTGAAAGACTTACAATTTTGCATTATGGTATCTTGTATTTTTTCAGCTCGAAAAGTATGTCATTGTGAATTCCTTTAGTTGATTCGGTGCTCTGTGGAGCCAGACCAGACGGTATGAACATGATAAATGTGCAGCTGAATTCTGTGCCATTCGTTTGCTTGGCAGTCACTGTCAAGGAGGTGGATAGACTTTACTTATCAGTGTCAAATCTTAAATATCTAATGCCTTTTTGATGTGCATTGTGTGTCCCATTAGCTGGTGTGTGTAGCAGTGCGGAAGATGTTTATGTCTGAGTGACACTTAATGCCACAAGAGTAGAGGCTGAAAAAAATGAATTTAAAAAACGTTTGATCATTTAACATCCGCAACTTTAGGCATCAAGCAATACATTACCTTCAGCAATCTCTACTCAAGTGTTAATTCTGAAGGGTATTATGTAATGTGTAAAGGAATGGGAAAGGAAACTGATGTGGCTGTCCAAAGGACCTTATTTAATTCTTTGTGTAATGTTCAGAACCAAAAATAGAAATAAGAAACATATCATATATACATAAACCCTATCACTAAAGATAAACTTTAACAGGTTTATGTAATTTGCAAAGTCATTTTCAGTATTTTTAAATCTGCAACTTTTCATAAAATGATACCTGGTGATCCTGCCATGAAGGATCCTTCTTCTCCTTGTCGTAAAAAAAATGTGTATTCCCCCATACCAAACTGGCAAGCAGTACACCATAACCATATATGATAAAATATCAGTTTATTTCAAATATCTTAAAATTGTTTTAAAATGTAAAAAAAAAAAAATGAAAACAAAGCAGCGTAAACATGTACATAGTAAAAAAACGGCTTATTATACAGACATCTCAGTTTAGACATTAATGGCTGTGTGTGGAGTTATTTTGAGGGGACAGACAATTTACATTGTTATACAAGCTGTACACTCACTACTTTACTTTGTAGCAAAGTGTAATTTCTTCAGTGTTGTCATGTGAAAAGATATATAATAAAATATTTACAAAAATGTGAGGGGTGTACTGACTTTTGTGAGATACTGTGCGTGTGTATGTGTGTGTGTATATATATATATATATATATATACATATATATATATATATATATATATATATATATATGATATAAGATATATATATATGGATATATATATAAAATGTGTATATACACATATACTTACTGGCCACTTTATTAGGTACACTTTGCTAGTACCGGGTTGAACCCCCTTTTGCCTTCAGAACTGCCTTCTTTGTGGCATAGATTCAACAAGGTGTTGGAAACATTCCTCAGAGATTTTGGTCCATATTGACATGATAACATCACGCAGGTTGCTGTAGATTTATTGGCTGCACATCCATGATGTGAATCCCCCTTTTCACCACATCCCAAAGGTGCTCTATTGGATTGAGATATGGTGACTGTGGAGGCCATTGGAGTACAGTGAACTCATTGTCATGTTCAGTAAACCAGTTTCAGATGATTTGATCTTTGTGACATGGTGCATTATCCTGCTGGAAGTAGACATCAGAAGATGGGTACACTGTAGCCATAAAGGGATGGACATGGTCAGCAAAAACACTCAGGTAGGCCGTGACATTTAAACGATGCTCAATTGGTACTAAGGGGCCCAAAGTGTGCCAAGAGAATATCCCGCACACCATTACACCACCACCACCAGCATGAACCTTTGATACAAGGCACGATGGATCCATGCATTCATGTTGTTTACACCAAATTCTGACCCTACCATCTGAATGTCGCAGCTGAAATCGAATTGTAGCCTCAGTTTCCTGTTCTTAGCTGACAGGAGTGGGACCCAGTGTGGTCTTCTGCTGCTGTAGCCCATATGTTTCGAGGTCCCATGTGTTGTGCATTGAGAGATGATATTCTGCATACTTTAATTGTAAATGACCTAAGAAAATGAAAAAAATACTAGTTATGGACTCAACAAAACATGGAAACAGTATGTAAATATACAACAGTCCTGATAGCCAAAGCACTATATAAATCCACTTTATTGTACAAAAATATATTTGACTATCTCTCAGTGGATGTTTAAATAATATGGGTGCACCTTCAGTGCACACAAGAGATTCTGTGGGCCACTGATGCATGCGTGGTGATTGAGGGAGATATAGAAACTTTTCTATGGTTGGAGTCCTCCTCTGGACCACGCTTCTACATTGACCCACAACAGGATTTGGATGTGTGATCTACACTTACCAGTCACTTTATTAGGTACACCTTGCTAGTACTGCATTGGACCCTCTTTTGCCTTCAGAACTACCTTAATTCTTTGTGGCATAGATTCAAAAAGGTGTCTGGTAACTGTGGAGGCCATTGGAGTACAGTGACCTCATTGTCATGTACAAGAAACCAGTTTGAGATGATTTGAGACATGGTGCATTATCCTGCTGGAAGGAGCCATCAGAAGATGGGTACACTGTAGTCATAAAGGGATGGACATGGTCAACAATAATACACAGGTAGCCTGTGGCATTTAAACAATGCCCAATTGGTACTAAGGGGCCCAAAGTGTGCCATGAAACTATCCCTCACACCATTACACCACCACCAGCCTGAACCGTTAATACAAGGCACGATGGATCCATGCTTTCTTGTTGTTTACACCAAATTTTGACCCTATCATCTGAACGTCACAGCTGAACTCAAAACTCATCAGACATGGCAATGTTTTTCCAATCTTCTTTTGTCCAATTTTAGTGAGTCCGTGTGAATTGTAGCCTCAGTATCCTGTTCTTAGCTGACAAGAGTGGCACCCGGTGTGGTCTTCTGCTGCTGTAGCACATCTGCTTCAAGGCTTGATGTGTTGTGCATTCAGAGATGGTATTCTGCATACCTTGGTTGTAAAGAGTAGTTATTTGAGTTACTGTTTTTCTATCATCTCAAACCAGTCTGCCCATTCTCCTCTGACCTCTGACATCAACAAGGCATTTTCGTCCACACAACTGGCACTCACTGCATATTTTCTCTTTTTCAGACATTTCTCTATAAACCCTAGAGATGGTTGTGTGAGAAAATCCCAGTAGATCAGCAGTTTTTTAAATAGTCAGACCAGCCCATCTGGCACCAACAACCATGCCACGGCCAAAGTCACTTAAATCCCCTTTCTTTCCCATTCTGATGCTCGGTTTGAACTTCAGAAAGTCATTTTCACCACATCTAGATGCCATGTGACTGGCTGATTAGCAATTTGTGGTACCAAGCAATTGAACAGGGGTACCTAATAAAGTGGCTGGTGAGTGTATGTGTTTACATCAAGAACTTTGGCATACCATCATCCAGCACATATATGCATGAATAAGCTTTCCAGTATAACCTGCGAGGGAGGTCGTATGAATTCACAACCTCCTCTGGATCACACTATTGCTCATTAGCCATCAAACTCTGTATGTGTGACCACGCTACTGCTCATTAGCCATCAACTTATGTATGTGTGAACACACTATTGCTTATTAGCCATCAACCAATGTATGTGTGATCTATACTGTTGAAACTAAGGACCAACAACTTCCTGGAAATAAACGTTATTGTTTTACCATAGTGTGCGAGGGAGGTGGTTGAACATCTGCATGTCCTTTCCCTTCATTAATTTGGCCCTCTAGATTACGCTACAATATTCTTATGAACCCATGGTATCTTTCAAAGTTGATCCATCAATATAGAATCCTTTATCAATATTTTTGCTGCTTGGGCATCACATTATACTTTGTGTTTAACCTATATATAATATGAACTTGGTCATCCGGTTGTAGTACAGTGGAGTTTTTTTAGAAATTGTTTTTAAAATATATTTGTGTACAATAAAGTGGATTTATATAGTGCTTTGACTATCAGGATTTATGTGTGTGTGTGTGCATATATACATACTCTTTCTATGTCTGGTTGAGTCCATAACTAGTATTTTTTATATTCTTAAGTAATTCATGTTCTTATGTCTAGGGACTCCCAGATCCCTGCTTTTTGAGAATGCAGAAAGAGGGAGGCCTGGAGACTCTCTTTTGTTGTGTTTCATACCTTGGCTGTAACGAGACTGGTTAAATCTGTAATAGATCCTCCAAAAAGGACTACTTTCCCATTTCCAGGTCTAGATGGTTTTGCAACATATAGAAAATGTCTACCGTGTAGGACATCAAAAATGGTTTTAACCACTTTAATACAGGGCACTTATACACCTTCCTGTCTAGACCAATTTTCATCTTTCAGCGCTGTCGCATTTTGAATGACAATTGCGCGGCCAAGCTACACTGTAGCCAAACTAAATTTTTGTATCATTTTATTCCCACAAACAGAGCTTTCTTTTGGTGGTATTTGATCACCTCTGGGATTTTTATTTTCTGCTAAACAAATATTAAAATACAAATTTGTTTTTGTTTCTGTTACAAAACTTTGTAAATAAGTATGTTTTCTCCTTCACTGATTAGGCACTGATGGGGCTGCACTGATGGGCACTGATAAGATGGCACTGATGTGCACCGATGAGGTGGCACCAATGAGGTGGGACTGATAGGCAGCACTGATGGGCACTGATGATGGGCACTAATATGCAGCACTGATGGGTACACATAGGTGGCACGGATGGGCACTGAAAGGCGGCACGGATAAGCACTGATAGGTGGCACAGATGGGCACTGATAGGTGGCATGGATGTGCACTGATAGGTGGCACTCATGTACACTAATGGATGGTACTGATTGGCATCACTGATTGGCAGGCATGATTGTGGGCACTGATTGGCATCCCTGGTGGCCATGGGTGGCATACCTGGTGGTGACTAGTGGTGGGCATCCCTGGTGGTCCTGATGGAGTTCCTGGTGGTGCAATGTGGGCATCCTCGGGGGGGGGGCTGCGCTGATAATCAATCAGCACAGAACCCCCCCTGTCAGAAGAGCAGCCCATTGGCTCTCCTCTACTCGTCTGACAGATGCGAGTGAGGAAAAGCCGATCAACAGCTCTTCCTGTTTACATCGTGATCAGCCGTGATTGGACACGGCTGATCACGTGGTAAAGACTCTCCGTCGGAGACTCTTTACCTAGATTGGAGTTGCGATGTGTCCGACTGGCACACCGCAACACCGAGCGCCGTGATGCACGCCCCCATGAGCGTGCAGCGTCTTGTTATCCTGAAAGACGTCATATGATGTCCAGTCAGGGTAACACAACCACTTTGCTGCTGTAATTTTGCTATATGGCAGGGCGGCAAGTGGTTAAGGAAGAGAAAGGAGTTTGTAGTCACAGCCACAGAACAAAGAATTAGGATTAAGGACTTTATTTGTTGAAATTCAGAAGGAGTTATTTACATGATTGAATGTCCATTTGGCCTTCAATAGGTAGGTCGAACGTCCAGAAGTTTAGCGACTAGAATCAGAGAACACATGAATAATATAAAAAGCAATGCAAAACATAGTGTTTCACAACACTTTAACCACTTCAGCCCCGGACCAATTGGCAGCCAAAGGACCAGGCCCCAGTTTAGGCCGATACGTATTCTTCTACATATTTTTGGTAAAAAAAATCGCAATAAGCGATTATTGATTGGTTTGCGCAAAAGTTATAGCGTTTACAAAATAGGGGATAGTTTTATAGCATTTTTATTAATATTTTTTTTTTTTATTAGTAATGTCGGCGATCAGCGATTTTTATTGTGACTGCAACATTATGGCGGACACATCGGACATTTTTGACACATTTTTGGGACATTTGTCATTTATACAGCAATCACTGCTATTTAAATAGCACTGATTCCTATGTAAATGACAGTTGTAGTGAAGGGGTTAACCACTAGGGGGCGGGGAGGAGTCAGTGTGACGTGTTGTGTTTTTTTTTACAGTAGGGGGGCGTGGCTGTACGTCTGACGTCATTGATCGGCGTTCCCGATGACAGGGAACCGCCGATCACTGACAGTCAGTGTAGGAAGCGCGGGGAGAGGTTTGTTTACATAGACCTCTCCCCGTTCTTCAGCTCCGTAACCCGATCGCGGGATACCAGCGGCGATCGGGTCCGCTGGTCCCGCGGCCGTGGTCACGGAGCTCCCGACCGGGTAGCGAGCGCGCCGCTGGCCCCCCGGGCAGGCAAATTAAAGGGGACGTACCCGTACGTGCATTTGCATGCCCGTGCCATTCTGTAGACGTATATCTACATGAGGCGGTCGGGAAGCGGTTAAGCTCATGCGCCATTGTGACCCGAGTCTATTATCCTTCTGAGGGATTGAAAAAGTTCATAAACATTAGAGAGGGGAGAATTTTAGTAGAAAGCTTAGTCCTAGGGAATCCTGGTGGATTTACACCACTAAGGTTTTAGCACCAGGAGGCCTGAAATTTGAATTTGATTTAAATTGTTTTATTAATAACTCCTCCTAAGTTTTGCATCTATTTACTGCTCTTTTCCCTCTTTTGATTCTCCCTGCCCGTACCTTTATAGAGATATTCCACCTTTCTTGCTTAATAGATGTATATATTTTTTTTATACATTTTTTTATATTTTTTTACACATTTTTTAAAATAATATATTTCTTATAAAAATATCTTAGTATTGGTTAATGTTTGTCATATACGCACCATTGTTTTCTTTTTTGAAAGACTGGTATATATTTTTGTTCTGAAAACTTATTTTTTATAATTGGTATTTTCACATGTATATACATATATATTTTTAATATGTTTTTATTAGTCCACTGGGGTGTGAGGAAGATGTTTTTTAATGGGGAAAATATTTGTTGTTGCTTGTAAAATCATTATAGTTTGGCAGACAGCTTTATTTTAGCTATTTTCTATCAAACGGAAATTGGCAAAATGACGGATTACAATATCTGTAATAAGTAATTTGGCGTGTGTTCAATATTATGGCTGACTTGTTTACTGATTGCCGCAGTAACTGGGATCACATTTATTATAAATACGTGATGATGTTAACAAGTAACCACCCTTTGAGAAAGCCAGGATTGGCGCAGTTTGGACTAATCATCACGTAGGGCAGGATTTGGACGCCATCTTGCTGAAGCCCGGTGGATGTGTATACCTGATGTTGTAATGTCTATTCCTGTTTTTATGCAAACTTTCATTGATTTACATATGAGTGGAAACTTTTGTTTTAAATAAATATTGTTCATGACATTCTATCTGCTTTTGCTTATTTCAATCTATACTATTAGACCTTTTCTCTCTCTCTTATGCTTCTTCATGCCTATGTCCATTAGAGGAGTGGAGGAGTTTTTTTAAATAACCAGGAACTTTTCTGGAATGCAATGTTACACAAAGCTTGCCTGACCCTCATGGAAACATTAGGGTCGATGTAACAAGGTGAGAAGACACCCAAAGGGGTCTTGGTGGTGGGCACACTAGTGGTGTAGTGTGTGAAAAATAAAAAGACTCTCTAAAGACATCTGATATTTGTTTTAAACAGCTCATTGTATTGATGTTATAAGTGAACATTTACTTCACTGTTACTGCAGATTGTATTTATATTTGCTTGCACAAGTTTTTGATGGTTATACGTAGCACATCTGACACTTGGACTTTGGATATTTTCTTTTCTTTTGCACAAGTGTCATCTAATTAGAAGCTTCTTGCACATGTAGCATATTTGGATGCAATACTCATATATTTGTTATATATATGGATGAACTTGCACTTTTGCACATTGTTATTTTATATTTATCTATTTCTATATTGATGCATTTTGGTGAATATTCCTTTGAGAGCGCTTCACTATATAATTTTTTTGGTTGTTTCAGTTACTGTTGCCTTGCTATCATCTCGAACCAGTCTGCCCATTCTCCTCTGACTTCTGACATCAACAAGGCATTTTAGACCACACAACTGCGGCTCACTGGATATTTTCTCTCTTTCAGACCATTCTCTGTAAACCCTAGAGATGGTTGTGCGTAAAAATCCCAGTAGTTCAGCAGTTTTTAAAATAGACCAGCCCATCTGGCACAAACAACCATGCCACATTCAAAGTGACTTAAATCCCCTTTCTTACCCATTCTGGTGCTCGGTTTGAACTTTAGCAAGTCATCTTCACCACATCTAGATGTCTAAATGCATTGAGTTCCTGGCATGTGATTGGCTGATTAGCAATTTGTGTTACCAAGCAATTGAAAGGTGTACCTAATAAAGTGTCTGGTGAGTGTGTATGTGTGTGTTTGTGTAATATATATATATATATATATATATATATATATATATATATATATATATATATATATATATATAATAACCAGAACCTTAAAGAATATACAATGTGTATATGTGTATATGTATATATATGTATATATATATATATATATACACACACATTGTATATTCTTTAAGGTTCTGTTTTTTATGCAATTATTTACCATTAACACTCCTTGCCCCATTTCTATGTCATACACATGGCTATTGGTGGGTGTACAGCCTAATCCCAATACAAAGGCAATACATACAGAAGACTGTTTACTACTAGTGTAATAATGTATTTTAAAGAACAGGATACATTTTTTTTATGAATTTATCTCACTGACTGCTTAGTTAATTCTCCAGTGGAATATATGGTATAGAGAAGTGAGAACCAAGAGAGAACCTAGGATGTCTAGTTCACTGCAAAGCCCAGGATTGGGAGGGGGTGTCCATCATGAATGCTGCTGCCAGGCTCATCCACCTTACCAACTGCTCAGTGTCTGCTACCCCTCTCTGTCAATCTCTCCCCTGGCTTCCACTCACCCAACAAATTAAATTCAAAATTCTAATAACAACTTACAAAGCCATCCACAACTCGGCCCCCGGCTACATCACTAACCTAGTCTCAAAACACCAACCTACTCATTCCCTTCGTTCCTCCCAAGACCTCCTGCTCTCTAGTTCCCTCATCACCTCCTCCCATGCTCGTCTCCAGTACTTTTCCCAAGCAACTGCAATGGTATTTGTTGTGTAACTTTTTCCCATGTTAGGCTCTTTGTTTGCCCCCCTGGACCAGGGGTGTTTGTCCCATCTGTTATTTTGTAGCATGCTGGATGATGTGCTTAATTTTGGACAGGGGGTGGCTTATTTTGTGCTAGCTGCATTTGGGTTGGTCTGGGCATGCTCAGGGACTTTTGTGTGTGTGGCCGGCAAGAGAGTACATTTGGGTGTCCTTATAGAGTTTGTAACACATGTTTTTTTAACTTTGGTTTATTGTACTTTTTTGGGTGGAGGGGGGGGATTTTCCCCTGAAATATTTTTGATGTTGTCAATGTGTGTCGTTTGCAGGTTGTTTCACTTTGATTTAATTGTCTGTCCTGCATTATTTTGCAAAATCTTCCTCAAGATGTTGTGACTAACATGTTTAAATCCTTAAGAGACTGTTCGTTTGTGGGTGCAGTCCTTTTAACTCCTGTTAATTTCCTCTGCAAAATGGTCAGACCTCAAAACCATATTCTGTTAGTGTCTCAAATTAACATACATGTGTTTTTTGCTTTCCTTGCTCTTTTCCAAGTCCTGTTTTGTTGACCAATAAAATTTGTAGCAAATTTTTATGTTTTTTTTATGTGTTTTGTTAATTTTCATGAAACAGATTTCCCAGCTGCAGCTTAACTAGGCTGATTGGAATGGCAAAACAAAAAAAGGTGTGATTTGTCTAAAAGTTACTTTCCCGGTGCCTTCACGGTAGCATATACATGGATTGTGCGTATGCTGCCATGGATAGTCACCAGGAAAGGAAAGTTAGAGCGGTAAGTATTCTATTTTCTATTTTAGCATAGTGGTTCTCAGCCTCAGTCCTCAAGTACCCCCGACAGGACATGTTTTGAGAATTTATCTTAGCTAAAATAGCTGTCCAAAATACCAAGCCATTGACTGTGATTTAAAGCACCTGGGCAAGATGAAGGAAAACCTGCAAACATGGCCTGTTGGGGGTACTTGAGGACAGGGTTGAGAAGCACTGAGCTAAAATCAAACTCAAGACAATCTTATTCTAATTGTGGGCATTTGAGGGATGTGAGGGTAAAACCCTACCAATGTCTTTCCTTGGGGACACACAGGTCAATCTAACTAGTGTCCCTATTAGGCAAATTGCACTCTAGCACTTTGTTGTGTACACCCCACATTATTAGGTCTTTTGGGGTTTATTAAAGGCAAATCCACTCTGCAATACAAGTGTACTCGCTGTAAATCTGAGGGGAAGCACTGGTGATTTTATCATCCAATCATGTAAAAGCAAAGATGCTGTTTTTTTTATTTTCCTTGCATGTCCCCCTCGGATCTCCAGCAACTGCACTTCCAAGTGCACTTAGTGCAAAGTGGATTTGCCTTTAGTAAATGAACCCCAAAGTCCAAGATACCTAATAATTTGGGGTGTACACAGCAAAATGCTAGAGTGCAATTTATGTAATGGGGAAATTATTTGGATTGACCTGTGTGTCCCCAAGGAAAGACATTGGTAGGGTTTTACCCTCACTTCCTGTTTGGCTATGTGACAGAAAGTGAATAAATTTGAAGGAGAAAGTGGAAAAATTTGGGAGGTGTCTTCACCCTATCAGGGGTGCAGACATCCCCAAAACCTGAAAAGACTTCTAATCCCTCTGCACTCTATCCCCAAGCAAAAATAAGAGGATTTAATTTAGTTTAACTTTGCAAAGACACATTCCTCAGTTCAACTTTGATGCATGTCAATGGCCCATTTACATCTTGTTTATTATAAAACACCAGTTGCCTTTCACTAGAAACATTTTTTAATCCAGTCCTGGAAATCTGCATCTGCTTTACTATTAATTTACATCAAAATATGGATTCCAGCAGCTAAATGCACCAAATGCATCTAGATACGTGAACGCGGTGTATGTGAGATACGCGAGTACTATGTGCACGTAGGTATGTAGCCATAGCTGGTTCCGGAAGCGGCGGACAGCACACAGGAATGACTTCAGGCCCCTACAAGTAATTTTCTTGTACTGCTGCTAATTTCTTTTCACCACCATGCCCCCGTTTACTGTTCTCTGAGGAAGAGTGGATCCTTATTTGCAAATTAAGAAAATTATAATTTTTTTTAACATGGGGTGGTGTTTGGGTGGGTCCCTAACACACATTCATACATATAGGGCCAATTTAGACAGGATCCGATTTGCCTACCAGCATGTTTTTAGAGTGTGGGAGGAAACCGGAGTACCTGGAGGAAACCCACGCAGGCACAGGGAGAACACGCAAACTCCAGGCAGATGGTGTCGTGGGCGGGATTCGATCCAGCAACCCTTTTTGCTCCTAGTTGAAAGTGCTAATCACTACACCGCTGTGCTGCCCAAATGTATATCTATAGATGTAGGTTCTTGTGTCCACCAGCAGAGAGAAGTTGGGTAGATGCCACACTCCCAATTCTGGAGGCATAATAATGGTCTAGCACAGGGGTCTTCAAACTACGGCCCTCCAGTTGTTCAGGAACTACAATTCCCATCATGCCTAGTCATGCCTGTGAATGTCAGAGTTTTACAATGCCTCGTGGGATGTGTAGTTTCACAACAGCTGGAAAGCCGTAGTTTGAAGATTCCTGATCACTCTAGCATGTCTTGAAAAAAGGTGGTTTCTCATGTGCCTTGTATAATGCCCAAGAAATATTGTTAGGAAAATACAAGTGGGTAATGGCACATCTTCATTCCAAATTTGGCACATAAGATGGTTATGCACTATGCAATCTGATTGGCCAATCTCTGTACAACTTGATATTTCGGCAAAATAGGTAATAGGAAGAGGCACTTGAACAATTAATTCAAATTATAGAAAATCAAACAGGCTCTTGCACTAAATCAATTTTTTTAAAGATCTAACTGATTGCAGTGTATGGTCACCTTTAAAGATCAAGATTTGAAAATATTAATTTATTGGGTTTAGAAACACTTCTCTGTTCTTTGTAATGTATTGAAAGATTTGGGTAAAATTTGAAAAAAAAAAAAAAACACATTTCAAAGTTATACTAAAAGTAATAGGAATGAGATTAGCATCAAAAGGGTTAATTAACTGAGAACACCTACTAATTGCCTAACAAGACACATCCAATGAGATGAAATTAACCATTTGTATTAGGCGTGCGCTATTATCAATGAGAAAACCGCAGTTACCCTAGCACCAGTTGCAGTTTACATATCTATTATCGTTTTGCGCTTCAAAGTGTGCCGGTTTGCACGTTCGGTTAATGACTTTTCCGGCTCACCGATTAAGGTGTGAACCGGCGCAGCACATTCGTTTTAGTAAATCACCCCCTAAAGCTGCTTCTTCTTTCTGTACTCCTAGCTTTTTGGCACTTTGAATCCTCAAGAGAAAATCAGCTTCATTATCTGATCTCTTCTATTATTAATTCCTATTCTCTCATTTCATTCCTCCTCTATTACAGATTAAAGAGCAGAAAATTACATAAAGTCTAAATAAGACCATCTCCGATATGTTTTCAAACATAGCATTCAACAATATTGAATGCTATTCATCACATTTATTACAGAAGTAGTTCTATGCCTGACTTTCTGTTTGATGATTTTTAAATATAAAAAGTTACCTTTATTGTTACATTTTATTGAGCACCCAATAGATTGGCTCACATTTGTCATCTTTCAAGTCTATATATAATAACCATGGCACATTTATAATTCTGAGGATGGAATTAGTAAAAGGAGAACTTTAATTTACAGCTTTATCGCTCACTTGAGTATGAAAGTGTAATACGGCAATAGATCAAGATATTTCTGGTTGCCTAGTCTTTGAGTCGAGAGCCTTTGAAACATATTAGACTGAGCAAAATTGCACACTGCCAAAATGGTACAGTTAATTAGTGTCCTTAATATATTAGCAGCTTAATTAAATGTGTAATCTGATTTCAATGAATCACACTGTCATATTTTATCAAGTTTGACTCGCATGCAGCCATTTGTAGAATGTTTTATTGCTTTTTTGTCAAAGACGGGAATATGGCTATCATTGAAGGCTTTTCATCTTAAAGGGTAAATGCACTTTTGGAACTCCTATCTGCCCTCTTCCCTGTCTTTCTTGCGCTCATTCAATTTTAAAATGTCAATACAGATCTATGATGCCGACAAACTGTACCTCTCATTGCCTGGGCATTATCAAATTATACCCCCATAGCTTTTTGACAAACCACATATGCATTGGCCAGACATGGAGAATAATGAGCATCTATGGTGCATAGAGCCATTATTTTCATAGGCATGTGTGATTAGTTACAAAGTCACTGAAACGCTGAAAAATATACAGTAAACATTACCTGAACCAGCCGGACCATAGCAGTCAAAATTGTTAAAATATTACTAAACCCAGGAGCCTGCATATGCTATATCTGGTCTCTCACAGTACACAGAACATGGAAATGCAATAGTTTTAGTAAATATAAACTGCTAAATACCTTTTCTCATCAGCAGTATATAGCAGTCTTGTGACTTCTGTCAGAGTCTGGTTAAAGCTTGTAGGAGGAGTTTTCATTCTACTCTGGCTGTCCCATGAGGGTGCATGACCCTCTGTCTGGACAGTGCTGATTGGCCCTGTGCTGATCACATGCACCCTCCCAAGAGAAAAACTCTCTAGCAATATACACCAAACTGAGCATGTGCGGCTTGTTCCCTAGCCTGTGTTCTATCAGCTGATAGATTGGGGACAGTGGAAGAAGGGGAGGATCAGAGAACATAGGATCAAACAGCCTTTTTTACACAAAGCAGAGAGGATTAACCCCTTCCAAAGTGAGTATAACCAGCATACTTTACTGCATATACAGACTGATTTACTGTCATGGGTTTAGTAACATTTTAATCTGCATTCAAGGTCTATACTGATATTTAACAATGAGATGAGTAAAGTGAGGTGGGCAAGGTATGTCTTATTTAAACACTTTTAAAGTGTATTTCTCCTTTTTGCAATCAGATACACTGTATGTTTGTAATGTGTTCCCTTTCACACAGCATACAGTACCTTAAAAATATTTCCTACATTTTAGAGGTTTTTCAGTAGGATGTGTCATGCTGACTGCAAGGATTTTTTAACAATGCCACAGGGAGTCTGTCCTAAAGACAGGTTGAGTTTACACTCATTAACATTCATTGAGGAAGCCCAGCTTCTAAATCCTCTTGTTAGGACACACAGTTTTCAAATCTAGTTATACCTGTTAAGTAAGATCTGCCTGCACAGTACAGAAAGGGTTAGGGCCCACCCTCTCATAAACAAAGAGAATTTGGCTACTTTCACACTGAAGCGTTTTACAGGCATTTTTGCGCTACAAATAGCACCTGAAAAGCGCCTGTAAACTGCTTCTTCTGCACCCCCAGTGTGAAAGCCCGAGTGCTTTCACGCTGGGGTGGTGTGCTTGCAGGACGGGAAAAGAATTCCTGCAAGCAGCATCTTTGGGGCGGTGCTGGAGGGGTGTATATACTGCTCCTAAACCGCCCTTGCCATTGAAATTAATGTGCAGTGCCACCGACGGTTAAAAGTGCCCCGCTAGCGGGCAAAAAGCACCACTATAACATCGGTAAAGCCCTGCTAAAACTAGCAGCGATTTACCCCTAATGCCCCCCCCCCCTCGCCCCAATGTGAAAACAGCCTTAGTAGGATTTTATGTTGCTGGAGTTTCCAGTAAAGAGCATCTCAACAAGGTAAGCTGCTATGTGAAACAGAACATGTACCAAATATAACCAAATATAACAGGTGTTATCAGAATGGGAGGTTCAGCTGGTAGCATGTATCCAGTAATTCATCTTGTATTTCTGTGTAGAAGAATTGAGGAAAAACTTACCTGTATTATGCACTTCTTTGCTTGCTAACGATTTAAGGTAGAACCCCCCTTTAACCTATATTGTGAAAGTAAAGGAGCGCCCGTTATCCAATAAAGTAAGTATATTTGTATTTTATTTGAAGTTTCAGCAGTAAAAATAGGCCAACGTGTTTCAGGGGACTAAGGACTCCCCCCTTCATCAGGGCTGTTTTGTAAAAGTGTGATAAAAAACAATAATAAAAGCATATATATTTGAAAATGTAGGGTCACAACCAGAGAGAATCGCTTACTAATTGCTATCCACAGGTGATGTATAAAAAAGATATACTTGCATGTACATTATAAAGGTTGAGAAGGAGGGCTTGGAGAGCTCTAAATAGATTATACCTCGTCCCGGGTTGAATGGTAGATGGAGGAGCAAGTATAGAGATAGGGGACTATAGCGGTAATGAGTAAAGGTGACACTTGCAACTTTTTGAAAAGAAATTTTAACAAAGTAATTTATTAATAATCGATTTAAAAAACAAAACCGACACCAAATACAATATACATACAATACAGAGAAAGAGAATACAATGGGATTGGTCCGCCTGTCATATCAATTCCCCAGCAAAAAATGGGGGCGCAAGGGACTCAGAGATGGCTGGGGGACCAAGGAAATACAAAAATGAACAGGGGTTGAATAAAAAGGGTCTACAAAGATTTTATAGATCCTGGGTACAGTAGGGCTGTTAGAGAGAGCTGACCGACATGTTTCGCCATACAATGGCTTCTTCAGGGTCAATAGATAGTTTTGTACCGATTAAGGAAAGAGTCTATGGAAATATAAAAAGCAAAAAGTTAGTTATATGACTCAATCAGTACATAGAAGTTTAATACGCAGGGCCACATCAAACATATCACCGCAGGGCCCTACATCCCATCCCACACACACAAACAACCAGTGCTGGTCCCATGGAATCCCCTGGGGGGGCAAACAAAACGTACCCCTAAGCCGCTGGAAAACCCCTTGATTCGCAGGTGTGGTCAAATACAATTTTCCTTCAAGCGAGGAACTGTCGAGGGCCTAAAGGGAGCCTGGTAAAGTATAACAGATAATAATACATAATATGAAATGGCAACTCCAAGAGTTAATTTGCCATGCATGGTTAGCATAGCCTAAAATTACAGGAACTTACCGCTATAAAGTAAATTGATCATATATATGGAGCGCCAAACAAGGATGATCCTGGGAAAATCGTGTATGTAGATAATGGAAAGCCACTGATGGGGCAACAAGAAAAAGCGATTTGGAATGTAATAAATAAATTAATTTCAAGGCTACATACGCAGAAATAGGGAGTAAGAAAGCTCACCTGCAAATGATATGTCTATTTGAATTAGGCTGAACGCTGAAAGCCTGGAGCCAGACTGCTTAAAAGAAACAGCAGATGTCTGTTGTCAATGGTTCAAGATTAACCAAAAAGAAGAGACCAGTGGCTATGGGTAAAAGACATTGAAAGGTATAAGTCAAATGTCAAGCTGTATTTGCAGAGTATAAGCAAGATATAAAAGAAAAAAGGGACTAGAGACAGAAATATCAAACCTGCATTGACAATGATCCCAACAAGAATGGCGCTCCAGTGTCCATCACCTGAAATGGTGAGGACTAAGCAAGCTTTATAGGCCCTCCACACCTGATCATAATGATGAGGCGGCGGGCAGGAAAGCCGTTCGCGCATGCGCAGAAGCGCCGGCGCGTTTGCCTACAGTTCCCAGAATGCTAAAGGACCGGTGAATGCGCGCGCCGCTCTGCGCGCGCGCACACAGATAGATCCAAACTCAGGAGCCCTCCTATGGGCAGGAGGGGTACTGAGGGTAACACGCAACATAAGTTAAAAAACGAATGTGCTGATTCCTATGGAAGGAGTGGAAAGCCATTGATTCCAAGGAAGGGAGATGGAAACAGAGCTGAGAGATACCAGGTGGTGGTGGAGCAACAGGGAGGTGTGGAGGCAAAAGAGGCTGAACGGGCTGCGATTGTGAGATCGCAGCCCTGGGGTGCCCAAACAAATTCCAATGCGATAAAGGAAACTAAATGACCAAGGATGGAAAAAGCGAAGGTGGGGTAACCAGAACCGGACCGGGCCACGTTTTGTGCCACATAGTTGGCATGGGGAAAGAAGGGGGGAGACAGCAACAGGCTATAGGGCGGGGAGGGAGGGCCAGGACCCGATCTACCCCATTTGTTGATGGGGTCCCAGCTGTGGCGGCGTGGAGATGTACCTGCCAGGCATAATCTGAGTAATGATTGCAAATGGCAAAACACCTGTATTTGGGAGTAATAAAATAGTATATAGTGGGCCAGGATAGATCAGCATAGGACCAAGAAGGATATGATATGTTTGGTAATATACTGGAATGATAAAGACCCAAAGGGTCAGGATAGTCGCTTGGAAAAGTAATGCACTTGATTGAGGTACATAAACAGATATAGTCATCCTATAATGAAAATGTGGAGAAATATAATACTTATACAAGCATATAATGATCTATGGGATACAGCTGTGAAGGTGCCCGAGCGCTCCAAGGTAGCCAAACTGACGCAGCAGCGGGGACCCGGAGTAGAGCAAGGAGGGATACATAGTAATGATTAAAATGTAAATGCAACAGACATGAAGTCAATCCTGTGTTCAAAATATGCCGGAAAAAAGTATATATATTTATATAAACATACAATGATCAATAGAAAGCAGCTGTAAAGGTGCCCGAGCGCCCCAGAGTAACCAAGCTGATACAGCAGCCTGGACCCAGGAGGCAGGAAGAAAGGATACATGGGTAACAGTAAGTATATCTGAATAAATTGGACTAATGTAGATATCGGAAATAATGGCAGGGAAAAATATAAAATTAGAAATCCATAAGGTGTGAGATAATCATAAGAAGGATTTGAAACTTATATACTCGTTCAAACCTGGATATTTGACGGCATTGAGGTTGTGTATCCATTTAGTTTCAAGTTGCAAGAGTTTCTCATCGATGCCACCTCCTCTCACATGTGTCTCGACATGTTCGAGTGCCGAGAAACATATATGTTGAGGATCGTAGTTATGTGCTAGACCAAGATGTCTATTAATGGCTGTAGTGGCGATACGTTTTAAAGTGGGTTTAATATGGTCACGTATTCGGACCTGAAAGGGCCGTTTGGTTTTACCAATGTAAAAACATCCACAATTACAAGTGGCAAGATATACAACGCCTATTGTTCTACAATTTACATGGTGAGAGATTTCATGAAAGGATCCATTGGGTAACAAAGTAACCTTGGAATTTGAAACATATTGACACATGTCACATGACCCGCAAGGGTATGTACCATTGTCAAGACGAATCTGAGTCGTTAATGGGGCATGATGACTTCTGGTGAGACGATCACGGAGTGAGGGGCATCTTTTGTAGGTTATGTCAGGGCGTGAGCCAATAAACTTGCTGACTATAGGGTCAGCAAGTAATAAGGGCCAAAAGTTATTTACAACCTCGCGAATTTGAGTGTGCATTGATGAGAAACGAGTAATAAGTCTGACAGGTTGGGTATTTAGGGAGTTTCTAGAGTTGTGAATCAGTTGAAGTCTGTCAAGTTTCTTAACCCTATTAAACGATCGTTTGAGAAGTGAACGACTGTTACCTCTATTGATTAGTCTAGAGTATAATTCATTGGATGCTTTATAGAAATCCGCATCTGAAGTGCAGTGGATTCTGATTCTAAGGTATTGACTATACGGAATGCTGTTCAGTAGAGATTGAGGATGAGCGCTTTCAGCATGTAAAATGGTGTTTCCAGCTGTAGGCTTTCTGAATAGGGACGTGCTGATCCGCCCCAAATTATCAATATTGATGGTAAGGTCAAGGAAGTTGACAGACCGCTGACTAGATTCGAGAGTAAATTTTAAATTAAAATTATTAATACCTAGAGATCCAAAGAATTGGTTTAGATCAGAATGTGAGCCTGACCAAAATAATAAAATGTCATCGATATATCTGAACCAGTGTAATATACATGATTTGTGGGTAGAAATTAATTGTGAAAAAAGATGTCGTTCCCACCCCCCCAGGTACAGGTTGGCATATGAGGGCGCACATTTGGTCCCCATAGCCACACCCTGCACCTGGAGGAAGTGGGAACCACCAAACATAAAATGATTTTTGGTAAGAATGAATTTAAGAAGATCCAACACAAAATTGGCGTATCTATCAAATTGAGGTCCGCGTTCGAGGAGGAGGTCACGAATGACATCTAAGCCCCTATCATGCGGGATGCAATTATAGAGGCATTCAACGTCCAAGGTCACGAGCCATGTGTTCGGAGGTAAAGTCATATTTTGCAATAGCTTTAGGAGATGAAGTGTATCCCTGACATATGATGGTAAGCGTAAAACGTGAGGTGAGAGATATTTGTCCACAAGAGCACTCGCGTTTTCAGTTAAACAGTGACAACCGGACACAATGGGGCGTCCGGGGGGATTAGTGGTTGATTTATGAATTTTTGGTAAAGCATAAAAAGTAGGTATGGTAGGTTCATTGATCTTCAAAAAATTCCAAGTGTTAAGGTCAATAACAGCGGCCTGATAGGCATGAAAAATTAATTGATCATATTGGTGGGAGAAGTTCTTAATGAGTGACAGGGCAATGGGACGGTACCATTCTCGATTGTCGAGAATATTGTGGCACATGATTTCGTATGCTTTGATGTCCATAACCACAACATTGCCGCCTTTGTCAGCTGGTTTGATTACAATGTCAGGATAGGTTTGAAGGGATTTTAAGGCCCGCAAACTCTCCTGTGAAAGATTTGATTGACCCAAGGAGGTATATTGGAGATTTTTAATTGCAAGACAGATTTGTTGAACAAAAGCAGAAATGTTGGGGCTAGTGGACAATGCTGGAAAAATCTTAGATTTAGGTTTAAAGGAAGCTGGGGGGGGGAAGGAGGCACCGAGGGCGACAGAAACCGACGCGTCGGTTTCGTCGGCATCGATGGCTCCCTCCTCCCATAGGGCCATAAGTTCATCAATTGCCTGCATTTCTTCAAATGTAGGCGCTTGGTTAGAGGAAGTGGTAGCAAGGTCGGTAGAATTAGTGGTGGGTTTGTCATAGAGGACTTTATATGTTAGCTTACGAGCAAACAAATGAATATCCTTGATGAATTCAAATTTGTCAAAATCTGAGGATGGGCAAAAAGTCAATCCTAATTGTAGGACTTTTTCTTGTTCGTTAGTTAAAGGAATAGAAGACAAATTCAAAACGTCTGGACCTACAGGGTGTGAAGAAGTCGTGGGGGGGACTGTTAAGTCGGGTGAGGTGACGTGTCCGGGGTTAATGCTAAAAAAATAGGTGCTATTTTGGGGTCCGTTATGGAACCATTTTGCGGAAACTTGGAGGGTAAAACAGGTTCACTGCCGCGTCTCACGGTCAGTGAAGGTAAAGTAGCAGTGATGGACGTGTGTGGATTGGATAATGAGGGAGGTGTTTGTGTGGCAGGTGTGGAAATTTTTATGTTTTTAAGCCTTGAGGTAGATGAGAGAACTTGAGATGTGGGTATGGGAGTGCGAACATGAGTGTCCACTAGAGATGATCTATCTCCTTTTCTTTTCTTGAGATTACGATCGTGTGACAGATCTTGGTAAATAGTAGATGTGCTAGATGAGAAGGAGGTAAAGGGTGTATTGGGAAGTTCATGAGTATTAGGCTGTGTAGGTGGATTTTGTGATTTTGATATAAATTTACGTGCAGGAGGATCATGCCATTTGTATGCATAATTGTTGTCATATGCAGATTTGTCTCTTTGGTATTTGTTTTCTTTCATATTAATAATATCAGTAGTGTAGGTTTCTAAATGGGTGCGCAGTAGTTTGTCTCTTTTTATAAACCTAGTGGATGAAACCAAAAGGGCATGATCATCATGCCAAGAACTTATGGCTGCATCCAGAAGATCTAGCTCATGTTCATATTGTTTGCACATTAGTGAAATCATGCTAAAAGAGCATGATTGTAAGTTGAATTCCCAAGCAGACTTGAGAGTGTCATTGATCTTTTTAATGTTTGGAAAAATTTGTACTCTAAGACCCCACCGTGCAATTAAAAATCTCCAATATACCTCCTTGGGTCAATCAAATCTTTCACAGGAGAGTTTGCGGGCCTTAAAATCCCTTCAAACCCATCCTGACATTGTAATCAAACCAGCTGACAAAGGCGGCAATGTTGTGGTTATGGACATCAAAGCATACGAAATCATGTGCCACAATATTCTCGACAATCGAGAATGGTATCGTCCCATTGCCCTGTCACTCATTAAGAACTTCTCCCACCAATATGATCAATTAATTTTTCATGCCTATCAGGCCGCTGTTATTGACCTTAACACTTGGAATTTTTTGAAGATCAATGAACCTACCATGCCTACTTTTTATGCTTTACCAAAAATTCATAAATCAACCACTAATCCCCCCGGACGCCCCATTGTGTCCGGTTGTCACTGTTTAACTGAAAACGCGAGTGCTCTTGTGGACAAATATCTCTCACCTCACGTTTTACGCTTACCATCATATGTCAGGGATACACTTCATCTCCTAAAGCTATTGCAAAATATGACTTTACCTCCGAACACATGGCTCGTGACCTTGGACGTTGAATGCCTCTATAATTGCATCCCGCATGATAGGGGCTTAGATGTCATTCGTGACCTCCTCCTCGAACGCGGACCTCAATTTGATAGATACGCCAATTTTGTGTTGGATCTTCTTAAATTCATTCTTACCAAAAATCATTTTATGTTTGGTGGTTCCCACTTCCTCCAGGTGCAGGGTGTGGCTATGGGGACCAAATGTGCGCCCTCATATGCCAACCTGTACCTGGGGGGGTGGGAACGACATCTTTTTTCACAATTAATTTCTACCCACAAATCATGTATATTACACTGGTTCAGATATATCGATGACATTTTATTATTTTGGTCAGGCTCACATTCTGATCTAAACCAATTCTTTGGATCTCTAGGTATTAATAATTTTAATTTAAAATTTACTCTCGAATCTAGTCAGCGGTCTGTCAACTTCCTTGACCTTACCATCAATATTGATAATTTGGGGCGGATCAGCACGTCCCTATTCAGAAAGCCTACAGCTGGAAACACCATTTTACATGCTGAAAGCGCTCATCCTCAATCTCTACTGAACAGCATTCCATATAGTCAATACCTTAGAATCAGACGCAACTGCACTTCAGATGCGGATTTCTATAAAGCATCCAATGAATTATACTCTAGACTAATCAATAAAGGTTACAGTCGTGCACTTCTCAAACGATCGTTTAATAGGGTTAAGAAACTTGACAGACTTCAACTGATTCACAACTCTAGAAACTCCCTAAATACCCAACCTGTCAGACTTATTACTCGTTTCTCATCAATGCACACTCAAATTCGCGAGGTTGTAAATAACTTTTGGCCCTTATTACTTGCTGACCCTATAGTCAGCAAGTTTATTGGCTCACGCCCTGACATAGCCTACAAAAGATGCCCCTCACTCCGTGATCGTCTCACCAGAAGTCATCATGCCCCATTAACGACTCAGATTCGTCTTGACAATGGTACATACCCTTGCGGGTCATGTGACATGTGTCAATATGTTTCAAATTCCAAGGTTACTTTGTTACCCAATGGATCCTTTCATGAAATCTCTCACCATGTAAATTGTAGAACAATAGGCGTTGTATATCTTGCCACTTGTAATTGTGGATGTTTTTACATTGGTAAAACCAAACGGCCCTTTCAGGTCCGAATACGTGACCATATTAAACCCACTTTAAAACGTATCGCCACTACAGCCATTAATAGACATCTTGGTCTAGCACATAACTACGATCCTCAACATATATGTTTCTCGGCACTCAAACATGTCGAGACACATGTGAGAGGAGGTGGCATCGATGAGAAACTCTTGCAACTTGAAACTAAATGGATACACAACCTCAATGCCGTCAAATATCCAGGTTTGAACGAGTATATAAGTTTCAAATCCTTCTTATGATTATCTCACACCTTATGGATTTCTAATTTTATATTTTTCCCTGCCATTATTTCCGATATCTACATTAGTCCAATTTATTCAGATATACTTACTGTTACCCATGTATCCTTTCTTCCTGCCTCCTGGGTCCAGGCTGCTGTATCAGCTTGGTTACTCTGGGGCGCTCGGGCACCTTTACAGCTGCTTTCTATCGATCATTGTATGTTTATATAAATATATATACTTTTTTCCGGCATATTTTGAACACAGGATTGACTTCATGTCTGTTGCATTTACATTTTAATCATTACTATGTATCCCTCCTTGCTCTACTCCGGGTCCCCGCTGCTGCGTCAGTTTGGCTACCTTGGAGCGCTCGGGCACCTTCACAGCTGTATCCCATAGATCATTATATGCTTGTATAAGTATTATATTTCTCCACATTTTCATTATAGGATGACTATATCTGTTTATGTACCTCAATCAAGTGCATTACTTTTCCAAGCGACTATCCTGACCCTTTGGGTCTTTATCACTCCAGTATATTACCAAACATATCATATCCTTCTTGGTCCTATGCTGATCTATCCTGGCCCACTATATACTATTTTATTACTCCCAAATACAGGCGTTTTGCCATTTGCAATCATTACTCAGATTATGCCTGGCAGGTACATCTCCACGCCGTCACAGCTGGGACCCCATCAACAAATGGGGTAGATCGGGTCCTGGCCCTCCCTCCCCGCCCTATAGCCTGTTGCTGTCTCCCCCCTTCTTTCCCCATGCCAACTATGTGGCACAAAACGTGGCCCGGTCCGGTTCTGGTTACCCCACCTTCGCTTTTTCCATCCTTGGTCATTTAGTTTCCTTTATCGCATTGGAATTTGTTTGGGCACCCCAGGGCTGCGATCTCATAATCGCAGCCCGTTCAGCCTCTTTTGCCTCCACACCTCCCTGTTGCTCCACCACCACCTGGTATCTCTCAGCTCTGTTTCCATCTCCCTTCCTTGGAATCAATGGCTTTCCACTCCTTCCATAGGAATCAGCACATTCGTTTTTTAACTTATGTTGCGTGTTACCCTCAGTACCCCTCCTGCCCATAGGAGGGCTCCTGAGTTTGGATCTATCTGTGTGCGCGCGCGCAGAGCGGCGCGCGCATTCACCGGTCCTTTAGCATTCTGGGAACTGTAGGCAAACGCGCCGGCGCTTCTGCGCATGCGCGAACGGCTTTCCTGCCCGCCGCCTCATCATTATGATCAGGTGTGGAGGGCCTATAAAGCTTGCTTAGTCCTCACCATTTCAGGTGATGGACACTGGAGCGCCATTCTTGTTGGGATCATTGTCAATGCAGGTTTGATATTTCTGTCTCTAGTCCCTTTTTTCTTTTATATCTTGCTTATACTCTGCAAATACAGCTTGACATTTGACTTATACCTTTCAATGTCTTTTACCCATAGCCACTGGTCTCTTCTTTTTGGTTAATCTTGAACCATTGACAACAGACATCTGCTGTTTCTTTTAAGCAGTCTGGCTCCAGGCTTTCAGCGTTCAGCCTAATTCAAATAGACATATCATTTGCAGGTGAGCTTTCTTACTCCCTATTTCTGCGTATGTAGCCTTGAAATTAATTTATTTATTACATTCCAAATCGCTTTTTCTTGTTGCCCCATCAGTGGCTTTCCATTATCTACATACACGATTTTCCCAGGATCATCCTTGTTTGGCGCTCCATATATATGATCAATTTACTTTATAGCGGTAAGTTCCTGTAATTTTAGGCTATGCTAGCCATGCATGGCAAATTAACTCTTGGAGTTGCCATTTCATATTATGTATTATTATCTGTTATACTTTACCAGGCTCCCTTTAGGCCCTCGACAGTTCCTCGCTTGAAGGAAAATTGTATTTGACCACACCTGCGAATCAAGGGGTTTTCCAGCGGCTTAGGGGTACGTTTTGTTTGCCCCCCCAGGGGATTCCATGGGACCAGCACTGGTTGTTTGTGTGTGTGGGATGGGATGTAGGGCCCTGCGGTGATATGTTTGATGTGGCCCTGCGTATTAAACTTCTATGTACTGATTGAGTCATATAACTAACTTTTTGCTTTTTATATTTCCATAGACTCTTTCCTTAATCGGTACAAAACTATCTATTGACCCTGAAGAAGCCATTGTATGGCGAAACATGTCGTTCAGCTCTCTCTAACAGCCCTACTGTACCCAGGATCTATAAAATCTTTGTAGACCCTTTTTATTCAACCCCTGTTCATTTTTGTATTTCCTTGGTCCCCCAGCCATCTCTGAGTCCCTTGCGCCCCCATTTTTTGCTGGGGAATTGATATGACTGGCGGACCAATCCCATTGTATTCTCTTTCTCTGTATTGTATGTATATTGTATTTGGTGTCGGTTTTGTTTTTTAAATCGATTATTAATAAATTACTTTGTTAAAATTTCTTTTCAAAAAGTTGCAAGTGTCACCTTTACTCATTACCGCTATAGTCCCCTATCTCTATACTTGCTCCTCCATCTACATTATAAAGGTATTTATCACTTGTACTGAAGATATACTTATGTGTACATTATAATTTTTTCTATACCTTTCATGTAAGACCCCTTTCACACGAGCCGCCTAGGGCGTCAGCGGTAAAGCGGCTTTACCGTTGTTTTAGCGGCGCTATTCGGCCGTTAGCGGCGCTATTTGGCCGCTAGCGGGCGGTTTTAACCCCCCGCTAGCAGTTGAAAAGGGGTTAAATCTGCCCGCAAAGTGGTGTTTGCCGGCGGTATAGCAGCGCTGCCCCATTGATTTCAATGGGGAGGATCGGTGGAGTTCACCGCTCTTCACCGCTCCTTAGAAGCTGCTGGCAGGACTTTTTCTGACGCCCTGCCAGTGGGCTTTTACACTGGAGTGAATGGAGCCGCTTTTTTCAGGCGCTATTTGTAGCGCTGTAGCGCCTGAAAAACATAGTGCATAGTATTTAGTAAGCGAAACCTCAAATAAAATACAAATATACTTAGCTTTATTGGATACCTGACGCTCCTTTACTTTCTTTTCTTTCACATTATATATGGAGTCGACCTTAAGGACACACACCGAGGTCGCGGCCCAAGCCCAAACAGGGCTTGCCACCACCTTTTTTTTTTTTTTTTTTAAACTGGGCACAGACATCTGGAAATCAATTCTTTCCTTCTGCCCACATCCTACCAACCTACAACACTGACTGATCGAGTTAGTCCAGCGCGATCTACACCCACTCTTCTAAACCTAAACCTATATGGCTCATTATAAACCTCACACAATGAATGTCAAATAGCCTATAGTATGCTTTAGGAATCCACATCTACTACATGAAATATGTGGAAAAAAATTAATTGACACAATGTAATGGAGTATCGTATGCTATAGCCAGGGGATGGGATCAGAATTTTGTAGGTGAAGGAGGAGAATCTATCATATGAAATCTGAATATTATTCTGAGTTGGTGGGTGACTGAACCTACTAAGGTCCACCCCAAACCAAGTGATCTTTATGGAAACCTGGATGGGACACAGACTATCATTGCTGTCCTGAACATCTAAAAATATTAGGTACCTGGTTTATAATGACTTCAATACTTATGTGTCACTAATCCACAACAGAGATGTACATCATGTTCTGATTATGTGCCGACTTTACATGCTATATGCTTATTTCAGGCAAGGGACCAAAATGATTGAAGTTAGAAGCAGCCAAGTGAGTAGCATTTTTCAGCAATGGCAGCCTACATATTTCTCCCAGTACATGTATACTTACTTTTTTTTTTTTGTTTTGGATTGGAGTGCAAAGGGATTTGAATGCTTGTCAGTTTTTATAGCTGTCTGTGCCCCCAATTCACACCCTCTATTTGTCCTGTTTACCATTATCATTGAAAGTAAAATTAAAAGATAATCTCAAATTTTGGGTTGTCCCCAGAAAAGTAATAGAGAGGAAATCTTCCAATGGGGAAACCAGTTCTGGTGGCCTGCCTGTGTAAGTTGCATAGATTTCTTCTCCCTTACTGTTTGGCTATGGGACAAGAAGTGAAAGGAAATCTCTGCAATGGGACACAAAAATTGTGAAACAAAATCTGACAAGGGTTATAAACATCTCTTCCTCTATCCAAAATGAAAAAAAAAAAAAAAAGTTTTGGCTATAGTTTTACTTTAAGAGAAAATTATCTTTGCCCTTCTTGAAAAAAATTGGAAAGTTGTCATTGTGAATGCTAGAAAAGTAGGTCATATTTTTTGGCTCTTGACACTTGCACTTGCTTATCTTTACGCCTTCATATAAGCAGTAATAAACACTGGAAGACAACTACAGCATTGCCGTCGTGGGGTCACTACGTGTTCTAGCATCCACACATTTCACCCTGCTAATCAGACATCCATGTTGGCACACTTTCCCAGACAATGAACAGTTTTTTGCTTGTTTTTTTTGATTTTATTAGGGAATTAAACTTAAATGGGGAAAAGGGACATGGGATGCCCAGATAATTAATACTTCTCAATGAAATCAATGTTGGTTGAGTCTAAACTTGACAGTCTCTTCCCCTGCACATCTCCTTCAGCACACTACTTGAGATCACTTGCTTCACTTCACTGTCCAAATCTAGGTTCCTGTCACTATTAGCACATGGCTAGACCTCACTCTGAATAAGACCCCTTTCACACTGAGGTGCTTTACAGGAGTTGTAGTGCTAAAAATAGCGCCTGCAAAGTGCCTGTAAAGCGCCTCTCCTTTCACTCCAATGTGAAAGCCCGAGGGCTTTCACACTGGAGCAGTGCGCTAACAGGACGCTCAAAAAAGTCCTGCTAGCAGCTTCTTTGAGGCGCTGTAGGAGCGGTGTATACACTGCTCCTACAGTGCCCCTGACCATTGAAATCAATGGGCAGCGCCGCTGAATCGCTTTTAACCCTTTTTTGGCCGTTAGCGGGGGTTAAAAGTGCCCCGCTAGCAGACAAAAGGCGCTGTAAAAACGAGGGTAAAGCGCCGCTAAAAATAGCATCACTTTACCGTTGACGCCTGGCGCTGCTCAGTGTGAAAGTTCTAACATTTTCCTAATAGCCCTTTACAGGCAGGGGTTTGCAGTCCCCTTTGTGGTAGCAACCATTTTAGTTGAGAAGAATAAATGTGCTAACTGACACTTGGTGGACTACTGAACCCAGCACGTCCAATGCAAATCCTGCCGGCCCTCGTGGCTGCAACAACTTGACTCCACAACAACCCCACAGTCTCTCCCTCTGGCTCCACATCCAAATCCTGGCATGTCTCTCCCAGAGCTTCACACTGTGCTTCTCACTCACCGACCCCGGCATGGATCCCTCCTGAATGACTTGCCTGGCAGTGCTCCCAACTGTCCTCTTCCTGCTTCCAGGACACCTCTCAATGACCTTGTAGAGAGAGGCTCCCGAGCTCCAGTCCAGAGTCCCCCCCCCCAGAAAGGGAGTTCCCTCAGACCACGACAGTCTAAAGCCCCATACACACGGTCGGATTTTCCGATGGAATCTGTCCTATCGTACAATGTTGTCGGAAATTCCGACCGTGTGTAAGCACCTTCGGACATTTTCCATCGCATTTTCCGACGGACAAAGTTCTATCTCCTGGCTCTCAAATTTTCCGACAACAAAGTCCGATCACACCAATTCCGATTGTGTGTAGCCTAGTCCGATGGACAAAGTGCTACGCATGCTCAGATCACATTACAAGTACAAAGCTATTGGCTACTAGCCTCTACGTAGTCCCGTCGTAGGCAACAAACGTCACCACGTTCAGAATGATCGGATTTTCCGACAACTTTGTCCGACCGTGTGTATGCAACACCAGTGTCGGAAAAAATCCGATGGATTTTGTGGTCGGATTTTCCAACCGTGTGTACGGGGCATAACACTCCATCATTCAGTTCTTCCACCCGACAACTCCTCCCACAGCAGGCTGACAATGGGTATATATATGAGGCCTGCCCCCAGCCAATCCCAGTTGAGGATTGGTCAGGGCTTCCACATACACCCCATGTCACTCCAGCTCTCTGCCATGCCTCTTTTCCAGAACCTTCTGAAAACCAGAGGAGGTGCCCAAGAGCTGAAGCACATGTCAGTCACCTGCTGCTACACTAAACCACTCCCCTGCCCCCAGATCAAAACAAACAGGCCTAGCTCATAGCATAGGCCTACCTAAATTTACCTGCGCTGACAGTACAAAACAAACCCACTACTCTAGCACCTACCTACCTAAGGTAGAGGGTGCTACACAACATTATTTTATACAGTTTAGTCTTTTATACAACTAATGCTTTTAGTTTTAGATTTTAGTCTTCAGAGTCCTCAGACCTTTTTCCAATTGCTTTTTCTAAGTAATAACTCAAAACAAGAGGAGAAGGAGTGAAAATAGAATGAAGTCTGAAAGAAAAGGACCCGGCATTTTTCAGTCACTTCTCTCTGACTACAGTGTACAAGAAAAAGGAATGTCTAGGAATAGAACTGAAATAATGTTTTATTTTTTAAACAGGAAAGAAACTGCAATAGTAAAAATGAGACTAATGGGCAAATACGGCAAATAAGTGTTATGTATTCTGCTTCAGGTTCTTGCTTTTGCTTTTAAGAGTCTAAATTGGATCAAGAGACCCTTGTGTACACAATCTAAGTGGTTGCAGCACCTCATTGAACAGTGCAACTTGTGCTAGACAAAATAATGATGAGCCTGCCAATAAATATGACTATTATTTGGTGATAACATGTTGTTGCTATCTACTTTATCCTTTTTTCGAATATCAGGGACAGTGCAAAACTTTTTTTTGTATCATGTAATTATCAAACATAGGTTGGAAACATGTATAGGGCCCATTGGATGACCATTTCCTAGTTATGCTCAACTAAATATGCACTTATCCTTAAAATGTTGTTGACTTTGAGCATACTAGGTACACTGAAAAAACCTTAACTAACCGCTTGCTGACCAGTGCGCGATGATATACGTCGGCATAATGGCACAGCTGCGCAAATGGGCGTACAGGTACGTCCCCTTTAAGAAGCGGCATTGTGGGTGTGCGCCCGCCGCGTGCTCCATGACTGTGTCCCGCGATCGTGTCACGGAGCAGCAGAACAGGGAGATGTAAACAAGGCATTTCCTGCCTAGTGACAAGAGAGAGATCTACTGCTCCCTGTCATCGGGAGCAGTGATCGTTGTCATGTCCTAGGTAGCCCATCCCCCCAACAGTTAGAATCCCTCCCAATAACAAACTTAACCCCTTGATCGCCCCCTAGGGTTTAACCCCTTCCTTGCCAGTGTCATTTATACAGTAATCAGTGCATTTTTATAGCACTGATCGCTATATAAATGAAAATGGTCACAAAATAGTGTCAAAAGTGTCCAATGTGTCCGCCATAATTTCGCAGTCATGATAAAAATCGCAGATCGACGCTATTACTAATAGAAAAAAAATAAAATAATAAATAAAAATGCCATAAATCTATCCCCTATATTGTAGACGCTATAACTTTTGCGCAAACCAATCAATATACCCTTATTGCGATTTTTTTATTTTTTTTTACCAAAAATATGTAAAAGAATACATATCAGCCTAAACTGAGGAAAAAAATATTTTTGTTATATATTTAATATAGCAAAAAGTAAAAAAATATTGCTTTTTTTGTTTATAGCAAAAAAAAAAAAAAAAAAACACAGAGGTAACAAAATACCACCAACAGAAAGCTCTATTTGTGGGGAAAAAAGGATGCAAATTTAGTTTGGGTACAGCATTGCATGATCGCGCAACTGTCAGTTAAAGCGATGCAGTGCCAAATTGTAAAAAGTGCTCCTGGTCAGGAAGAGTGTAAAATATTCCAGGGCTGAAGTGGTTAAGGACAAAATTTTATACAAACCATTTCCATTTCTTTTGCAAACATATACCAACTCTGATATAAGCTGATGTAAGCGGACATACATACAAAAAATAAAAACCACTGAGGTGATCAAATAACACCTAAAGAAAGCTCTATTTTATTTGGGTGCAATGTCGCACAACCACGCAATTGTCAGTTAAAGCGACGCAGTGCCGTATTGCAAAACGTGCTCTGGTCAGGAAGGGGGTAAATTCTTCCGGGGCTGAAGTGGTTAAAGAAGTATGTAGCCTGCCCTGTCTCTCTTTCCCTGTTTTTCCTCCCCACTGGCCCTCTTGCCAACAATTCCTGCCTGTCAAAATGACAGCTGGGACTTACATTAGATTGCAACAACAGCTGCAGCTGGTGCTACAGTATGTAACATGGGGCTTTTAAAAGAAGCTCAACTGATAAATACTGTACAGCATAAAATGATTGTTACTTTGTATTCGCTCTGTTTTAATAATATACAACTCAAATAAACTACTTTTAGGCCCCTTTTACATGGGCTGTCCGATCAGGTCTTCCTGTCAGTTTTTCAGGCAGACCTGATTGGACCCTCCATTCACTCCTATAGTGTGGCCAGTGTTAACGGTGACAAGTTTGCTGACACCTGCCGCTATCCGAACTGATCCTGTCCACAAAATTCAGATGGATGGCGGTCCTATTTTCCATCTGTCTGAGGAACGGACAGGGTGTCCATTTTCACACGATCTCCCCATAAAGGAGAGTGGGACTTTGTTCATCTCTGCTCTGCACAGTGAGCGGAGATGGACCTGTTGTCTGCCTGCTCGGCGGGTATCAGCAGGGCAAGCAGAGTCCATCCAACGGGACGGCGCCCGTGTGAAAGGGACCTTACCTGTACCTTTTTTAACCCTCAGTTAACCCTAATCAGTCCTATTAACTCCTTCCTCTCCTCCTCTCCTTAGATATTTTTTTTTCTGTGGTATGTTTTACTTATGTTTTTTTTAATCATTTAATATTTACACTTTCTTTAGCTTTCATTAGTTTTGCTTGTGTTGTGAGTTTTGCGAAGGTGTCTCCTCTTTCTAAGGAGAAGCAATGGAAATAGCAAAATTAAAAGATTTAAATGGACTAGATAATGCATGTTATCAATGTGTTTTTCAATTTTTTAATTCAAAATTTGGAGTGGATAGGCTTAAAGCGTTTGTTACCCCAACACTTCATATTCCTGATGTGTGCCTGCTGTACCATGTACTTATATGAGAAAGTATCCTGTTCTCTTTGTATTGCTTCCTTTGTGTTAAACCCCTGTTGTCCCTGCTTTCGTATTAAATACTGAGCAGTAGAGCTCACCCTGCTCAGTTCTCTAGCTCAGCTGGGAACTCAGTGTACTCTCCTCCAATGATCAGACTTGTCTTAACCTGCGCCCGCTGCACAGCCTTTTACTGGGAAGCTCAGTGTTCTGCTGCATCTCATTATGCAGCTGAGTACAGATGGAATGTGATCACTTATAAAAATAGAGAAAAAAGGTATTTATCATTTTTTTTTATATCTTTAAAAAAATTTTTTGCATTTTATTTCTATTTTAAACTGTATGAGTTGTTTTACAAGGTGATCGTTTACAATCACTTTAACAGTCATTATCCACTGATGCCAGAAATTCTCCTGATCTGTAATGCCGTGTACACACGGTCGGACTTTCCGGCAGAAAAAGTCAGATCAGACTTTTTCTGCCGGCATTTCCGACGGACTTAGATATGGAACATGTTCTAAATCTTTACGTCGGAAATGCCAAAGGAGCTTAGTCCATTGGCAAGTCCGACCGTGTGTACGGGGCATAAGAAGCGATGACAGACCTTGCGGATTCCATGCAAAATTTGTTCAGGAATTTAAAATCCAAAATGGGGCAAATGCCCCCATTCTTTTTTGAGACCGTGAATAGGTATGAGTAAAAACCTTACAACTTTTCTTCTGCAGGGATTGGAATTACCACTCCCTGTGCCTGAAGTTATTTCAAGGAAGCCCATAAGTCTCCCAGTGAAGCTGGCAGATGGGAGGTTAGGAATTAAGGAAGGGGAAGGGATAGAAATTCTATTTTTTAGCCCCTGAGGTTTGGGATGTCTCTGATCCAGACTGGCGCAAATGCCCCCTGAAAGTGGGGGTGCCCCTTAATTGTATTTAAAAGGCTTTTGGGTCGGCTTGGACAGTAATGGGCTCCAAGGCTTGCAACAAAAGGATGGACTGTTCTTAGACTTAAGAGGATTTTCACTGCAGGCGCATGCACGGTAGCTCCCAAGAAGGCCACGCAAGCTACGAGCTCCATACTGCCCCAGCAATCGGACCGTCCCAGCACCGAATCACGACCCGCAGGACGCTCGCCATCAGCAGCATCTAGTGGGGGAGTCCCCCAGGCACAACTACATGCCCGGAGGTTCGGTCCACCGCAACCCGGTACCCCAATTGGTCCTCAGCGAAGGACCAAGTAAATCCCAAGATGCGGCCGCAGCCCAGACACGAGATTCCAGCACTGATGGACTCACAGAACACAGGCAAGTCCTGACCCCTGCGACTCTCTCCTACACCCCCCTGACTTCAAACAGGCCCCCCCCTGACCAAACACCATCTCCTGCATCTACAGAATCGCTCATAGAGGGATCAATGGAAAACTACCTGCTCTCTCCCATGGGTTTAATCCCGGCTTGCCCAGCTCCTCTCTCTGCCTCTGGGGACATGGGCCCAGACCACCCCTTCAACGCTGGGGGGACCTGTTCCTGAAGCTTTCAGAGCTCCTAGACAGGGGTCTGGCACAAGCAGCCAACAAAATTACCAGTGACATTTGTGCTGACTTCCAGAAGCGATCAAACACAAATTGAACATTACAGTCTCCAGAGCTAATCAAAATACTGTGCACCTTCAGGTTGTACAAGAGCAGCTGGAAGCTACCCTGTCCAGGATCAATGACCTTAAAAATTGATCGAGGAGGGATAACTTTAGGATCAGAGGCCTTCCAGAGTCTATTACAGATATACCTGAGGACCTCGTAAAAATTATGATCCCCTCTATTCCCCCTCACAAACTAGAGTTGGATCAAGCTCACAGATCTCTAGGCCACCTCAGGAAAGGTTCTCAGAGAGATGTGGTTGTTAAACCCTGCTTTTATGGGGTCAAAGAAGAAATCATGAAAAAAATCATGCCAACAAGCGCAATACAGACCTTTGCCGACATCTCCCCATCTACAATTCGACAGCGCAGTTCCTTAAAACTACTTCTGATGATCCTCACCCAAAGGGACATCAAAAATTGGTGGGCCTTCCCCTTTGCCTTTAAGTTTACCTTTTAAGGGAAAAGCCCACTCATTCTCTAGCTTCCAGAACGGGGAACGGATTCTACTAAACCTGAAACCCATAACTCAGGACTCAGCAATTGACACTTCAAACTTGCAATTAGGGGCTTCCAAGAGGCCTACCTCTATGAGCCTCATCTCTCCAATGTGGAAGACGGCCAAAACCAAGCTTGTGAAGGACAACGTACCCCCTTGAGCCCGACAATGTGATCTACTTGCCTTTCATCCTCACCCTTTTTTCTTCGGGGCACTGGGAGGGGGGCACCGCCCCATTGGACATGACTCTTAGGTCGTTCTCATGGATACCACCATACCCCCCTTGGGGAGGTATCCAATACCCCTTCCAACTTTGTTAGACCTCACCGTTGGAAGATTTTTAAGTTACCTATTACCTACCTTTAGTCTGATTACAGTATTTCAAGGTTGACGCCCACTGTTTATGGTTTGAAATTTATGTTCCATCTTTGCCTGAGGGGACCCTTGGGCAATCCCCTACCTTACATCGGATCAAACACTTCAGTTAGCTTTCCAGGGTTTCCCCCCACCCTAGTTCTCAGGAAGTATATTCATCCTTAGGATTTATCCCTGCGAGACAGGGCCCAGACCAGGTGAGAAGAGCAATTGCCTTAATATCAATTCTACAGTCAGGGTGGGATAGTGGCCCCCGCCAAGAAGGTCTGCTCCTCTCACTTGACCTGCAGAAGGCCTTTGACTCAGTCTCTTGGCCTTACCTGTTTGTAGTGCTGCAACGCTGGGGGTTTGGTAGGAACTTCATGGGGCTCTTGGAGGCCCTTTACTCAAGCCTAAAAGCCAGGATCAGACTGCAAGGCTATTACTCGGATCCCATCAAGATCACCAGATGCACTCGCCAAAGCTGCCCCCTTTCACCCTTGAAATTTGCGATAGGGTTTGAAACATTGGTGTTAGCCATCCAAGCCCATCCAGATATCAGGGGTGTTTACTGCATTCAAAAAGTACATAAATGTGCGCTATTCACAGACAACATTCTACTCTTTATCACTTCCCCAATAACGTCACTCCCCAACGTGTGCAAACTCCTACACACCTTTGCAAAAGTATCAGGCCTTCAAGTCAACCTCTTGAAGTCGCAAGCCTTGAATGTCTCCCTCCAACCCTTGGTCATGGCACAGTTAAAACACTCCTTTAGGTTTGAATTGAGTGACTCAACTATTCGTTATCTAGGGATAAACCTTTCCCCCAAGATTGAATGCCTATACCATGCCAATTACCCGCCCATGTACCACAAACTGGAGTCAGACCTCCGGACCTGGGCGCAGTACAAGTTATCCTGGGTGGGTAGAATTAACTCAGTCAAGATGACTTTGCTCCTCAGATACCTTTTTCGATATCTCCCGATTCCGATCAGAAGAGATCATATCAAATCTTTTCAGTGGAAAATAAGCAAATTCATTTGGGATAAGGAAGGTTATAGATTCTCCCAACGCATCCTCTCCAGTCTCAAATCTCAGGGCGGCATGGGTCTCCCCAACCTCACTTGGTATTACCAAGCTGCTAGGCTGGCTCAACTTTCCTCAATCTATTCTAGACTAGAGACTGGACTCGCATAGAGAGACAGGCAGTGCAGACATACACTCTGGACTTTCTTCTCTGGTGCCCCCCTAAAAATAGACCCCCTGTTATGTCCCCTACCTTGTCCCACTCAATATCCCTATTGGACACCAGAAGAAATCTGCCTTCCTTGGTCTCAGAAATTCATCCTTTGGCTCACATCTTCCATAACCCACAATTCAGCCCAGGCATGGACATTAAAGCTTTTCAATGGTGGCTCGATAAGGGAATGTACCGGAGTCAGGAGTAAGGAATGTAATTTACTGCACCAGTTGCATAGTGCAAGTGGGAACATGTATACTACCGCACAGTTTACAGAGTTCAGGATTAGGGATGGGCCCGGTGTTCGATTCAAACCCATATTCAAATCGAACATCAGCCGTTCGTCCGCTCGTCGAGGGCAGAACTGTCGCAGAACTCGTGTGATGCGAACGGTCCACAATGCACTGCGCCAGTCGCAGTGCATTGCTGGCTGTTGATTGGCCAAGCATGCACTGTGACCCCGCATGCTTGGCCAATCATAGAGCCAGCGGCGAGGAGAGCAATAATTGGTCACAGGCAGGATGCCTGTGGCCAATTATAGCTCATGGGGGTTTAGTACACGCCCCACACTATATAAGGACGCCGCGCTGGCGGCCTCGTGTAGTGTGTTCCTGCTTGAGGAACAGTGACAGTGTACTGTACATGTACACACTATATGTGAATCATTTCTGTGTGGGGAAAGTGTAGGGAAAGAGTAAAAATCGACAGGGATAGTGTATTCTTCTCAGCCTTTGCTTATGGGGAAAGTGTTGGGATAGAGGAAAAATAGGCAGGGATAGTGTGTTCTTCTCAGTGCTGTTCTCTACCAATCCAGCCATCTGCAGGAGTTAGTGTGTGTGTGTGCTGTGTGAGTATAGCACAGCAGTAGCACACTAAACCACCTTACCCTGTATCTGCCCTGTTGTCACCTAAGACAGCCATCTGCAGGAGTTAGTGTGTTTGTGTGCCTCCAGCACAGCACAGTATACACCAACAGTCCATACATACATACATACATACATACAGTATATACCTACAGTCCCTGTCTTGTTTGCACTGCCTGTATACTGCTGTTCAGAGTATATAGGGTTGTAGGTATAGGGTTTTATTTTGGGTGCGGGGTTCCCCTTAATATCCATACAAGACCCAAAGGGGCTGGTAATAGGCTGGGGTAGAGGGGGATGGGGTAGCCATGCCATTTTTCTCAAAGATTTTCATCCATATTGCCTGGACAAGACATGACATTAAAGCCGCAAGCAGTTTTAAATGCCTTATTTTTTTCCTTTACAAATGTCATTTTTTGCAGGGACAGTTCTAAACACGGGAAACACATGTCACTTCACAGGCATACTTTAGACACCCCCCAGGTACCATATTTAAAGGAATATTTCACTTTTTTTTCCCCACTTTTTGCATCATTAAAATCACTGCTCCAGAAAAAACGTCCGTTTTTAAAACTTCTTTTTGCATTGATACATGTCCCCTGGGGCAGGACCCGGTCCCCAAACCCTTTTTATAACAATAACATGCATATTGGCCGTTATAATTAGCACTTTAGATTTCGAACGTTCGCGTCCATTGTAACTAATAGGGTTCTAGCGTTCGTGCGAAGTTTCGGTCCGTTCGCAGGTTCTGGTGCGGACCGAACCCGGGGGTGTTCGGCTCATCCCTATTCAGGATTATGTAACATACATCACAAAGACATAAGCAGTCAGAAGTAAGTAACCTATGGCAGAGTTTATAGAGGACAGTGGTCAGGATTATGTAATGTACAGCACAGTTCACAGAATGCAGCAGTCAGAAGTATATACAGTATCTCACAAAAATTAGTACACACCTTATATTTTTGTAAATATTTTATTATATCTTTTGATGTGACAACACTGAAGAAACACTTTGCTACAATGTAAATTAGTCAGTGTACAGCTTGTATAACAGTGTATATTTGCTGTCCCTCAAAATAACTTAACACACAGCCATTAATGTCTAAACCACTGGCAACAAAAGTGAGTACACCCCTAAGTGAAAATGTCCAAATTGGGCCCAATTAGTAATTTCCCCTCCCTGGTGTCATGTGACTCGTTATTGTTACAAGGTCTCAGGTGTGAATGGGGAGCAGTTGTGTTAAATTTGGTGTTATCAACATGTTAGCATGATCCCACTTAATAGAGCAATATGGTGCTACGCTGCTATTCCTCCTGCAGTAAAAACACACCCCCTGATAGGGCCCACACTTCGGACGGGAGTAAAGATCATCCAGAATCCTAAATTCTCTTCAATGAAATCCCCATTGTTTCATATCTTGGAGAACCCGGATTTCCCCCCGGGCCTTGAGCCAGGGGTATTAAAAAAATTGAAAGATAGAGGCATCTTTCAATCCTCGCATTTCTTTAACCTTAATAATTGGTCAACAATAGATCTACTAATGAATATGGGAGGTCAGTTTAAATTATCTTTTTGGCAAGCATGACAGATTAGACACTACCTGGAATCTCTGGGGCCCCAGGAAAGCTATAATCACCCAAGAACAAAATTTGAGAGATACTGTGAGGAGAAAGGGCCTTTCTCCCATGGTATCTCTAAGATATACGCCCTGTTGACTGCCCCTCCAGAGCACTTTAAGATGTTAAGTCTGGGAAAGTGGGAGAGAGACTTGGAACAAATTTTTACAACAGACCAACAACAGAAGATAATACATCTAACCTTAAACTCTTCCAGATGTACCAAGATTCAGGAATTGAATTATAAAATTTTAACGCGATGGTACTACACGCCCTCATTAATGAATAAATTCTCCTAAACGGCATCGGACAGGTGCTGGAGGGGCTGCCAAGAAAGAGGCACCATAGCACATATCTTTTGGACATGCCCAATAATTAAAATTTTTTGGCAGGAGGTCCAGAGAATTACTCAACTATTTACGGAATATCGGAATCCTTGGGACCCGGCATTCTTTCTCTTACAATCCTCACAAATTCCTTTGGAGAAATATAAAAACTCACTGTTGAGTCACATGGTGAATGCTGCAAAAAGTTGTATAACTGAATGTTGGAAGAATCCAAGTGCACCTCAGATCTCCATGTGGCTCAACAAAGTGAGAAACATAGGGATCATGGAAAATTTGATACCTACATCTATGAGTAAAAAAGAACAAATATCCCAAATATGGGCTCCATGGGAGCTCTTTTTGCAAACTGAGGAAGGTAAGAGACAGATTGGAGAGGAAGGTTGGGATTAATCTGGATAGAATTCAGGAGGTATACTTAGAGTGGACCTGATAGGTCGAGAGAGGGGGAGAGGATGGGGGAGGGAGAGGGAAAAGATAAAGGAAATTTTTCTCCCCTTTTTTTTTTTTTTTTTTTGGGGGGGGGGGTTATAGTAGACATGGGAACTGTCAAAAAATTTGGTTCGTTTCGTCCCGTTTCGTATATAAAAAAATTCGTAATTCGTAATTCGTGTACGAAATTCCGTTCGAATTCGTACGAAATACGAATTTCGTACGAATCGTAAAAAAATTAACGAATCGTAAAAAAAATGTACGAATCGTTAGTAAAGTTACGAATCGTTAACGCGGCTAATGAATTGTCGGTTCTCATAACACAGAGAACAATTCGAATCCAACTACAAATATCGAATTTCAATTTCAAGTTACGAATCGTTACTAATCGTTACGAATAGTTACGAATCGTTAGTAAATCCAACTACAAATATCGAACTTCAACTAATATGAAAGAAATTATAATAGCGGATATAACGAATGCTTCGAATGAATTCGAAATTCGAATTCGAGATTCAGTATATCTAATATAATCGGCTACGTAACAAAGAGAACAGTCATTCATTGATAAAAAAAAAAAAAAAAGCATGGGGGTCCCCCCAAATTCAATAACCAGGCCCTTCAGGTCTGGGATGGATTTTAAGGGTAACCCCGGCCAAAAAAAAAAAATGGCGTGGGGTCCCCCTCAAAATCCATACCAGACCCTTGAGGTCTGGGATAGATTTTAGGGGGAACCCCAGCCAAAAAAAATGGCGTGGGGTCCCCCTCAAAATCCATACCAGACCCTTTTCCGAGCACGCAACCTGGCAGGCCGCAGGAAAAGAGGGGGACGAGAGCGCCCCCCCTCCCGCCTGAACCGTACCAGGCCACATGCCCTCAACATTGGGAGGATGCTTTGGGGGTCTGAGACCCCCAAAGCACCTTGTCCCCATGTTGATGAGGACAAGGGCCTCATCCCCACAACCCTGGCCATTGGTTGTGGGGGTCTGTGGGCGGGGGGCTTATCGGAATCTGGAAGCCCCCTTTAACAAGGGGACCCCCAGATCCCAGCCCCCCCCTGTGTGAAATGGTAAGGGGGTACAAAAGTACCCCTACCATTTCACCAAAAAAGTGTCAAAAATGGTAAAAATGACAGGAGATGGTCTTTGACAATTCCTTTATTAAAATCTTCTTTCTTCATCTTCTCCTTCCGGCATCTTCTTCCATCCTCTTCCATCTTCTTCTTCCTTCGATTCGCTTCTTCTTGCTCCGGTCTTCTCGTCCTTCTCGTCCGGCATCGGCGTCTCTTCTCGCAGGCCGCTCCTCGCAATGGGAGGCTCCCGCTCTGTGAGGCTTCGCTGCGTCTGACAGGTCTTTTATAATGGATGGCACCTGGTGACCCCGCCCCCTCTGACGCACGGGGACATCATGGGGACTTCCCTATGGCTTTCCCTATGACGTCAGAGGGGGGGCGGGGTCACCAGGTGCCATCCATTATAAAAGACCTGTCAGACGGAGCGAAGCCTCACAGAGCGGGAGCCTCCCATTGCGAGGAGCGGCCTGCGAGAAGAGACGCCGACGCCGATGCCGGACGAGAAGGACGAGAAGACCGGAGCAAGAAGAAGCGAATCGAAGGAAGAAGATGGAAGAGGATGGAAGAAGATGGAAGAAGATGACGGAAGGAGAAGATGAAGAAACCGAAGGATGAAGAAAGAAGAAAGAAGATTTTAATAAAGGAATTGTCAAAGACCGTCTCCTGTCATTTTTACCATTTTTGACACTTTTTTGGTGAAATGAAGTACCCCCTTACCATTTCACACAGGGGGGGGGCGGGGATCTGGGGGTCCCCTTGTTAAAGGGGGCTTCCAGATTCTGATAAGCCCCCCGCCCGCAGACCCCCACAACCAATGGCCAGGGTTGTGGGGATGAGGCCCTTGTCCTCATCAACATGGGGACAAGGTGCTTTGGGGGTCTTAGACCCCCAAAGCATCCTCCCAATGTTGAGGGCATGTGGCCTGGTACGGTTCAGGCGGGAGGGGGGGCCGCTCTCGTCCCCCCTCTTTTCCTGCGGCCTGCCAGGTTGCGTGCTCGGATAAGGGTCTGGTATGGATTTTGAGGGGGCCCCCCATGCCATTTTTTTTGTCTGGGGTTCCCCTTAAAATCCATCCCAGACCTCAAGGGTCTGGTATGGATTTTGAGGGGGACCCTACGCTATTTTTTTTTTTGGCTGGGGTCCCCCTTAATATCCATCCCAGACCTGAAGGGCCTGGTTATTGAATTTGGGGGGACCCCTACGCTTTTTTTTTATCAATGACTTCAATGAATGACTGTTCTCTGTATTACGGATCCGACAATTCATTTGCCGGCAATAGCCGTAAGTGATTTTAAATACCTTTTTTTTCCTGCAAAAATGACACTGTGCAGGGACAGTTCTCTATATCAGATATACTGAATCTCAAATCATTCGAAGCATTCGTTATATCCGCTATTATAATTTCTTTCCTATTAGTTGAAATTAGATATTTGTTAGTTGTGGTATTCGAATTGTTCTCTGTATTACGGGAATCGGCAATTAGCCGCGAGTGATTTTAAATAGCTTTTTTTTCCTGCAAAAATGACACATTGTACAGAGAGAGTTCTAAGCATGGGAAACATGACCCCCTTCATAGGCATACTCTATAGTATATAGTATATAGAAGGGGGTCATGTTTCCCGTGCTTAGAACTCTCTCTGTACAATGTGTAATTTTTGCAGGAAAAAAAAAGCTATTTAAAATCACTTGCGGCTAATTGCCGATTCCCATAACACAGAGAACAATTCGAATACCACAACTAACAAATATCTAATTTCAACTAATATGAAAGAAATTATAATAGGGGATATAACGAATGCTTCGAATGATTCGAGATTCAGTATATCTAATATAGAGAACTGTTCCTGCAGTGTCATTTTTGCAGGAAAAAAAAGCTATTTAAAATCACTTGCGGCTATTGCCGGCAAATGAATTGTTGGATCCGTAATACAGAGAACAGTCATTCATTGAAGTCATTGATAAAAAAAATGCGTAGGGGTCCCCCCAAATTCAATAACCAGGCCCTTCAGGTCTGGGATGGATATTAAGGGGAACCCCAGCCAAAAAAAAAATGGCGTAGGGTCCCCCTCAAAATCCATACCAGACCCTTGAGGTCTGGGATGGATTTTAAGGGGAACCCCAGCCAAAAAAAATGGCGTGGGGTCCCCCTCAAAATCCATACCAGACCCTTATCCGAGCACGCAACCTGGCAGGCCGCAGGAAAGGAGGGGGACGAGAGCGGCCCCCCCTCCCGCCTGAACCGTACCAGGCCACATGCCCTCAACATTGGGAGGATGCTTTGGGGGTCTGAGACCCCCAAAGCACCTTGTCTCCATGTTGATGAGGACAAGGGCCTCTTCCCCACAACCCTGGCCGGTGGTTGTGGGGGTCTGCGGGCGGGGGGCTTATCGGAATCTGGAAGCCCCCTTTAACAAGGGGACCCCCAGATCCCGCCCCCCCTGTGTGAAATGGTAAGGGGGTACAAAAGTACCCCTACCATTTCACCAAAAAAGTGTCAAAAATTGTAAAAATGACAGGAGACGGTCTTTGACAATTCCTTTATTAAAATCTTCTTTCTTCTGGTCTTCCTTTCTTCATCTTCTCCTTTCTTCATCTTCTCCTTCCGTCATCTTCTTCCATCTTCTTCCATCTTCTTCTTCCTTCGATCCGCTTCTTCTTGCTCCGGTCTTCTCGTCCTTCTCGTCTGGCATCGGCATCTCTTCTGGGCCGGAGCGAAGCCTCACACAGCGGGAGCCTCCCATTGCGAGGAGCGGCCTGCGAGAAGAGACGCCGATGCCGGACGAGAAGGACGAGAAGGACGAGAAGACCGGAGCAAGAAGAAGCGAATCGAAGGAAGAAGAAGATGGAAGAAGATGGAAGAAGATGAAGAAAGGAAGACCAGAAGAAAGAAGATTTTAATAAAGGAATTGTCAAAGACCGTCTCCTGTCATTTTTACCATTTTTGTCACCTTTTTTGGTGAAATGGTAGGGGTACAAGTACCCCCTTACCATTTCACACAGGGGGGGGGCCCGGATCTGGGGGTCCCCTTGTTAAAGGGGGCTTCCAGATTCCGATAAGCCCCCCGCCCACAGACCCCCACAACCACCGGCCAGGGTTGTGGGGATGAGGCCCTTGTCCTCATCAACATGGGGACAAGGTGCTTTGGGGGTCTCAGACCCCCAAAGCACCCTCCCAATGTTGAGGGCATGTGGCCTGGTACGGTTCAGGCGGGAGGGGGGGCCGCTCTCGTCCCCCCCTCCTTTGCTGCGGCCTGCCAGGTTGCGTGCTCGGATAAGGGTCTGGTATGGATTTTGAGGGGGACCCCACGCCATTTTTTTTTTTTTTGGCCGGGGTTCCCCTTAAAATCCATCCCAGACCTGAAGGGTCTGATATGGATATTTGGGGGGGACCCCACGCCATTTTTTTTTTTTTTTTGGCTGGGGTTCCCCTTAATATCCATACCAGACCTGAAGGGCCTGGTTATTGAATTTGGGGGGACCCCTACGCTTTTTTTTTTTTATATCAATGAATGACTGTTCTCTGTGTTACAGAGCCGACAATTCATTTGCCGGCAATAGCCGCAAGTGATTTTAAATAGCTTTTTTTTTCAGCAAAAATGACACTTTGTCATTCGAATTCATTCAAATTCATTCAAATTCATTCGTTATATCTGCTCTAATAATTTTTTTCGAATTAGTTGAAATTCGATATTGGTAGTTGGATTCAAATAATTTGGAGCTGAAATTCGTAAACGGAATTTTTCCTGCAAAAATGACACTTTGTCATTCGAATTCATTAGAATCCATTCGAATCATTCGTTATATCCGCTATAATAATTTCTTTCATATTAGTTGAAATTCGATATTTGGTAGTCGGATTCGAATAAATTCGGCGACGAAATTCGTAAACGGAATTTCGTATTCCGTACGGAATTCGGATTAGAAAAAATTCGTACTACGGATTCGTAAATTCGTACGAATTTTGAAAAATTCGTACGAATTACGAATTCGTACGAAACGAATCACACATGTCTAGGTTTTTAGTATAGCAGATAAAGTAGGGGGTAACTAAGAGGGAAATGTAAAGAAAATACAGGTCTACAGATTTAGAATATAGAAAGGTAGCAGCATGTATGTAACATGAAGATAATGTGACACAATATGTAAATGCTACGCCGTACTTTTCTTTTACGCTTAAGTTGTATATTTCTGTTTTCCTGTAAAGAAATAAAGAATTAAAAAAAATAATAATTTGGTGTTATCGCTCTCACATACTGGTCACTGGAAGTTCAACATGGCACCTCATGGCAAAGAACTCTCTGAGGATATGAAAAAAAGAATTGTTGCTCTACATAAAGATGGCTAGAAGAAGACTGCCAAGACCCTAAAACTGAGCTGCAGCATGGTGGCGAAGACCATACAGTGGTTTAACATGACAGGTTCCACTCAGAACAGGCCTCCCAATGGTCAAAATGAAATTAAAAAGGCTGCGCTACATTCTATCTGAGAAAAAACAACACTAATTGATGCAAAAACATTGGTGTCAGTGTCAGTGCATACACCTCACTCGTTGAGAGTGAGTGGTGACTAATAAAAATAAATAGGATTACTGAATACCAGGAGCGGTTATAGTAATCAAGTATAACAAATTCCAGTGAACCTAGTATCAAATATATAACATACAATACAAAAATTATTCAGATGGGCTATGTAATAACCCAACACATTGGTGAGTGAAGGAGATATGAATCCAACAAAATAACGTGTTAAGTTATACCGTGCGTAGATAAGTGTCAGAATGGACTGGTATAATAACCCAAAAAAATACAAAAAATTGAAAAAGTGGAAATTAAAGTCCAAAAGCGACTGCAAAATCAATCTAGTCCAACAGTAAATTGGCTTCCACGTGTTGAAAGATGGTGACTTTGTGTGGATTCAGATATAAAGTGACAAGTGCTTGTGAAAATCCCTCCACCAGGAAGATTGCAGGCTTACCAGACTGTGGAGAAAACTCGCATATGGCTAATACCCAGCCAGGGCCTTGACTTCCACTGCCGCTCACCTGCGCCCCTCGCGGTATCCAGAGAAGTTACCAGCTTCAGATGCAGGAAAACGTGAGGCTCGCCACTAATGGTAGTGGGTTATAGCCTGTGTATAGCATAAGCCGATTGTATGGATCTCTGGAAGGTTGGCCCAAAAAAAGAAGAAGGGGGACACACCATGGGTGGAATCCAAAGGATTTATTTGGTAAAAAGTGCCAATACGCACAAAAAAGCAGAATGCATAAAATGATTGAGATACACTTAAAATTATGCGGCCGGCCGGCAGCAGTACTCGTCCGTGCTAAGACGTAAGACGGGAGGAGCGACGTGCTGACGTCACCGCGTCTTACGTCTTAGCACGGACGAGTACTGCTGCCGGCCGGCCGCATAATTTTAAGTGTATCTCAATCATTTTATGCATTCTGCTTTTTTGTGCGTATTGGCACTTTTTACCAAATAAATCCTTTGGATTCCACCCATGGTGTGTCCCCCTTCTTCTTTTTTTGGGCCAACCTTCCGGAGATCCATACAATCGGCTTATGCTATACACAGGCTATAACCCACTACCATTAGTGGCGAGCCTCACGTTTTCCTGCATCTGAAGCTGGTAACTTCTCTGGATACCGCGAGGGGCGCAGGTGAGCGGCAGTGGAAGTCAAGGCCCTGGCTGGGTATTAGCCATATGCGAGTTTTCTCCACAGTCTGGTAAGCCTGCAATCTTCCTGGTGGAGGGATTTTCACAAGCACTTGTCACTTTATATCTGAATCCACACAAAGTCACCATCTTTCAACACGTGGAAGCCAATTTACTGTTGGACTAGATTGATTTTGCAGCCGCTTTTGGACTTTAATTTCCACTTTTTCAATTTTTTGTATTTTTTTGGGTTATTATACCAGTCCATTCTGACACTTATCTACGCACGGTATAACTTAACACGTTATTTTGTTGGATTCATATCTCCTTCACTCACCAATGTGTTGGGTTATTACATAGCCCATCTGAATAATTTTTGTATTGTATGTTATATATTTGATACTAGGTTCACTGGAATTTGTTATACTTGATTACTATAACCGCTCCTGGTATTCAGTAATCCTATTTATTTTTATTAGTCACCACTCACTCTCAACGAGTGAGGTGTATGCACTGACACTGACACCAATGTTTTTGCATCAATTAGTGTTGTTTTTTCTCAGATAGAATGTAGCGCAGCCTTTTTAATTTCATTTTGTACATGCTTATCACATTTTGGTTGCAGCTTTTCAATTTTTAATTTTTAATTTTTTCCTTAACTTAGTTTTTTGTCCAGCGCAATTTTCTCTTTGTACTCCCAATGGTCAAACAATGAAGTTGAGTGCACGTGCTCAGCGTCCTATCCAGAGGTTGTCTTTGGGAAATAGACATATGAGTGCTGCCAGCATTGCTGCAGAGGTTGAAGGGGTGGGGGGTCAGCATGTCAGTGCTCAGACCATAAGCAGCACACTGCATCAAATTGGTCTGCATGGATGTCGTCCCAGAAGGAAGCCTCTTCTAAAGATGATGCACAAGAAAGCCCACAGTTTGCTGAAGACAAGCAGACTAAGGACATGGATTACTGGAACCATGTTCTGTGATCTGATGAGACCAAGATAAACTTATTTGGTTCGGATGGTGTGAAGTGTGTGTGTGTGCGGCGGAAACCAGGTGAGGAGTACAAGTGTGTCTAACCTACAGTCAAGCATGGTGGTGGGAGTGTCATGGTCTGGGGCTGCATGAGTGCTACCGACACTGGGGAGCTACAGCTCATTGAGGGAACCATGAATGGCAACATGTACTGTGACATACTGAAGCAGAGCATGATCCCCTCTCTTTGGAGACTGGGCCACAAGGCAGTATTTCAACATGATAATGACCCCAAACACACCTCCAAGATGACCAAGATGAATATGTTTTGTACAGCACAGCTTTACAGAGTGCAGTGTTCAGTAGTAGGGTACTGTTGAGAGTGGCTTCTAGAGAAATGATCTCTTATATTTTTGATCAATGGAAATGGTCAGCGTGGAACCCCTATATTGGTGGTCAGTGGTGAAGTGTCCCTTTACAATGGCAGTAAATTGAGAAGTTCCCGTTACATTGGTGGTCAGTGCTGACATGTTCTCTTACATTGATGCGTAGCATGTAAGTGCCATCTTATAGAGAAGTCGGATTATGCAGATACCTGTAAATCACTTCCCCCAGCTCTGCCTGCAAGTGGCCCGAGTGTCCCTTGACCTGGGGCATTGAGCAGGAGATGGTTGCCATCATTTTTGACTGCAAAAGAAAGCTGCAGAGAAAGAGATACATGGTATTTTGAACATGATTTTCGATATTATGTAGCTCTTTACAATAAACCGATTCTGCATCTTGAGTGAATTCATCAGTACAATTGAGGTCATATGAGTTGAGTTATATGGACAGGCTCACTCATTTCAGAAAACTGGATAGGATTTATATAACCAGAATAGATTATAATGTTCTTTTCTATGTAGAAAAGTTTAATTAGCAGTGGCAAAGGAACAGAGGCCATAGGAAACCCAGCTACAACTGGGCCTCTGCCCCACTTTTTACAAGTAACATGGTTGGAAGTCAGATTTCTCTAATTAGTGATGACATCCTGAGTACCCACACAGCAGATTAATTTATTGCATATGCACATTTGCAGCTGTCAAGTCGATGTTGGAGCGGGCACATCTTGGCAGCCATCATACTCCAATAGGCCAGATCTGTTTCCTAGAGTATTCGCCAGCATGACTGTTGCCAAAATGTGTTGCTGTAAACTCACTGTTTTATCAATTGCAGAATGTGATTTGAGGATTGAGGCTGTATGTAAAAGTGAGTTGTATGGTTTCTTTGTGTGGGGGATTATGTAGGGGTGGGGGATGGTGGAATATGGGTGTTGAGTGTGTGACCATTGGTACATATAGGTTGTGAGTGTTGAGTGTAACAGGTTAAGAACTCTTGAGTGTCTTAGCTGCTGGGGATTATGGGGGATCCAGCGAGGGGTATGTGAAAGAGGGTGGACTTCTTGGTAATTTTTTGTATCGGGGTCCTCTGATAATTTGGCCATAGGTCTAGGAATCTCTAATTACTTTGATGATGTTATATCCTGCACCTCACAAAAAAATATTTGCAGTAACAGCTGTGAAGGTTACTGCTTAAGCCATATTTTATTTCTGCAGCACACATCAGATGGCACAGTTCTACACAGTAATAACAAATTAACGTAAATCACATAATGGAAATATTATTGCAATGAAAGCCTGATTAAAAGTCATGACCCAAATCTACTCAGACAATTATCCTTCTAAAACTGTAATTTTATGTGAGTCAAACTTACATCTGCTGATTTAGCTTTAAATAATGAAGCCATTGCATACTGCTAGTCTACACATACTGAACATTTTATATATAACTGACAGCAGTGGAAAAATTATGGGAAAGGAAATGAATTCTCATTCTAACAGAGAAAAAATATGATAGTATATATACACTATATTACCAAAAGTATTGGGGCACCTGCCTTTACACACACATGAACATTAATGGCATCCCAGTCTTAGTATGTAGGATTCAGTATTAAGTTGACCCACCCTTTACAGCTCTAATGGCTTCAACTCTCTGGGAAGGCTGTCCACCAGGTTTAGGAGTGTGTCTATGGGAATGTTTAACCATTTTTCCAGAAGTGTATTTGCTAGCAGTCTCCGTTCTAATTCAAATTCTACAAGTCCTGAGTCGTGAGAGTCTCCCACATTTGACTGCGGGCTCCTGGACACCAGTGAGCGCCGGACTATCTCCTGGCTGGGCCTTTCACTCACCCACAGACAGAAGACAGAGCAGCCCGAGCGGCCCAATGGAGTACGGCCGCTCGGGCTGCTCTGTCTTCTGTCTGTGGCTGAGAGACAGGCAGATGCAGGGCCGATCCTGGGCGGGTGCACCGAGCCCAGGGGCTCCGAGCTGAGGCAGCGGGGGGGACATCCCATATGGCTGTCCCCAGCCTGCTTTGGCTGCTGCATGGGGCTGCTTTCTAGGTGGGGTCCGGCAAATTCAGCAGGGAAGGAAGGGGGGTGGGTGGAGGCAGAGAGAAGACTAAGTGCCATGATCTGCAGGCTGTAGCAATTAAAAAAAATGAAAACTTTCCCCAGTCAAGCGGACTCTTTCTTCACTTTTGGGTGCTGCCGCGCAGTAATTATCTGTGCGACAAGTACTTGTCATGTACTTGTCACACAGGTGGAACGTTTTTTTTTAATTGCTACAGCCTGCAGATCACAGTGCCCAGTCTTCTCTCAGCCTCCGCCCATCCGCTTCCTTCTGTTGAATTTTCTGACTGGGGTGGCTCACCGGCTTCAGCAGCCAGACCCTTGGCCCAAGCAGCCAGACCCCAGGCCCTAGCAGCCAGACCCCAGCCCCCAGCAGCCAGACCCCAGCCCCCAGCAGCCAGACCCCAGGCCCCAGCAGCCAGACCCCAGGACCCAGCAGCCGGGCCCCAGAACCCAGTACCCAGCCCCAAAAGCCAGGCCCCCGGACCAGCAGCCAGGCCCCAGCAGCCAGACCCCAGGCCCTAGCAGCCAGGCCCCAGGCCCCAGCAGCCAGATCCCAGGACCAGCAGCCAGGCCCCAGGACCCAGCCCCAAAAGCCAGGCCCCAGGACCAGCAGCCAAGAATCAGGACCAGCAGCCCAGCCCCAGGACCAGCAGCCAGCCCCAGTACCCATTATTTAAGGTAAGTGAAGCCTTCTAGGGCTGGGCCTGGACATCAAAGAGCTATTAATATATCCCCTTAGCAACATAAGATCTCACCTACAATCTAACCCCAGTGCTGGCGTTTTAATGAAGAGTTGGGATCGCTTTTGCACATCTGGTGGTCCTGCCCTTAAATGCAACCATTCTGGACAGAAGTTCATCATCTCACAAATAAAATCACCACTTTCACTTTAGAGTACTCACTGGAACAATTCCTGCTTCACCACTCCACAATGCCAAAAAAGACATACCTACGCTCTTTAACCATGCATCTAGAGAATGCAGCCAGGTTATGCATCCCAGCTCGATGGCAATCATCGAATTGCCCGACCATTGCAGATTGGTTTAAACTAATAACAAATATCGCAGAGATGCAGGGACTTGTACATCAAGCAAAAGATACCCCCTCTAAATTCTTGGACACATGGTTCCATTGGTTGCATTTCATCACAACAGATGTATAAAAGAGGTACCTAGCATAGCTGTTCACTCACACCTTGGGTGAGAGAGAAGCCAGGAATTAGTGTCCTTATCTCTCACCCTTGCCCTTACCTTCCTTACCTTCCTTACGGCACCCACACCTCCATCTTACCCCCTTTTTCTTCTCTAGTACCTCCTTCCCTTTTTATCCGTACATCTTCCCTCTTACGTGTTCAATCCAAACCTACAAAGGAGCCATAAGTGTCTTTCCTTAGGCCCAAAATCCCCCATTTACAAAAAGTTTGATATGTATGCTACACTATGGGCCTTGAAACTAGAGATTTTTCTTTATATTTTATTTTGGTTTGCTTGCTATACACATACTTAAACAATGCCTTACCAGATGTATGACACTAGTACCACTGTGTGTGTCATACTATACTTTACGACTACTTTAATGAGATACCTTCTACTGTTCATTGTTATCAAAGCGGCTGTATCCGCAACTATGTTTAATGCTGTATACTTTCTCTTAAAACTCAAGAAAAATTGAGTGGGGAAAAAAAGAGCTATTAATATAATGTTTATTTTTACTGTTGTTCAGTGACACTCTAATGTAGTCTTTCATGGGGCCTGAAGGGGACTCTATCAGAGACTCTCCAATCGTCACAGAGAGGGCCTCTGTTAGATAGACCCACCTCCAGGTCCCATTAGACTCTGTTGTAGTCTCCAATGGGGCCTGGTGGGGCTCTTTCTAACATAGACTCTCAAATGTACACAAAGAGGACCTCTGTTAGAGAGACCCAGCTCCAGGATCCATTAGACCCCAATGTAGTCTCTAATGGGGCCTGGTGGGGGCTGTAACAGACTCTAATGGACACCAAGAGGGCCTCTGTTAGAAAGGCTGTATTTCATGGGCACTGGTAAGGCTGTATTCCATGGACACTGGTAAGGCTGTATTCCATGGGCACTGGTAAGGCTGTATTCCAACGGGCACTGGTAAGGCTGCATTCCATTTGCACTGGTAAGGCTGCATTCCATGGGCACTGGTAAGGCTGTGTTTCATGGGTACTAGTATAGCTGCATTTAATTGGCACTGATCAGGCCACATTTAATTGGCACTAATTAGGCTGCATTTATTTGGCACTGATCAGGCTGCATTTAATTAGCACTGGTAAGGCTAAATTTAATTGCCACTGGTAAGGTTGCATTTCATTGGCACTGGTAAAGCTGCATTTATTGGGGGGGTCGGCACCAGGTGAAGCGTCGCCTCCCTGAAATGAGTTTGCCACCTCCCTGAAATTTTTTTCGGGAGCAGTCATTTTAATGATGCATAAAGTGAAAAAAATAAAAGTGAAATTTTCCTTTAAATATGGTACCTGGGGGGTGTCTAAAGTATGCCTGTGAAGTGGCATGTGTTTCCCGTGTTTAGAACTGTCCTTGCACAAAATGACATTTGTAAAGGAAAAAAAAAGAAGCCATTTAAAACCACTTGCGGCTTTAATGTCATGTCTTGTCCTGGCCGCCATATGGCTGAAAATCCTTGAGAAAAATGGCATGGCTACCCCATCACCCCCCCCCCCCCCCCCACCCCAGCCCCTTTGGGTCTTGTATGGATATTAAGGGGGACCTCGCACCCAAAATAAAACCCTATACCTACAACCCTATATACTCTGAACAGCAGTATATAGGTGGTGCAAACAAGACACGGACTGTAGGTTTGTTCTTAAGTAGAATCTGAACAGGTACATTATGAAGTGTAGCTCCATCCCAAAAAAATCTATTTTTAAGCTTTTTGGAGAACATAGGGAGGGGTTATCACCCCTGTAACATTTGCTGTCTTTGCACATCTGTTCAGAACATGTCACCTCACTTTCCGTCCCAATGACAAATGTTTTTGGAAAAGTGGGGTTTTAATTGAAACAAGGATTGGTGATAAAGCATCAGTAGAGAGGAGATACATTTTTCCCAAATTAAATCTAACATGATAGAATTTCCCTTCCTAGGGGTAGATTTCCTCTCACTTCCTGTTTTCTCTTTCCGTTTGCAAGTAGGATTCGTTTGTAAGTTGGATGTTTGAAAGTAGGGGCCTGCCGTATATACTCTGCAGAAATTTGCCCTATTAGATGTTGGTGTAGCCACAAGACTGGTGGGCACAGGAATGGGCCCTGCTGTGAGTTAATAGATCAAGATTTGTACTTGCATGCACCTGTTGAACTGGGCAGAAAAATTGGGCCTTTGGTGGTGGTGGACGGTGTTGCCACAAGACTGTAAGCCCTCACAGTTACTCTTGGTGGGCGCAGGAATGGGCCCTGCTGTAAGTTATTAGATCAAGATTTGTAATTGCATGCACCTGTTGAACAGGGCAGAAAAATTGGGCCTTTGGCGGTGGTGGTGGTGGTGGACGGTGTTGCCACAAGACTGTAGGCCCTCATAGTTACTCTTGGTGGGCGCAGGAATGGGCCCTGCTGTGAACGATTAGATCAAGATTTGTAATTACACGCCCCTGTTAAACAGGGGCTGAAAAATTGTCCCTTAGGCATTGGTGCTGGTGCCACAACACTGCAACCCCTCACAGACACTGTACTCTTAGCACAGCAATGAGACCTGTTGCAAAGCATTGCCTAAAAATTGTAATTACACGCCCCAACAGGGGCTGAAAAATTGTGCCTTAGGCACTGGTGCCACAACACTGCAACCCCTCACAGATACTGTACTTGGAGCACAGCAGTCACACCTGTTGCGAAGCATCTTTTTAAAAAATTGTAATTACACGCCCTGTTAAACAGGGGCTGAAAAATTGTGCCTTAGGCATTGGTGCTGGTGCCACAACACTGCAACCCCTCACAGATACTGTACTCTTAGCACAGCAATGAGACCTGTTGCAAAGCATTGCCTAAAAATTGTAATTACACGCCCCAACAGGGGCTGAAAAATTGTGCCTTAGGCACTGGTGCCACAACACTGCAACCCCTCACAGATACTGTACTTGGAGCACAGCAGTCACACCTGTTGCGAAGCATCTTTTAAAAAATTGTAATTACACGCCCCTGTTAAACAGGGGCTGAAAAATTGTGCCTTAGGCATTGGTGTTGGTGCCACAACACTGCAACCCCTCACAGATACTGTACTCTTAGCACAGCAATGAGACCTGTTGCAAAGCATTGCCTAATAATTGTAATTACACGCCCCAACAGGGCTGAAAAATTGTGCCTTAGGCACTGGTGCTGGTGCCACAACATTGCAACCCCTCACAGATACTGTATTTGGAGCACAGAAGTCACACCTGTTGCGAAGCATCTTTTTAAAAAATTGTAATTACACGCCCCTGTTAAACAGGGGCTGAAAAATTGTGCCTTAGGCATTGGTGCTGGTGCCACAACACTGCAACCCCTCACAGATACTGTACTCTTAGCACAGCAATGAGACCTGTTGCAAAGCATTGCCTAAAAATTGTAATTACACGCCCCAACAGGGGCTGAAAAATTGTGCCTTAGGCACTGGTGCTGGTGCCACAACATTGCAACCCCTCACAGATACTGTATTTGGAGCACAGCAGTCACACCTGTTGCGAAGCATCTTTTTAAAAAATTGTAATTACACGCCCTGTTAAACAGGGGCTGAAAAATTGTGCCTTAGGCATTGGTGCTGGTGCCACAACACTGCAACCCCTCACAGATACTGTACTCTTAGCACAGCAATGAGACCTGTTGCAAAGCATTGCCTAAAAATTGTAATTACACGCCCCAATAGGGGCTGAAAAATTGTGCCTTAGGCACTGGTGCTGGTGCCACAACACTGCAACCCCTCACAGATACTGTACTTGGAGCACAGCAGTCACACGTGTTGCAAAGCATTTTTTAAAAAAAATTGTAAGTACACGCCCCTGTTATACAGGGGCTGAAAAATTGTGCCTTAGGCACTGGTGTGGTGGCATGGATCATTGAGGAGGAGGAAGAGGATAGTCAGTGAACATAACAGGACAGTCACTCAGCATAGGCAGTCTTGAAGGGATGTGACATTATAAAATTATTCCGTTATATCCGCTTCAGGTGCCTGGTAGCTGGTGGTGATCCAAGACTGATTCATTTTTATGAAGGTCAGTCGATCAACCGAGTCAGTGGACAGGCGCACCCTATGATCGGTGACAAATCCTCCAGCAGCACTGAATGTGCGTTCGGAAAGAACGCTGGAGGCAGGACAGGCCAGTAGCTCAATTGCATACTGTGCAAGCTCTGGCCAGTGATCCATCCTCAGGACCCAGTAAGCCAGAGGATTTTCGGTGGGAAAGGTGTCCAAGTCTGACCTTGCCCCTAGGTATTCCTGCACCATGTATCTCAGACGCTGGCGATGGTTGCTGGAACCGATCATACCTTGGGGCTGCGGACTAAAAAATTGTCTGAACGCATCGGTCAGACGTTCACCTTCCCCACCGCTCCTTCTGCTACTGACCGAAGCCTCAGCAACTCGTCGTCCAGGACCAGGAGTTTGTAACCTCCCAGTTTCTGGGAACGCGTTGCACAGACCTTTCTGCAAGGCCTCCCTGAGATGTCTCATCCTCTGCTCCCTCTGCGATGGCAAGATAAGGTCCGCAACCTTACCCTTGTACTGTGGATCAAGGAGAGTGGCCAGCCAGTAATGGTCCCTCTCCTTGATCCGAAAAACACGAGGATCCTTCCGCAGGCTTTGCAGGATCAGGGAGGCCATGCAGCGTAGGTTAGCTGAGGCATTCGGTCCGGAGTCTTCTGGGTCACTGAGGATGACATGATCGCCAGCCACCTCCTCCCAGCCACGTACAAGTCCACTGGTTTGTTGGGACTGTACATCATCCCTAAAAGACTGCTGCTGCTGCTGCTGCTGCTGCTGATGCTGAGTGCCAGGCTCCACCTCCATGCTCACACAATCCTCCTCCTCCTCCTCCTCCTCCTCATCCTCTTCCTGTGTGATGGGTGGGACAGAAGGAACACTGTCCGGATAAAGGGGGCCTTGAGAGGCAAGGAAGTCCTCCTCTTCCTGCCTCTGTTCTGCCTCAAGTGCCCTGTCCATTATCCCATGCAGCATATGCTCCAACAGGTGGACAAGAGGTACAGTGTCACTGATGCATGCACTGTCACTGCTCACCATCCTCCTGGCCTCCTCAAATGGTGAGAGGACAGTGCATGCATCCCTGATCATGCTCCACTGGCGTGGGGAAAAAAAGCCAAGCTCCCCTGACCCTGTCCTGGTGCCGTAGTCGCAAAGCTACTCATTGATGGCCCTCTGCTGCGCGTGCAGTCGCTGCAGCATGGCCAACGTTGAGTTCCACCTGGTGGGCATGTCACATATTAGGCGGTTCTTGGGCAGGTTTAGCTCCTTTTGCAGCTCAGTCAGCCGAGCACTGGCATTATAAGAACGGCGGAAATGCACACAGACTTTCCTGGCCTGCCTCAGGACATCCTGTAATCCTGGGAACCTGCCCAAGAACCGCTGCACCACCAGGTTGAGGACGTGAGCCATACAGGGCACATGGGTGAGCTGCCCCTGTCGCAGGGCGGAGAGGAGGTTGGTGCCATTGTCAGAAACGACCATTCCTGGCTTAAGCTGGCGTGGCTTCAAACACCTCTCGGCCTGCCCCTGCAGAGCTGCCAGAACCTCTGGCCCAGTGTGGCTCCTGTCCCCCAAACACACCAGCGCAAGCACGGCATGGCATCTTTTTGCCTGCGTACTTGCGTAGCCCCTTGTACGCCTACGGAGCACCGCTGGTTCCGAGGACAGAGCACTGGAGGAAGAAGAAGAGGAGGGGGTGGAGGAGAGAGGTGTGTCACAACCAGTAGCAGTAGTAGCATTTTAGAGGCGTGGTGGCGGAACAACCTCCAACACTACTGCACCTTGTCCTGCATCCCTCCCAGCTGCCAATAGAGTGACCCAATGGGCCGTGAAAGAAAGATAATGTCCCTGTCCATGCCTGCTGGACCATGAGTCAGCGGTAATATGCACCTTACCGCTGACCGCCCTGTCCAGCGAGGCATGGACATTGCCTTCCACATGCCGGTAGAGAGACGGAATCGCCTTCCGTGAGAAAAAGTGGCGTTTGGGAACCTGCCACTGAGGAACCGCACATTGAACAAACTCACGGAAGGGGGCCGAGTCTACCAACTGAAAAGGCAGCAGTTGAAGTGCTAGCAATTTAGCCAAGCTAGCATTCAACCGCTGGGCATGTGGATGGCTGGGAGTGTACTTCTTTCGACGGTCCAGCAGCTGGGGCAGGGAAATTTGCCTACTACAATCGGACGTCGGTGTACTGCAAGTACTTGGTTGTGACACACCTAATTCTACACCTTCAGTCCTCTCAGAGCAGCTTTCAGAGAGGACTGAAGATATAGTGGGGATGGAGATCCCAGCTGATGAGGAGCAAGGAGAGGTCCGCTTTGTTCTTTGGTGTGGGTCTTTTATGTGTGCTTGCCAACGAGCTGCATGGCAGGTCGACATATGTCTGCTCATGCTTGTGGTGCCCAAGCGGCTGATGTTTTGGCCACGCGAGATACGCTTGAGACAAATATTGCAAATAGCAGTGGTGCGATCTGATGCACTCGTCTCAAAAAAGGCCCACACCAAAGAACTTTTCTGATAACGTGCAGAGGCAGCGCCCTGCACAGGCGGAGCTCTGCGGTGTGGTACAGTTGCTGTGCTGGCCTCTAGCTGGCCTCCAGGGGCATCCTGCCTCGTTGGACATGTGACGCCGCATCCTCCTCCTCCTCCTCCTCCTCCTCGTCCTCCTCCTCATCCTCTCTCCCTTCAGGCACCCACGTGGAGTCAGTGACCTCATCATCCCCTCCCTCTTCACCACTAGAGCAAACCTGGCAGTAAGCTGCAGCTGGTGGAACAGTACTGCCAGATTGCTGTCCTTCAGCATCCCCTCTCTCTGCGCGCACACTACTGACTTCCTCAAGCTGGGTATCATCATCCGAGCCTTCGAATCGTTGGGCATCCTCCTGGAGCATGTACCCAACACTGTGCTCAAAGAGTTCGGGAGACTCCTCAGGAGGACATGGTGGGTCTAGGGAAGGGGTGGCTGATGATGCCATTGAGTACGCGTTGGCAGCTGCTCTGCCAGTACCCTGAGCCTGGGTGAGAGAGGATGAGGAGGATGAGGAGGGCTTGGTCATCCATTCTACCAAGCCTTCAGCATGATGCGGCTCCACATGTCCAGCTGCCGAAAACAAAGACAAGCGTGTCCCATGGCCACGTGCTGATGACGATGCACGACCACGTCCACGGCCAGCACTGTTGTCTCTAGAAACAGAGCCTGCCTGCCCTGTGTTCTTGCCTCTGCACGCTCTGCCTCTCCTTGGCGGTCTTCCAGCCATTGTAGTCGGTAGTGTATATAGTATAAAAAATAGAGCTCCTATGTGTCCTCACAACACACTGTAAGTCCTATGGAGTGCTGACACTAACACACTATTTGTACTATGGGTGCTTCTGACAAGAAAATATAGGAGCTCTGGTTGATGCCACTAACACACAATTGAAGTCCTATGGGTGCTTCTGAGAAGAAAATATAGGAGCTCTGTGTGAAGCCACTAACACACAAGAAGACCTATGGGTGCTTCTGGGAAGAAAATATAGGAGCACTGGTAATGCCACTAACACACTGGAAATAACACACAATTGAAGTCCTATGGGGTGCTTCTGGGAAGAAAATATAGGAGCTCTGTGTGATGCCACTAACACACAAGAAGTCCTATGGGTGCTTCTGCGAAGAAATTATAGGAGCTCTGTGTGATGCCACTAACACAAAAGAAGTCCTATGGGTGCTTCTGCGAAGAAAATATAGGAGCTCTGTGTGATGCCACTAACACACAAGAAGTCCTGTGGGTGCTTCTGAGAAGAAAATATAGGAGCTCTGTGTGATGCCACTAACACACTAGAAATCCTATGGGTGCTTCTGAGAAGAAAATATGGGAGCTCTGTGTGATGCCACTAACACACACTAGAAGTCCTATGGGTGCTTCTGGGAAGAAAATATAGGAGCTCTGTGTGATGCCACTAACACACAGAAGTCCTGTGGGTGCTGCTGAAGAAAATATAGGAGCTCTGTGTGATGCCACTAACACACTAGAAGTCCTATGGGTGCTTCTGGGAAGAAAAATATAGGAGCTCTGTGTGATGCCACTAACACACAAGAAGTCCTATGGGTGCTTCTGGGAAGAAAATATAGGAGCTCTGTGTGATGCCACTAACACACTAGAAGTCCTGTGGGTGCTGCTGAGAAAGAAATATAGGAGCTCTGTGTGATGCCACTAACACACTAGAAGTCCTATGGGTGCCTCTGGGAAGAAAATATAGGAGCTCTGTGTGATGCCACTAACACACAAGAAGTCCTATGGGTGCTTCTGGGAAGAAAATATAGGAGCTCTGTGTGATGCCACTAACACACATTTGAAGTCCTATGGGTGCTTCTGGGAAGAAAATATAGGAGCTCTGTGTGATGCCACTAACACAATAGAAGTCCTATGGGTGCTTCTGGGAAGAAAATATAGGAGCTCTGTGTGATGCCACTAACACACAATTGAAGTCCTATGGGTGCTTCTGGGAAGAAAATATAGGGAGCTCTGTGTGATGCCACTAACACACAATTGAAGTCCTATGGGTGCTTCTGGGAAGAAAATATAGGAGCTCTGTGTGATGCCACTAACACACTAGAAATCCTATGGGTGCTTCTGGGAAGAAAATATGGGAGCTCTGTGTGATGCCACTAACACACTAGAAGTCCTATGGGAGCTTCTGGGAAGAAAATATAGGAGAGCTCTGTGTGATGCCACTAACACACTATTTAAGTCCTATGGGTGCTTCTGGGAAGAAAATATATAGGAGCTCTGTGTGATGCCACTAACAACACTAGAAGTCCTATGGGTGCTTCTGGGAAGAAAATATAGGAGCTCTGTGTGATGCCACTAACACACAATTGAAGTCCTATGGGAGCTTCTGGGAAGAAAAATATAGGAGCTCTGTGTGATGCCACTAACACACTAGAAATCCTATGGGTGCTTCTGGGAAGAAAATATGGGAGCTCTGTGTGATGCCACTAACACACTAGAAGTCCTATGGTGCTTCTGGGAAGAAAATATAGGAGCTCTGTGTGATGCCACTAACACACAATTTAAGTCCTATGGGTGCTTCTGGGAAGAAAATATAGAGCTCTGTGTGATGCCACTAACACACTAGAAGTCCTATGGGTGCTTCTGGGAAGAAAATATAGGAGCTCTGTGTGATGCCACTAACACACAATTGAAGTCCTATGGGTGCTTCTGGGAAGAAAATATAGGAGCTCTGTGTGATGCCACTAAACACACTAGAAGTCCTGTGGGTGCTGCTGAGAAGAAAATATAGGAGCTCTGTGTGATGCCACTAACACACTAGAAGTCCTATGGGTGCCTCTGGGAAGAAAATATAGGAGCTCTGTGTGATGCCACTAACACACAATTGAAGTCCTATGGGTGCTTCTGGGAAGAAAATATAGGAGCTCTGTGTGATGCCACTAACACACATTTGAAGTCCTATGGGTGCTTCTGGGAAGAAAATATAGGAGCTCTGTGTGATGCCACTAACACACAATTGAAGTCCTATGGGTGCTTCTGGGAAGAAAAATATAGGAGCTCTGTGTGATGCCACTAACACACAATTGAAGTCCTGTGGGTGCTGCTGAGAAGAAAATATAGGAGCTCTGTGTGATGCCACTAACACACTAGAAGTCCTATGGGTGCCTCTGGGAAGAAAATATAGGAGCTCTGTGTGATGCCACTAACACACAATTGAAGTCCTATGGGTGCTTCTGGGAAGAAAATATAGGAGCTCTGTGTGATGCCACTAACACACAATTGAAGTCCTATGGGTGCTTCTGGGAAGAAAATATAGGAGCTCTGTGTGATGCCACTAACACACAATTGAAGTCCTGTGGGTGCTGCTGAGAAGAAAATATAGGAGCTCTGTGTGATGCCACTAACACACTAGAAGTCCTATGGGTGCCTCTGGGAAGAAAATATAGGAGCTCTGTGTGATGCCACTAACACACAATTGAAGTCCTATGGGTGCTTCTGGGAAGAAAATATAGGAGCTCTGTGTGATGCCACTAACACACAATTGAAGTCCTATGGGTGCTTCTGGGAAGAAAATATAGGAGCTCTGTGTGATGCCACTAACACACAATTGAAGTCCTATGGGTGCTTCTGGGAAGAAATTATAGGAGCTCTGTGTGATGCCACTAACACACAATTGAAGTACTATGGGTGCTTCTGGGAAGAAAATATAGGAGCTCTGTGTGATGCCACTAACACACAATTGAAGTCCTATGGGTGCTTCTGGGAAGAAAATATAGGAGCTCTGTGTGATGCCACTAACACACTAGAAATCCTATGGGTGCTTCTGGGAAGAAAATATGGGAGCTCTGTGTGATGCCACTAACACACTAGAAGTCCTATGGGTGCTTCTGGGAAGAAAATATAGGAGCTCTGTGTGATGCCACTAACACACAATTTAAGTCCTATGGGTGCTTCTGGGAAGAAAATATAGGAGCTCTGTGTGATGCCACTAACACACTAGAAGTCCTATGGGTGCTTCTGGGAAGAAAATATAGGAGCTCTGTGTGATGCCACTAACACACAATTGAAGTCCTATGGTTGCTTCTGGGAAGAAAATATAGGAGCTCTGTGTGATGCCACTAACACACTAGAAGTCCTGTGGGTGCTGCTGAGAAGAAAATATAGGAGCTCTGTGTGATGCCACTAACACACTAGAAGTCCTATGGGTGCCTCTGGGAAGAAAATATAGGAGCTCTGTGTGATGCCACTAACACACAATTGAAGTCCTATGGGTGCTTCTGGGAAGAAAATATAGGAGCTCTGTGTGATGCCACTAACACACATTTGAAGTCCTATGGGTGCTTCTGGGAAGAAAATATAGGAGCTCTGTGTGATGCCACTAACACACAATTGAAGTCCTATGGGTGCTTCTGGAAGAAAATATAGGAGCTCTGTGTGATGCCACTAACACACATTTGAAGTCCTATGGGTGCTTCTGGGAAGAAAATATAGGAGCTCTGTGTGATGCCACTAACACACAATTGAAGTCCTATGGGTGCTTCTGGGAAGAAAATATAGGAGCTCTGTGTGATGCCACTAACACACAATTGAAGTCCTGTGGGTGCTGCTGAGAAGAAAATATAGGAGCTCTGTGTGATGCCACTAACACACTAGAAGTCCTATGGGTGCCTCTGGGAAGAAAATATAGGAGCTCTGTGTGATGCCACTAACACACAATTGAAGTCCTATGGGTGCTTCTGGGTAAGAAAATATAGGAGCTCTGTGTGATGCCACTAACACACAATTGCATTCCTATGGGTGCTTCTGGGAAGAAAATATAGGAGCTCTGTGTGATGCCACTAACACACAATTGAAGTCCTATGGGTGCTTCTGGGAAGAAATTATAGGAGCTCTGGGGGGGGGGGGGGTTGGCACCAGGTGAAGCGTCGCCTCCCTGAAATGAGTTTGCCACCTCCCTGAAATGAGTTTTTGCAGGTTGGGATGTCTGCATATGATACAGATTATTTTGTTATGTACAAAACAACAAGGTTAGTGCCAAGAATCCCTCAACTCTTTCCTTTTGATGCTTTTTGAGGAAATGTATTTCTGCTTTTCTTCTGACTAGTGAATACATTTTATCAAGAGATTTTATATTCCACAGGGAGATATTACCTAATCAAGGACAGATTTGATTGTTACAAAATGATGTGGTTTATTATTTGAAATTCCTGTGCGGTACCCTATCATTTATAATAGAATGCAAACAATTTGAGAGTGAGTATGTCAACATAAACACCTAAACAACGAGAAAGGAAACACTGTGAATATATTCCTTGCCCAAAATAGGGTAAAGACAAAATTAAACTATTCAGGAACAGTGTATTGCATTAACCATATAGTAATAATGACTGAGTATGAAATGTAATTTTGCTGTGGTTCCCTGGAGTACAAAACCATATCAGAAATGATACCTAACACAGTGAATGGTGCAAATTTTTGCTATATATTATACCAAATATGTTGCCACAGCCAGCAAACACACAAGGAAACCTAGAATGTTTCTTTTCCAGACTTACCTTTATGCATAAAGCTGAAATCCAGACAGACATAAAATACAAAAATTAATGCAGCTTTGTATTCGTTAACACACGATAAAATGCTTTTTTAAATGTAAGTAGTGTAAGTATCTGTATTTGACCTGGTATCAGCCACTTGCAATGCCTGTACACCAAAGCTAATACTTTCAAAGGGAAAAGAACCAGATAGTTGTTCTACAATGTTTATGCAGTAACAAGGAGTGTGCTCATAAGAAGAGAGTGTAGAGCAGGGGTAGGCAACCTGGAGAGATGGAGATCTACTTGAAAAACACTAATGAAGCCAAAGATATTTTCACTCAGAACAAAAATAAAATAAGTATTACAAGAGAGTGCAGGGTTTAGGCGTGCGTTATGCAGAGAATGCAGGGTTGGATCAGGAGTGCGCTGTGCTCAAAATCTTACGCTCAGAATGCAGGGTTAAGGAGTGCATCACAATCAGAATGCAGGGTTAAGAAGTGAGCTGTGCCCAGAATGCAGGGTTAAGGAGTGTATTACACTCAGAATGCAGGGTTAAGGAGTGCGTTGCGCTCAAAATGCAGGGTTCAGGAGTGCGTGGCTCTCAGAATGCAGGTTTCAGGGCTGCGTTGGGCTCAGAATGCAGGGTTTAGACATGCGTTGCACTCAGAATGCAGGGTTCAGGAGTGTGTTGCGCTCAGAATTCAGAGTTAAGGAGTGTATTAGGCTCAGAATGCAGGGTTCAGGGGGGCGGGGCTGGGGGGGGGATTTGAAGGGGGTAGGGGACACTGCTATGGGGGTGACCCTGCCCATTACAGTGTTCTTTGCCCTCTTAACATCACCCCACCACACACACATGCACAGTGGTGTCTTATGCCCCCCTTTCCTCTATAGCAGTAACCTCTGGCCCCCCCTTTCCTCCTATAGCAGTGTCTTACCTATTTCCACAGCGGAGACTGGGAGGCAGCACAGTTCTGGACAGAGGGCTGAAGCTGGCAGAGTAAATTTTCACATTAGCAAGCTGGTAAATGGTTGCTTAGGACCACCCTGTGTCCTAGCAACCAATCACCAGCGGTTTAACTTAAAAAGTAAATCCTGAGCTGTGCTTCCTCCCGGTCTTCGCTGTTCACTGAAAACAGTGGCGGAGGTTAGAGGCTGGGAGGGAGAGAGAAGGAGCAGGGCATAGAAGGCACAGAGGAGCTGCAGAGGAGGCTGGTGGTGGGAGGGAGACTGGGGAATAAAAAGCGTGGGGGGCGCCGCGGAAGAGGCTGGGAGGAAAGACGAGGTGGGAGTTGGCAGCGCAGGCACCTGTTCGCGGTCTACCTGTCACCTGCAGGCTGTCAACAGGTGGACCGCGATCGATGGGTTGCCAACCCCCAGTGTAGAGTGTCTTGCTCAGTGGGGGCTGGTGCTCAAAATTTTTGGGGGGGCGCAAATAGACTGAAAAATTCTGAAAAAAAAGCCCATCAAATGCAGCCACTGTACAAAACGCAGCCACTGTGCCCATCAAAACGCAGCCACTGTGCCCATCAAAACGCAGCCACTTTGCCCATCAAAACACAGCCACTTTGCCCATCAAAACACAGCCACTTTGCCCCATCAAAACACAGCCACTTTGCCCCATCAAAACACAGCCACTTTGCCCCATCAAAACACAGCCACTTTGCCCCATCAAAACACAGCCACTTTGCCCCATCAAAACACAGCCACTTTGCCCCTTTAAAACACAGCCACTTTGCCACCAAAACAGTCCCTGCAAAGAAGCTGCCACTGTGCCCCCCCCGCCCTGCACTTACCTTGTCTCGGGTGACGGCGGCATCGTGTCCTCCATTTCCTCTCCGGCCCGCTCCTCCTCTCATCCTCTGCTATGATTGGACGCCTGATAGGCGCCCAATCACAGCGCCTGTCGTTTCAGCCAATCAGGGCACAGGTAACACAGACCTGTGCTCCTGATTGGCTAAGGGGCAGTACAATGTTAGCAAACCGAATTCCTTCGGTTTGCTAACATCAGCGCTGAGTGACAAGGAACGCACAGCGTTGCGCCCGCTTGTCACCTTTTTGGACGCCTATTAGCTACCTACGGCGCTAGTCAGGTGTTTCCAAAAAACACCCCCACCGCTGTAATTCAGGCGCCCGGTGACTGAAAACGGGCCGGACACCTGAATAGGGGGTGTCAGCAGCGACCATAGATAGATTCATGCAATGCATGAATCTATCTATGGTATATAGAGAGTGACAGGAGAGGGGGGGGGGGGCGGCGCTCCTGCGCCCTTTATGGACGCACCGCCCCTGGTCTTGCTTCTCCTTTCAGTCTACACTAACAGGTTGTAGGAGGGACAAGAACTGTATTTTTTTAATGAGGCAGAGATAACTTATGTCTCCTGCTCTGACAGATAGGGCTGTGTTTATACAATCTAATGAGAGCACAAAACAAATAAAAGAGTTTTTAATGAAGAAAATACAGTAGATTAATAGCAGAAATAATTCAATGTTTTTCGAGAATCGAACACATTCCCCCCTTATCAAGGCCTATTGACTGTGCTTAAATCAACTCAATGGGTTTGATTTATTTAAAACTGGAGAGGGCAAAATCTGGTCTAGTTGTGCATACAGACCAATCAGCTTCTAGGTTTTCTTTGTTAAACTTAATTTAACAAAGTTAAATTAGAAGCTGATTGGCTACCATGCACAGCTGCATCAGATTTTGCACTCTCCAGTTTTAGTAAATCAACCTGAATTAATAAAATATCAGTGAATGCCGCAAAAAACTCTGCATTCAATAACACTGCTTAACCTGCCCTCTTTAAACTGTTTCAAGAAGTAAATCACAGTACAGATCTATTTGGTATCTTCTTACCTGTGTCCACTTGGAATGTAAACCTCACATATACCCAGTGAAGTGAACAGCCTCAGATGATACACAGAGATAAAAAAAATCTCCCTACACAAGTTTTGCATGCATATCTGCTGTCTTTCCCTTATATATTCTTTAGAATTCTTATATCGAGTTCGAATTTTCACTTCCTCATTCAGCTGTAGGAGTGTAGTCTTGGCTTACACTGAGACAGCTGATTGGACTAAAGGCACACACCCCCCTCCACATAGGCAGAGACTTGTAGAGCTGTGGTGTGACAAGACAAGCTCTCTGCTAATCTATTTATAGCAACCTCCCTCAACACACATTTTCAGCTGCTTTTATCTCCCGTCACTGAGAACTTTTCAGAAGTTATCGTGCTGATAAAAGAGGAATGAAACAGCAGAAACACGCTGGACTTAGTGCTTTTGGAGAGTGATAAGAAAACACTACATATATATATGCCCAGGTCAAATTTCATGAATCGTGTTTACATTCACTTTAAGCTCAATTAAAATTCCTAATTCCTGGAAGAGCTGAATGAAGGAGGATTGTGTTTTTAATTTTATCATTAAAAATACCTTGTTCAGCAGCACATTTGTTTGGCACTCGTATTGGTTGTATGTATTCTCAAATCTGAGTCCTTCATCTGTTTCTAAGGGGAGTTCCCGTATTGTGTAATGCTGCCAAACTGAGGCCAGTGTGCCCAGTGACAATGTGACAAATCTGACTTCAGCACCCCATCTATTCTTGTGCTTTGGCACAGTAGTGTAAACCTCAAGACAAGATGGACAGAAATACAAAATTGTCTTCTATATGTATATCATTTGTGTATTTAGCTGTTTGTCTGCAGTTCAGCTTTAAAACAATTTCCTAGCAAGAATTGTCTTCATTTCCCAGCAGGAGCATAGAAAAGGGAACCAATGTTCCCCTCTTGAGATCCCAGCTGCAGTGCAGCTATAGATGACACCCAGCATTACATTTAGTATAGAGAAAACATCTCTATGTGCATGTAAGAATAGATTGATAGCAGCGCAGCCATTGGCTCCCACTGCTGTCAATCAAAAATGTTTTTTCACCTTAATGATGCATTAAGGTGAAAAAACACCTGGCAGGGACAGGGCCGAGTCATACATTCGGTGGTTATGGACGCCGAATGATGGACTCTGGAGCTATTGGCTCCTGCTGTCAATCAAATCCAATGATACGGGCGCGCCCACAAGGTAACCCCCCCCCCCAAGGTAACCCCCCAGGAGAGCGCTTCTCCTAGGGGGTTATCTGATGTGGGGAGGAGCTGCGAGAGCCACCGAGGGACCCCAGAAGATGGTCTTCGGGGCCGCTCTGTGCAAAACGAGCTGCACAGTGGAGGTAAGTATGATATGTTTGTTATTTACATTTTTTTTTTATAATCAAAGCTTTACAATCACTTTAACATTTGGGCAGAGAGAAATACAGCAAAGTTCAATGCAGTAGATTATGTTGGCTGGTCAGCCTAGCAGCCAACCAGGTGTTATCACTAGGTGCAAGGGAAAGGTCGGGGAAATCACATTAGCTACACAAGAAAGCGCTGAAAAAGCGAAGGGGGAAAGAGGAGCCTACATTTTCAGAAGGGTCACATCAAACCATGAAGGAACCAAATGTGTTAACCAGCGGTACCAAATGACCAAATGTGTATTTCTCTCACTGATACTCTAAATATAAAGCAGCCAGCACAGCAATAGACAAAATTGCATGGCACATTTTTTCCAAATATTTCTCCTTTGTGTCAGACAACCTGGCTTCCATTTTCTTGTGGATTACTATCTGTGTAATTCTAGATCTGGTTGTGGCTATAGAGAGTATTGATGTTTTACAGGCTTTGCAGAAAGTCTGCTTAGTGGCAGTGTGGACCATTCATTTGAGTTTAATGATGAATACTGTAGATCAAACCTCCTGACACAGTGGTGGGCATACTTGCTTGGCAACGCACCCTATGTCTGATCAGCATAGAGAGAAGTGGAAGAATTTCTGCTCAGTTTTGCTGAGTCAATGGGCATTTCTGCCAAATGTAATAAAACATTCTCAACTGTCTACATCTTTGGAACCACAGAGAGGAGTAACCACGTACATAATAAGCAATTTTAACAGGTACCATGTACAAGCATGCCAAAACCTCATATTAGGGCTCCACAGCCAACACATTACATGAGATTGATTTTACAGTGGCCCAGATCCAAGGCCAGTCCTTCTTATCTAGGTCTGTCCCCAGGTCGACAGCCCACTGTCTGTTATATGCCAGAATCTGGCATGCAGAGGGGGTTGATGATGTGATGTACTGTATATTACTAATATAAGTGAATATTATGACCCTTCTGATCAAACTGCATTGGGAAAAGGAAACCATCTGGAAATTTTACATTGCTCACTAAAAAGTGCTTAAAGCAGAGTTCCACCCACTTTTGAGAGGTGGTCTTAAACGAAAGACCACCTCCCCACCCCTCGTTTTTGCATATTAATTTTTTTTTTTTCTCCTAACATACCTTTTTATTTTTGTACATAGTGTACTTCTAATCCATCCGGTCTGCGGTACAGGACATCATATCCATTTTGTGCAGTGAGCCCCCCCCCCACTGTCTTCTGGGACCTGTGTGTGTCCCAGAAGACAGCTGGCCATTCACAAAGTGCCACGCGACTCGCGCATGCGCAGTAGGAAACGTTCAGTGAACCCGCAAGGCTCCACTGCCGTTTTCCCTTAGTTAGAATGGTGGCGCCTGTACCCGATACGACGGGCCGACATTGCGGGCTTCCTGGACAGGTAAGTGTCCTTATTAAAAGGTTGTTTGTAGCTGCTGACTTAAAAAAAAAAATAATTTGCGAGTGGAACACCGCTTTAATTTGCAGATATTTAAATGTTTCATGTGGATGGTATAAGAAAAGCTCTTTGCAGAGACGATAAAGATATGACTCCATTTACAGTGATCACGTTAAAAGCCTGTGTTGCATGCACTTTGATCCATGCAGGAAAATCTAGCAGGGATTAAATAGCTGGAGGGAAAGCTGGGTTTTTGGTAAAACACATAAGGGGTTTGCTTATGTAGCCAGGTGCTGGGCTACAGTAATATGGAGGAGACATTGCCTTTTATTTTTGTCTCCAGCTACTGAGATACTGATGTTATGCTGACCCATTCTCCTCCAGCAAGCAGGTGGCTAAAGCCAAGTAAGCCCATAGACTTCTATGCAGAGCACTGAGAATCCAGGGAGTTGTAGTTTGAGATAATATCAGCCATGTAATTGGATGAATAGACTCTTTACACTACATATCCCAATAGGCACTGTTTAGTAGGAGGAATGGAGAGATGATTTGTATTAAACTGGCCAGGAAAGTTCTTCCTCTTGGCACTGAGAAAGTGAGAGAGAGAGAGAGCACCTCGGTCTGGATATACGCCTGCCAGGAGACCGTGGAGGTCATGTCAGCAAAGTTCTAAGCCTGAGGACACCCAGGGGCAACACAGCATAGCCCACATCACAGCACCAGCAATGCTGCCACAGGGAGACTGGAGCGTCCACTTACCCTCTGCTTCCCACTGCTGATCAATGAAGGCTTTTGGACCAAGGGGGCCCCCCTCTACAGCGAGAGGTCACTGCAGCATCCTGAAGACTGGTGATAGGGCTATTTCCCATTGCTGCTACTGCTAGCAGGGACTAAGCCACTCAGAACAGGACGACCAAGTGTACCCAATTCATACAACATCCATACTGCACTCTATACCGTACTTATTTTAAACCTTGACTGCACCTATACCAACTGTATAACACATTACAATGGACCTTTACTGCATCTGAACCACATCTACCTTGCACCTGTGCTGATACTATACTGTATTTTGTACCTATATTGCGGGTCTGTCACTAAGCGCACCTTGGTCATTGGAAAAGGGAGAAAAACAGATCAGGCCCCAAATATATTAGTGGAACATAGGGGAAATTAAACAGAATCGCTGCCACCTGAAATCTGGTAAATCACCAAAAATGTTTGTCAAAGAGAAAAAAACAAGTGGCGCAGATCTATGTGATTATTAAAGTGACATAAACCCACTACCTAAAAAAATCTAGAATTTAGAAAAGATGAAGGAAAATCTCCATATCGTAAAACCACTCTGCCCGCTCCATGAGAACGGCGAATGACGAAACTAGTAGGGTGTGGCTAGGACGCTGACATCATCGCGCTTGCCTGGATCACATTCGCAGCTCTCGGATTACAGCCAGAGGCGATAGGCACATTTCAAAACCAAAGCGTTTGTTCCCTAATGTCGGAATGACACTTGAAAAATGTGAGTGTTCTTAAGGATTTTAATAAACCACAGTGATTTTAAATGGTTTTACGCTATGAAGATTTTCCTTCCTCTTTTCTAAACCTCATATATTATCAGGTTTGACTTGAGAAAGTGAGTGACGAGGAGCTATATCAGTAGCAGCAGCATGGGCGGTCTTCCAGTTTGATGTTTGATGCAGGGTGCTTTTGCTGGTTTATAATTTCTTTGGCTGAGCCAATTTGTTAAAAGAGCACATCAGGTGTGTTTTTTTACATGGATACGATTTATAATGAAGGATTTCTGATCCCCTCTTTTGGATTTTCCTTTGTGGGACTCTATATGAACTATATTTTTTGGATTGCATATGAACTTTTTTGGATTACCTATGAACTTTATTATTTAAATAGGAAACAACAATCAATTTTTTGCACCAAACATTTTCTTTTCAATACCACATATTGTTTGCACTTTTCATAAGCATTTGCATTTTAATGTCATTGGTGTTTGCAAATACTTTTGTATAGCAATATTTAGCACTTTATTTGATTATATGTTGTATTTATTTTATTGCACAATTGTTTAGTGATATACTGAAACATAAAAAAAAAAATATATATTTTTTTGTTTACAACAAAAATATTTTTTTTAGGTATTGGGTTTATGTCACTTTAACCATCACATTGTGGGATTATACCGTAATACTTGTTCTGCAAGACCCCTTTGTTCCCCTGCCCACTCTGCTACTATCCTCCTTTTCTTTTGGACAGAGCATACCCAGTCAGTCTAGGACTAGCATCGCTGCCATAAATGCGCTCTGGCAGTATAGTTCCAGAACTCAGTAGATTACATTTTACTACTTCTCACTGCTGCACTTGAGGTGGTCCGCTACTGTTTATGCTGATCTGGATGGCAAATTTAATTTTATGTCTAGTCCCTACACTTTGTATGCTAAAATGTGTTATTACCATTATTAAGCCATTTATGCCTGCCTAGTTACCAACCATATTTGTGGGTGGACCCTTCTCAAAATTACAACATTCTTTACACTTGCTGATCCCTTGCTAGCAAGTGGGAAACCAGATTTTATGTCTGGTGTTCAGAATTGGCAGTATCTGAGGAGGGCATATCTGTTTTTTAAATGTAAAAGAATTAAAATTACCTCCACCATTTATATACAAGGAATCAATTTATATTGGAATCAATTTTTGCCACTACAGAGAAGCACAATTTTGCAGTTAGTCACTGTTTTACCACGAACAGTGAAGCTATTACTATGTGGATTAGAAGTTTGGTGAAATCATGATTATCAGTAGAAAATTACAATTGCATTCTTTAGTCATACATACTGAGATGCTTCAGTTTCAGACATCTGAGGTCACTTGTACATGATTTTAGAATGTTATCAGCTGCCTTGGTAATGTAATTACAGTATGAATTCAGTAAGGATTAATCTGCTTGGTGTCCATTTTAAAAGTCATATGCTTCAAGCTTTGCTTACACTTACTTTCCATGAAATAGAGCATAAAATTAGTATTTTTGATATTTTGGAAGATATCATCTTGTCAGCTGCTGGTCAGTAAATGCTTGATGCTTAATTTAAAACATCAAGTTTACAACCCACTTATCCTTGCTGGAGATTGAAAGTGATTTTCTCTTTTCACTCTGTTCACTCTGTTAATAATTATTTTAAAGACACGGTATGATGTATTTTTAGTGAATAAACATTTTAGGTTGGATGTGAACCTGTGCTATAAACCTGTATTCCTGGATTCACAATTGTTCATAAAGTAAATGAACTGACATGGCTGTGTCCACTACTACAGGAACTTAAAAAGCTAGTCATTGCTGCATTAATTTGGAAGGGTCTAGAGAAGGGTTCTCAAACTGGCGGCCCTCCTGTTGTTGCGAAACTACAAGTCTCATGAGGCATTGCAAGGCTGACAGTTACAAGCAAGACTCCCACAGGCAGAGTCATGATGGGACTTGTAGTTTTGCAACAGCCGGAGGGCCGCCAGTTTGAGACCCCTGGTCTAGAGTCATAAATCTGGATGACTTGGATCAATGCCTAGTAAGTCACTGACCTTCAACAAATATGCTGCATGGGAGCCCTGGAAGTTCTTATTTATCATATGTCACAGAATGCAATGCATGTTGACTTCATAGGGGGGTTGTCAAGCTGCAGTGTGTCCCATTTGGCATTGTAGTATGCCTGGGAGGGACAGGGACAAGTGCAGCATCCAGCACGCTGCATGCAGCCTGTCAAAATCTATGAGAGGCTGTGGCTGAATGGAACTGAATGCTGTTCCTAATGGTACCCGCATTTAACTTGCTCTCCCACTTAAAACACTTCTTCCCATTAAGTAACAGACAAATTCTTTGTTAATAAAAGTCCCTTTTACTTGCAGACTTCAAAAGTTTACATGAACATAACACATCAATCTTCATAACATCTCTTCCACACATATGCAATTGATACGCATACATTTTTGCTGCGTGAGGTAGACTGGCTGGGCTGTTGAGATAAGACACTGTACCTAGCGGTACAGGATTGCTGCATAGGTAACTTGTGCTGCCCAATGTGCCCATACCTGAGATGGAAAATGTCTATAGTAACTAAAGTCCATGGCACATGTTTTCCCTGAGAATTGGCCCATTGTAGGGATGGCAACATGAGAAGGACTACATCACAGCACTCGGTCCTCACAGGTCTATTTCCACATTGGCAGGCTGGTCTCTTGCAAACATAATAAAACAGAAGCATACTGTAGGCACCTGCCTACAAGCTAGTAGAAGACAGTAACATTTTTGACTTGGGAAAATAAGAACCTTATCAATTTATTAAAAGCAGAGAGACAGTCAGTAATGATGAGCAAAATGATCTGCAAGTCGGATGAATTTTGAATCTCTTGACACACCAGAATATAGATATCTTGTGGTAAGTAAGTGGTGCAGGATGCTGCAAATCTGCAACAGAAAATAATGGTGACAGCAACCTTCATGACACTTCTGTGTGGTAGATGGGTGTTTAACAGAATAGGTAATTGGCAAAGTGTTCAGAAAGTAACTGATAATGGATGATGTACAAAGAAAATAAAGCTTCACAAACATGGAAACAATGCCTTTGAGGCTCACTCAGGGTAACAGGTAGCTGTATAGCACATTCTCCATAAGACGCTATAACAATAGCTGTAGCTGAGAATCACCACTTTAGTAAAACAGTTCAGAGCACAGCTACTTGTGACTAACCTCAAAAACATCATCCCTCACAGTGAAGTCCAGGGTGGCTCTAGTTACACAGTTGAACAGCTGGAGGGATCCAAGTCCCAAAGACAAAGCACCACCCCACTGGAGTTGAAGTAGTAGTAGCAAATGGGGATGCTCTTTACAGTAGTCTTTTAGAGAAGCTGCATGCTATTAGGCTCTGACTCAGCTGCCCACACCAGTTTCAAAAATGGAGGACATTTTTCCTGGCTGAAAATTACTTGCCAATTTGTCTCTGCCTATTAATATGTGGCTTCCCTAAGCTGCTGAGAGAGGGTAGTTCAAACACATCAACAAAAGTTCAGAGAGTTGTGGGAAAAGTAGGTAGAGAAAGAGAGAAGAGAAGGCCCTCCCCTGCATCTGAGCATGTTTACTAAATGGGCACTCTGCTAAAGGTGTGGATTCTGTATACTATGGCATTTATAAGCCAAGTACCTGTGATTTGTTCACACAGGGAAAACCAACAGATTCACATTAAATCTGAATTCCTGTCTTACCTTCAGTCTTGTACCGTTGTACAGCCTTCTGTACTAAATCCCTGAAAAGCCTTCTTTGTCTGTACCTCTCAGTTATTCACCTCTGCTTACCAGGTCAAAAACCAAGAGGATAAATGGTGAATCTTGCAAAGCTGCTAAGACCGAATGCTAGTAAGGACTCCACGGAAATATGCTTTGTACAACAAGTTTGGTAAGTAACATTATTATACAGGTTGGTCAAATGAAACTGGACATGACACCACAAAACTTGAACATGAACATTACTGTCAAAACTGTGGACAAGGAAATGGAAAAAAGGGAGATTGAAACCCATCTGGTTAAACCCTTCCAGAATACATTTGTCTTTATGCATCTGCAAACTGTCAAAAAGTTGAGTGTTAGATCTGTACCACCCATATCACACTAAACACCGCTATTGTTAGGGATGCCAGTTACACTAAAATAATTTGAGGAAAAGGCCAATCAGGAAGAATTCAATGTCTTTTCTGTTTTTTTCTAGTGTAATTCTAAAACCAACTGTGTGAACTTTACATGCACAGATATCCACCAAACTCAGGATATGAGAACAGCACCAGGTTTTTAGGTAATTCAGATTGTGGGTCAGCTCCTTTAAGATACTGGTTTAGAGAAAATAAACTGTTGTGGAGTAATTTAACAAATTTTTAGTTGCTGGTTTATAATTTCAAAAAATCCCGTTCCACTCCCCCAGCATTCTATTTCAGTTTTGAAAAATATGCATACAACTTGGTGCCCATTGATGCAACAGACGTATGCTAATTCGGTCGAGTCATTCCAGCCACTTGGTATATGGAAGATAATGATTTTAAGAGAACCCAATTTCACATTCCCCAGCATTCTTTAAAGCAGAGATATGTTAACACACTTTGGAGACCAATTGAATCTTCCTTCCAAATCTAGGGTAGTCAAGCCATTGTTTGACATTCCCTGAGTTAGCAGGTGTTGGATGAAGAATGCTTTTAGCTTTATCATTGATCTAATGGATAATATAACTGCTATCTATGACAAGAACTTTGTTATTGTAGAAAATGAATTCAAAATAATTAAAAAGAAAGTTATACAACACAAAGTTTGTGTTGGATTGTTTTACTGCCAGTCAGGAAGGAATGTGTACAATTGTTAGCAGATTCTGCTGCAACTACATCTCCATGATACTGAAGCTGAAGATGTTACCATTGCTCAGGAAAAGTGCAGCAGTTAAAGCTAGAATCTGGAGCTGCACATACTGAGAAACCCTGGGCCGATTTGGCAAGTTGAGTTGACTGGCTTCACCCATACAACTGGTTCATGGCAATTGAAGGCTGGGTTGCTGGTCTCCTGCATGGGCTCCTCTATTTTACTGGCATGTGTATCGCCATATATGCATTGGTTAAATGCTTGCCTGTTCTTTTGAAGTGTTCTTTTTGTACCTGTACTGTAAAGCATGAAATTAATACTTTTCACTCTGAGCCTGCTGACATTAATCGTCCATCCACCTATGAGATGGTGGCTGCTTTTGTCCAAACCAAGACTGACGGTATAACCTTCTAAAACATAAAGAACACAAACAACAGGAGAGACTGTTAAGATGAGATACATCATGGAGTTGAGTTTCTAACATGTAACAACATGGAGTCACAAGTACGTTATCTAGGCTTGAATTAATCTGAACTATAAACTATGTTCTACATCTTGTTGTGTTCCGAGTTCTTTCTTCTTATTTTAGCCCTGTCTAGACAATGTAGTAATGAGAGGATGTAGAATTAGACTCATGATGCTAACCAATGTTCTAGATGTATGGAATGTGTGGGATGGTGGTTAGAAGCAGGTGGATAGGAAAGGACATGCGGTTTTGTACTTTTGGTAATGGTTATTTCTTTTATATTATGTTATTTTAATAATAATTTTTTCGAATTAACAAGAATTACTTAATATGCAAACATCATTTGTCACCAGTTATCATTATGATACATTTACAATGTTATCTTAGATAATCAGAATTTCCCCATTTCCCATTGGATATGTGCCCCTAATTTAGAATAGTGTAGAAAACATGTAATTAATATGTAACTGATGCCATATAAAAACTGTGTGTTTACTCTTGAACCTTATCACTCTGCCTCGTATGCTCTTTAATCCAGTATACACTGCTATTAATCATACATAGATGGAAGATATACCTGTGTGGATGTCCTTCATTGCAAGGCTATTCTTTACATGAAAGCAGAAATGTTTTTTTTTTAAAATGTCATTGGCATGTTGATGAGGGGGGAAAGGAATCAGGGAGCACAAAATGTAAGCGGAGCAAGTTTCAGCTATAATTTAGCCCTCTCCAGCAGCTCCCCCGTCACTCCTGCTGCTGAGTATGAAAGGAAAATCCTGTGTAAGCTACAGATTGCTGGAGTTATAGCTTAAACAGGGTAATTGGTTCTCGATATGACAGCACTGATTAGCTTGATACTGATTGGCCCAACCATGTCACATAGAGTCAGTCTCCATGTAAAGCACCAATTGGCCCAATGCTTGACTTGGAGCTAATCACATGCTCATTCATCCATGAAAGTGCTGCATTCGGGTGATCTACAAATACTGATTCTGCATGCCATTACTATTATATTTGCTTACCTTATTATATTATTGCACATGTTCGTGACACAATAACAAGAATGAAAAAAAATTGTGCAAAAGAACAAACTGTTGCAACTGACTAATCCTTACTTTATTCATACTTTTATTTCCTTTATTCCAGTAGTCCTGCCACTAACACACTTGCTGTCTAGGGGTAAAGCAGTATTGTCATAATAGGACAGTACTACAAACAACACCCCCTTTTCTCTATAACATCAATAGGATGGGTTATGTAGTCCTCACTTTACATAGCTAGTAACGACTGAAACCTAGAACACACTAGGTAAATTCTGGCCTGTGTAAAAATGTATCACTGGCCAACCTCTTCACCCTATTGTGCCATCAATGTGATGTGTAGCCTCAATGACCAATAGCAAGGCGCAGAAGGCGGGAGAGGGTTGGCCAGATTTTAAGTAATGACTAGAAATCGATACTAGCATATTAGAGGTTCCTCAATTTTGGGCCTCAGGGGCTTTCTAATTAAACTCAGACAAGCAACCTTGGATCAATGCATCTTAGTAGTTTTGTAGCTTTTATGAAATCTCTGTTTAAAGTCTCATATATTTTAATTGGATTTGATGAATTCTGATGACTTTTTGGATTGAAATTGTTTGTTCTCTGAGAGAATCTCATGTTTTCTCTCCACTATTATTAGTCTTCATTTAATTGCAATTTTGAAAATAGCTGCTGTTTTCTGCAATCTTAATCATTTCCACCAGGAAACAGAAAAGGACAGATGTATTCCCTTAAGTGTATAAAATAAGCTGACAACTCCTCATCAGACAGAAAGTAACTGACAGAGTGACAGGTACCTATTCGACGTTTACACACCAATGCACACACACATTCCTGTCATCTTCAGTCCTAATTAAATCTGATTATTCCTGCTCTTTCTCAGCCATACAGTGTATGCATTATAATACGTCTATGGTGGCATCAAACTGGAATGACAGAGATACAGAAGCTTCCATGGATGGATGAAAGTGTTGGATGACAGACTCTGTACAAACTAAAAGGAAATATAGATCTTAATTACATTTCTTCAACTTTTTTGCCAGTCAAGTAGGACTGCAAATTACAGTAACAAAATAGACAGATATATAGTATAGATAGTTGCAGTTTTATCTATCTAAAGTTGTTATTAATATTAAACAGTATAACATTAACTTTGCATAGAGCAGGGGTCTTCAGATTTTCCAAAAACAAAAGGGCCAGGTTTACTATCCTTCAGACTTAAGGAGGCCAGACTGTGGCCGGTGGTAGTAGAAAATACCTCAGGATTGGTGGTCAGTGGGAGTAAAAAAATACATGGCCCCTGTGGTCAGTAGGAGGAGGAGGAATAATGCCCAATAATTTATATCAGTGGGTGGAAATGTGCCCTATTGTTGGTGCCAGTAGAAGGAATAGGGCCTCACTGTTGTTGTCAGTGGAAGGGATAGTGTCCCACTGTTGGTGTCAGTGGAAGGAATGGTGCCTCATTGTTGGTGTCAGTGGGAGGAATAATGCCTCATTGTTGGTGTTAGTGGGGGGAATAGTAGCCCACTGTTAGTATCAGTGGAAGGAATGGTGCCTCATCATTAGTGTCTATTACAGAACTAGTGCTTATCATCATTGGAAGGAAAAGTGCCCCATTGGTTGTATACTTGGAAAGAATTGCCTCCTGTCTTTAGTGTCAGTGGAAGGAAAAGTGCCAAATTGTTGGTGTAAGTGGAAGGAATAATGCCCCACTGTTGATTTCAGTGGAATAAATAGTGCCCATTCATTGATGTCAGTGGGAGGAATAGTGCTCTACTGTTGGTTGCAACCAAAGGAATGCTGTCTCATTATTGGTATCAGTAAGAAGAATAGTGCCTCATATCCGTGGAAGGAAGAGTGGCCCAGCAGTTGGATAAAGGCCCATGGTCCACAGTTTGGAGATTGGTATAGAGTAGGGGAAAAGCTTGAACCCCCATAAGTTTTTTTCTTGTTGTATGTGTGCACACTTGAGACACTATTTGTCTTGATGACCAAAATTACTGAAACTCAGAGTGATGGGAAATCCTACATGTTTGGTTATAACTACAACAGGACTAGAAGGGCAATCTTCTAATTGGGACCTTTGTTCTGGGGGGCAACTGTCTAAAGGGAGATTTCCCCCACTATACAAAGATATACTGAGCTTTAAGTTCCATTTGAGCATAGGTTGCCCTTAAAACAGCTGTTTAAAGAGTGTCTAAGTTAAAAAATCAGGAAATACTAAAGAGGATCCTTTCACTGTGTGACTGCTCAGCTCCCTAACATTGTAATCAGCCATCTGTTAGGAGGAAGACAATGTTTCCTCATTATGAGAATGGAAGTTACAGCTGTAGAATTTGAGATATGGAATCCAAGGAACTAATGCACAATAACACTTTGGCCTCATCCCATCTACAGTGTGTAAATTATACTTTACCAGTATCAAAGTAAGTAATTTAGCCTTTTAAATACTCTGCAATTTGTTCTATATGATGCCAGTGCTGGCAATGTATTTTATTCGCCGTGCTGGATGAAAATGAACTGATTACACAAACAGAATATGTTATGATTTTATTGTTGAGCAATAAATATTGGAGCTAAAAATACAAGTTCAGGTGCTTCGGATGCAGCATTAAATGTCTGCTTTCATGATATTGTCTCTGAAATTGGCTCATATTTACTGGGTTTTAACTTAAAAAAGAGACACTGGGGAATTGAAGGCAACATGAAGCTTTCTTTTCCCCTCTGAGTGTTCTACAAAGGTAAAGTGCATAGTGAATGTGATCAAGCATATGCTATAAACAGCATATATCTCAAAGAGGCAGTTAGAGAACTGAACGACCTAGCACATCAGAATTAATATTTATTATCATAATGTTTGTCCTCGAAACATGACCTTTTTCCAAGTATATATAAGAATTTTGGGCATGAGTGAAGATCCAAATACAAAATTATACAGCATGTAAGCAAGTTGAACAGAGATTTTGCACACAGACTGCTTGAAATGTGCTCATCTAAAACTAACATTTGAATTTTGGCTGATTGCCAGTGGCCTGAATTATCCACCTGCCTAAATCTGAACTAAAGAGCAGAGTCAGAAAAAAATAATTATATGGGATCAACTACATAATAAAATAAAAAAAAAACATATGTTGGGAAATGCAGAATTATTGTCAGTGCAGGAGCTTTCTATGATACATGGATGCTTCCCCTTTTGGGAAGTAAGACATAGGGCATGACCCATAGTTGGGGATACCTGGACTTTGTCCCAGTAAGTCAGAGCACAGGTCTCCCAATGGATCTGCTCCGAAGACTATGTCAGCCAACTATGTCAGCCAAGACTATGTCAGCTAACATTACTTTGATATCGTTATTTTGTACATAATATCTGCATGGATGGTTCATGTGATTAAGAGAAGTTGTCTTGCGGGGCACATGCGTACAGAGAGACGAGATGGCTGCTTTCAAGCCTATATCCACTCGGCCTGGAAGAAATACCGCCAGCCTGTACTTCTACATAAGCCACTGGGACCCTAAACTACATCTCCAGCTAGCTGCTGTGCCACTGCATCAAGTCATTATGGGGTTGATTTACTAAAGCTGGAGAGTGCAAAATCAGGCTCCCTTCTGCATAGAAACCAATCAGCTTCCAGGTTTTATTTCCAAACCTTAATTGAACAAGCTGAAGTTAGAAGCAGTGTTGCCAACCTACCAGATTGAAATTTACTGACACAACACCCAAAATTTACTGGCACAGCCACGTTTTTACTGGCGTTTCCAAAAGTTACAAAATTTTAGTTTTAAGTGCAAATTAGAGTATTTAGGCTACAAACAAATACAATATCCAATTAGCAATATGATTTAAGGTAGATAATAAGGCAAAAAACATATTTCTTATTTTATTTTTGATATAGTAAGTAAGTAGCTCAGGGACAGGAGACAGGAGGGCAATAAATTAGAATGGGCAGCGCACACACATAAAACTGGCTCTCACGGTGACACCTCACCGACACGACACGTCCCCTCCTGAGTCACAGTGACAGCGTCTCTCCAAGCCAAGTAGTCCCTCCAGTCCACTCCAGTCTAAACAGAACTGATGGTCCTGGTCCCAGCCTGCCTTGCTCCCATACTGTAGACCAGCACACAAGGCTCTGACCACCCTGCTTGGCTCCATTGCACCATGACATCACACAATATTCTCAGGCACCTCCTCCGCCAGACCCGCTCGATCACCCTGTAGCAGGCACTCAGGTGGTCTCAGCCGGCTCCGGACCAAGCCAAGCGTCACAGCCATATTTTTTACTGGCAACCTTTTACTTTTACTGGCATTTACTGGCAGGAGAAAATTGCCTGTTTTTTTACTGGCTGCCAGTAAAAATACTGACGGTTGGCAACACTGGTTAGAAGCTGATTGTTTTCTATGCAAAAGTAAGCCTGATTTTGCACGCTTCAGCTTTAGTAAATAAACCCATTTAGGTCCGCCATCCAAAACAAAGCAGGAGCAGGGAACAGACTGGACCAGCACATGCACAAGTAAAACGTTCCCCAAGATGGCTTTGGCTTCTGCAGCAAGTGAGCAGCAGTTTCATTTGGACACAGAGCCCTCTTCCCCAGAGAGCCTCAATCAGTTACCCTCTGCACTTAAAGTGGATGTAAACCCTACATTTTTGATGTCATAATGTAGAGAATAAGATTTCCTTTCATTTGAGCCCATTTTCATTTGGGTTTACATCCACTTTAAGGATGCTGATACTCTGGATGACAACCTGGTAACAAAACAAAGGAAGTTAGTCATAGAGGTAATTACCCTAGCTGCCCTGTAAACTATCTGCAGAGCTGTTACATGAGTTAATGGAGCTGAGACAGCACACTGCATCCCCTGAACACCACATGGATGATGCCACTATTGTCTTAGATGGACAGACAAAAACATTGGAGAAATTGCAGGAGGAATTAGCATCCTTGTGACTGTGAGACAAACAAGAGGATCTAGAGAACAGGTCCCGAAGAAGCAATATTAGAATACACAGGCTTCCTATAACTACCACTGATTTGACCGGGATGGCTACAGCCCTGTTCCAAGAACTGTACCCTGATCTTCCTGTGGAACGGTTGTAGATGGACAGAGTGCACAGGGCTCTGATGTGCAGAATGCCAGGTGGGCCCCCCAGAGATATTATTGTGAAGTGCACTACTTTCACCCCAAAGACTTGCCCCTGCAGCTAAAGCCTCACTGCAGTTTTAGGACCATGATTATCAGCTATTTGCTGACCTGGCATCAAGTATCATCCTAAAGAGAATGGCCCCATGTCCATACCTACAAGTACTACAGGAGATGGACATTAAAGTGGTTGTAAACCCTTAAATATACCCAGTGAAGTGACTGGCCCCAGGTGAAACACAGAGATGAAACAAATCAACATAAGTTTTACCTGTTTATCTGATGTCTTCTCTTCTCTACAGTCGTTCAAAGTCCAAAATGTATAAACTTTGTTTGAGTGGTCAGAAAAAAGGGGGCAGTTAGGAGAGCTCTGACAGCTGATTGGAGTGAAAGGACACCCACCTCCCTTCACACAGAAAACGGGAACAGAGCTGAGGCTGTCAATCAGCTAGAGATCCCTCCCCTGTCACCTTTTTTTCTCTTGGTGTCAGGAAAACTTGTCAGAATTGATTCATGCTGATAGCCAAGGAGTGAAGCAGCAGACAGAAATGACACTTAGTGCTCTTAACTGAGACAAGTGCACACTATAGAGGGATATGCTTTGTTCATATTTTCTTTTTCTATGTGTTTCAGAGTGTTATGCATTGTGGCTTTCATAGTTTAGGCAAAGACCGCTGGTGCTGCAGGCATTGACAATTCTAAAGAACAGGAAAAGAACAGAGTAAGAAAAGGTTAGACATGCTGAACTTACGAATATCCTGTTGAGACATCATATTCAATTTTAGGTCCAAATTTTTTTTTGTTGTCTCATTCTACAACTATTTCATTTTGTATAATTTATATATCAGGATTACTTTCCATTTTAAAGTTGGAATTTCCATTAAGTCCTTAAACGCTTCCAAAGGACTTGCATTTCTGACCAGTGCATTTCAGTATTTCAGTGTTTCAGTGATAAGGGGCTCAATTCACTAAAGCACATTGCATGCAGCATTTTAAAAGTGCTTTTTAATGAATGGCAAACATTTTTTTTAAAGCGCTAACCATTATTTTACTGCAGTTCTTAAAGCGGTAAATACCGCTTTGTCAATTGAGCCCAAGTTTAGAAATGTAAAAGATGCACACAGTAGAATGTACAGTGGAACCTTGGTTAACTAGTAAGGCGGTTAACGATCATTTTGAAAGACAAACAACTTTTTTTTTTAAATCCTGACTCGGTTTGCGAGTGTTGTCTCTCAAAACGAGCAGAATTCAAGCTAATGGGGTGTGCAGTACCGCATTTGGCCAGAGGTGTGGGGGTGCCGGTGACACTCGGAATGGTTCGGAGCTGTTCGTAGCTATTCTAAAATACTCGGAACCACCCGGAAATACTCCATTCCCGAATTATCTTCGTTTCCATTGACTTCTATGGGGGAACTCGCTTTGATATGCGAGTGCTTTGGATTACAAGTATTCTCCTGGAACGGATTATGCTCCTAATCCAAGGTTCCACTGTATAATCTGAATGCATATCATGTTACATTTCAAGACCATTTTGTGTCAAGTGCATAATATCAGGAACTGCAGGAACACCAAACTCTAGCATAACTCCTTATCTGTGGACTTGGTGAGCTTAGAATCTTATTCACATTCACTATCAGTGTCTACAAAAAATCACTTTCTACAAGGGTGATTGACCTCCATGATGTGATACTCAGGTTTGAACAGACCCCAAAATCAGAGATCCTATGCCTGCTGGCAGCCCCTGGAGACTGGTTCATCAGAGGTACAATTACCTATTGCAAATAATCTACCATGACACAGGGGTTTATTTACTAAAGGCAAATAGGCTTTGCACTTTGCAAGTGTAGTTGTACTCTGCAATGGCATTTGTGCCCGAGCTTAGTAAATGAGGAGAAGCTCTGCTGATTTCCATCATCCAATCATGTGCAAGCAAAATGCTGTGTTTTTATATTTTCCTTTCATGTGATTGGGTATTCTTTGCAAAGTGAAGCTTCATCTCGTTTATTAGGCTCTGAAGCAAATGTCGCTGCAGAGTGCGACTACACTTGCAAAGTGCAGAGTGCGACTACACTTGCAAAGTGCACAGTCTATTTGCCTTTAGTAAATCAACCCCAATGAGTGCAACTTTGCATGGTAACCCTAGAAAATAGCTACCAATAACAATACAGTAAGTGCTGATGAAAATTAAATTTCAGCATGATGACAGCATGCTTGGTATTTTAGCAGTTTTTATAATTGAATGCAGATAACATTGACTGATTACTGTTTGTAAAGGGAACAATGTTCAATGTAAAATATATCTATATTTACTGAATACATAACATGCTGGGTCTTGAGGAACGATTAGACTATAACTTGCAGTGTAATAACTATATTAACCAATAATTCAGCAGGGTCAGAATGGTAAACAGCATGAATACACTACAGAATAATATAAAACAGATTATGAAATATGCACAAACATGAACTCTTCTTTATGTGGCTATATAGCATAGTCCAGTGGTTCTTAACCTCAGTCCTCATTACCCCCCACCAGGCCATGTTTTGGGAATTTCCCTTAGATAAAATAGCTGTCCAAAATACCAAGCCATTGACTTATATTTAAAGCACCTGTGCAAGATAAAAGGAAAGCCTGCAAACATGGCCTGGTGGGGGGTAATGAGGACTGAGGTTAAGAACCACTGGCATAGTCTCTATAAGACTCTATAACAGCAGAGAGTCTAGCTGAGAATCACTACTTCCACATTTCCTCATAAACAGAATCCCTCTCTTTGAAGTCCACTGTAGCTCTGGTTACACAGGTTAACAGCTAGAGGGATCCAAGATCCAAGGACAAAGTCTCACCGAACTGGAACTGCAGTACTCTCGTTGCAATCAGAGAGGGGCTCCCCAGTGTAGCTGGGTCTTTTGGAGAAGTTTCGTGCTATTAGGCTCTGGCCTGGCTGCACACACACCAGTTCTGACAATGGAGGGTCTCTCTCCTGGCAGCAGACCTCTTACCCAGCTACCTCTGGCTCATCAGGCTTGGCAGCTGAGGGAGAAATTGATCTTCACTGGACATGACTAGGGAGAAAGGGGAAAAGGAGTAAAAGGGCCCTGCCCTTGCACCTGAGCATGGTGAATAGGCACTTCCCAGCAAACATATAGTGGATGATTAGATGTATGTTCTAGAATTGAAGTCCAAAAGAGGAAGAATAGGGATTATTGCTGATTCTTTCAGGATGTGCTTGAATCCCTTCCTTGATTACATCACTAGCACCCTGCAGATGTTTTTCTGGTCTATACCTACCCAACATTATGATATTATAAACCTGACCATACATTAGTAAAATTTAAATTTTCAGAATATTAGATCAATTTTCTAATGGTTAGTGTGGTCAAATTGACAATCATTTTTGACCTTAGTGAAGAGAAAATTTGAGGGATCAGGATGGAATTTTTTTCTCAAACACATTTCTAACATGTGGTTTTTGTTCAGGAAAGTCCATTCGCTACAAAGTCTCTTTCACACAAATTTCAGTGTGGATCCATCTGTCAGTTAATAAGACAGATTCAGACTAAACCACAATGTATGGTTTGCGTGGTGATAAATGAATGTATGTCTGCTTACATCAGCTTATATCAGAGTTGGTATATGTCTGCAAAAGAAATGGAAATGGTTTGTATAAAATGTTGTCCTTAACCACTTCAGTCCTGGAAGATTTTACCCTCTTCCTGACCAGAGCACTTTTTACAATTTGGCACTGCGTTGCTTTAACTGACAGTTGCGCGGTCATGCAATGCTGTACCCAAACAAAATTTGCATCCTTTTTTTCCCACAAATAGAGCTTTCTTTTGGTGGTATTTTGTCACCTGTGCGTTTTTTTTTTTTTTTTTTGCTATAAACAAAAAAAGAGCGACAATTTTAAAAAATATATATATTATTTACTTTTTGCTATAATAAATATCCCTAATTTAAAAAAATAAAATAAAATTTCTTAATCAATTTAGGCCAATATGTATTCTTCTAAACATTTTGGGTAAAATTTTTTGCAATAAACGTATATTGATTGGTTTGCGCAAAGGTTATAGTGTCTACAAACTATGGGAAAGATTTATGGCATTTTTAAAATTAGTTTTACTAGTAATGGCAGTGATCTGCGATTTTTAGCGGTACTGTGACATTGCGACGGATAGATCGGACACTTTTGACACATTTTTGGGATCATTGACATTTATACAGCAATTAGTGCTATAAATATGCACTGATTACTGTGTAAATGTCACTTGTAGGGAAGGGGTAACATTAGGGGGCGATTAAGGGGTTAAATGTGTGTTTCCTAGATGTGTTCTAACTGTATGGGAATGGGACTGACTGGGGGAGGAGACAGATTGTTGTTCCTACTTAGTAGGAACAAAGGATTTGTCTCCTCTCCCCTGACAGAACAGGGATTTGTGTGTTTACACACACAAATCCCTGTGCTGGCTCTTGTGCATGTCGGCCACGTGCATCGAGTCCCCTGCCGTGCAGCAGGCATATGCGCGGCTCTTAAAGGGAAGGACGTACCCATACAGGGTTTCCCCCAGGAGAGCCATTGTGCCACAGTATAAGTATGTGAGCTAGTCGGGAACCGGTTAATCACAGCTCTTAAACCATCAACCACAAATTATACCAAATAATACAAAATTATAAAATGATAATGTCAAATATAGTGCATAATCCATATAGTGCTTTAAAGAGAAAGTCCATTAATGAATAACATGCTTTGAGTTCTGCTTGCAGCTATCATTTATCTTGTTCAATACTGTCCAAAAAAGTGTCCTTTGCAAATTGTGCAAAACAAATTCTATTGATCAATGCACTATATGGGACATTATAATTTAAAATTTAGTCATTTAGTATTATTTGGTATAATTTGTGGTTGATGGTTTAAGTGCTGTGTTTAAAGATGAAATTTTACAGCAACTGATATTCTCGGTCATTAAGTTAATATTTTTTGGTCACAAAAATTTGACCTTTTCCATTTTTGCTGATATAGATGGATATAAACAAATGCTGTTGGTTTACATTTGTTCCTTTTTATGTTGGTTTTTATACAGAAACTAAATTGTTGTTTATACTTTCGACCACCTATATTTTTAACAACTGAAATAACAAACGTGAAAAATAAATATATTCTGATGTAAACTGAAATGAGCCAAAGATAAAGCATAAAGTGATGTAAACTGATACAAATGGATTCATTTTTCATGTTTTCTTTAATCAGTTTTGATGTAGCTCTTGTAAAAGGACCCTCAAAAAAAATAAATTACTTTCAAGTGACATCTTTCAGGTCTCTGTTGGCATTATTGAATGTACTGACAAGGATTTTCATCAGAACGCTCATAGGAAAAGCTACCAGCGTATGACCAGCATTATACTTGTCTTGTTTTGCTTTCTGCAAGAAGTGACAAATGAATGAGGACATCCCTACATAAACCCCTGAAGGTACAAGCAATTTGTACACAATCGTAGTGTACCTTCCATAACCTCGGAGATCTATAAAAACTTAAATCGGAACTAATCTGCATCTAAGCACCACAAACCAAAAACACTTTTTAATTCATTTTTAATTTTGAAAGCAAACTCACCCATTCATCCATGTCTCCTTGGATGAATGGGGAGATAATTAATGTAGCATTTACTTCCTGAAATCTGTCCTTAGCTTAGACATGCATGCAGGTCGGTGTGTTTAGCTGAGAAATCCTCCTCCCCTCCTGAAGACTCCCAGGATGTATGATATAATTTGCCTAGCCTTTGAAACAAGGAAGTAACTGAAGAAATGTAAGAAAAAAGTTTAAAACAAGTAAATATGCTAAAGTTTCCTATTTACTAATGCTAACAGCATATGGATAAAAATTTGTTAACAATGATTGAGAGAGTAAGGTTCCGCTTTAGCTTCTCTTGAACCTTTGCTCCTTGCCATTACTTATCAGTACTTTATGGTGCTTTAAACTGAATATAGGTCCTTTTTGGGTGCAAGAAGAAAAAAACAAAAGTAGAAAACTAAAAAAAAAAAAGAAAAAGGAAAATACTAACTGCCATGGAATTCATAGCTAGCTTTTAAGGGTCAGGGCGCCTTCACGTTCTTGAATAAGAATGGCATACACAGTAAATGTCAGTTTTAAAACACATTCCTGATGAAACCAAGCAAAAAGATATGGTGAAAAAATGTGTGTACCAGGAAGCTCAGAGGGTGAAAAACAAACCAAAGCAAGGTGGAACTTGTTCATTAAAAGCTCTGGTGAACTCCATGCCCAAGGGGGTTAAGGCAGTGCTGGAAAATAATGGTAGCCACACAAAATATTGACACTGTGGGCCTAATTTGGACATGTTCACTTAGGGGTGTACTCACTTTTGTTGCCAGCGGTTTAGACAGTAATGGTTGTGTGTTGAGTTATTTTGAGGGGACAGCAAATTTACACTTTTATACAAGTTGTACACTCACTACTTTACATTGTAGCAAAGTGTCATTTCTTCAGTGTTGTCACATGAAAAGATATAATAAAATATTTACAAAAATATGAGGGGTGTACTCACTTTTGTGAGATACTGTAATACCCTCTTTTATTATTATTTTTTATATTTTACTACAGAGGAAAGGTAATTATATTGCAGACAATTTTCAATGCGTCTGAGAATCCTTATGTACACACAAGCGGATTCTCCGTCGGAAAAATCTTGGATGTTTTTTTCGACGGAATCCACTCAAGCTTGGCTTGCATACACACGGTCACACAAAAGTTTGCTGAACTTTCGACAGTCAAGATCGCGGTGACGTACAACACTACGACAAGCCGAGAAAATGAAGTTCAATGCTTCCGAGCATGCGTCAAATTGTTTCCGTGCATGCGTAGGAATTTTGCGCGTCGGGATTGGTACAGACGATTGGAATTTCCGATCGAAACTTTAATCCGACCGAAAAATTGAGAACCTGCTCTCAATCTTTTGCTGGCTGGAATTCCGCCAGCAAAAGTCCGATGGAGTATACACGGTCGCATTTTCTGAGCAAAAGCTCTCATCAGACTTTTGCTGGCGGAATTTCCGATCGTGTGTACGGGGCATAACATGGGATTGTGAGCATGTGTAAATCCTTATGCTACACAGCCTGAATTGAGCGTTTGCATCCGATATGTTACTTTTCACCTGACAATCATGTCAAGAAAGTGTCTAATAATTTACAGCCAGTCACAGTTAATGAGTGCGTGGTGAGCTTGAGATGATTTGATCTTTGTGACATGGTGCATTATCCTGCTGGAAGTAGCCATCAGAAAATAGGTACACTGTAGTCATAAAGGGATGTACCTGGTCAGCAATAATACTCTAATACTCTAAGCTGTGGTGTTTAAACGGTGCTAAATTGGTACTAAGGGGCCCAAAGTGTGCCAAATATCCCCCACACAATTACACCACCAGCCTAAACCATTGATACAAGGCAGAATGGATCCGTGCTTTCATCTTGATGCCCCATTCTTACCCTACTATCTGAATGCCTCAGCTGAAATCGAGACTCATCAAACCAGGCAATGTTTTTTCAATCTTCTATTGTCCAATTTTGGGGAGCTTGTGCGAATTGTAACCTCAGTTTCCTGTTCCTACCTGACAGGAGTCACACCCAGTGTGGTCTTCTGCTGCTGTAGTCCAACTGCTTCAAGGTACGATGTGTTGTGCATTCAGAGATGGTATTCTGCCTACTTTGGTTGTAACGAGCGGTTATTTGAGTTACTGTTGCCTTTCTATCATCTTGAACCAGTCTGCCAATTCTCTTCTGACATCAACAATTTTCGGTAACACAACTACAGCTCATTGGATATTTTCTCTTTTTCGGGCCATTCTCTGTAAACCTTAGAGATGGTTGTGCATGAAAATCCCAGTAGATCAGCAGTTTTTGAAATACTCAGACCAGCCCGTCTGGCACCAAGAATCATGCCATGGTTAAAGTCACTTAAATCTCCTTTCTTCGCCATTCTGATGCTCAATTTGAACTTCGGCAAGTTAGCTTCATCCCACCTAGATGCCTAAATGCACTGTGTTTCTGGCATGTGATTGGCTGATTAGCAATTTGTGTTAGGTAGATATACTTTATCGTCAATATATACATACAACAAAATTTATCTGGATACTCTTTACAGCAGCAATAAAACACTTCTCAACAAAACCACACATGCATACTCCTAGGACATGCCCAAATAACATTTTATATTTTGTTATATTTAAATAGATATTTAAAAAAATTTAAATGACAGATAAAATTCCTAAAACACTGTACCTGATGGGGTTATAGGAAAAAAAAAACTATACTTTAAGCGATAAGTGCGCATTTTAAGTGTCGTATATCTTTTCCCTGATGGCAATGGGACAAACACACTGTAACCTGGGTGGGCTGGATCAATACTAATAGCTTTTGCATGCTTTTTTAATCGGCTGGCATATGCTGTGTTCAAATTCAGTAGTTCATGTTCATGTTCCTATGATCCGCTGTGCCTGTTTTTACCACACGAGACAGGCACTTCTTATCCTCCGCCCTGCAGCTGGCATACCTCACTACAGCACAGTGCAGAAGAATACTCTCAATGGTACAATGATAGAAATTGACCAGAAGCCTTAAGGGCAATCCAACCTGCTTCAGTCTCCGAAGGAAAAACGTTTTTTTCACTAGAAAAATAGTATTTTGAGACCATGACAACTCCCTTGTAATATGCACTCCCAAAAATGTAATAGTGTCCACCCTTTCCACCTCCTCACCACCTATATATACCGGGCAATGATTGGTCTTTCTTGATCTCCTATAATCCACTATTATTTCTTTGGTTTTGGCAGTATTGAGTATTGAGTATTAAATCATTTTCTCTACACCAGTGGTCATCAACCCTGTCCTCAGGGTCCACTAACAGGCCAGGTTTTCTGTATTACCTTGGGGAGGTGCAGACTAGAATACTGCAATCACTGAGCAGCAAATGATATCACCTGTGATGTATTTCAGTTATCATGCAAACCTGGCCTGTTAGTGGTCCCTGAGGACAGGGTTGATGACCTACTGCTCTAGACCATACCTCCCAACATTTTGAGATGGAAATGAGGGACACCTACTTGAAAACCTATGTAGGCATAGGACACGCCCCCCTGCCATGCCCCCTTAAAGGAGAATTAACCCAAAAAAAGGTTCATTAAATCCACAAGGACTTTTTTTTACCATGCCTATTTTTTTATATTAGAAATTGGAAGAAAGATTTAGCAATGGGAAACACTTTTTGAAAGATAAAAAGTGCATTTTATATATAACTATAGATCAGACCAAAATGAGGGACAAATGAGGGGCAAAGAGGGACAGAGGGACATTGCTCCAAATCAGGGACAGTCCCTCCAAATCAGGGACAGTTGGTAGCTATGTCTACCCCACTCAACCAAATGTTGAATGTCCTGCCTATAAGCTGTCTCACAATTATCTCGTATGAGTCCCACTATAGTGGTGTCATCAGCAAACTTCACTATAGTGTTAGACGCTTGTATGGGATTACAGTAATGCGTAAACAATGTAAACAGGGCCAGACTTAAAACACATCCCTGTGGTACCCCTGTATTCAAAATAGACACCTGATCTCCTATTCTCACAAATTGTGGCCTGTTTGTTAGGAAATCCATAATCCATGAGCAGCAACAGATATAGGCCCAACGCTTTTAACTTTTTTACAAATTTGTCAGGAACTACTGTTGTAAATGCTGAGCTAAAATCAATAAATATCACCCTAACAAATGTGTTTGATGAGCAGCAACAGATATAGGCCCAACGCTTTTAACTTTTTTACAAATTTGTCAGGAACTACTGTCGTAAATGCTGAGCTAAAATCAATAAATAACACCCTAACATATGTGTTTGAGTGTTCAAGATTAGGGTTGAGCGAACCCGAACTGTAAAGTTCGGGTCTGTCCCGGACTTTTGGGTGTTTTTTCTTTTTTTTTTTAACAATTCCTTTTTATTTATATAATAATGACGATTACAAAATCGAGGAACATAAAACTTCCCCTAGTAGTACATAATAAAAGAGAAACACAATCAAATTGCATCATTTCCTCCATATTAGCAGGTACATCCTTAGTACTACCGATAGATAATTAAAAAAGAGAAATTAAGAGAAAGAAAAAGTGAAGCTAAAGTAGATCCCCAATATAGGAGAAATATCGAGTGTCTGTCTCAGTCTGCAGGGGTTGTCATCCAAGGTCCCCATATTTTTAAGAATTTCTTATAATTGCCCTGTTTAGTAAAAAATACTCTCTCGTTTCCTATTGTTGTATTAATGTTCATTAGCCAAGCCTCTACTGTCGGGGTAGTTGCGACTGCCAGTGTTGAGGAATCAGCTTTCTGGCTTGAAATAGGGCCCTTAAAGCCGACTCAATAGTATTATTCGGGACAGCGCCCCCCTCCAGCAAGCCCAGGAAGCAGGTTTTAACCGTTGCCTCCAGATTTGATCTCAAAATTTTGTTAATTTCGTCAATAATGTTTGTCCAGTATCTAAACAGCTTCGGACACTTCCAAAGCATATGGATAAAATCTCCAGATGCTCCGCATCTGGGGCAATGATCATTATCCCGCCATCCCAGGCTTAGCATTTTCTTAGGAGTGTAGTATACTCTGTATAGAAAATAAAGATGTGATATCTTCTGTGAGGGAGAAATTGAAACCCGTATTGCTTGTCCAAGAATCCGGTCCCATTCTACTGATGACAACGGACCCACCTCCCTCTCCCATGTTTCCCTGGTCTTCATTGGACCGCTACGATCCATTGTTCTATCTCCAAGTCTGGCATACAGCCAAGAGATTACTCCTTGGTTGATTCCAAGGACACCATTTGTGCCAAAGTGGTAATTTGTGTCCATTGAGGTGCTTAAGATCCAAATTGTGTCTGAACTGCATGCCTTATCTGGAGGTATTTATAGGGAGGGAAAATTCCTGTTTCAAAACGGCAAATGATTTTATATTATCCCCAACGAATAATTGGCTTATTTGAATAAGGCCCTGATTTGCCAATTCCCTGGACTTGGTGATTTTGGCTAACTCCTCTACATTATTGTTGTACCATAGGGGGGCCAGTCCTGATATACCCTGGTATCCTAACATGACCTTAGATGTTTGCCAGAGTTTTATTATTAAATTTACCGTTGGGCAGCATGTAACAAAAGAGTTCTCTAGAGCCTCTATAAGTGTGTTATGTGGGCATCCTAGCATCATCAGGCCTGTGCTAGCCCCCTTGGACAACCCTCCCCCTGCTAGGTGCTGTAGCTGAGATGCCAAAAAATACAGTCTAGGATGTGGAACCGCCATCCCCCCCTCTTCAAGCGATAGCTGGAGCGTTCTCAAAGCAATCCTAGGCTGTCCTCTTTTCCAAATCAGGTCTCTAAAAAGAGAGTCTATCCTTTTGAACCACTTCTGTCCTTTTCATAAAGGCGCATTGTGGAAAAGGTACAGGATCTGGAGCAGCCATATCATTTTGAGAAGGTTACACCGCCCTGTTTGGTGCATTTTTAAAAGCTGCAGAGCAGCCAATTAACTTTCGTTTAACTGGTGTGCCCTTAGTAGCCATCACAGCCATGCCTACTAATGGTATGGCTGTGATTGGCCAGTGCAGCATGTGACCCAGCCTCTATATAAGCTAGAGGCACACAGCACAGCACGTCACTCTGCTTTACACAGTGTAGGGAAAGGTACCTGACTGCTGTGAGGGAGAGAATTACATGCTAGGAGTCAGTCCAGATTCATGAAATATCTTCTAATTAGTCAGCGATCTACATAGATAGGGAGTGTAGGGCAAGGTTCCTGTGTCTGCTTTGAGGGAGAGAGAACTATATAGGAGTCCAGATTCAGAAATCAATTCTAATCTAATTCTAAAGTCAGCGATCTACATAGATTTACCTGGTTGGGTTGCAGTGCACAGTCTTTATACACTGCCATGAGCCCAGTGCTAGACAAAATATAACTTTTATCTGCAAGCTCAGTGCACCAGCACTGCATATGTTACTGTGGGATACACATACTGTGGGTTTATTCTGCTATTGCAAAAAATTGCAAAAAAATAAAATTTTGCAGTGTTTTGTGCATATGTGCAGGAGTGACATATTCTTTTTTTTAATTATAATCTTTATTAGTTTTTCCATCTATAAAACATGTTTACACCTCAACACAATATTCCAGGACCAGTATCTTTTTTACATACATTTTGTACTTAACACATAGGTATATCTCTTTATGAAGATAAAAAAAGAGCACTCTATATTCCCTCCACTAAAAAGGAGGGAGCCGCTTTTTGAGTAATATTGCCTGGATTTACTCCTGTCTCATTATCCCCCCTTTCCCGCCTCCCCTCCCCCCCCCACCCACCCCCTCTATTCCAGCTGTATCTGGTGTATTCCCTCTATCCATGGTCTCCACATCCTATCAAATTCTTTCATATTATATCTCTTTATGTACGCGGCTCTCTCCTTCGGGAGGGTTTCATTCATTATATCGATCCAATTCTTTACTGTGGGTGGCATCTGTGATTGCCATCTCATCATTATCATCTTCCTGGCCTGATACATGCCCCTTAATATTGCCACTGTTGTACTTTTTGTTTCACCCTTTTCCTGTCTATACCCCAGGATACAAAGTACCACTTCCCTTTCGACTTCTTTTTTAAATATGCTCTTCAATACTTTTGTCACCCCTTCCCAGTACCGGAAGAGCTTGGGGCATCTCCATACCATACCAGGAGTGACATATTCAATTGATCTTTTTTTCTTCTATTGTGCTATTCCCCCCAAAAAAATTTAGTGAAAAAACTTTTTTGCAATAGCATTTTCTGCATTTTTGCAGGTTTTGAGATACACCCTGTACATACTGTGGGTGTATTCTGCTATTGCAAAAACATTGCAAAAAAAAATGTTTGCAGTGTTTTGTGCATATGTGCAGGAGTGACATATTCAATTGATCTATTTTTATTCTATTGTGCTATTCCAAAATTTTTTTTATAATATTTTATATAATGTAGCATCCACACTTTATTAAAGTGTGCGCTATCAGTGTAAATTTCATTTTTCCCAGAACTGTGACGGAGTTCTGGGGGTTAATTGTACAGGATTTACTTTGGCATCAGTTTGGCTGGGCTGTACTGAATTCCGCCTGGTCATAGGTGCAGTGAGGCACCTGTGACAGGCTGAGAACCAAGCCTGGTTGGACGTGTTAGGTACCAATCTTTCTCGGAACCAATCAGTGGGCGGGTCTGGCCCCGCTGTGTGGTCTGGGAAGGGGTATTTAAGGTGCTGAAGTCACGTGTTCAGGGTTCGGCTGCTGCTTTGATTCCTGGTTCCGGTCCGGGGTAGCCCGTGAGGGGTCCCGGGCCCAGGAGTGTCTGATGTCCCTACAAGCAAGGCCACTCTGACCAGCCCCAGAGACCCTCATGGCTTGGGGTGGGGATCTGTCAGTTCCTGAGCCTCGGAACTGGCTAGTTCGAGGCCCAGTAACTGAAGGAGGATTCTAAGGCGTCCCGGTGTGCTCTCGGTATTGGAGGGACACGGTAACTCGTACAAGTGACCAGGGGAGGACTCTTCGGAGGAGGGCCAACAAGCTGGCTGCTCAGTAAGAGCCTGGGAGCTGAGTTGTATGGACACTAAAGAATCCACACTTCCCACAGTATTGCCAAGAAGGCTGAGAGATCCAGGTACTGTGAGAAAGGTTCCTACTTATCTTCAGTTACAATCTAGTCTGTGGCAGAGACTTTGCAAAGTTTCCGGATAACGTGCTGGCTGCTAGCTCTCTGGCTAGAGGTTTATCCAGCAGTGAAGTGCGTGGCTACTCTCTGGGCTAACTAGAGACATTCGTTGATGTCAGCAGTTCAAAGTGCCTGAGTTTTATCACCCTGTGCCATCTATTCCCATCTGAGACTGTGGTACTGTTGGATGTTATCCCTGCAAAATAAAAATCCTCAAAAGGACTTTTTGTGTGTCAGCTCTGAAGTTACTGGGTACTAACCCTGGGAACCCCTAGACAACAACCGACGAGCTACGAGGAGGTAATCGGTAAGCCCAGAAAAGTCAAGGCTGCCCCGAGGGGTTATGGCCGCTACATATATATATATACACACACACACACAGCATACAGTTAGGTCCATATATATTTGCACAGGCACAATTTTCATACTTTTGGCTCTGTATGCCACCAGAATAAAATTAAAACAAAACAATCTAAATGAATTTGAAGTGCAGACTTTCAGCTTTAATTCAAGGGGTTGAACATAAATATCCAGTACAAATTTTAGGACCTGCAACCATTTTTATACACAGTCCCCCCATTTTCAGGGGCTCAAATGTAATTGGACAAATACAAATAATCATAAATAAAATGTTAATTAATATTTTGTTGAGAATCCTTTACTGGCAATGACGGCCTGAAGTGGAACCCATGGATATTACCAAAGACTGGGTTTCCTTCTTTCTGATGCTTTGCCAGGCTCTAACTGAAGCTGTCTTCATTTGTTCTTTGTTTGTGGGTCTTTCTACCTTTAGTTCAGCAAGTGAAATGCATGCTCAATTGGGTTGAGATCAGGTGATTGACTCGGCCATTGCAGAATATTCCACTTCTTTTCCCTCAAAAGCTCCTGGGTTGCTTTTGCAGTGTGTTTTGGATCATTGTCCATCTGTACTGTGAATCGGCGTACAATCAACTTTGTTGCATTTGGCTGAATCTGGGCTGACAGTATATCTCTAAACACTGCAGAATTCATCCGGCTGCTTCTGTCACATCATCAATAAACACCAATGACCCAGTGCCACTGGAAGCCATGCATGCCCACACCATCACACTGCCTAACTATTAAAATGAATCTTAGTTTCATCTGTCCAAACAATGCTTTTCCAGAACTGGTCTGGCTTTTTTAGATGTTTTTTGGCAAAATCTAATCTGGCTTTTCTATTCTTCAGACTTATTAATGGTTTGCACCTTGTTGTGAACCCTCTTTATTTTCTCTCGTAAAGTATTCTCTTGATTGAAGACTTTGACAATGATACACCCACCTCCTGGGGAGTGTCCTTCACTTGTCTGAATGCATGTCCTGGCCTTTTTATGTTTCTGAGCTCACCAGGGCATTCTTCCTTCCACAGAATGTACCAAACTGTTAATTTGGCTACTCCTAATGTTGCAATTATATCTCTGATGGATTTGTTTCCTTTTTGAAGCCTTACAACAGGCTGTTTCACGTGCATGGACAGCTCCTTTGAAGGCATGATGAAGGTTCACAGCAATAGATTCAAAATGCAAATACCACAATTCGACCCCTTTCACAGTCAGCCGCGGTAAATCGCTGCTTGTTTTAGTGGCGATTTACCATCGTTTTATCGCTGCTTTTCAGCCACTAGTGGGGCACTTTTAACCCCCACTAGCGGCCGAATAAAGGATTAAAATCGCCCATGTTGCGGCACTGCCGAACCACTTTGCAGGCGCTTCGGCAGCGCTGCCCATTTATTTCAATCTTCATTTCAATTTGGGCAGGGCATTTTGGGAGCAGTTTATACACCACTCCCAAACTTCCCCAAAGATGCTGCTTGCAGGACTTTTTCTAACGTCCCGCAAGCGCACTGCCCCAGTGTGAAAGCACTCAGGCTTTCACACTGGGGAGGCATGGGAGGCGTTTTTCAGGTGCTTTACAGGCGCTATTTTTTGCGCTAAAACGCCTGAAAAACACCTTCAGTGTGAAAGGGGTCTTAGAATCAACTCCAGACCTTTTTCCTTCTCAATTGATGAACAAAAAATGAAGAAGTAACCCATAACCCACACAGGGTTGCGGGTTGAAACAGCTTTTGATTCAATTGTCCAATTACTTTTGGTCCCTCGAAAAAGGGGGGATGGCTATTCTTAAGAGCGAAATATGTTTTGGTAAATACCTGAAAAAAACGTAAATTTTTCCTGTGTCCAAATATATATGGATATAACTATATATACAGTATATTACAAAAGTGAGTACACCCCTCACATTTTTTTAAATATTTTGTTATATCTTTTCATGTGACAACACTGAATAAATGACACTTTGCTACAATGTAAAGTAGTGAGTACAGGCATACCCCACTTTTAAGTACACATTGGGGTTTATTTACTAAAGCTGGAAAGTGCAAAATCAGGCTCACTGCTGCATAGAAACCAATGAGCTTCTAACCCCAGCTTGTTCAATTAAGCTTTGGTAATAAAACTTTGAAGCCCATTGGTTTCTATGCAGCAGTGAGTCTGATTTTGCACTTTCCAGCTTTAGTAAATAAACCCCATTGTGTACTTAAAAGTGGGGTATGCCTGTATACAGCTTGTATAACAGTGTACATTTTCTGTCCCCTCAAAATAACTCAACACACAGCCATTAATGTCTAAACCACTGGCAACAGAAGTGAGTACACCCAGTAGTTTACTTAGGTTTTGTGCTGCCCTAGGCCTGACTAAACTCATGTACCCCCATAATTTAAATATGACCCACCCCTTCCTTCAAGGCCACACCCCTTGTTGTTTAAGACCTGCCCTGAAATTTTCGAGAGGGCCTGGGGGGGGGCAATGGATTCCCTTAATTTGAATAGATTTTCTCTCACTTCCTGTTTGGCTATGGGGCAGGAAGTGAAGGGAAATCTCTGCAATGGGACAGGGATGGTAAAAAATAAACTGACAGAGGCTATAACCATCCCTTACTCTATCCAAAATGGAAAAAAAAAGTGTTGCCTATAGTTCTACTTTAAGCACAAATTTCTGATAATTTTATGGAGAGGTTAGCTATAACCATGCCAATAGTGTGCACTAGACTAATTTGCCTCTCAACCCAGTCTGCCCCATAAGACTGTCAATACACTAACAGTGTAGCGCAAGCCAGCAGGGACTCTGAAAATTTCCAAATTGGGCCCCATTAGCCATTTTACCACCCCGGTGACATGTGTCGCATTAGTGTTACAAGGTCTTAGGTGTGAATGTGGAGCAGGTGTGTTAAATTTGGTGTTATCGCTCTCACTCTCTCTCAGATCTGAAAAAAAAAGAATTGTTGCTCTACATAAAGATGGCCTAGGCTATAAGAAGATTGCCAAGACCCTGAAACTGAGCTGCAGCACGGTGACCAAGACCATATATCGGTTTAACAGGTCGGGTTCCACTCAGAACAGGCCTCGCCATGGTCGACCAAAGAAGTTGAGTGCACATGCTCAGCTTCATATCCAGAGGTTGTCTTTGGGAAATAGATGTATGAGTGCTGCCAGCATTGCTGCAGAGGTTGAAGGGGAGGGGGTCAGCCTGTCAGTGCTCAGACCATATGCTGCACACTGCATTAAATTGGTCTGCATGGCTGTCGTTCCAGAAGGAAGCCTCTTATAAAGATGATGCACAAGAAAGCCCACAAACAGTTTGCTGAAGACAAGCAGACTAAGGACATCGATTACTGGAACCATGTCCTGTGGTCTGATGAGACCAAGGTAAACTTATTTGGTTCAAATGGTGTCAACCAGGTGAGGAGTACAAAGACAAGTGTGTCTTGCCTACAGTCAAGCATGGTGGTGGGAGTGTCATTGTCTGGGGCTGCCTGAGTACTGCCGGCACTGGGGAGCTACAGTTCATTGAGGGAACCATGAATGCCAACATGCACTGTGACATACTGAAGCAGAGCATGATCCCCTCCCTTCGGAGACTGGGCCGCAGGACAGTTTTTCAACATGATAACGACCCCAAACACTCCTTCAAGACGACCACTGCCTTGCTAAAGAAGCTGAGGGTAATAGTGATGGACTGGCCGAGCATGTCTCCATACCTAAATCCTATTGAACATCTGTGGGACATCCTCAAACGAAAGGTGGAGGAGCGCAAGGTCTCTAAAATCCACCAGCTCCGTGATGTCGTCATGGAGGAGTGGAAGAGGACTCCAGTGGCAACCTGTGAAGCTCCGGTGAACTCCAAGCCCAAGAGGGTTAAGGCAATGCTGGAAAATAATAGGGGCCACACAAAATATTGACACTTTGTGCCCAATTTGGACATTTTCACTTAGGGGTGTACTCACTTTTGTTGCCAGTGGTTCAGACATTAATGGTTGTGTGTTGAGTTATTTTGAGGGGACAGCAAATTTTACACTGTTATAAAAGCTATACGATCACTACTTTACCTTGTAGCAAAGTGTAATTTCTTCAGTGTTGTCACATGAAAAGATATAATAAAATATTTACAAAAATGTAAGGGGTGTACTCACTTTTGTGAGATACTGTATATATATATATATATATATATATATATATATATATATATATATATAGCATAACATAAGTTGTAAATAAGCAGTATCAGTAATGAACTGCTTAAAGCTGAGTTCCACCCCCTCCCCCCAGCAAGAAATAATAAATCAGCAGCTACACATACTGTAGTTTCTGACTTTTAATAGTAGGACACTTACCTGTCCTGGAGTCCAGCGATGTCGGCACCCCAGTCGATGTTCCCATCGGCTCTCGGGTGCTGCCGCCACCATTGCCTGTATGGAAAACTGCCTGTGAAGCCACAAGGCTCCCTGCTGCACAAATACCCAAAGCGTGCTGCGCTTTCTAAATGGCCCCGCGTTGGGAAAAGGAGGAGGGCGAGATCTCTTGGAAGTGGGGACTGATACCTGTCAAAAACAGGGCAAATGGAAAAAGAATGTATTGAAAAAAAATCTACATACCACTATTTTTCTAAACTAGGTGAATAAAAAACAGATATACTATCAATCAGTAACAGACACGTGGAAAAAATATGTAAAAATAATCTATACAATGAAACTCTATTGTGAATAATCTTCATTAAATACTGATATTCAGTTATTATTCCTAAGCCAATTTACTTGTCAAAAATCTGGGGGCTCCACCTATCACTTGTGGAGAGATCATTCAGTGGGGGTGTAGGCATCTGCACTGTACCCCAGGTACCTGAATCTCCCTTAACTCCACCCTGCATTCAGTGCAGGCCACTCAGGAGATCAGATCTCTGGGAGCCATTGGGAGACAAGCTGTCACTTGTAAACAACAAAGCCAGGCTTCTGTGTTTACAAGTGATAGTAGTGAGCAAGGAGGAGAGGGCCTGAGCCAGAGGTGGTGGAACTGACCAAGTTCCACCAAGTTCCAGCTGAAAAAAAGCCCTGTGGAGGAGGCACTCAATACCTGAACATTTCTACATAGAAAACAGTCTCAGAACTTCTGCACATCTTTCTTAACTTTCTATGTCTCTCTTTCACAGGGCTACAGTATGCTGGCTGGACAATAAACTTAGAAAGTGGCTTCTTGAAGTTCTAGCAGTATCTCAATCTTTTTATTTAAAGGAAGGACAGCATGGAAAGATTCTTATGTTGACTATCCACTTAGACAGTCACTCACCCAAAACCTCCATTGTGGGGGATTACTGCAATTTGCTTCTTCTAGGCCCAAGTAGAACATCTATGGCAGCCAGGGTTTAACCCAGGATGGGGAGATCATTGCAGCATGATCATTTCAGCAGGTCCAAAGTCCTAAGAATAACATGTTGTTGCAGTTAAAACCTCACTAAACAAAAGTGCAGGAGGGAAGACTATTTGCCAGGAATTGCCTGCTGGTTGTCTAGTTCCCAATAAAGAAAGTCACCTTTAGCACACGCTTCTGGAGCCAACTGAAAAAGCAAGTGAGGTGAATTACATTATATGTAGCGAACAGCCATAGACACATACAGACAAGCTGACCAAAGTTCTGTGCCTTCTAAAGAATTACAACAAAATTACTAAAAGGGAATTTGGAAAAATACTACATCTCTACAACAATAACAAGATACATTTACAAATGTAATATCTACACATAAGAATTTGGAGTGACAAGCTTTCTAGCCATTAGTGGATTGTTTAACAAATGCATTCCGTAAAAGAAAAACAGGAAGTTCTCTGGGTGTAACCGAACAGGAAGTGAGCAAAATTTCCCCAACAGGGACATAAAAACCTAAATGAAGGCTGTACTCTTATATACATAAGCTTTTAATATAAATATGGATATAAGCTTTAAAGCTTATGGTTAAACAATAAACATGTGCACACTGAAATATTTTGCTTCGGAATTTCGTTTTCGTCCGAAAAACAAATGTATTTAGTTACTCCCGAAATTTGTTTTTATTTATTTTGTTTTGTTAAAAAAATGAATCTGTCATTGAAGGCTTAGGCTGCATTCACACCTGAGCGTTTTGTCGCCTGAAGCCTAAAGCTATAAAACGCTAGAGGGGAAAAAATACATTATTCTCTATGGAGATGGTTCACATCTCCACTCCAAAACGCCTGAAGCTCAAACAAGTTCCGGACCCTTTTTTGTTGCTCGAATCGGGCAGATTTGGGCTTTTTTCTTCTTTTTACATTGGTGACCTTTTGCTCTGAACAAAATCGCGGCAAAACGCTATAAAAAACGCAGCGAAATCGCGGTAAAAAAAAACAGCAAAAAACACTGCAATTCGCATGATTTTCTGCCTGAAAACTACGCTCAGGTGTGAATGCAGCCTTATGGTGTCTGTAGAATGTTATAAGAAGATTAGACTGAGCAGTTAAACTGTACAACTCCCCAATTGTACATTTTCGGTCGAATGTTCAGCTTACAAGCTATAGTAGAATTCTAATGTTGAATGACACTAGTAATAATTATATTTATTAATTATTATTACTAGTCAACCAATATTAGAATTCTTCTATAGCCTATGGGCGGAGCATTTGACCATAAATGTCCACTCGCGGTGACTGCTTCGTCGAATCTTTTCTCTCTATGTCGAATAATCTTGGACCTTTTTTGCTTTTGTCTCTATAATGTAAAAATGTTTCTCTCTATGTCGAATCTTTTCTCTCTATGTAGAATAATCTTGAACTAATACAGCTAAGGTTAGGCACATTCGACTACAGGTTCGATGGACACTGATTGCTATTGTCAGCGTCATGTCGAATCTCCTATCTATATCGAACTGTTGTCACAACGAAAACAAAAATAAAGCATTTGTTTATGTCGGATCTTTCGGTTTTCAGATTCTGCAAGTTCGGTATCGTTTGTTAAAACGATAACGAAAATACCTGAAATTCGGACGAAAATGCATTCGGACAAAAACGAATGCACATGTCTATTAAACAATATTGAGGGTACTTCTGTGGACATTCAAAAGGGCAATCAACAGCTGCTGATTGCTGTCATTGGAGATTAATTCAAAAACATTGGTTTTATTAATAAAACATATATTATAAATAAAATTTTTAAATTCAAACAACTTTTGTTTTGCTACAAATGGATAGACACTGTAGGCTAATGTGTCTTCTAAAATTATTTTCTGAAATAAACATTAGGCAACTGTTTGTCACCAGTCTCTGTTTACCCAGAGGCCTTATACAATTTACATTTGATCCATTTTATGACAAGAGCAGTGTGACATTTCTGTAAAAGTAGAGAAAGGTAAACTGAATACGTCATCAAAATTTGCAAAATATGAAGTGACACATTCTTGTTCACAAACACAATATAATTTTCCAGGAAGATAATATGTCCTGATGGATTCCTTCAACACACCTTGCTTGAGGACAATTAGCTGATATCGGTCATACTTTCAGCTATCTCGCAGTAAACCAGGGATGACTAAAAACCTGATAACGCGTATGGTAAAATTAGCACCTGTAAATTTGACAGGAACATAAATTGCGTCTAATCAAAATACAGCACAGTACTGCGAACAAACATACAGCACAACTCCAAACATACAGTATTTTGTCTCTCTCTCCCTTTTTTTTTTTTTTTTTTTTTACAAACAGCAAAATGTATTATAGTTTAAGAAACATATAGGGATAAAAATATGGGAGCTGCTATTGCTAAGGTGCCATGAGGGTTAGATATTATTTGAATTTTGAGCATTGCTTTCTGGGCAACCACTTGTCCACTCCCATTGCTTCCAATCTTCTAGGTGTGCTGTGTGTGAAGTCAAGCAACTGACAGGAAGCACTTGTCAGACTCCAGGTGACCTCTAACCTCTGGCACTCCGGCTAAAATGTCCAGCTCAAACAAAAAATGTAAAGCTAATAAATGGGAAATATTAATTGTTCATAAGTAAGACCGTACAATTATAAGAATATCACATTAAATAATCACATCTCTATATAAGCCACATCAGTTCTTTTAAAGAAAGAAATCTTGTACAGTTTTTTATATTTTAAAGCACACCTTTAAACTTAAAGTGTTACTAAACCCAGGACCCTGCATTCACTATATCTGGTCTCCCATAGTACACAAAACATGGAAATGCAATTATTTTAGTAAATATAAACTGCTGAATACCTTTTCTCATCAGCAGTATATATCAGTCTTGTGACTTCTATCAGTGTCTGGTTAAAGCTTGCAGAAGGAGTTTTCGTTCTCCTCTGACTGTCCTATGAGGCTGCATGACCCCTGACCCTCTGTCTGGACAGGGCCAATTGGCCCTGTGGTAATCACATGCAACCTCCCATAAAAAAAAAAACCTCTCTAGCAATACACACCAAACTGAGCATGTGCAGGGTGTCCCCAAGGCATGGTACTATCAGCAGATGGATTGGGAACAGTAAAAGAAGGGGAGGAACATAGAAAACAGGATCAAACAGCTTTTTTACACAATGCAGAGGATTAACCCCTTAGGTTGCACAGGGAGTATAACAAGCATGCTGTACTGCATATGCAGACTGACTTTATTGTTGTGGGTTTGATAACACTTTTGAAAAACTTAAAGCAGAACTTAGTTTTGCTGTCCACTGGAAGATAAACTCAAAATCTTACATCATATGTGTTCCAAAGAATTAGTAAATGCTCAATAGCTTATGATTTGGTCTAAGCATTGTCCTACCATTCACAAGCCTACAAGCCCCTGTCTATTAGATTGTAAGCTCTCTGAAGAATATAATAATATTTAATATTTAGTATTCTATTATATCTCATATTCTTCTATTTCAAGAGCGTTTCTGGATGAATAGCTTTTCAACTTGTCAAAATGTTTCTTTAAATATGTCTGTGTCATCTCTCCTAGGGGGTGTGTGAAGGAGTAGTGTGTCTGTCTTTATCCAAGGCTGCATCTCCACCAAAATGTTAGGAATTTGTTTCATAGTAGAAATTGTAGAATCCTTAGATCGTACAATACTTCAAGAAAAGTTGTTTATTCTTCAGAAAGATAAGCAAAGACAAGACTTATGCCGCGTACACACGATCAAATTTTCCGTCAGAAAAAACTTGGATGGTTTTTCCAACGGAATTCCGCTCAAGATTGACTTGCATACAAACGGTCACACAAAAGTTCTCTGAACTTTTGACCATCAAGAGCGCGGTGATGTACAACACTACGACAAGCCGATTAATTAAGTTCAATGCTTCAGAGCATGCGTCTAATTGTTTGCGAGCATGCGTAGGAATTTTGCACGTCGGAATTGGTACATTTTTTTTTTTTTTTTTTTTTTTTTTTTTTTTATTTTTTTTTTTTATATTTTTATTTATTTTTTTTTTTTTTTTTTATTTTTTTTTTTTTTTTTTTTTTTTTTTTTTTTTTTTTTTTTTTTTTTTTTTTTTTTTTTTTTTTTTTTATTTTTTTTTTTTTTTTTTTTTTTTTTTTTTTTTTTTTTTTTTTTTTGTTATGTTTTTTTTTTTTTTTTTTTTTTTTTTTGTTTTTTTTTTTTTTTTTTTTTTAATTTTTTTTTTTTTTTTTTTTTTTTTTTTTTTTATATTTTTTTTTTTTTTTTTTTTTTTTTTTTTTTTTTTTTATTTTTTTTTTTTTTTTTTTTTTTTTTTTTTTTATTTTATTTTTTATTTTTTTTTTTATTTTTTTTCCGATCTGAACTTTTTCCGACCGAAAAATTGAGAACCTCCTCCCAGGCTTTTGCTGGCGGGAATTCCACCAGCAAAAGTCCGATGGAGCATACACACGGTCGGAATTTTTGACCAAAAGTTCACATCGGACTTTTGCTGGCGGAATTTCCGATCGTGTGTACGGGGCATTACATAATGACATCAGGTAACATATGGTATGGTAATGGCTTCCGAAGGAGGAAGAGATATCAGATGTTACATTCTCCATAGTGTAGGGTTCCTTCCCTCTCTTCCTCCCTAGCCATTCAACCCTCTTGGATTCTTTACTTTCAATAAATGTTTATTGTTTTAACAAAGACAAAGATACAGTATATTTGAAGCATATGTAGAAAAACTGTGGGGAACATCCCCAAAATGTCATGTTGAAAAGCATAGATGCTGAGTACATGAGCAATATTGTGAAGCAACATGAACATTCATAAACCTGTCCTATACAGGATTCCAGGCTCATAGGCTAAACATCCTAGTCATGGAACGGGTTTCAAGTATAGCGAGGGGGACCCTCACCTCCAACACCCCAATCAGGAACATACTGTGTTAGAGATGATGATCCCTCCCCTCCATTACATTTAAAGGATCAAGGACCCTTGAACCCCACTAGACTTTTAGATTCAAAGGTAGGCTAAACTACGTGAGAATCTGTAACAGCAAACAATAAAAACCTTTATGAGGAAAGAAGAAAAGAGAGGAAGAAGGGGAAAAAGAAGGAGATAAGGGGAAGGAGAGGATGGAGGGTGTGAAAAGCACCTAGCGAGGGGCCCTGGGAGGAAGAGCCGCAGAGTGAACCCCCGGGATTAGGGAAATGCCTACGTATGTGGCCCATGGTTCCCAGGTCTTCTGAAATTGATTGAAAGAATCTCATAGTATACTGGATAACTTCTCTTGAGTCATGATCCACGATATTTTCCTTGTCACTGCAAGTACAGATGGTTTAGGCATTTTCCAAGCTTTGGCTATGAAAATTTTAGTTCCTAGGAGAATAAAGTGGATTAATGTTTGTGCGGCCTTAGGCAGTCGTGGAATATGCGCATTGAGGAGCGCCACCTCAGGAGACCTGGGAATCTGATAACCGGTCACCTTGTGGATCATGTTAAAGATCCTTCTCCAAAAAGTACGTATCTTGGGGCATTCCCACCAGACGTGGACCATGGAGCCTAGCAGTCGGCAGCCCCTAAAGCATTGGGGGTCCGCTGAAGGATAAATGGCTGCCAGCCTGGAAGGGGTAAGGTACCATCTAACTAAAATTTTGATGCTAGCTTCCATCAAGGAAACGTTTTGAATTCCTTTAAAAGATTTAGTGATAGCCGACTGCCAGGTCTCCAGAGTCCATTGGCGTTGAAGGTCTGCTTCCCAGGCCATCATGTAAGAGGTTTTGTCAGTGGAATGAGGGCTGAATAAATTACCGAGATGCCTCCCATTTGCTCCATGGCTTGTCCGCACCATGTCTCATAAGCTGTAAAGTTAGGAGGTAAGGGTTTGTCTGTCCATAATTTATGAAGGAAATGAGAAACTGAACCTTTCTGAGTCTGGAAGATTAAGGTGTTTGATACAATAACTAAGGGAAATTGGGCCGCTTGAGGTAAAGAAGTGGCCTATGCGGTATAATCCTTTGTCCAACCACCATCTGAAGTCGGTTATGTTCAGTCCTGCGATTAGAAATCAAAAGGAAGAACTCCGGACAGCCGCACACCGGGAAAATAAAATCCAAAGGGTATATTTAAAAGCAAAAAGCTATGAGTAAGTACTGAAATACAGTGCGAAACACGTCAGCTCTGTACCCCCCTTTTTGCCGTGTTTGGATTGTGGTGTCTTTTTGCTTTTAAATAAACCCTTTGGATTTTATTTTCCCGGTGTGCGGCTGTCCGGAGTTCTTCCTTTTGATTTCTAATCGTTGTGCTATTAGCCAGCACCTGGGGCTCCCACACAGGAGCAGGAGCATTCGCTTGTAGGGAGAGTCTTGGAGCGGTGGTCGTTTGTTTTCATCTACATAAAAATCTATGTTCAGTCCTGGTTGGAAGTCTGGGTTATGGAAGAGGTGTGCGAGTGGTCGTCCCGAGGAGACCAGAGCCGGGTTGTTTCTGAGAGTGTCCCACAGCATGAAGGAGTGAGATAGGACAGGAGACAGTATGGGTGGACGGGTCTTATTAGGACACCAAAGGAGGCAGTCTAACGTGAAGCGGGGGGTAGCCTGTCTTTCAATAGTCACCCAATCCGGTTTTTCGTACCTAGAGTATAACGTGGAGAGTTGGGCAAGTCTGGCCGCAAGGAAATATTTATGTAGGTTGGGGAGTCCCAAGCCGCCCCTACGTCTGTGTAAATATAGTGTGCTCTGAGGGATACGATACCCTCTTGGATTCTTATACTGTTTCATAATGTTATGTCAGCATTTCACTAGAGTAACACCCATTCTTGCATTTATGCTTATATGACTTCAGTCTATAGTTAAGTTACATAACGCCACCCATTGTCCTGACATAGTAACTCAGAATAGAAATACCTACACAGCAAAACCACCTCTCTCTCTCCCTCTGTCCTGTAACCTTCAGAAACTAACATTACAATTACATTATAACATTCATGTGTTTCATATATTTTTCAGAAACTTTTTGCACTTAAAATAGTAATAAACTCAAAGCTCCGTTGGCATTTCCGACGGAAAGATTTAGAACATGTTCTATATCTAAGTCCCTCGGAAATGCCCGTAGAAAAAGTCAGATGGGGCATACACACGGTCGGAATGTCCTATGAAAAGCTCCCATCTGACTTTTTCTGCCGGAAAGTCCGGCCATGTGTACGCGGCATAACACTCTCATGAGAAGGCCCTACTAACCCTCTTGTATTGAATTGTATTGTAACTATACTGCTACCCTTTTATATTGTAAAGTGCTGCACAAACTGTTGGCACTATATTATTCCTGTATAATAATAATAATCTTGGATTTATCCCAGTGCCAACGTCCTACGAACTGTACATGCCCAGTAAAATAGAGCCGAGCCCTTTTGAGGTCCACTTTTGCCACACTGATGTTCTTGTTGCAATCAATGTCACAAGCCATTCTTATGTCAATGTCACAAGCTAAAAACAGAGAAAGGTTTTTTTTTTTGCAAGATCGTCATAAAAAGGCTTCCTTTGCATTATATCATCAATGGTCGGCCTTGCCAGGATGCTGAAAGTGCTGCAGAGAGCATGAGCATTAGCAGCAGAAACAAGGCAAGAAATCAGGGATGGTAAAGTTTTATAAAACTTGGAAAGTATGCTTTCACAGTATGCAAGATGTACTTTGATTTGGGCAATAGGGAGTTTAGTTCTACTTTAAGTCTGCAAACACTTTCGCCAGGCTGCTTTGTGCAAAACCACAGAGCAGGTGACTATAACATGTTTGTTATTTACAGTATATGTATAACTATAGGAATCTAAATTCAATTTCTTATTCAGGACTTGACTTGACTTCACTGACTTCAGGCTGCCATTCACCTGTACATTCACAGTGTCCTTATAGGCCGCCACTGAACTACTTTTGTTAGAGAGAAGAATGACAGTTGACAGAGCTCATCATTGGTATCACATAGTCAAGCCCCTGGAAATCTCGTGGCATCTACTCTTAAGCCCCATACACACGGTCGGACTTTTTCATGGATTCTGTCCGATCGGACAATGTTGTCGAAAAATCAGACCGTCGGACAGTGTTCGTCGGTTTGTCCGACGGACAAAGTCTTATCTCCTGCTGGAAAGATTTGCCGTCAACACGGTCCGATCACACCAAGTCCGATCGTGTGTATCGAATTCCTGACGGACAAAGTGCCACGCATGCTCAGATCACATTACAAGACCAAAGCTATTGGCTACTAGCCTCTACGTAGTCCCGTCGTAGGCAACAAACGTCACCACGTTCAGAATGATCGGATTTTTCGACAACTTTGTCTGACCGTGTGTACGCAACACCAACGTCGGACAAAGTGGTCCTCGGATTGTCCGACCGTGTGTATGGGGCTTTATGCAACTTTAAAAGTTGAAAATGGCTGTAAATCACTTTAATGTATCTGTAATCAATCAAGGACATGGTGACAAACTGGCATAGAAGGTATGCTGCTCTGGCTCTTAGCACTGAATAGGCATAGTATATTTTGTAAGCTACTGTACATTGCATTAAACAGTATAACAAGAAAACCTTTATAAATATTACAATTTTGCTTTTTTGATGCTTTAAATTCCTCAGAATTGGCAGCGATTTGCAGGTTGTCTGTAGGGTACAGTAGCATGAAGGTCAGAGTTTCCAAAGAGTCTAATGAGAGAAAGAGAAATAAAGAAAGAGATATTGAAATTGATGGTAGCACATCACTTCTACTTGCTTTACAGGCTGCTGGGAGATCCAGTTTAAAAATGTTGTCCAAGCTAGAATTGGACTATAAAGTATATGTAAACCAGAACAATGAACTTCTCCTATTTGCTCCCCTTTGGTCTGCTCAATATACCATTGAAAACATTGGGGTTTGTTTACTAAATGCAAATCCACTTTGCACTACAAGTGCACTTGGAAGTGCGGTCACTGTAGATCCAAGGGGGACATGCAAAGAAAATAAAAAACAGCATTTTTGCTTGTACATAATTGAATGATAAAATCAGCAGCGCTTCCCCTAATTTCAGATCTTCCCCTCAGATCTACAGTGACTGCACTTCCAAGTGCACTTTCAGTGCATTTATAGCGCACAGTGGATTTGCCTTTAGTAAATAAACTCCATTGTGTTATATCTGTTTAGTAAGTGCAAAAACATGTTGATCTTGTCAGAAGTTCAGAGCTATTCTGTGCCCTGTGCACACTTCCTGTGTTATTTGAATGAGACTAATTTCTTTACCTGTAGGGTCTTACCACTTAAGGACAGGAAGGATTTGCCCCCTTAATGACCAGGCCATTTTTTGCGATACAGCACTGAGTCACTTTAACTGACAATTGCGTGTCGTCGTGCGACATTGTATCCAAAAAAAATATTTGATCACCTCTGCAGGGTTTTTTTTTTTGCGCTATAAACAAAAAAGAGCGACTATATTGAAAAAAAAAAAAACAATATTGTTTACTTTTTGTATAATAAATATCCCAAGAAATGTAAAAAAAACTTTATTTTTTAATCAGTTTAGGCCTATACGTATTTTTCTACATATTTTTGGTAAAAAAATTGCAATAAGCATATACTGATTGGTTTGCGTAAACGTTATAGCGTCTACAAAATAGGAGATAGATTTATGGAATTTTTATTATAATTTTTTTTTTTTTTACTAGTAATGGCGGTGATCTGTGGTTTTTAGCGGGACTGTGACATTGCGGCGGACAGATGGGACACTTTTTACACTTTTTTTTGGCCCATTGACATTTATACCATGATCAGTGCTAAAAATAGCCACTGATTACTGTATAAATGTCACTGGCAGGGAAGGGGTTAACACTAGGGGGGCGATCAAGGGGTTAAGTGTTCCCTAGAGAGGTGTTTCTAACTGTGGGGACAGTGTAGTGACTAGAGGAGAAGACAGATTGCTATTCCTAATCACTAGGAACAGCAGATCTGTCTATCCTCCCCTGACAGAACAGGGATCTGTCTTTTTACATTGACAGATCACCCATTCTGTCTCCCTCAGGAGGGATCGCGGGTGGTCGGCGGACATCCTGGCCACGCGCAGCGGCTCCAGGGCCGCGCCGTGGGAGCGCGGGCCCACTAGTGGTCTTAAAGCAGCCGATTTACAATGACCGCGATTCGCCCAGGAGAGCCAATCTGCCGCAGTGCAACAGCGGCAGCTGGTCCTTAACTGGATAAAGGAGAAGTACAGCCAAAGCTCATTTGGTTGTACTTCTCTTGTGAATCACAGGGGTGCAGTTAGTTCTGCACTCCTGTGACCCATTTTCAGCTGATGTCACAGAGCCGGTCCAGGCTCAGACAAGATCGTGACAATGAAATCGGGATACGCCCACATGCCTGGACTGGCACCTGGTTCAGCCTCTCAACGAGCCACTGAAAACCGGAGTCGGCCGTTCTTGCCCCCTCCACAGCCCAGCGCCCCAGTGAGCTTGGGAGGGGGGGGGGCAGAGCAGAGAGCCCTAAGAACCCAGCGATCGGCAGTGTTCGATCGCTTGGTTCTCAGTGTAAGGCCCCTTTCACACTGGGGCGTTTTTCATGCGGTGCGGCGCTAAAAATAGCGCCTGTTCACCGCATGAAAAAATCCGGCCCCATTCACTCCAGTGTGAAAGCCGACGGGCTTTCACACTGGAGCGGTGCGCTAGCAGGACGGTAAAAAAAGTCCTGCTAGCAGCATCTTTGGAGCGGGATAGGAGCGGTGTGTTCACCGCTCCTATACCGCTCCTTCCCATTGATTACAATGGGAGACCGCCGTAAAACCGCGGCAATACCGCGGTTACCGCGGTAATACCGCGGCTACGGCGGCGCTCTGCGGGGGGTGTTTAACCCTTTTTCGGCCGCTCGCGGGGGGTAAAACCGCACCGCGAGCGGCCGAAAACCGCGGTGAAAACGACGGTAAAGCAGCGCTAAATATAGCGCTGCTTTACCGTCACCGCGGCTCACCGCCCCAGTGTGAAAGGGGCCTTAGAGCCAGCAGGGGACATATGCAGCATCGGACCAATGCTGCATCCATCTAGATAAGCATAATTATTAAAAAAAATAAAAATCTCCATGTGTCTTTTACTGATTAATATTATATGTATTTGTGGTTTATTCACCTAGTTTAGAAAAGTGGTGTTATATCGATTTTTTTTTTCATTACATTGCATTCTTTTTCCATTTGCAACATATCCTTATGTGGTTTTTCATATCTTTTTCCATTTTGCTTTTTTAGAGACAAGTAGTATATCTTTATAAGGTTTATTTACCTAGTTTGTAAAAGTGGCGGTGCTTTGATTTTTATTACCGTCAATTTTTACATCTTTTTCCATTTGCCTTTTAGTGATTTGTAGTGTGTCTTTATGTGGTTTATAAACTTAGGTAAAAAAAAAAAAGTGGCAGTATTTAAACGTGTTATTAAGTGTATGTCAAGGCCAAAAAACATATTCCGTACATCTCTGGAATACATGCACTTCCACCGTGTTTTATCCCATTAAAGCAGACCTTCGGTTATTTTTTCAACTTTTCATCTATTAAATCTTCTGCCCTTGTTGTTTTCACTTTGGATAATAAAACATTTTTTTCTGCCAGTAAATACCTTATACAGCCTACTTCCTGTTTCTTGTCTGGTAAAAAAAACTTAGGCTTATGACATCATGTACAGCTCTCACTCTCATGAGAGTTTGCCAGGAAGGGAGGGGGATGAGTCATAAGAGGGCCAATGGGAGCTGTATGCTGGAGGTGTGCCTCTGTGTGTCTGTGTAAATCCAGGAAGTGAACAGGCAGCAGCTTCAGCTGCCCACAGTTAAAATGCATGTGCTGCATTTTTCCCTGGATAGGAACCCTTAATTTTTATTCTATAACCAGGTCTTTAACTAATAGGGATGATAGAGTTATAGATGGGTGGAGTGAGATTTCCTGAAGACGGTGTTTCCCTCAAGGACACAGAGGACTTAGGGTCCTCTGCTATAAGCAGTTTGTGGCAAAATATGTTAGATTTTCCGATTTAATGCCACCTCCAGAGGGCACCCAAAATGCGACACTTATTATTTATTTAAGAATAAAACCAGCCTTGCACTTTTTATATTTGCTGCCTATTAAGGTGATGTGTGCTGTATAATTTTAAATGTTGGGAATAATTCGGGTATTTGAATGGGAAGGGTCTGGTGAATGTGGAGCTGTGGCTTGGAAGATTTTTTGTGCAATCTATCTTGACATTTTACATTTTGAAGATAATTCAGTGTAAGGCTTTGAGTTTTCATTTACAATATTATCATACAATCTGGAACTGAGGGAATTTATTCTTGTTCCCTACATGAATAACAATTCCCTTAACCTAGAATTTACCATGGAAAATCATTCTGACACTATACATTTTTTGGATATTACTTTTGTAAGAAACATCACCAGTGGGGAGATCAATACTCATACATTTCGTAAAGAGTGTGGTGGAAATTCTTTGCTCCTTGCAACCAGCTGTCACCCAGCACACACCATGCGATCGATACCTGTGGGGGAATGTGTCAGAGCCAGACGTAATTGCTCTAATGAAGCCAACTCTTCTAGAGAGTGTGAAAACATTGCATGTGGATACAAAAAATGTCAAATAGACAGAGCGATTCGTTTTGCATCTGCCAAGGATAGGTCTATACTTCTGAATGGTACTTCCCATAGAAAGAGGGATGCCGAACATATTCCCAGTAAAAGCAATCCTGTTACATTCATGACCACATTTTCTCAAGAGTTTGGACTCGTTAAGAGTATGCTTTCTAAGCATTTACCCATCTGGAATATAGTTTTAGAACTTGCACCTGTTATCTCTTTAGGTTGCAGGTTTTCCAGTTGCCGAGCTGGGACTTTAGGCAGCATTTTGTCCAATCTAGTCTATATCAGAGATCCGACAATTCAAAAACCTGGTTACATGCTACGGGATCATATCCTTGCAGCATGTCCACCTGTCAACTGTTACCTCCCTTGCCACTGGTAAAGAATTTCAATACGTGACTTTGTCAACTGTAACAGCAACAATGTAATGTATTTGATAGAATGCAGGCATTGTAAATTGCACTAAGTTGGCTGTACATCTAGACCACTCAGAATAAGAATGAGTGATCATTTTCATCGGGCCTCCTACACCAAGGACAGGAATTTATCTCATGTCTCTAGACATCTTAAATATGGACATTCTGGGAACATGAGATCTTTTGTCTTCTGTGGTTTGGAGAAAGTAAAAAAATCGAAGTGGGGATCTCCATTGTAAACTTTTTGAAAGGGAAGTTTGGTGGATTTTTTTTTTAAATCTTTGTATTGAGTATAAAACATACAAACAGACAAACATCAATAAACCTGCCAAAGCATTGGGACTAGACCCACGCAGGAGTCAGTGCCAGCCGGCAATTGGGCTGCTTCCATCATAATAGATATCAAATAAACCCGTATCAGAGATTACAACACAAAAAAGTCACCCAATATATCAAAATCACATCCACCCGTAGAGTGGTATTATGTACATGCTCGGTCAGTCTGCGGTTGCCGTGGAGGCCTCCGCTAGCCATTTGGCCCACACTCTATCGTATTTTTTGGGGCATCCTGTATTTTGGTATGTTTACTTATAGAGTGGTAGTACTTTATTTATTATGAAACATCCTCTGCAGCATCCGGGGGAATAGGAGAGGAGGGAAGCCAGCAGCGCTGCAGGGCCAATCAAGAGGGGGGGGAGCCCAAGCAGTAGGGGGAATCCGCACTGTACATAGTGATTAGGGTGTGCCAGGCACACCTGGCAACCCCCCTGCGCACGCTTATGCCTGTGAAATGGCAACAAATTATGGTACTCATTAAGCGTGCATTGCATGCATGCATTAAAAGTCTTTAGGTTAACATTTTAGAGCAAAACCGTGGATGCTAAAA